>CM046665.1:2174271-2801771 GCA_025594165.1 Tamias sibiricus
GTTCTCGTTCACCAGCGGGGAAAGAATTTCCTTGGCTTCACATCCCTGCCAAACTGGCGTGTGTGTCACTTTGGCTTTCATTTGCATTTAGCTATTTACTAATGAGATTGAGAACATTATCATGTATTTATTAGCCATTTTAATCTTGCCCATGAAGTGTTTATTTAAGGCTTTTGTCTTTTTTTTTTTTTTTTTTTTTTTTTTTTGTGCTGGGTATTGAACTCAGGGGCACTCGACCACTGGGCCACATCCCCAGGGTCTCACTGAGTTGCTAAGTGCCTCGCCATTGCTGAGGCTGGCTTTGAACTCACGATCCTCCTGCTTCAGCCTCCCAAGTGCTGGGATTACAGGCGTGCGCCACCACACCCAGCTCTTTTGTCCATTCTTTATATGCTTTATGTGTTTGTCTTTTTTTTTTTTTTCTTAAACTAATCTATAGGCATTCTTTTTTATTTTTTTAGTTGCTGATGGACCTTTATTTTATTTATTTTTGGTGCTGAGAATTGAACCCAGAGTTTCATAAGTGCCAGGCAAGCGCTCTACCACTGAGCCACAACCCCAGCCCAGGCATTCTTCACATAGCTTCATGTTATTAGTGACGTGTTGCAAATATCTTTTCCAAGCAAGTGGCTTATTTTGACTGATTTTGGCTTTTTTTTTTTTTTTGGTACTGGAGAGTGAACTTAGAAGTGCTTTACCACTGAGTCACATCCCCAGCCCTTTTTATTTTTATTTTTATTTTTATTTTGAGACAGTGTCTTCTTAAGTGCTTAGGTCCTCATTAAGTTGCTGAGGCTGGTTCTGAACTTGCAATCCTCCTGCCTCAGCCTCCTGAGTCTCTGGTATTACAGGCATGTGCTATCACACCTGGCCCAGCCCCCTATAAGTTTTAAAACTAACTTGTTTATTCCAATAGCAATAAGCATTGCCTTTTTTTTTTTTTTTTTTTTTTTTTGGTAGTACTGGGGATTGAACCTGGGGGTGTTTTATTACTGAGCCACACCCTAGTCCTTTTTTAAATTTTGAGAAAGATTCTCACAAAGTTGCTGAGGGTTTTGCTAAATTGCTGAGCCTGGCCTCAAACTTGCAATCCTCCTGCCTTAGCCTCCCAAGTTGCTGAGATGATAGGCATATATTTTGGCACCCAGCCACAGTTGGCATTTTGATTGGGAATACATTATAGCTATGAATCAGCTTCAGGAAAATTGGCAACTTTATAATCTCAAATTCATGAATGTGGCCTAGCTCTATTCATTTTTGTCTTCTTTAAGGTTTCTCAATAGGATTTTGTAATTTTGTTAGTTTAATGTTGTTTACCTTTTATTAAGTATGTTTTGTTGGTACTTTATATTTTCTTTAGTCTATTGTAAAATGTGTATTTTATTAATTTTATGTATTTTTTGTTTGTTAATAGCATATAAGATGGATCTTTTAACTGAGAGTACTTTGTCTATTTGTATTTAATGTAATTAAACTTATTAGTTTATTTTATTTGCATTACTGGGGATCAAATCCAGGGCCTTGTGCATGC
Source organism: Tamias sibiricus (assembly GCA_025594165.1). Classification (NCBI taxonomy): domain Eukaryota; kingdom Metazoa; phylum Chordata; class Mammalia; order Rodentia; family Sciuridae; genus Tamias; species Tamias sibiricus. The sequence continues at coordinate 2,175,803 of CM046665.1, forward strand.
TAGGCAAACACTCCACCACTGAACTACATCCACAGCTCTTATTTATTTATTTATTTTTGGTTGGGGGTATTGGGGGTTGAACTCAGGGGCACTTGACCACTGAGCCCACATCCCCAGCCCTATTTTGTATTTTATTTAGAGACAGAGTCTCACAAAGTTGCTTTGCACCTCACCATTGCTTAGTCTGGCTTTGAACTTGTGATCCTCCTGCCTCAGCCTCCCAAGCTGCTGGGATTACAGGCATGTGCCACTGTGCCTGGCTTATTTTTTATTTTAATTTTTTTTTGGTACCGGGGATTGAACTCAGTGGCACTAGACCACTGGGCCACATCCCCAGCCCTTTTTTGTATTTTATTAGAGACAGAGTCTCACTGAGTTGCTAAGTGCCTCGCCATTGCTGAGGCTGGCTTTGAACTCGCGATCCTCCTGCCTCAGCCTCCCAAAGTGCTGGGATTACAGGTGTGAGCCACCGCGCCCGGCTATGGCTTATGTTTTTTATTGTTCTTTTTCTTTTTTTTTTTTTTTTTAAATGGGGTGTCTCTGTTGCCCAGGCTGGTCTTGAATTCTTTGGCTCAAGTGACCCTCCTGCCTCTACTACTGAATAGTAGGACTACAGGGGCACACCACACACCAGCTTCTTTCTCTATCCTTTTTTTTCATTATTTTAGATTGAACAACTTTTGAAAAATCATTCTATTTCTCTTTCTCCTATTTTGAAAGTTTTACACACATATACACACACATAAACACATACATACACACTATTCTTATTAGTGTGTAGAGTTAAAACCATTATGTCTCCTCCTGCACAGCACAGGTCCTTGGGTGACTTTGTCTTCACTGACCTACTTCATGGTTTCATCCATATTGTACATCATTTGTGGATTTTAACCCCTACCTTAGACAGTGTTCTTTTTTATTTTTTGTAGCTGGAAAGAGATATATATATATATATATATATATATATATATTTTTTTTTTTTTTTTTTTTTTTGATACCAGGGATTGAACTCAGTGGTACTCGACCACTGGGCCACATCCCCAGCCCTTTTTTGTATTTTATTAGAGACAGGGTCTTACTGAGTTGCTAAGTGCCTCGCTATTGCTGAGGCTAGTTTTGAACTCGAGATCCTCCTGCCTCAGCCTCCCAAAGTGCTGGGATTACAGGTGTGCGCCACTGCGCCCGGCTGTATGTATGTGTGTGTGTGTGTACATATATACATATGTACACATATATACATATATATGCACATATATGTATATATAAAATATTTATGTGCTTTAGTTGTACACAATGCATTTTTTTAAAAAAAATTTTTACATGGTGCTAAGGATCAAACCCCGGGCCGTGCACGTGCTAGGCGAGCACTCTACCTCTGAGCCACAAACCCAGCCCTATATATTTTTTTAATGTTTATTTTTTAGTTGTAGTTGGACACAATGCCTTTATTTTATTTATTTTTATGTGGTGCTGAGGTTCGAACCCCGGGCCGTGCACGTGCTAGGCAAGCGTTCCACCTGAGCCACAACCTCAGCCCGAGAAGGTAAATTTTAATAGTACTGAAATGGTGAGATCTACCCAAGATAAAAAACAATCACTCCTTATTTCAAAGTACAGTTCTGTGGCTTTAAGTACATCCGCACTATGGAACCATCACCACCATCAATTTCCGAAATTTTATCTTCCCAAACTGAATCTCTGTCGCCATTAAACACTAACTCCCCACTCCTCTGCCCAGCCCTGGGCATCCACCATTCCACATTCTCTGTCTTTAACTACTCCTACTTTATATTCATACAGGTGGAATCATACATTTATCCTTTTGTGAGTGGATTGCTTCATTCAGCATAATGTCTTCAAGGTTCACCTGTAATTTCCTCCTTTTAAAAGGCTGACTAGCATTCCATTGTCTTTTGCAGTACTGGGGACTGAACCCAAGGGTACTCTTCCAGAGCTGCAGCAGCAGAGGGCAGAGGCAGGCTGATACTAGTCAGCTATGCCATTCTGTTTGCTTGGTTGTTAGCGCTTAGATGTGCTGATGGACTTTAACATGCAATACCAAGACCTGCACCTTGGTGCCAACTCCCATCTACGTGCCCCTTCCTTAGACCTCTTCATCCTCTAACTTCCAGATCACCACTTCCAGGATCCTGATCAACCAGCGAAGCCTCATCTCTCTCCTGGAGCTTTGCTAACTGGGGTCTGTGTCTTAACTTCTGTCTTCCCGTGCAGCCACTGAATGGGTTTCATTCAGCTCAACAATACACTGAGCCCACTTTCCTTTGCATCTTGTCAGTGCACCGTGCCATACATATGAGCTGAGTGACACTGGACAGCGGTGGGTAACAAGAGGTCTAGACTACCTACCTCTGTACCTGCTTGAATCTAATCCTGGATCCAAACCTGACTTTATGACTTGGTAGTCAAACTCAGCTATGACAGGTGGTTCTTGTCTCAGTTTTGATGTTCTGTAGAAAATTCCATTTCTAGCCGGGCGCGATGGCGCAAGCCTGTAATCCCAGCACTTGGGAGGCTGAGGCAGGAGGATCGCGAGTTCAAAGCCAGTCTCAGCAATGGGAGGCACTTAGCAACTGAGACCCTGTCTCTAATAAAATACAAAAAAAAAAAAAAAAAAAAAAAAAAAAAAAAAAAAAAGGGCTGGGGATGTGGCCCAGTGCCCCTGAATTCAATCCCGGTACCAAACAAAACAAAAAAAACCCCAAAACCCGAAAATTCCATTTCTTTTGGAGCCCAGAAGAATTCTAGAAGTTATTTTTTTAAATACTTTTAAAGTATTTATTTGTTTTCGTTGTACACAATGCCTTTATTTTTACATGGTGCTGAGGATCGAACCCGGCCACACACGTGCTAGGCGAGTACTCTACCGCTGAGCCACAATCCCAGCCCCTAGAAGTTATTTTTTAAGCTTCTTAATCTGTGGGTTTGTATCTTGAAATATTATTTCTTCCTTCCAGTGGCCATCACCATTTTCAGGGAATATATTAGGTCCCATGAAGTTTGTCCTAACGCTAGCAGTTCAATCTTTCCCAGCTTCTTTTCGGCTTGATTTAGTTCCTTTCTCCTTGTCTTTAAGTTCAGGAATCTTCTGTGTCTAACCTATTAATCCTATCCATTGTATTCTTCACCTTTACATGTTTTTGTTTAATGCCTCCAGGTCTCTAGTTAACTCGCTCTCTCACCTTCTGCCCCACCCTCTTTCCTTCAGCATCTTTTTAGTTGTTGCCGGGCTGGAGATGGAATCCAGGGCCTCACGGACGCCAGTCAAGCACTCTGCCACTGAGCCACATCCCGAGCCCCTTCAGCCAGACCATTTCACTGGATGGTAAGGAATCGGAAGTGAAGGGACAGAAGTGGGGTCCATGCCAGTCGAGGAAAGCCAGCACGCAGGAGCAGGGTGCCTCCAGTAGGGGCCACTGGCGCTAATCCACAGGCAGTCTCCCTGGCCCAGAGGCTCCTGCGGGAACAAGAGCCCTGCCCAGCGGGGACTCGGACGAGACAATAGGAGTGGCAGTGTGTGGAAGGCGCCGTTCGAGTCACCGCAGGTGGACGGCCCTGCTAGTGGCCGCTGCGGGCTCACTTCCTGGTTCCGTGGCATCCGCAACCAGCAGGCTTTCCTGTCTGTGCGGCCTTATCGGGGCGCGCAGGCCACGCTGTCCCGACCCCACCCTGACCACCAGCCCGGCCCCAAAGTCTGCCTGGGGCCCGCCCGCGCGTCGTGTGGCCGGGCCGCAGTAGGCCCCCAAGCCAGCCGCACAGCGGCCTGTGGCTGCGCCCCGCGACTCCGGAAGGCCGCGCCGCAGGGCCAGGCCCCGCCCTTCCCGCCGCCTGCGCGACCGAGCCTGCGCAGTTCCGCCGCCGCGCGCGGCCCCGCCCTCCCCGGGTATCGACCCCGCTTCTCGCCAATAGGAGGGCTCGATGCTGAGCGGTGGCGGCGCACGCCGGGCCAGTGGGGAGACGCGTCGTTGGGCTGCGGCGCCGCAGGCCGCACCCAGCTCGGGCGGCGGGGGGCGAGCTCGGGCGGCGGGGCAAGGCGGGCCGCAGCCGCCAGGGTGCGCGCGGCGGACGGGGGCGTAGCCGGAGCCGGAGCCCCAGCCCAGCCCCGGCGGAGCCCGCAGGCGGAGGTCGCTCTCGCTCTGGGAGGCTGCTCGTTGCTCTCGATTCTCTGCGGAGGTGAGGCGGGCGGACGGGCGCGGGCCTCCGCTGCAGCGGGCCCGCCGCTGTGGGCTTCGCGGTGCAGCAGCGCGGGCCACGGGCCTCGGGCATGGTGGGGCGGGTCCCGCCGACGTCTGGCCGCTGACGGGCCCTGTGCGGACTGCGGCCGCGGGGAGCGGGAGCGGGTCGCCGGGCCTCCTGGTGGCCTTCCTGCGCTGCCCTCTCCTCCGTAGCCTTCCCTGCGTCTCGGGAAGGGCCAGGGACCTCTCGCTGTCGTTGTCTGGGTTCTGGTCTCGTCACTCAGAGCCGAGGGTGTTTGGTCGGTGAAGTGAGTGTTCAGGCAGACCCACCTTGAGGCGAAGGTCTCGGTTCGCCTGAACTGCAGGTGGTCTGACCGTAGGGTTTCGTGCCTAAAATGACACAGAGCAGTTGCCTTGTCCCCGAAGACCTTTGAAAAGCCGCTGGTAGTGTATGCATTGCAGGTAAGTTTTCGTAGAGAGATTTTTCTGTGTCGAAAATTGATTGAAATCTTCATGGGGATGGGAAATAGAGTGCTGGAAGACCCAGCTAGTCTCCTTTGCAGAACACGTGTGGAAACGAGCTTTCTACGCGCTCCCCAGAGGGAGGACATTTAAGGCCAAGGTTGAACTTGAGTATGAGGGTGGATTTATAAAAATTGCAGCCTTTGATTACTGGATAAAAGCCAGTGATGTACAAATTTTTCTTTAAATACAGATTTTGAATAGACCGCTTTAATTCTGACTGTCGGAGAAACTAGAATAATATAGTTGTTTTTTAAGGAAATGAATGGTCTTGTCAGTCAGAACTGCTTTTCAGAGTTTTGATGTGGTTTACAGCAGAGTAACCGGCATGATCCAGTAGTTTGCTACTTTGTATTGTGTAGCTTCTAGAGTTTCAGACAGTCGGAGTCTGTGAATGACCTAAATCTAAATCCAAATTCTATTCAGTCTCCAAACTGCGATAGTTTCTTAAAAAAAAAAAAAAAAAAAAAGTGTGGGTGTATAGTTTTTTGCCTCGCCCCTGCGAGGCAAGCCCTGTACCACTGAACTACATCCCCAGCTTCTACTGAATATTTTATAAGGCTGATAACTTTTCTGTTTGAACTCTCTTTGATGTAATCTGATTCTGATACGGTTTTGTTTAATGTTTACTTTTGTTACTGATTGTACCATAAAAGCTGTTTTTAAAAAAAATTTTTTTTGTAGTTGTAAATGGACAGAAAGCCCTGTATGTCTGTTCGTTTATTTATTTATTTATTTTTATGTGGTGCTGAGGATGAACCCAGTGCCTCACACATGCAAGGCAAACGCTCCACCACTGAGCCCCAGCCCCCAAAGCTGTTTTTTTATGCAATTGTTTTTTTTTTAATATTTATTTATTTACTTTAGTTGTACACAATGCAATGCATTTTATGTTTACGTGGTGCTGAGAATCGAACCCGGGCCGCACACGTGCGAGGCGAGTGCTCTGTCGCTGAGCCACAACCCCAGCCCTGCAATTGTTTTTAGTTCTTTTATGTAGTCGTTATAGTGATCAGAAAAATAAATACTAAAATACTTCAAAAGATACCATTATTTTTATTATATGAAACACAGTTTGCCTTTCTTCTTCCTTTCCACGTTGAGCTCTTCACACATGTACACACATTGGGAGAATAGCAGATTCCTGTTTACTCTCATCTACTTTCAACAATTATTAGCTCTTAGCCAGTTTTGTTTTTTCATCTGACCCCTCAATTCCAGATGTCCTGTCTTTTTGTTTTTGGTACTGGGGATTGAACCTTGAGTTGCTTTACCACTGAGCTACATCCCTACCCCTTTTTATTTTTTATTTTGAGATACAGCCTTGCTTAGTTGATGAGGCTGGCCTTGAACATGTAATCTTCCTGCTTCAGCCTCCCAAGTCACTGGGATTACAGGATGTACCAGGGTGCCTGGCCAGATATCATATCATTTTAACTGTTAAGTGTTTCAGTATGTGTATCTTAAAAGATAAGGACTTTTTAAAAAGGTAAACATGAATACTGCTATCAGAAAAAAGGAATAATTCTTTAATACCTTCAAATATCCAACTACTGTTAACATTTTCTTGGTTGTCTCATAATTTTTTTAAAGAGTTTTGTGCTAGGATCCAAATGCTCCCCACATCATTATAACTTGTTTTAATCTATGGGCTCCCTCTCTATCTTTTTAAATTTTTTAAAAATGTTTGTTGATGGAACCTGACCTGGTAGTTTGTTCTGTGGAGTAATGCATAATCTGGACTTTAGTCTGTACTATTTTTTAACAATATAGAATTTGCTGTAAACTGATGGTTAGATAGAAAGGTCTGATCAGGTTCAGGTTTGATTTATTCTTTCAAGATGACTTTTAGGTAGGTAGAACGATAATGGTGCATAATCTGGTTAGCAGCCCTTGCTGCTTGGTGCCTAGAGTCAATAGGCTGTGCCCAGCCTCTAAGCATATTTAAAGTTCATCTCCGCTAAGCCTAGATGTTCAGTAGGTTAGGTGTATTCAATGCATTTTCCACTTAGAATATTTTCAATTTACAATGGGCTTATCTGGCCATTATTCCATCATAAGTCTAGGAACATCTATATGCAGTTGGAATTTTGATAGTTTGCTTGGATTATGTATTCATACTAATAAGAAATTTTATAAAAACAAAAGGGTTCAATTCCTGGTACCAAACAAGCAAACAACCCCCCACCTTGCTCTTAGAATAACAGTCCTCCATTTGACAAGTGTGTGGTTGGATATGAGGTGTCCCTCAAAAGCTCACGTATGAGACAATGCAAGAAGGTTCAGAGGAGAAATTATTGGGTTATACCCTTAACCTAATCATGAATTAATCCTGATGGGATTAGCTGAGTGGTAACTGGAGGCAGGTAGGTAGTGGCTCTGGGGTATATATTTTGTATCTGGAGAGTGGTGTCTCTCTCTGCTTCCTGATTGTCACCTGAGCTGCTTCCCTCTGCCACACTCTCCTGCTAAGATCTTCTGCCTCAACTTGAACCCTGAAGAATGGAGCCAGCTTTCTATGGACAGAGACCTCTGAAACTGTGAGCCCTCAAATAAACTTTTCCTTCTAAAATTGTTCTGGTGAGATCTATTAGTCACAGCAGCGAAAAAGCTGACTAAAAAAAACTGGTGTTGCAGTACTATGCACATTGGGTGTGTCTGCCATGGTTTGGTGCCTCTGCATTTTCCTTGACATTTGTTCCTCTGTTGAAATGACTGTTGATAAATGGGAATATGCTTTTAATTGGCAACACAGAAAATATAAAGTCCACATTATAAATTTTAATTTTTATCTTTTTAAGCACATACTGTATGCTTTTATGCATAAGATATTGTGCTTTTATGTATTATTTAATCCTTTTTAAAAATAATATTTATTTATTTGCTTTAGCTGTACACAATGCAATGCATTTATGTTTACGTGGTGCTGAGGATGAACCCGGGCCGTGCACGTGCTAGGCGAGCGCTCTACCACTGAGCCACAACCCCAGCCCCTTATTTAATCCTTAAAGCTGACATCCTGTTTCAGATGACAAAGCCAGGTCACATAGCTAGGGGGTGGTGGAGCTGGAGTCCAGGCCCAGGGTGTCCTACACTAGAGATGATGCTTTTAACTGGCAGGTGCTGCCCTACTTGGTGGACTCCTCAGTCCTAACATGAGGCCTCTGTGGGCAGCTGCTGTCCTGGTCTCCCTATCAGTGCATTCATATCTATCCCTGTGTTGGTTCACTGCTGTACTCCTGCAGTCCAGCACAGTGCCAGGAACAGAGTAGGTCTTTAAGAAATATTTGTTGAATTAAAGATTTTTAGTTATTTTTTAGAAGCTTGGTTGTGAGGAAGAATGTTCATGGGTGATTATCACGGGAGATATGGCATCGATTCCCCTAAAGCAGGAGTTCGCAGATTTTCTGTGAAGGGGCAGGCAGTAAATATTTTGGGTGTCAAGGGTGAGGTGTTCTATTGCAACCGCTCCTCTGTATTTGTGTGTGTGTGTGTGTGTGTGTGTGTGTGTGTGTGTGTGTGGCTGGGGATTGAACCTAGGGCCTTGTGCATGCGAGGTTAGCATTATACCAACTGAGCTATATCCCCAGCCTGCTCCTCTGTATTTATTTTGAACAAAAACAGCCATGAATGATATGCACGTGGTTACTGAGATTGTTCTATTAAAACCTTACTGAGAGATACTGAAATTTGAGTTGATTTTTCTGTGTTTATTATTTGTTTCATTTATCATTGTTGTTTTTGTGGTACTGGGGATAAAACTGAGGGTCTTGCGTGTGCTAGGCAAGAGTTATACCACTGAACTTCATCTCCAGCAGCCTGCACCCCCATTTTTAAAATTTTTATTTTGAGACAAGGTCTCAAATTGCCTGGGAACATTTTTTTTTTTTGGTACCAGGGATATTGAACTCAGGGGCACTCGACCACTGGGCCACATCCCCAACTCATTTTTTGTATTTTATTTAGAGACAGGGTCTCACTGAGTTGCTAAGTGCCTCGCCATTGCTGAGGCTGGCTTTGAACTTGTGATCCTCCTGACTCAGCCTCTCAAGTGCTGGGATTACAGGTGTGCGTCACCATGCTCGGCCTACCCGGGAACTTTTGATCCGTTTTCCTCAACCTCTCTTGTGTAGCTGGGATTACAGGGGTACACCCCTGCACCTGGCTTGTGAACTTTAAAAGTATGGGTGGTGGGCTGGATTTAGCCTTGGTTGGAAGAGTTGTGTTTGTTAATTCTTCTCCAAATAGTCTTAAATCTCATTAGGTGAGATTTGACAACTGGACTTCTGGACAGAATTTGTCGGCCTGTGTTGGTTCTTTGAAACCATCACACTTTTGGTCTGCCCAGGACTACAGACGACACCCTGCTCTCACCCGCCTCCTGGACTCCCTGTGAGCACACTGTGCACTGTCCATTATAATTTCAGCAAGAAATCTTAACTTTTCCTTGAGTAAAATGCTGTCTCAGAATAAATTTTTATATTTTGTTTTTCCCCTTTAACCTTTTAAAAAATTTTATTTAAAAAATTTTTGTTTGTTGTAGATGGATATATTTATTTTGTTCTATTTGTTTTTTTTTTTTGTGGTGCTGAGGATCGAACCCAGTGCCTCGCATGTGCAAGGCAAGCGCTCTACCACTGAGCTACAGCCCCAGCCCTGTTTAACATTTTTCACTAGTGTTTTCATAGAACTTCTTGGAGTTAGAAAGATCTGGTTATACTTAGCTGTGTAACTTCTGTTTTAGCCAAATTACTTAATCTTGGTTTTTGAATTATAAATGAGAAGGGATGTACTTCTGCCTTTTATGGACATAGTTATAGTGTAGGTGAACTGGCCAGAGGTGTGTTAAAAGAAAGATCAAAGTACAAGAAGACAAAATGAAACAATTAGAAAATGGCCATTAATTTGTATTATTCTGAATCAGACATCTTTAATATTTCTGGATATGCTGTAAATGCATACATAAATTTAATTGGCTTTCTGTTCCCATTCTTTGCTTTTTGAAAATAGTGTGAAATCATGGACATTTAGGAAGAGGAGAGTTAGGTCCTGCCACATTGGAAGAGAGGTGGAGGGGAACCTAATAGAAAGTATCCCTGGGCCAGTACCTAAGCTGGTAGTGAGTGGGTGTGCCAGCTGCACTGGCTTCTGACATCTCAGCTCTTGTTTTCACTGGGCAGGACACGGGCTCTGACTGCTGCAGAACTCCCTGTCTTGCAGAGTGTTGGGTGTGCACTGTGTGTGTGTGTGTGTGTGTGTGTGTGTGAACTCTGTCTTCAGTTATTTTATAATTCTCAGAATGAGAATATTGAAAGAAGTTTTGCACAGTAAAATAGTTAAATTTTTTTTTAAGTTGTTGATGGACCTTTATTTTATTTATTTGTGGTGCTGAGGATCGAATCCAGTGCTTCAGTTAGGCAAGTGCTCTACCACTGAGCCACAAACCTAGCCCCGTAAATTATAGGTTTTTTTTTTTTGGTACTGGGGATTGAACCCCAGGGCACTCAACTACTGGGCCACATCCCCAGCCCTTTTTTGTATTTTATTAGAGACAGGGTCTCACTGTGTTGCTAAGTGCCTCGCCATGGCTGAGGCTGGCTTTGAACTCACGATCCTCCTGCCTCAGCCTCCCAAGTGCTGGGATCACAGGCGTGTGCCACCGCGCCTGGCCGTAAAATATAGTTTTTAAATTGATGTAATTTATACATGGTAAAATGTAATTCAACATATTTAAGTCACATTTCCAAAGGAAAGAGACATTGATCTGACTCCTTGTCCAGCATATTTGCTTGTGGTATTACACACTTAATGTTTTTTAGAATGTGGTTTGCATTACCTTGGAAGTTCTTCCTGCAGGTAGGCGGCATGGTCTAGAATCTGAGTGAGGGGGTGGCAGAGCAGTTTGCACTTTTATTGTAAGCTTGTTCCCTGTAGGGTTTGTGGATAAAATGTCTAATAAGCAGAGTTTGTGACAAACAGCAAGTTAATTAAAAAAAAAAAAAAAAAAAAAAAAAAGAGAGAAAAGAAAGAAACCAGTATTTTTTTTTTTTTCAGTCTAAGCCTTTTACATTTATTAAACTTTGTTTCTACTTTCCTATCAGAAATCAGTCAGTCAGTGTGATACACTTATTGGCTTGTGCCTTTTGTACCACGTTTTATCTCTTGCTCTTTAAAATTCTCCTCTCTGGTACAGCAGCAGTGGGAGTTTAGATTCTGCATGTTGGATGCTGAATGGTAACATCTTTTCTTTTATATAAATTGTATTCCTTGAGAATTGAAACTCACTAAGGCGAAAAGCCCACTGTTTGTCATTTAGTTATTTCTTCATGCTTTGAATGGCAGGTATAAGGGCATGTCCTATTTTGAAATAACTTATTTTCTGATAAGGTTTTAAACACTGAACCTTATATAAGATTCAGTTACTTAACAGATTAAATATGCTAATACCTCCTTAGTTCGGTCAGAGCCTATCAGCTGTCACATGGTTCCTTAATATAGTTAGGAATTGAGCATAGCATAATATTAAACTTTAACACAACTGTTTAATTGTTAATACTTGTCTGACCTTCTGCAATCAGGAAACTTGGGTTGGAAGGAATGAAGGAAAGCAAGTTTAATTTATTTTGCCTTTCAGCTTTTTTGTTTGTTTGTTTTGTTTTCCTTTTTAAACAATTCTTATGAATAACATCTAACAGAAATAGCATTCTTTTTTTCTTTTCCTTTTCTTTTTTTGTGGTGCTGGGGGTTGAACCAAAACAATTGTTTTTTATACTTGTTAGCTGTGTTGAACATATTTTGACAAGGCTTTATGAGTTTACACTACATAGGAAAAAGTTAACATAGGATCAGAGTATGTAGAACAGTTATCCTAGCTTTTTTTTAAATAAAGGAGAGATTGAGATGGGATCTTCCTGTGTTGCCCACATGGGCCCTGAACTCCTGGGCTCAAGTGGTCTTCTGCCTCTGCCTCCCAAGCAGCCGCAACTACAGGCGTGCACAGCTTTGGAATGTGGTTTTGGAGCTGGGATCGAACACATGGCCTTCTGCATGCCAAGTGCGCGCTGTATCCCTGGGCCACAGCCCTAGTCCTGTCCTTACTTAACCAGTGTCTTAGGAATTTGCTCTGCTGGTATATAATGATAATAGCAATGTAAAAAGTGTTTTTTTTTGCAAGCCTTTTTCCCAGTCTAGCTTTTAACTCGCATGTTGGTCCCATATGTTTGTTTATGTTCACTGAAATCTTGTTCTGTGTGTAGTGTGTGCTGCCACACAGGGAGTGAGTGCCCTGTTTTCCTCTCCTGGGAGGGTTGCTTACCCCAGTGTCCCTGTACCCGATTAGTGAGTGACTGGGTGGCATATGGTTTGAGATCCTCCTGCCTCTAGAGTAGCTGGGATTACAGGCTCCCACCACCTGGTTTAAACTTATGTTTTCGTTTGTCAGCAGCAGTGGGGGTGCTCGCTCACTTTCAAGCCCGTTTTCTCCCTCATAAAATGAATTACTTTTAAGACGCTAAGAAGTTGTGAAAACACTTTGAAAATGCAAATGCTGAGTGAAAACATATGTTCATACAAAATCCTGTGTGTGTGCGTGATCATAGCAGCACTATTTCAATAGCCCCAAAGTGGACACAGCCCAGGTGTCCATCAGCTGTTGAGTGGATGAGCAAAATGGAGACTCTCCATACATGGAATAACTTTCAGCTTATAAAAAGTGTTGAAGCTCGGACACCTCCTGCAGCTCGGACACACTTTGGAAAGGTGCTAGGTGAAGGAAGCAGCATGAAAGGCCATGTGTTGTGCGGTTTTATTTATGTGAAAATCCATGGGGACAGAAGGTAGCTGAGTGGTTATCTGGGCTGGGGCTGAGGAGGGGGTTAAAAATGAGGGGTGACTGCTAATATGAGTGAGGTTTCTTTTTAGGTGCTGAAAATGTCATGGAGTTTAGGTTGTGATAATGGTTGCACAGCCCTGTGAGAACGACAGAGCCACTAAGCTCTACAGTTTAAGTGGGTGAAGGTTTGGGTGCGAATATATCTCGGTACAGCTGTAAAAAAAAGGCAAATACTGGAGTAGGACTGACTTTCTTTCTTTCTTTTTTTTAAAAGTATTTATTTATTTACTTTAGTTGTACACAATGCAATGCATTTATGTTTACATGGTGCTGAGGATCGAACCCGGGCAGCGCATGTGCAAGGGGAGCGCTCTGCCGCTGAGCCACAGCCCCAGCCCTGGAGTAGGACTTTCATTCTTACTGAAGGAAGTCATCTAGTTGTCACCGGCATAGTGATGGTGTTAGAGTCATCATGTCTGGTGCAGGATTCAGTTTTGCCATTCAAAATATGTCGGTGAAGTTCTCCATCTCTGTGTGAGGCAGTGCCAGCAGTGGACATGTCTAGATGGAGGTGTGTGGGCCACCGGCCGCATACTTTCCCCCCTTCCCTTCCCTCCTGTCTGTGCAGAGGGAAGGTGTAAAAGAGGCAGGAGAGAGTCCTCTTCACTGGCTTCTCTCCAATAGTGAATCGCGCTCTGTGCAGAGGTGTTCAGGTCTCTTCTGGCCACACATTTGCAGCGCAGCAGGAACTTTGGTTAAGCCATGCTTTGCTTTCTGCTTTGCTTTCTGCTTTTGCTCAGCTGATACTGTCAATTGGATTGTTGTTACCTGGGGCTTTAGGCAGCGAGGAGGGCACTTGAGTCTCACGGAATGGACTCCCTTTAGGACTGTACTTCAGTAGGAAGGGATGAGGTGCTCTTCACTGAGTTCAATCCCCGGTACCAAAAAACCCCCCCAAAAAAACAGGGTAGTGATTCTTCTTTAGAGCAAACAGTAAATAGAAAACATTTTAGTTTTTCTTTAATTATTTTTTAGCTGTCGATGGACCTTTATTTTTTATTAATATGTGGTGCTAAGAATTGAACCTAGTGCCTCACACATGCCAGGCAAGCATTCTACCACTGGGCCACATCTCCAGCCCTTTTTTGTATTTTATTAGAGACAGGGTCCCACTGAGTTGCTAAAAGTGCCTCGCCATTGCTGAGGCTGGCTTCGAATTCGCGATCCTCCTGCCTCAGCCTCCCAAGTGCTGGGATTACAGACATGCGCCACCGCACTCAGCTTCACACAATCTAATATTTGTTTTTATGGAAAATCTTACCTGAGTAGTAGTGCCTTACTTGAGATAATTCTGAATGTTATTTATTAGTAGTGAAAATGGTGGTTGTGTGTGTGTTAAAATGTGTGAAGATCGTTTTCAGTTGTGAAGTGGATTCTGAAGTGTAGTCTGGGCTCCATGGTGAGCGAGTGTGGTGTTGGTGGTCCCTGGTGGGGGAGCTGCTCCAGGTTGGCCCGCACGTGGAACTCCAATGAAGTTGTCATGTTCTGAGACTCGATTTCATTATCTGTGAAATGATGTAGTGACATCTAGAGTTCCTTCTGGGACTAAAAGTGTATGCCTCTAAGGCTGTGTTCACTGCTCTCTTGTTCTATTACAAGTCTTTATATATACATAATTATATAATATATGTTTGTGTCTCTGTATATATATATGTGTATATATGTATATATTATATACTTTTTTGGTTTATATAAAATCCCCTGGGAATTTAACCCAGGGATCCCTCCCTATTTTTCTTTTTTGTAATAAGATAATTGTATTTTTTTTTAAAAAAATATTTATTTATTTGCTTTAGTTGTACACAATGCAATGCATTTATGTTTACGTGGTGCTGAGGATTGAACCTGGGCTGCGCACATGCTAGGTGAGCGCTCTACCACTGAGCCACAACTCCAGCCCCCGATAATTGTATTTTAATTATTGAACCAGAAAAACCTATCCTCAGAACAGATGTTGAACCCAGGTCATTTAGGAGAATACCAGGCACGCTTACCAATATAGGATGACTGAGGACAGCCTTTCACAGGATTTTAAGTAAAAAACTTGCAGGTAACTAACTATGCTGTTATTTATGTATTTATTTATTCATTAGTATTTAGGGGAGATTTATAATTTTTAGGCCATAAAATGAATAAGAACTAAACATTTTCTGATATAAGTTTATATTCTATGCCTTTTTTTTTCTTTTAAAAAATTTGTATTTGTTTTAATTACTTACCCATGATAGCAGAATGCACTTTGATACACCATGCATAATCGAGTATAATTTCTCATTCTTCTGGTTATACTCGATGTAGAATCCCACCGGTTGTAGGGTAATAATGTTTACTATCCTTCCTACCCCCATACCCACTCCCTTCCCTGCACTCCCTTCTACCTAATCTAAAGTCACTCTGTTCTTCCCTTTTTCTTCTTAATTTTGAGACAGGGTCTCACAGAATTGCCTTGGTGACTTCCAAGTCACTAGGATTACAGGCATGCGTCCAGCTCACTTTATTATGTAGTATCATTCCATTATTATATTAATAAGCATTTATTTAATATTTACTATGTTCAGAGCATTATATTGAGAATTTCAGAGGTAAAGCCCTGGGTAGCTCCTGCGTTGGGTAAATTGCAGTCTAGTGGTTAGATTAAGACTTCACTGCAGAGGAGGGAGATGGTTGGTAAGAGGGAACTGGTAAGTGGTGGTCATGTGTGTCCTGTGCTCCTACCAACAAGCGTTACTCCTGTCCATTATAGGACATTGTTCAGGGTCCTTTGAGGAGAGTCAGTCTGTACAGATGCTGCTAACAACATTGACTGCTACATTTATTTGAAGTTTACTGTGTGCATTACACTAAACCCTTGATGTAAATTAACTCATTTAATCTTCAACCCAAGTAAATAGATAATGATTTTCTGATTTTATAGATGAAGAAACTGAGGCATACAGAGAGTAAGAGTGTGCCTAAGCTAGTGCAGCCAGGCTGTGAACTCAGGTGGTCTGGTCCAGAGTCTGGACTCCAGGTACGAACCAGACACATTTCTTAGCCAGTTAGCACTGGAGGAGAATGGAATGTTCGTGAAGACCCAAGCCAGATTATTTTTTGCACCAGTGATATTAGACAGATTTTAGAAATACAAACAGGCTATGGTGCATTAAAATTTACTTCAGTTTGTTCAGTGAAACAGATGGCTGGCTTATCTTTAGCTGCCTCACCCAGGGTTGTTTTAAAACCACGCCCAAGTCTGTATGGAGACTGCTGGTGTAGGGGCTGAGTTAAAGTGAGGAATCTAATACGTTTATCATTGAGTGTTATTTTTAATTAAAATGCATTTTAACTTAAGTTGGTTGTACTTAATGTTCTTGAAATTTTTGAAAAGAAGTTTTTGGCATGTTACTTTTGCTTTCTCATCAGATATTCGAATGATTAACATGCTCATTATTTATAGGGTGCTGCTATGTGCCATGCATTTTGCTGTCCATCTCACACTTGTCATTTCTCGCTGCCTCTGCACTCTGACAAAATGCATTTTGTTACAAATGAGGAAATGGAGGCACGGGAGATGATGAACTTATCCAAGGTCTAAGAGTTGTGGGTTATGGAGCAGTAGTGGGGCACTGCTGCTAAGTTACAAAGTGTGTGTCAGAAGCCCTGGAGGGGTGCAGAAAGACACTTCTCCACCTTTTTGGGGAGGAGGGATTATTGGCATTGAGATAACTGGAAAACATACCATTTATCCAAATAAATCCCAGATGGATTAGAGAGAAATGTATAAAATTATATAGATGGTGTGGAGAGAAAGCAAATAGAATGTTAATCAGAGATAGGCTTTAAAACTTCCTTGGGTTGGATGTGGCGGTGCCCGCCTGTAATCCCAGCAGCTCAGGAGACTGAGGATAGGAAGTTCAAAGCCGCCTCAGCAACTTAGCGAGACCCTGTCTCTAAATAAATGTAAAAAAAGAAAAGGTCTGGGATGTGGCTCAGTGGTTAAGCGCCCCCAAGTTCAATCCCTGGTACCAAAAACAAAACAAAGAAAAAAAAACAAACCTTTCTTCGAATATCTTGTTAGGTTTATGCCTGTGAATGAATAATGATAATGATGTATAGCTGTCAATATGCAAATGTTCAAGTAATTGCTCATTGAAAAATAAAAATTATGTTGATGATCTGGGGATAAAAGGCCAATAGCTACATCACTTTTTCAAATTTATAGGAATATACATCCAGATCTCAACATATAATTAGAGGAAGGAAATGAATAGTTCGTATGGGCAATTTTAGATGTAAATAAAAAAATCATCCTCATCTACTACCCAGAGGAATGTCAAAGAAAGCAGACACTTTGGCTCCACCGGAGGGAACTGTTAGCCACACACTACTGGCCATCCTGTGGGAGACCAAGCTCAGGTGAAGAAAGAGCTGTTGGGACCCCAGCCGTCACCTAGCAGGCAGCGGGTTCTTTTTTGGTACTGGGGACTTGAACTCAGGGGCACTCGACCACTGGGCCACATCCCCAGCCTTTTTTTTTTGTATTTTATTAGAGACAGGGTCTCACTGAGTTGCTAAGTGCCTCGCCATTGCTGAGGCTGGCTTTGAACTCATGATCCTCCTGCCTCAGCCTCCCAAGTGCTAGGATTACAGGCGTGCGCCGCCATGCCCGGGCGGCAGCGGGTTCTTATTTCAGCAAATAGGTAGTAGGGCTGCAAGAGGAGAGGTTGACTGACATGTTGATTAGCAGATGTTGCCTTCTGCCACTTTTATATATTTGCCTGTTCCATGGCTGCAGTACTTTTTTTTTTTTTTTTTTTTGTGGTACCGGGGATTGAACTCAGGGGCACTCGACCACTGGGCCACATCCCCAGCCCTTTTTTGTATTTTATTAGAGACAGGGTCTCACTGAGTTGCTAAGTGCCTCGCCATTGCTGAGGCTGGCTTTGAACTCGCGATCCTCCTGCCTCAGCCTCCCAAAGTGCTGGGATTACAGGCGTGCGCCACCGCGCCCGGCTGCAGTACCATTTTTTTTAATATTTATTTTTTAGTTGTGGATGGACACAATACCTTTATTTTATTTATTTATTTTTATGTGGTGCTGAGGATTGAACCCAGGGCCTTGCACTAGCCAGGCGAGTGCTCTACTGCTGAGCCACAACCCCAGCCCCTGCAATACAATTTTGTACATGCTATTTTTTTTTAAATATTTATTTATTTGCTTTAGTTGTACACAATTCGTTTGTACGTGGTGCTGAGGATCGAACCCGGGCCGCGCACGTTCTAGGTGAGCACGCTACCGCTGAGCCACAACCCCAGCCCTGTACATGCTATTTTAAAATTTTTTTGTATCAGGGATTGAATCCATTGGCACTCAACCACTGAATCACATTCCCGGCCCTTTTTATTTATTTAGAGATGGTCTCACTGAGTTGCTTAGAACCTCGCTAAGTTGCTGAGGCTTGTATATGCTGTTTTTTTAAAAAATATTTTTTTAGTTGTCACTGGATCTTTATTTTATTTATTGATATGTGGTGCTGAGAATCGAACCCAGTGCCTCACACATGTTAGGTGAGCACTCTGCCACAGAGCCACAACCCCAGCCCTTGTATATGCTGTTTTAAAAACTTACAGCTTTAATTATTGGCCATGTCTTAGCTATTATTTATAAGATCATCTTTATGACAAAATACATTTCTACATAATTTTATAATTTTTTAAAGTATTTATTTATTTACTTTAGTTGTACACAATGCATTTTATGTTTATGTGGTGCTGAGGTTCGAACCCGGGCCGCACACATGCGAGGCGAGCGCTTTGCCGCTCGCTGAGCCACAACCCCAGCCCCCAATTTTATAATTATTAAACTATATCCCCTATACAAATCCATGTTTTTTTTGAGGGAAACAGTCTCATCTTAGGCGAGCGCTGTTATTCCCTCCTGATGTATTTGATTGGAATTAGATTGTAGAGTGTTCCTGCCCTATCAGATCTGCAGAGGATTTTTTGTGCTGAAGTGTCTGGTCAGTCTGTGCTTCCTGACTTGGCTGGGTCTTCCTGTAGTCTTTGTGGGCTCACCGTGGTGCCCTACACAATGAGTTGTAATGTCTCTGAGGTCTGGAGTCCCCCTTTCTATTTCCCTGCCTCTGAGGTCATACATGCTGGAGTCTCCAAATCTAGTCAGCTGGAGGCAGAGGCAGCTGTGATCCTTTTGCATCTCAGCTGTGGGAATTGACATCATTTTTAGAAACATAAAACCCATTTAACTCAGACCAAAACCCAGTTAGGTTGTCTCCTTGCAGGGTGGAGTTTCTTTCTGAGTAGCGAGCTAGAGCTTGGAGTCTGAGTGTGCGCTCTGTCTGTCCTCAGCATGTCTTGAGTCGTTCATCATTGTGAATGATGAGGGCCATGTCACATAGTCAGATGCCACTGGAATCCAGACTGAGAATTAGACTAGCACTGCCAGTCCATGGTGCTAGCCCTGGATGTCTGTCTGTCCCTCCATAAGTGTTCATGTGACCACCCCGAGTGCAGTAGTGAATGAGACAGCTTCTGGCCCTCCTGGGCGGGCGCCTTCCCGTGGGAGACAGTCCTGTCAGCAGCCTCATGTCTGTTCTTCTCTAAGCGTTTGACATATATCAGCTGTATGAGGTGGGCACTGTTGTTAGCCTCCTGTTTCATGAAGGAAAGCTAAGCCTTACCAGGGTTACAGGGCTGTAAGTTGCTGGGCTGGAATCTGAGCCTCAGCAGTCTTGCTCTGGAGTCTATGCTCTGATAGTGATGATGGGTGCTGGGCACGGGGTGGGGTGGGGGTGGGGGTGGGGGGGACGACAACACAAGAACCCATAGTGAAAGAGAGCCGAGGGTGCGGCTGCTTCATGTGGGTGGTCAGGGAAGTCAGTTTCAAAATTTAGAGGTGGCATTTGACCTGTCCCCTGACTGATTAGGAGTGAGACCCTCCAAGTAGCTGGAATCAGGTTGTTCTAGGCAGAAGAGCAATCCAGAGCCTTGGAGGCGGAGGTACTGGGTGTGCTGCAGGGCGGGTGGGGCTGGTGTATCTGGGATATGGTGAGCGAGGGGAAGGCTGGGCTGGGCCGGGCCAGTCTGGGAGGTCCCTGCAGGCTGCCGTCAAGATTGCAGACTTTGTTCTTAGGCTGTGGGAAGCCATTGGTGGGAAGTAAGCAGGCACATGGCCTTGGAATTGATTTTTTTTAAAAAAAATTTATTTGTTTTAGTTGTACACAATGCCTTTATTTTTACATGGTGCTGAGGATCCAACCCGGGCCGCGCACATGCTAGGTGAGTGCTCTACCACCGAGCCACAACCCCAGCCCTTGGAATTGATTTTTGTGGAGAATGAATTATAACAGAAGGAGGAGCAGGGAGATAAGACTGGGGAGACGCAGAGAGCTGTGTTTGAGTGAGTGGGGTGTGACTGGACTGTAAATATCCAAGTGGGTGTTGGTCAGCGTTTAGACGAATGAAAATAGAGCCAGGGAAGGAGTTAGGCCTGGAGGTGGAGATGTTGTCCAGTGGTGCTGCTGCCACGGCCCAGTGGAATCACCTGGACCTCTGCACGTGTGGATGTCCGGGTCCTGCTCCCACAGATTGGGGTGCCCTGGGTGCCACAGTGTTTTTGAAGCTCTCCAGGCTGTGCCTACACAGCCAGGCTTGGGAGCCACACGTCAAGGTGCTGTGTGAGACAGGAGGGCCCGCATCCTGCTGTTAGCACAGCAGTATTGCCAGAGATAAGCAGCAGCTCAGAATACTAGAGTACCCCCACATACAGTGGTTGGGAGGAAGGTGGGCACAGCCAGGGAGGCTCACAGGAGTGGTTAGAGAGGTATGAGGAAAGACCGCACAGTGCCTCCCCAAGAGGCAGGGCAGTGCCAGGTGCTGCTGGAGCCTGAGGTGACCAGGGGGGAGCTGCCAGTAGCAGGGTGGAGACAGTGGGTCTTAGAGGCTACCCATTAGGGTTTTAGGAGCTGCGAATAATCACTCTATTTTCTGGCAGTGCCGGGATTGTGGTCCCACCTCTGGTGCTGGCTTGTGAGTGGAGTGAACCAGGACCCTCAGCTCTTTGCTCCACCACTTTGTCTCTTGGCTTTTGCTTCCTTTTTTCTTTCTTTTTTTTGGGGGGGGGGTGGTGGTGGTGGTACTGAAGATTGAACCCAGATGAGCTTCACCACTGAGCCACACCCCAGCCTTTTTAAATGTTTTTGTTTAGAGATAGGGTCTTGCTGAGTTGCTCCAGGCCCTGCTAAGTTGCTGAGGCTGGTTTTGAACTCGTGATCCTCCTGCTTCAGCCTCCCAAGCCGCTGGGATTATAGGCATGCGCCACTGTGCCTGGCTGGCTTTTGCTTCTTTACTACAACGTAAAGGAAATGTCTCAGTGCTTGTTACAGTCTGGTTGTGAAATGTTCTCAAAGGCCGTTTGTCAGTGCAGCAGTGGTCAGAGATTTCTGAGAAGTGATTGGCTCATGAGGCCTTAACCTCATCAGTTGAGAATCCATAGACAGATTCAAAGCTGAACAGATCATTGGGAGTTGGCAAAAAACTGTAGGAGGTGGAGCCTGGTTGGAAGAGGATCATGGGGTGCTGCCCTGGAAGGTGAATCTCTTGGCCCCTTCCTGGATCTCCCTCTCCCCCTCCCTTGCTCACGCCATGAGCTAGCAGCTTTCCTTCACCACGCCTCTGCCATGCAGTTCTGCCCCACCTCAGGCCCAGAGAAGTGGAACTGCTGCCATGGACTGGAACTGTGAGCCAGATAAATCTTCCTTCCTCTGCGTTGTGTTCCTCAGGTGTTTATCAGTGAGGAAAGCTCACTAATAGACTTTCATTCCCCCTTGCCGTTCTCACCCCAGGTCTTGGCTCTGGCTGCCCCCTGCCTGGAGTGCCTTTCTGGGTGCATGGCCATCTATCTGGCTAGGGCCCTTGCCACCTCTTTGCTTGGCTGCCCCTTCCTTGGGCTTCCTCTGCTGGTCCTGCCTAACATGTGATTTCCTCCCCACCTCCTGGGCTCCAGGCCCCACCCATAGGCCTCATCTTCTGAGGGACTGCTGTGTGGTTTACTTGTGGCCCCTGTCCTCCAGGCTCCTCTGCGTGGAGGTGTGCACCCTGAAGGCAGAAACCTGCATGTGTTTGACTTCCCTGGGTGTCTGGGTGGTTGGACAGTGCCTGACTTCAGGTAGCCTCGCAGTAGAGTGCAGTGAAGCCTTGACCACTGATGAACGGTGACTCTCTAGGAAGAGTGGCGGTTGTGCTGTGGCTCTTCTCAGCTGCATTTGAAGCTGTGCAGGATCTGCAAGTTCCAAGGCCTATCAGTGGAGCCTTTTTTTTTTTTTTTTTTTTTTTTTTGGTACTGGGGATTGAACTCAGCGGCACTTGACCACTGGGCCACATCCCCAGCCCTTTTTTTTGTATTTTATTAGAAGCAGGGTCTCACTGAGTTGCTAAGTGCCTCGCCATTGCTGAGGCTGGCTTTGAACTCGCGAATCCTCCTGCCTCAGCCTCCCAAAGTGCTGGGATTACAGGCGTGCGCCACCGCGCCCGGCTATCAGTGGAGCCTTTTTCAGTTTGGATTCTCCCCTCCACCTGCCTCCTACTGTCATGTCTGTTGCAGTGGCACTGTTTTGGCCAAGTAAAAAACTAATAATAAAAATATATGCCATTTCCCTTTGTCTGAATTTGCTTTTGACAACTTTATTTTCCTCTTGTGGCTAAATTTTACCCTTTAAAATATCACTTGGGGGCTGGGGATGTGGCTCAGTGGTAGAGCGCTCGCCTAGCACGTGCGCGGCCCGCGTTCGATCCTCAGCACCACGTGAAAATAAACACATTGTGTAAAACGAAAAGCAAATAAATAAATATTTAAAAAATATCACTTGGATCTTTTTGTTTTGTTTTGTTTTTGGGGGGGTGGTATTGGGATTGAACTCAGGGGCACTCAACCACTGAGCTACATCCCCAGCCCTTTTTTAATATTTTATTTAGAGACAGGGTCTCACTGAGTTGCTTAGGGCCTTGCTAAGTTGCTGAGCCTCGCTTTGAACTCATGACCCTCCTGCCTCAGCCTCTCAAGCCACTGGGTTTACAGGCATGTGCCACTGTGCCTGGCATAAATAATAGTATTAAGGTGGAATGGTGTCAAAGTATTCAAGGCCAGATGAGATAAAAACAAAAGAAAAAAAGACAAAAGGGGGTGGTGTTTAGGACCTCGCTAAGTTGCTGAGGCTGGCTTTGAACTTGTGATCCTCTTGCCTCTGCCTTCTGAGCTGCTGGGATTAGAGGTGTGCGGCACCGCACTTGGCTTCTTTCTGTCTTTACTATGGTGCTGGGGATGGAACCCAGGGCCTTGTACATGCTAGGCAAGTGCTCCTCTACCAGTGAGCTATACCTGCAGCCCTGGATGGTTTATACAGACATCTGTCTGTATTGTCTGTATTTATTGACTCTTTGTTTTGGAGGTTGGGAAGTCCAAGATGAGGCCCTGGCATCTGGTGAGGACCTTCTTTCATCATCTCTTGGTGGAATGTGAAGGAGGAGGACAGAGAAGGGGGAACAGAACTTGCCCCTTTATTAGGAACCCACCCGCAAAGCTGCTGCAGTGATATTGACAATACCTCCATGAGCACGGAGACTTCAGGGCCTAACCTGTCATTAGCAGTTTTCTACATGCATTTGTGGAATACATTCAAAGCATAGAAGTCTACTGTTGAGCCTCTTGTTAGCATTGAGTCACAAAGGCTGAAGTGGCTTTGTACCTGCTGACTCTCAGTCCAGTCCAGTCCAGTCTACAGGCGCGCGCGTTTGTGTGTGTGTGTGAGAGAGAGAGAGAGAGAGAGAGAGAGAGAGAGAACACACACGGGCCTTGCACATCCACCACTGAGCTACAGCCCCATCTTTTTTTTTTTTTTTTTTTTTTTTTTTTTTTTTTTTTTTTTTTTTAATTTTTATTTTTGCGACAGGTCTGCTGAGTTGCCCAGACTGATCTCAGACTTGGGCCCTTCCTGCTTCAGTCTCCTGACTGCTGGGATCCCTGGCTAGACTGGAAAACTTTAAATAGAAGTTTGATGGCCAGCTTGCTGCTGGAAGTACAAGTAGTCAGGACTCTGCTTGTTCTGTACTTTTAGTGATGCTTATTATTTTATTTATGTTCTTCATGGCATTTTATATTTTATAAATTTACTTTTTATAAAATTAACCTTTAAAAATGTGTACATATAGGGCTGGGGTTGTGGCTCAGCGGTAGAGCGCTCGTCTAACATGTGCGCGGCCCGGGTTCGATCCTCTGCACCATGTAAAAATAAAGGCATTGTGTCCAACTAAAACAGATAAATAAATATTTTTTAAAAATGTGTACATACACACCTACGTGAGTAGCCCAGTTCTCCTGGTCACCTCGCCTTCTGCCCACTCATCTCCCTCTGCTCCTTCCAGGTAACCTGCAATTTAAGCTGCTGTGTGTTCTTCCTCATTTCTTTATACACATACAAGTAAATGTGAATGTTTTTCTTATTTCCCTCCTTTCCCCACCAGAGACACTAAATGCACACCATTTTCTGTTTTTTTTTTTTTAATCCCATTGACAATATAGCCTTATTTTGTGAATAACCTTGAATATTTTGTGAATGACCTTTTTTTTGTACTATGGATGGAACCCAGGGCCTCCTGCCTGCTAGGCAGGCACTCTACCACTGAGCCACACCCAGTCCTTAGCATGAAGACTTTGAGACTTCCATTGGTAAACCCAGTCCCTTTGCAGGGAACCCGCCTTAGTCAGGCTCTTACGCTTATATTTGGGAGTTTGGATGCTTCCTGTGTAGCTTAAGAAGGAGACCTGGCACTGCCCTCAGATGTCCCGGAGACTGCTGAGCAGCTGTGCTTCAGCCTTTGTACACGCAGAGCATGGCTGCAGTCCTCAGCTCTTGTGTGGTTCTCATCCCTTAGGGCTCTTGGTTCGCAGCTTCCTTTTATCATTTGTCTTCTAAGTGAACCAATCACTTGACAACATTCAGTTGTTGACCATTAGATTCTGAAAGAACCTGCCTGTTTGTTTTTTGTGGTCAGTATTTTTTTAAAAAATATTTTTATTTATTTGCTTTTAGTTGTACACAATGCATTTTATTCAATGCGTTTTATTTGTACGTGGTGCTGAGGATCGAACCCAGGTCACCCACATGCTAGGTGAGCGCTCTACCGCTGAGCCACAATCCCAGCCCCTTGTGGTCAGTATTTTAATCTTCCTTTTACCTACAGCCCTGTCAAACTTCACCACTTACCCCCCACACCCCACCCCCCAAGTAAAAATTTAAACCAAACCATCACTTAGCCTTAGTGATGAAATTCAGGATGAATTTTGGGGGGGCTGGAGGGTGTGGCTCAGTGGTGGAGGGCTTGCTTAGCACGTACAAGGCCCTTTGTTGATTCCTAGTGCTGCAAGGGGAAACAAACCAGGAAAAGTTCTTTCGGTAAACAATAAGCTTTGAAAGACTTGAGTGAAAATAAGAAATATTACAGTAATTTAAGGGCAGTAACAGTACCACAAAGGAGTACAAATAGGGAGAGCACCTGAGGTCGTAGCAGGAGCTGTGTGCTGCTGCCTTCTCCATGACATGTCCAGGTCTGTGTCTCAGAGCAGGTGACTCATACAGTGATTCCAGTGCAGGCATCTTGTGTGGTATTAGCCGTTTGTTAAAGTATATACTGTTATGTCTCCCAGCTTCTTTTCCTGAAATCTCGATTGTTTGCTTTTTGGAATTCTTCTTGAAAGCACTTAAGAGCATGTGGATTGGGCTGAGGATGTAGCTTGGGGTAGAGCGCTTGCCTAGCATGTATGAGGCCCTGAGTTCAATCCTCAACCCCTGTTTAAAAAAAAAAAAGAGTGTATATAGATTGCTCATGGGCCATGCGAAGGTAATGGATGTCACTTTAAATAGAATGTTTTAGGATGAAAGCAAATTTTGTTAAAATTAGTAATGCAGAATGATTTTTGTATTTCTTTAACATTCATTCATTTGGCGGGTATTTTCTGAGCCCTTTTATATGCTAAATGATGGGGAAACTGCTGAACTGGAAGGAAGAGGCCTCCTTGCTCCTTCTGCACCATTACCTTTGGCTCCTGTGTGGCCGTATGTGGCATTTGGAGTGAGTGGTTTCCAGTTGGGTTCAGAGTCAGCCATGTTTTTACTGAGGCCTGTGGCACTAAAACTGAGTCAGTCCTTCTCCCAGCAGATGGGACTCCTCACAGGGTCTTGGAATCAAGTAGTGTGTGTGGATGAGCCTGCAGGGTGTGGAATGGCTGCAGTGGGCCTTGGCACTGTCCCTGTAAAGTTCACACACTAGCTGTGCTTCTGGGTCCCTTGCATTTCTTTCCTCCCTTCTTTGTATTGTGGGTTGAACCAGGGGCTCCCTACCACTGAGGTACATCCCAGCCCTTTCTTACTTTGACACAGGGCCTTGAATTTGTAATCCTCCTGTCAGCATCCTGAATTACTGGAATCACAGATGCACACCACTGTGCCTGGCCTGTTTTTTTCTACTTGCATACTCTTTAGCTGGGTTTGGGAAGAATTAAGTCTGGAGCTTGGGGATCATAGGATGAGGATTTTGCCTCTGTTCTCTTCTACCCTCTCTTCAGGATATTCTCAGCTGCATCATCTCATTTATTCACTAGGTTGGGAGGTGTCCGTGCAGGTGAGGACTCTGCATGCATGTTGAAGCTTCACGGTGCTGTGAGTGGACTGACTCACAGCCCAGCACTGACATGTGGGCTTGAGGTCCCGCTGTCAGCCATGGAAGGTAGAGAGTTGGGAAGAAGACCGGCTCTACAGCATGTTTAATTCTTGCTTCTCTGCTTATTGCCTATTCAGCCTTGAGCAACTAGCTGGATTTCTCCCTAGCAATACTCCGTAGGAAGCTCTAGTTAAAAGCAGTGACATCTGTATTCAACAAATAAAAGGTGGAAGATTCAGGCTGGGAAGCTGTTAGCCAAGGAGTCATCACTGGGGAAGAGGAGCAAGAGACCCACCTAGGTGGTTGGTTCCTGATTAGGAGGAGATATGCGTGGGACACACGGCAGAGACACATTGCTTTGACTCGTTTTTACTTTGTTATTTTTGGATTTGAATCGTGCTGAGACTTGAAACCTGTGACAGCAGAGCACAGTGTTGTGAGGAGGGTCCTCTGGAGCCTGCTGCCCTTCCCTGCCTGCTTCACCTTCATTGGGCCTCAGTGTCCTTACATGCAGGAAAAATGAGTTGGCACATATAAGAATGAGTCTATTCGAATCAGTACTTGGCATGTGGTGAGCAGTGATCTTTTTAAGCTGTGAGTATTTTTAAAGAATCTTCTGAGTTTTCATCTGAGGAGAACATCCAGAGACACAGGATTAGAAATGATCCGCTCCGAGTGATTAAAGGCTTTTCGGAGCCCTGAGGTCTGCATCAGGGCACTTTCAGTTGGCCTGAGTCTAGAAGCAGCAGCTTCAGCATAAGGTCGTGAGGTCCTGAGGTCCTGAGGTCGGGAGGTGGTGTCTCTTTTCAGGGAGGTGGGGGCTGCGTTCCTAGCAGCCTACATAAGCAGGGAGGGTTCTGCCCTGCAGTTGGCTGGGTCCTTGGGAGAGTGCAGGTGGGATCCCTCCTGCCAGTGGGTGTTAGGGTCCCCTCTTCAGTGCTGTAACCTTTCTCGGTTTGCAGGTTTCTGAGTTGTGAATTTGGGGGCTCCTGTGCCTCTTCTGCTGTCTCACCTGGGGTGCTTGCTTGGGTGTGCTGACTTTCTGCCCTGTTCCAGCCCTGGGCCTGGGTGTGGCCTCTGTGTTGGCTCCTTAGTCACATCACTCTTCCTAGCAGAGGCTCTGCCTTTGACTTCATCGAGAATGTCCCAAAGATGCAGTTTGATTCTGGATGCAAACCTTCTCCTCTCAGAGAAGTGAGTTGTAGCAGATAACTTCCTTGAAGCACAGTCTCAGTTGAGATTGTGTGTGAGTGTGTGTGTGGGGGGGGCGGCTCCCATTTACAAAACTAGGTAGAAATGGATTATCTCTGCTCTTGATGGCGCATAGACTGGTGGTGGAACAAACACATACCCAAAGAGTTTGGTCCTGTTTGGAAATGGCTGTAAAGGAGGTAGGAATAAAGTGTCCTGGCATCTGGGAGGCCAGAGTCTGGCTTGGGGCAGGCTGCACAGACCAGGAAATATTTGATTTGACCTTTGAGTATGATTGGGGTCTGAAAGGTTTTGAACGGAGAGAGTACTTTAATTATTTCCTTTAAAACATACCGAGGGAAGGGCACGATGGCGCATGCCTATAATCCCATTGCTTCGGGAGGTTAAGGCAGGAAGAAGTTTGAGACCAGCCTCAACCACCTAGCAAGGGCCAAAGTAACTTAGTGAGACCCTGTCTCAAAATTAAAACTAAAGAGGACTGCGGATTGTAGTTTAGTGGTAGAACACCTCTGGGTTTAATCCCTGGTGTCCCCCCCCAAATAAATAAATAAACTAGTTTATTGGGTACCTGCTGGAACCAGGCAGTGTAAAATCTGAGGGAAGCTGATGATCAGCCTTCTCACTGTTGCGCCTCTTTGGAGCTCAGGAGGGATTCCTTCCCCAGGCCTTCTGGGAAGCATCTCTTCTGTGAAGGTTTCCTGAACAGCCCTCACGGCTGTGTCCTAGAGATGCCATAACAAACCAATACAACCCTGGGGCTTAACATGGATGTCACGCCATCCTGGAGGCGGTACGTCCCCTCAGCGCATCCAGAGCTGGCTCCTCTTGAGTCTGCAAGGGGGCTTCTGTCCCAGCCCCCTGCAGCTCCTGGTGGTCCCTGCATCCCTGGGGCTCCCTGGCTTATAGAGCCACCACCTGACCTCTGCCTTCATCTTCATAGGGCCTTCTCCCTGCCGCTGAGGTTGGCCTAGCTCCCCTCCTACAGGTCGCCAGTTGTGGGAGATGAGGGCCCACCCTGCTCCAGGATGACGTCATCTGAACTGATTACACCTGAAAGGACCCTCTTTCCCTATTTCCCCATAAGGTCACATGCTAGAGTACTGTGATTGAGGATTTCAACATAGGAATTTTGAGGGAACATGGTTTAGCCTATAACATGCCCTATTTGCTTTTCCACCTTCCTCTAGTGGACACTCCCTTCCTGCTGACACTCGATAGGTAGATGTCTTTGTGAAAAATACTTCAAGAACATGTAGAAATTCTGGCAGGATCCTGAGTTTTCCAACAGGCATTTTAATCCAGAGAACTTCTTTAATGGCCACCTTTTTGCTTGTTTCAATCTTTGGTTTGGTGTCAAATCCTGGCTTTAGGAATTCAAAAGTAAATCACGCAGACACTTGAAATAGTTGTCCATTAACATAAATGTCTGTCAACATGGAAGGTGCCAGGAAATAATGGAGTCTGACCAAAGGCTCTTGGATTAGTTCACTAGATGTTTTAGAGAACATGTGCCTGGGTTTTGGTCTGAAGGCAGGCTATCCATCAGTGAGAATGGATCGTTCTGGCCCTGAATGCCTTTAAGAATAACTGCAGCCGGGCGCGGTGGCGCACGCCTGTAATCCCAGCACTTGGGAGGCTGAGGCAGGAGGGTCGCGAGTTCAAAGCCAGCCTTAGCAATGGCGAGGCACTTAGCAACTCAGTGAGACCCTGTCTCTAATAAAATACAAAAAAAGGGTTGGGGATGTGGCCCAGTGGTCAGGTGCTCCTGAGTTCAATCCCCAGTACCAAAAAAAAAAAAAAAAAAAAAAAAAAACCACAGCAGGGCACCCTTAGTGCTTCCATATTCACCCTCGCATCCTGGACAGCGTGGTGTCCTTTGGGACATTAGGAAGGAATGTTAATATGGAAACCGTCTCCCATCCTGATGCCAGTAGTATGGTGCCTCCGGAGGCCTGTTGTCAGGGTCATTGTGGAGCAATGCAAGCTCTTCTAACTAGAAGAGTGCAGAGGCCCTGGTGCTTCCCGCAGCTTCAGCAGCCACCAGCCCATGGCCAGTCTTGTTCTTGTGTGTACCCTGCCCTGCTCCCCTGTGTCTTAGTTAGATTTCAGGCATCATATTACTTCGTGCATAAATATTTCTCTGTGGTGACATCACATTTAAACATTTTAACAGTAGTTCATTTGTAGCATCAATATTCAGTTTTGTCCAGTTGTCTGAAATGTCATTTTTATATTTACATTTTACAGTTTGTTGAATCAGAATCTAGCCAAGGTCCAGGTATTAGCTGCAGGTTTTCAGCAGTGGCTTGAGTGACATTATCCGGCCGAGTGCTGGAGAGTGGACCGCTGTGGGGGATGAATAGAGGAACCATTAGGAGGGGTGTTGCTGGTCTGGGGGGTGAGAGAGAATGCTCTGGATTTGAGCTCTGTTTGTGGGGGGTGGGACAATGTAGATGAATGATTGTCACCTGGGCAGGCCAGCCTTTTCTGTCACAATCCATCCAGACATTTTTTTTTCCCCAGACTTGTTTTCTTTTGTACTTGTGTGTGTGTTATAAAGTGTTGTTCCCAGTGATTTCATTAATTTAGGTATCAATATACTGCCCATAGTGAAATTGTTAAGATTTATTATGCAAGTAAAATTGTAGCAACTTCTAAGTATTGAGATAGAGAAATATTAATCCATACTTTATTCTACTACTTTAATACTGTTTGCCATTATATCATCTTGTCTGTGTATAATTGCCATTATAATGTAACATTATATAGTAGAATAGGAAATGTTATAGTTTTTCTATTAAATGCCTTAACCATTTGTGTGTGTGTGTGTGTAATATTGGGGATCAGACCCAGGGCCTCATGCATGCATGCTAGGCAGGCGTTCTCCCACTGAGCTGCATACATCCAGCCCACAGTTTTGGTTGTGTATAGATATCATGCTAAAGAATCTCTGTAGTTTCATAATTTTGCATTGAACAGGCCCCCCCCATCCCCACATTTAGCCCATTAAGCCCCAAGTTTTCAATTTTTGAATATTTCAATGAAAGTGACACAGATACATTAGAATAGGTTGAAATTCATAATCTAGAGCCTATAAATTGTTATGCTAATATTATAACCATTGTATAATCATTCCTCTTATAAGTGTATATTGCCTAATTATATATTATATTCATGTAAGTTCTTATAGGTAGTCCACATCTGGGACAATGGGACAAAATGGGTGAAAGATTCACTTTTCTCTAAGTTCTTAGGAAAAGTAATTTAGATGGGACACACTTGCATTAAGTAGTGAAACTATTATAAATAAATATGAATGTCAGCCGGGCACGGTGGCGCACGCCTGTAATCCCAGCACTTTGGGAGGCTGAGGCAGGAGGATCGCGAGTTCAAAGCCAGCCTCAGCAATGGCGAGGCACTTAGCAACTCAGTGAGACCCTGTCTCTAATAAAATACAAAAAAGGGCTAGGGATGTGACCCAGTGGTCGAGTGCCGCTGAGTTCAACACCCGGTACCAAAAAAAAAAAAAAAAAAAAAAAAAAAAAAAAAAAAAAAAAAAGAATGTCATAAAGTCATAGTGTTTTGGAATGCTCAAGGACCCTGGGAAATTTTAATCCAATTTTCTCATTTTTACATAATGGTAAACTAAGACTCACACTGGTGGTTACTAAAGGCTGTACAAGAAAATCACTGCAGAGTATTTCCTAGTTTTTTTCTGTTGAAGACCATACATCTATAGTCACCTATGAAGGAAAAATGACATGGATATTCAGTGCTTAAATTGAGGAATATTATTACAAGTAAAAATTAAAGTTACAGTGTAGACTCATGGGGGAGCAGAACACATTTTAATGGTCAAAATAGTAGATTTAATTACATTCTCATTGAGCTGATTCACTGAGTTTTTAAATTTTTCTGACTTTTGAATTACCATTGAAACAGCATAGTATCGCTTCCTAAAATTATTTTGGAAATTACATTTTTCATTTTTTCTATAAATAATACTGTGGTTTTTATGCTGCATGAGTATACATTGAAACCCACAGTAATGTTTTCTGATCCCTGGTGTTTTCTGAAATGACAGGCAGGTTCATGGGTTAGCAGACTCGAGTCCATTGCCCCCAGTTGCTTGAGTGAGCTTTTTTTTTATCATTCATTTTAATGTCAAGGAATGAACACTTTAGTATTAAGTACTAAACAGCCTCCCTTAGACACTTAACAGTTCAGCACAGTGATTGGAAATTAAATATTAGCACAGATTACTTAGCCACCCAGCTTTACTTTTGCTGCCAGCCCCACCCCCAGTGTTTTCAGTTAGCAGGGCTTCTTTAAAACTTGTGCCTTTATGTTTCATTGCTTGATACTGAACTTGGTGCTTGGTCCTTCTCTCGAGCAGTCAGTTTTAACCTTGACCTCCACAGTGAAACTGCTTCTACACAATGTAAAACACCTCTCCAGTTCCACCCTTTGTGCCCCTCATGAAGCAGCAGTGGAGAGGAAAGATGAAACCATTCCTTGAATGAAAGATTCTGCCTCCTCCCCTGCAAGGCTGAGTTCTAGTGACAAGCAGGTCTCTGTTCAGCAGCAGGAGAAGCTGCTTGGGAAGTGTGGTTTTGAGCAGATTTTTTTTTTAAAATATTTATTTATTTACTTTAGTTGTACACAATGCAATGCATTTATGTTTATGTGGTGCTGAGGATTGAACCCAGGCCACACATGTGCAAGGTGAGCGCTCTGCCGCTGAGCCACAACCCCAGCCCTTGAACAGATTTTAATATTTTTTTGTAACCATTCATTTATTGTTGGATGGTTAAGATTAGTCCTTTCAGGGTTGGGAATATAGCCCACTTGGTAGAGTGCTTGCCTAGTATGCACAAGGCCACAAGGCCCTGGGTTTAACCCCAGCACCACCAAATAAATAGATAGATAGATAGATAGATAGATAGATAGATAGATAGTCCTTTCACTGGGTCCCGTGGTGTATCCCTGTCATTACAGCGGCTGGAGAGGACGAGGCAAGAGGATTGTGAGTTCAAAGCCAGTCTCAGAAACGGCGAGGCGCTAAGCAACTCAGTGAGACCTGCGTATACATCTCTAAATCAAATACAAAATAGGGCTGAGGATGTGGCTCAGTGGTTGAGTGCCCCCGAGTTTAGTGTCCCCAGTTAAAAAAAAAAAAAAAAGATTCGTCCTTTTAAAATTATTTTTTTTGAGGGGATGGGGGATACCAGGGATTGCACTCAGGGAACACTCAACTACTGAGCCATATCCCCAGCCAATTTTTGTATTTTATTAGAGAGAGAGTCTCATTGAGTTGCTTAGTGCCTCGACATTGCTGAGGCTAGCTTTGAACTTGTGATACTCCTGTCTCAGCCTCCTGAACTGCTGGGATTACGGTGTGCGCCACCGCACCTGGCCATTATTATTATTTTTAGTTGTAGATGAACACAACACCTTTATTTTATTTGTTTTTATTTTTATGTGGTGCCAGGGATCGAACCCAGTGCTTCTTGCATGCTAGGCAAGTGCTTTACCACTGAGCTACAATCTCAGCCCTAAAATTATTTTAATTAGTCCTTTTTAACATTATTCTTAAAACGATTTTAACAAAACTCAAAACCAGAATTGAGAAAGACCAGGAATAGGTCTGTACTTGAAAAGTAGGGTCATGCTTAATCTTGACTATTGAGCTCAGAATGTATACATTTTAATTTTAATCTTCTTAAAGGAGTGTAGTGCAGGCAGGCCTGGTCTGCAGGTCTTCCTACCCAGTTCACGTGGCATTTTCAGCAAAAGGAAAGCAGCTTGTCTTATCTTGAACATGTTGGCTTCACAAGAATCTTTTCTTTCAGGACTCTCTGGGAATCAAGAAGCAAATTCCACTGCTGTTACTTTTGTAGCTAAATAAGTTTCCTCATTTTTTTTTTTTTTTTTTTTTTTTTTTTTTTTTTTGTGGTACCGGGGATTGAACTCAGGGGCACTCGACCACTGGGTCACATCCCCAGCCCTTTTTTTGTTTTTTTTTTTTATTAGAGACAGGGTCTCACTGAGTTGCTAAGTGCCTCGCCATTGCTGAGGCTGGCTTTGAACTCGCGATCCTCCTGCCTCAGCCTCCCAAAGTGCTGGGATTACAGGCGTGCGCCACCGCGCCCGGCTCCTCATTTTTAAAGTGAGGAGAACATGGTGCATCAACCCAGGGGCGTTGAGAATGGCTCATATACAGTGCA
Source organism: Tamias sibiricus (assembly GCA_025594165.1). Classification (NCBI taxonomy): domain Eukaryota; kingdom Metazoa; phylum Chordata; class Mammalia; order Rodentia; family Sciuridae; genus Tamias; species Tamias sibiricus. Next base: position 2,209,558 of record CM046665.1, read on the forward strand.
GAGCAGTGTCCAGCATGCAGCCTGGCTGCTGGCATCATCTTCCTCTCCTTAATTGGTATTCACGTTTTTTAGCTGTTTATTGAAGCACAGAAAGCCATCCCAGGACTGAGTAGCTTAAAATGGTTACTTAATCAGATGTCCCGATTTTGCAGATCATGAATTTAGGCAAGGCTTAGCTGGGTGGTTGTGACCACTTGATAGTTTTCAAGGTCTTAAAAAAAATTACTTTAGGGCTGGGGCTAAGCCTCAGCAGTAGAGCGCTTGCCTAGCATGTGTGAGGCACTGGGTTCAAACCACAGTACCACGTATAAATAAATAAATGAATAAAATAAAGGCATTGTATCCATATACAACTAAAAATATTTAAAAAGTCTCTTTAAATAAAATTACTTCAATGATATCAAGTTGTGGGAGTCCTTGACATTCCTGGGTGTGTCTTCCCAGGCAGGGCTTGAAAACACCCCCTTCCTCCGTTCACAGCTGCCTCCCGAGCTCCCTGGTGTCTGGTGCAGCACAGTGCTTCCTTGTGAGGAGGTCCGCTGCTTCTCTCCTGTCCCTGCTTTTACCTGTGCGTGTGCACGTGTCCTGCAGAAAGCCTGCATCAGCCAGCGCCGCAGGATCTCGCTTCTCTTGTGCACATTTCACAGTGTTCACTGCTAGGTTTGGGTCTGTGGTCAGGCTGCACCAGGCAATTTTTAGTTGCTAATATGATTAGCCTTTAACTGTCTACCTTCTAATCTCTGTGGCCTGAGGAGCTGTCACTCAGTCACTCACCACTGGAAATCTCTGCCAGACATTTATTTTGTTTCTTTTCCTTCTTATTCCTAATTTATTAAAAAAAAAATTTTTGTTGTTGTTCTGTTTACACCCTCACACATGCTGGGGACTGTGGTAGATGCTAGTTCCACTCAATTTTCTGTCAACATTCGCCAGCTAGCCAGTTTCCCCTGTGGTCTTGGCTGTCATCTGTGATCACGAGGGCCTGAGGATGGAGGGAGGAGACGTAGGGAAGTTCATCAGGGTAGTTGTGGGCCAAGCCAACAAGAACTGTTCCACTTCCTGATGTGTGCCGGGACTGGGCCACCAGGCACCACTGTGCCCTGCTTGCAGGTGCTGCTCCTGGGCCGCCGTCTTTCCTCAGAGAGCTCCACTTAGCTCCCTGCCTCTCCTGCACAGAGAGTGGAAGTTCAGCGTCAGTGATTTGTACTTTCCTTCTCCAGATTTTCCTTAAGAAAATGCTCTTGCTCTACTGGTCTGCAGACACGTTTCTGACTCTTCTAGCCCTGCTGCTGGTAGTTGCAGAAACTTATCCCAGACTGGTCCTTTTCTGGCTAGCATCTGTAACAGCTTGGTAAATCCTTTTATTTCAGAGATCCCTTGGTCTCCAGAGTTTTTGTTTAAAATTCTCAAATGATACCCCTGCCTTTTACAGGGAGTCTGTCTCCTTGCTAAATTGTGTCTGAACTCTTTCCGAAGTGTGGACCGTGTCTAATTTTTGTGCCCAGTGTACAGTGAACTGGGCGTAGGAAATTCTCTGTATACTATATGTATATTTTTGAAGCAGTCTTTCAGTATTTTATAGGAACAGAAAGAGAATTTTTGAATGATTAAAGGCATTAAAAATGAACATTATATAGTATGTAAGAACATCATTTCAGGTGAGAGATTGGGGTTAAATAGAATGCAAAGTAAGTAGCCATGTTAGCAGACTTTTAAATTTGAGCCCTCTTGGCATCTTTTTAGGTCATTCATAAACTGGGGCATATTGACACTTCTTGTTTTTACTGCTATTTATTCTTTGTACCAAAAATATGATTGTTAATGGGGAATGTTTCCATCTGCATGAATGCAGATGTGTTAGTGACTTCTCTTCCCCTGATCTGTTCAGGGGATCCTTTGCAGGGTTACTACTGATACCTTTTGGGAAAACTATTAGAAGTCAGATTTCTCAGGGTGGTGGTGTGGCTCAGCGGTAGAGCACTTGTCTCGCATGTGGAAAGCCCAGCTTCATTCCTAGCACTGGGCAGGGGTAGGGTGGGGGTGGAGAAAGAAATCAGATTTCTCCAGAAATGAACTGTGCTGCTATGAGCAGATCCTTTTTGTGTGGGTAAATCATGAGTGTAATTATCATGTAGTCAGACGTTCAGTATTCAGCTCTCTTTGGATTTGTCAGCTTTGTTAGTTTGTTCTCCTGTTGTCTGATAAAGAACGTGGTCACTGGTTATGGAGGCTGGGAGACTACCAATCAGCCTGTGCATCTGAAGCCACAAAGAAACCCCTAGGTCCTGGCTCCTACTGTCAGTCATTGTGTCCCCCCGCTGAAGATCGTACTTCCCAGGCTGATATGCTCATTATGAAACGCTGTTGGACATTGATTTGAAAACAATAATTCTTTTTTATTTTGCTTCTGTAGGGCCCTAGAAAGACTGTGCAATGAATGGTGATACTCGGGCCGCAGTGGTGACCTCACCACCCCCCACCACAGCCCCTCACAAGGAGAGGTACTTCGACAGAGTGGATGAGAACAATCCAGAATACTTGCGGGAGAGGAACATGGCACCAGATCTTCGCCAGGACTTCAATATGATGGAACAGAAGAAGAGGGTGTCCATGATTCTGCAAAGCCCTGTAAGAGGAGTGCTTTCTCTGCGCAGATGTGGTCTTATGCTGTTGTATGAGTGGCTTCATCAGTTTATCAAACACAGGAAGTGGTGCCTTATGTCTAGGTAGTTGAAGGAGCTCAGCTCAGTCTGTGTTATCAGACACAATGAAGAATCTTCAGTGTCAGAAAGGAGAGGAGGCCTTGACTTCTCTTTCTTTCTGTCTCAACTGCTTCTCCAGAGGGCTTGCTTATTTATTTACTTATTTTTTGGCACTAGGGATTGAACCTGGGGTGCCTAACTACTGAGCCACATCTCCAGCCCTGCGTCCCCCCTTTTTTATTTTGAGACAGGCCTTAATCAGTTGCTGAGACTGGTCTTGAACTTGTGCTCCTCCTGCCTCAGCTTCCCAAGTGGCTGGGATTGTAGGTTTGCCACCATAGTGTCTGGCTCAGAAAATAGTTGTTTTTTTTTTTTTAAACTGAACTCAGGGACACTTGACCAGTGAGCCACATCCCCAGCCCTGTTTTGTATTTTACTTAGAGACAGGGTCTCACTGAGTTGCTTAGCGCCTTGCTTTTGCTGAGGCTGGCTTTGAACCTGTGATCCTCCTGCCTCAAGCTTCCTATGCTGCTGGGATTATAGGTGTGTGCCACCACGCTGGGGAGAAAATAATTTTGAACATCACTTTTGACAGCATTAAATTGGCAACCCAGTAGGGTAAACCAAAATGTATTTTGTTAACCTCTATAGTCTCTCTGTTTTCCCCTTGCACTTCACCACTAGCAGTTCCAGGTGACATTTAGCAAGCCGCTCGTGTCTTTGCACCTGTTCCTCCCAGAATGCCCTTCTTCGGCCTCTCACTACCTCCCTCTGGCATTTTCTGTGAAGTCTCCCTCAAGGGGAGCTGTCCCTCCTTCCTTTGGGCTGTTTCTGTCTCCTGTCTGTAATGGAACACCTGTAGGATGGGCTCTCCCCCAGACATTTGCTGAGAGTCTGCCTTTGCTTTGTTCTTCCCACACAGCATTGGCTCGACACTGTTCACAGACAGCAGAAAGGGGAACTGTCTTTTTCCCATTCACTCTTCAGAGAATTAAGAACCAAAATTTGTGCCTACCAAGCACTGTGTTGAATGCTAGGGATGAAGCAGTGAGCCAAACAGATGTTTTCAGAGTACACCTGTTAGAATTTTCTGCCATCCTATTTGTTGATAGAGTGGGAGGATAGATTTGGATGGTTTTCATCACCTAGAGTCTGAGTTCCGATCTTGACTTCATCATTTGGTAGTCCTGTAACTTTGGCCAAGTTTCCAAATTTTTCCATGCCTTAGTTTTCCATCTGTAAAATAGGCATGGTGATGGTATTCCCTTCCTTTAGGGTTGTGATAGGGGTCAAGTGAGTGTTATGTCTGAAGCTCTTAGACTGTCAGATGTGGTGGGGTTTTGGGCCTGAGCAGCTAGAAACATGGACGTGACCATTCCGGAGACCTGGGAGACTGCGGAAGGGAAGTCCTCGTCTCAGCATTTCCACGTGGAGAGCTTTTGTAGGAGTGGGACTTTAAGCCTGAAGTTCAGGGAGAGATCTAGGCAGAGAGGCCAGCGTGGGAGCTCTCGGCACACCACGTAAGAACCAAGGAGCTCACCAAGGGAGGAGCGCTGGCAGAGAGGGCTGAGGGCTGTGCTCTGGGAGGTGGGAAAGGACCAGCAAAGAGTCTGAGAAGGAGCAGCCGGTTGCGCGGTGGGGTGGGGGAACCAGGGAAGCCCAGTGAAGGAAGTCTCTGCGGAGGACCCAGGGGTGGCTGGGTGGAGTCCTGCCGGGAGGCTGCTGAAGCCAAGCCTGGTGCTGGTCTCTGGGTGACGTGATGAGCCGCAGGTGGGAAAGGCAGAGACCTTGGTTGGACTCAAGCGGTGTCAGGAGAGAAATCGGACAGCAGAGCTGGACAGTTCTTTGAAGCCTTTTGCTGAAAGAGAGCACGGAAGTGAGGCAGTAGCTGGGAGGGGGTGTGGGCCTGAAGACGTCTTCCTTGTTAGGTGGGTGAAGTGACAGTGCATGTGCACACTGAGAGAGCTGTCCAGGGAGAGGGAAAAGCCCATGGCACAGGAGAGGGGGGAACTGCGGGTGCCTTGCCCTTTGGTAGGTGAGATGGCGTGGGAGTCAGAGTTCAAGCGGAGGGGTGGGTCTAGCTGCAGTGAAGGGGGAGGTGGGCTGGTGCACCGCCGTGACGGCTGGTGGGTCCAAGGAGCTTGTGAGCTCTTTCCTGAAACAGGTAGGATCACCCGCTGAGAACTTCATCTAGGGCACTCACGTTTTCTTAGTAGATACCACTTATAAGTATTTGACGAGAAGATGAGTATTTCTTTATAGGCTACATGAAAAAATTGCATTAATTGAGTTTATGGACAGAAAGTATAAAATATTTGCTGTTACAATAGTGACTTTATATTACAAGTACCATCAATCCAATTGGACCTTTTTGCCAAATGAAAATTCTTTGATAAAGGTTCCTTTTTACACTTTATAAAAGTAATTTTGGAAGCATTTTGGAGAAAATACTAGAAAGCACAAAGTAGAACATGAAAATTATTAGTAGTTCTGTCACTAAGAGAATTACAATTAACATTTTAATGAATTCACTTGTAGTCTTTTCTGTTTGATACATATTTACTCTTAAAGAAACTGGTTACGTTGATTTATAACTGTTTTGACTCAAAAATATACCAAGAGCCATTATCTGCCTCTTAATTTTTTTCAGATTTTGAATGTGTACATGAAGTTCTCAGAGTATCTACTCAGTCCTCTGTTGTTAGAAATGGAGGCTACTATTGTCTCTCTTTTTTCTTGCTGTACTGGGGATTGAACCCAGGTTTTAGACGTGCTAGGCATGTGCTCTACCACTGAGCACCCAGACCCTGTTCTTGTGTCTTAAAAGTAATTTTGACGGGCTGGGATTGTGGCTCAGCGGTGGAGCACTCGCCTAGCACGTGGGCGACCCGGGTTCGATCCTCAGCACCACATACAAATAAAACGCATTGAATAAAACGCATTGTGTACAACTAAAAGCAAATAAATAAAAATATAAAAAAAAAAGTAATTTTGAAATGATTTTTTCTTTTTTTAGTATTAATTTATTTGCTTTAGTTGTACACAATGCGTTTATTTGTACATGGTGCTGAGGATCGAACCGGGGCTGCGCATGTGCTAGGCGAGTGCGCTACTGCTGAGCCACAACCCCAGCCCAGAAATGAATGTTTAAATGAACAGATCTTTGAGCACATTCCTGATTATTTTCCTGATTAGATTCCTAAGAATGCCTGTTCACATTTTTAAAAAATATTTATTTATTTGGTTTTAGTTGTTTGTACACAATGCCATTGTTTTTACGTGGTGCTAAGGATCAAACCCGGGCCACGCATGTGCTAGGCGAGCGCTCTACCACTGAGCCACAACCCCAGCCCCCGCCTGCTCACATTTTAAGCTTTTATTTTATTAAACAACTTAGTAGTAGGAAAGAATGTACCTTTTATATTTCCAGAGTAATGTATAGAATATCTCTTTTTTTTCCAGCAATGGCTAAAAACAAACCAAAAAATTGGTTTATGTTATAGTCACCCATTAACACACAGAAATGTTATTTGACTTGTTTCATTAGGCTTTCTGTGAAGAGTTGGAGTCAATGATACAAGAACAATTCAAAAAGGGGAAGAACCCCACAGGCCTCTTGGCGTTGCAGCAGATTGCAGACTTCATGACCACCAATGTACCAAACGTCTACCCCGCAGCTCCGCAAGGAGGGATGGCCGCCTTGAACATGAGTGAGTAGCTCTCGAGTGCTGGGTGCACTGTGTGATTTTCCAGGTGATCTCCCGAGGCTTTCTTGTGTGAAGTAGGTGGGCATGTAACTGCATAACCTGCAGTGTTGACTGTCGTTTTTGTGTGTGTGTGGTGCTGGGGATTGAACCCAGGGCCTTGTGCCTGTGAGGCAGGATGCCAACAAATGAGCTGTATCCCAGCCCCCTGTTGAGTAACTTGAAAATCAATGCGTTTTAGTCAGTTACGGTGAAAACGAGGCTCTGAACCCCAAATGTCTTGAATGTAGAGGATCCCTTTCCTATTAAGCCGGGGAGATTCAGTTTTTTTCCAAGGCATGTGACTTTACGTGACTTCTGAGTTCCTTTGTGGATTAAATGGCTGATCGGGAATCATGCCCCCCCCATGTAGCACGTCGGTTTGAGAGTTCATTTTAGCCAGGCCAGCATGTCTTACACGAGTATTTCTCACTGGACCTCCCACTCCTCAAATGGAGAAATTACCAAAGGAAGCCAGAGGCAAGTGCGTGGGTGCGGGGAGCGCAGGACAGCCTCCGGGGTGGAGCACCGCTGTGGCTGCTGAGTTCATGGACACGGCACCACCAGGCAGAGTGGGTGGCCCGTGCGCCCCCAGTCTGGACCCCTGCGTGTGGTGTCCTGGGTCGCCTCAGCTGGGTCTAGCTGGAGAGTCAGACCTGGCTGGCTGCTGTCGCAGGTTGCCCGTCTGCCCTCGCGTTTCCAGTGGTGACTGGTGGCCACCAGCTGTACTCCATTAATGTCTGTGGAGCACTGAGAGTTGCATTTGAGGTGCCAGCTCGGGCTTCCGTTCTGAAGTCTGATGGCTGCTAGCAAGGTTTTCATGTGGTTTTTTATAAGGCCGGGTATTTTGTGTGTGTGTGTGCGCGCACGCAGATTTTCAGGTTTTCACACGGGTTTCGATGATATTTGGTATGAGTTAGATGATAATAGATTTTTCACTTGCATATTGTTTCCTAATCAGAGATGAAGCAAATATTTTTCAGCAACCTCTGGCCCTCCTACCCCCCAATAAAAGAGGGGAAAAAGAAAGGAAAGAAAAAGGATGGGAAACAGACCTCTTCCTCTCTGGAGACCTTTTTCCCTCTTGTGCTACTGCCGCTGCCGGTCCCCGGCACGGCGTGGAGGCGTCCAGTGTAAGGGTGAGAGCTCAGTCCTGGCCCTGCTCCTCATTTTACGAGGAGCACGTTCAGTCTCTCCTCAGGTGTATGTCGGGGTTGGGTTGTCTTAGATAGCCTTTACGAAGTTGAGGGTGTTTCCTTCGGTTCCTGTGTGCTGAGAGCTTTTATCCTTAATGATGCTGAGTTCTGTGAGGTGCTGCTTCCGAGTCTGGTGACATGATCGCTGTGACTGACTTTAGTGGGAGGGGGGAGCATACTGCTCGGTGGTTGGATGCTGAGCCGACTTTGCATTTCTTTTTTTTTAGATATTTATTTGCTTTAGTTGTAGACAATGCGTTTATTTGTACGTGGTGCTGAGGATCGAACCCGGGCCGCACATGTGCTAGGCAAGCGCTCTACCGCTGAGCCACAACCCCAGCCCCCCCAACTTTGCATTTCTGAGATGAGCTCTACTGGTCTGACTTTTTTTAAAAAAATTATTTCTTATTTTTTAAAATATTTATTAATTTATTTAGTTGTACACCATGCATTTAGTTTTATGTGGTGCTGAGAATTGAACCCGGGCCGCACACGTGCTAGGCGAGTGCTCTACCGCTGAGCTACAACCCCTGCCCCAACTATTTTTTTAAATTATTTTTTTTAGTTGTAGATGGACACAATGCCTTTTATTTTATTTATTTATGTGGTGCTGAGGATCAAACATGGTGCCCCATGCGTGCAAGGCAGGCGCTCTACCACTGAGCCACAACCCCAGCCCCTGGTCGTGACTTTAAAAAAAAATTTTTTTTTAGTTGTAGGTGGACATAATACCTTTATTTTATTTTTATGTGGTGCTGAGGATCAAACCCAGGACCTACACATGCTAGACAAGTGCTCTACCACTGAGTCATAGCCGCAGCCCCTGGTCGTGACTTTTTTTTTTTGTTTTGTTTTTGTTTTTTTTGGTACCGGGGATTGAACTCAGGGGCACTCGACCACTGGGCCACATCCCCAGCCCTTTTTTGTATTTTATTAGAGACAGGGTCTCACTGAGTTGCTAAGTGCCTCGCCATTGCTGAGGCTGGCTTTGAACTCGCGATCCTCCTGCCTCAGCCTCCCAAGTGCTGGGATTACAGGCGTGCGCCACCGCGCCCAGCTGGTCGTGACTTTTAAAACATATACCTATTGCTGGATTATTTGCTAAGGTTATATTAAGTACTTTTTGGTGTAGGAAAGTTTATGAAAAGCACTCCTCTGTTTTTCTTATGATTTCTCTGTGTGGTTTGGGTAGCAAGGTAATGCTGCCTCAGAGAGTGAGGCGGCCAAGTGTTCTGGAAGAGTCTGTATAGACTCGGTATTATTTCTTCCTAAATGATTGACAGAATTCATGGTATAATCTAGGTCTACAGTTTTTTTTTTTTTTTTTTTTTTTTTTTTGGTACTAGGGACTGAACCCCGGGGCACTTAACCACTGAATCACATTCCCCAGCACCCCCCTTTTTTTAAATATTTATTTTAGTTGTACACAATGCCTTTATTTATGTTTACGTGGTGCTGAAGATCGAACCCGGGCCGCGCACGTGCTAGGTGAGCGCTCTACTGCTGAGTCACAGCCCCAGCCCCCGCAGCCCTTTTTTATGTTTTATTTAGAGACAGGGATTTGCTGAGTTGCTTAGGGCCTTGCTAAGTTACTGAGGCTGGCTTTGAAGTAGTGATCCTCCTGCCTCAGCCTCCCACGCTGCTGGGATTACAGACGTGTGCTACCATGCCCTGGCCTAGGCCTAAAGTTCTCTTTGTGAAAATATTTGTAACTGTAAATTCAGCTTAAAAGGGCTTTTTAGGATATGCGTTTTTAATTCTTAATTCTATTTTATATCTTCTTTAAAAACCAGCTTCTGCTTTAATCAAAAACCTTAATTTTTCTTCATTTCTCATACAAATGTTTAATGTTGTAAATTTCTTTCTTTTTTAAATTTTTTAAATTTTTTGTTATGGGTATTGAACCAGGGGCACTTAACTACTGATCCATAGCCCCAGTCCTTTTTATTTTTTATTTTGAGCAGGGTCTCACTAAACTGTTTAGGGCCTCGCTAAGTGGTTGAGGCTGGCTGTCAACTTTTGGTCCTTCTGCCTAAGCCTCCTGAGTCACTGCAATTATAGGTATGTGCACCACCATGCCCGGCAGTGCTCTGGATTTCTTTCTAAGCATGCTTTACTTTACTGCATACTACAAATTTGATTTCCTTTTTTCTCCTTTCTTCTAACTTAGTAATTAATATTGAAGAACATGGTCTTTCTGTCTTTGAAGTTTTTGAGACTTTATGATTGAATGTGCAAGATAAACATCTCAGAACTTACGTTATTTGACTTACATTTGATAGGAAACACTAATATCTGAGTTTTGTTTCTCTTCACTCCAGGTCTTGGTATGGTGACTCCTGTGAATGACCTCAGAGGATCTGACTCCATTGCCTATGACAAGGGGGAGAAGCTGCTGCGGTGTAAACTGGCAGCGTTTTACAGGCTGGCAGATCTCTTCGGATGGTCCCAGCTCATCTACAATCACATCACAGTGAGTGTCACAGGGGTCAGGCGCTGAGCAGGAGTGGAATGGCTCCCACCTGGCACCTCCCCTGCGTTCAGGAGAGGGAGCAGCCTGAGCTTCAATGAGCCCTGCAACACTTTCTCTTCAGATGCTGCACTAAAGAGCAATGATCTGGGGCTGGGGTTGTGGCTCAGCGGTAGAGCGCTCGCCTAGCATGTGCGCGGCCCCAGGTTCGATCCTCAGCACCATGTACAAATAAAAAAAAAAAAAAACACATTGTAGCCGGGCTCGGTGGCGCACGCCTGTAATCCCAGCACTTTGGGAGGCTGAGGCAGGAGGATCGTGAGTTCAAAGCCAGCCTCAGCAATGGCGAGGCACTTAGCAACTCAGTGAGACCCTGTCTCTAAATAAAATACAAAAAAGGTTTGGGGATGTGACCCAGTGGTCGAGTACCCATGAGTTCAATCCCTGGTACCACACACACACACACACACACACACACACACACACAAAACCACCACATTGTGTAAAACTAAAGCAAATAAATATATATTAAAAAAAAAAAAGAGCAATGATCTGAGAATTGGCACGTTTGGGTCAAAAGTTATGAGAATAGCTATTCTTCAAAATTTCTTTCTTGCCTGTTAACGTAATAAATGAGTGTTTACCAAATTATAGGTAGTTCCTAAAGTTCTTTTTATACTTAAAAACCTGAAAATGGAGGTATTTCCTTCCAAATCTGATCAGAGCCTTCTCTCACACTTACTTATCTCTTTATCTGCTCCAGTTTTAAGCTTTTTTTTTTTTTTTTTTTTTTTTCAATATAATCAGTCCATTTCTTATCCTCAGTACATTCTTGTAATAAGTACCACTAGATATCTACTTTCTTGTACCAGGCCTTCTTCTAATTTGAATCATGTCAGTGAATGACAGGAGTCTTCCCTTGTGGGTGGTTCCTTCTGCATCCTAATCATCAGCCCTTATTTACTTGCTTTCATCCATCTTGCTTTTGTGGTCCATCATTTCAGTCCTGTGCTGCTTGCTGCTCCTGCATCGGGCAGCCAGATCCTACTGCGGAGAGTCTCACCACAGAACCCATTGGCTTTCTCCATAGATCCACAACCCCAGTCTCAGGTGGCCCCCGGGCTGCCTGGCAGTTACAAGATGTCTCTCTTCCACGCTCACTAGTATTGAAACCTTCTCTGCTATCCTCAGAGCTCCAGACCTGCCCCGCAGCAAATGACCTCATTATACCACAGAACAAAATGGGATATTTTGCCCTTGTGTGCTCCTGACTGCCTCTTACAAGGTCCTGCCTCTGATGAGATTTCCTCTCCTGGCTTGGAATTTCATTCACTCCTGCCTCAGCTTTCTTTCTTTCTTTTTCTTCGTTCTTTTATAGAGATGGCTTTTTTCTTTCAACTTCTTCCTTGGGTTTTTAAACTTTTTGCAGTTTTCTGTGTGTGTGTTTCCATTTAATTTCCTTCATTGGGTACTTAAAATTATTAATACAAAAAAATAAAATTATTAATACAGCACCTGTTGTAACATTTCTCTTAAGACAGCCACTTAGATTGTTCAATCCTTTTTTTCATATTCTCTCTCTTTCTCTGCGCGCGCGCGGTTTTCTGCACGTGGCCTTGTGCCCAGTGGTGCTTGGTTCAGTTACCTTCTGGACTCAAGGAACTGCCCAGCCTCCTGAGGTGGTGGTCTGGCGCCACCCTGGTGGCCACGTGCTGGGCTGCCCTCTCACTTAGCTGTCCCATTGCTTGATGGGAACTGGACAACTTCAGAATGCAGGCTGCCCTGTCCTGCCCATGTGCTGCACCTACGTGGTGCGGAATGTGCTGTTCCCCATGGTAGTGGCCTTCCATCTGTGCACATCCTTGTTGTTTGTCTCTGCCCACAGCAACATCAGCTCTCTAAGGGACGGTGCTGTCCTGGTCCCTGCTGTGGCCCAGTATCAAGAACAGTGCCTGCATAGGATGGACACACCATGAATATATCTGCTGTGATCAATGGAATGAAAGCCTTGCTGAGCTGAAATTACCTTAGTAAAATTACAAGCAAGAGCTTGCTAGGCCTTTTGATGTTTGCTCAGTGATCCAGTTAGCCTGGCACAAGTGCCAGCTCCCTGGTGTCTGCTGGAAAATTGTTGGCCTCTGGCTCATTATACTTGACAGGATGCTCTAGTGGAGACTCAATCCTAAATAGTTGCCTAAAAATTAGTTCAATGGAAATGTTCCAGCTGTAATAGGAAATGTAATCCATGGCTTTAATAAAAACTTCACATTCTTTGCAGGTTTTTAAAAATGCTGTTTACCACTAGTCCTGTTATAATGCTATATTTAAGTAAGTTTGACTCATGTAAATTACGTATTTTTCCTTTAATTGTTTAGGAATTGACAGAACTAAAATATTATGGTTCAGTGTTTTAGTTTCCTGTGAATGGTCACTTGGGTCTTAATACTGAGTGAAAAGAAATCCAAGCTACCAAAAATATTTTCTATATTTTGCGAACTAGAGCTAGAGTTTTTGAGGAAGAGAGATGATATATATACACATATATATGTATTTTTTTCTTTAATTTATTATTTTGTTTTTTTGGTTTTTTTTATTTGTGGCTTCCGTTTTTTGTTTTACTAAGTATTGTCATATAGATACTTGACAGAAAAGAAATATTAATTAAATTTATCAGTGCAAGAAAATGGGCCAATAGGTCATTCATTTTGCCCTTTTTTTTTTAATGTTTATTTACTTTAGTTGTACACAATGCAATGCATTTATGTTTACGTGGTGCTGAGGATTGAACCCGGGCCGCACATGTGCAAGGCGAGCGCTCTGCCACTGAGCCACAACCCCAGCCCTTGCCCTTTCTTAAAAGCAGGTCATGGGGATTTTTCACTCAAGGGATTTAAAAGTGCTGACAGGTCTCAGAGGACTGGATTGGAAGGTTTGGACTAGGTCTTTGTCGTGAGATGGTGCTGGATTTAGAGCCTTTGGGTCGAGGAGGGGCAAGCCAGGTGGCCCAGCAAGCACAGTGGACTCTGCATCTTTCCTGTGGTCCGTAGCTGGTGGTGTCTGTATTTTGCACTTTCTTCTTTTTGCTTCAGACTCAGAGAATCGTATATTTTAAATGTTTTTTAAGTTAAAACATACAGATCTGTTAAGCTCACAAATGGAAGTGTATCTTGAGGAAATAAGTCAAAGAATAAATCATTATGTACAAATGTATTAAATATGCTATTATTTATAGCAATGAAAAATATCCAGCAATAGGAAGTGGCTTAGTTATTTTTAAAAAATAATTTTTAGTTGTAGATAGACGCAATACCTTTCTTTATCTACTTATTTTTTATGTGGTGCTAAGTATCAAACCCAGTGCCTCACACATGCTAGACAAGTGTTCTGCCTGTGAGTTACAACTCCAGCCCCATGGCTTAGTTACCCAGCATCAGTTCAGAGAACATTATATTCTATGAAAAATAAACTATGTGAAACATGACAAATAAAACATTATTAGAAATGATAAAATATGAAAAGTAACTATGTTTAAAAAAAAAAAAAAGTGAATCCTGACGGCATGTTTCTAAAATTTGCATGGTAGAACCAAAGGCCAAGAACAGCTAAGATTCCAGGAGAAGAATGAGATAGGGAGACTTTTCCTACCAGATGTCACACTTTATATGAAGTGGTGCTAATTAAAACAGTGTGCCCTGGGCAAAGGAAGAGCAGACAGACCAGCTGGACTGAGGAGAGCTCAGAGCCAGATCTTCATGCCTTTAAATCATCTGTGAAGAGGAGGGGCTGGGCTGCAGTTGGAGTGCAAAGACTCAGGTTGAAAAGTCACAATGGAGGGGCTAGGATTGTGGCTTAGCGGTAGAGCGCTCGCCTAGCACATGTGTGGCCCAGGTTCGATCCTCAGCACCACGTCAACATAAATGCATTGTGTACAACTAAAGCAAATAAATAAATATTAAAAAAAAAAAAAAGAAAAGTCACAATGGAGACTCAATGCTGTCCATACAAAACAGTCCTTGCGAATCAAGAATTAATGTGAGAGGTGATGCTGTAACCATTTTAGGACAGATATACGTAGACATCGATAATCTTTAACCCCTCCTTTAAGGAAACAGGTCTGGAGGCACAGAAAGCACCTGGGATGAAAGAAAAGATTGACAAATCTGACTGCATCTGAAATGAACAAATTTCTCATCTTTAAAGGATAATAATGGAGCTGGGCCCAGTCACATATACCTATATTCCCAGTAACTTGGGAGGCTGAGGCAGGAGGATTGCAAGTTCAAGGCCAGTCTGGACAACTTAGCAACATCCTGTCTCAAAATGAAAAAAAAAAATTAAAAATAAAAATAAAAAGGTTGAGAATGTAACTCAGTGATAAAGCATCCCTGGGTTCAAACTTCAGTACCAAATTTTGTAAAAAGAAGGGATATGGAGGATGTTAAAAGAGCCTACTGCCCATTCCCTTGGGGTTACAGGCAGAGATAATGAAGAATAGGGCAGAGCCAGTATGCAGAGATTCAGAGAGACTGACAGTTTACAGAACTGAAAATCCACAAATACAAACTAAAAACAGTAATGTACAAACTGTAATGAATTTTTGCAGATTACCAAAGACAAAAATTAAAAGAAAAACTGTAAACCAGGCACGGAGATACACAACCTGTCATTCCAGCTACTTGGGAGGATCACAAGTTCCAGGCCAGCCTGGCCAACTTAGTAAGACCATGTCTCAAAATCAAAAGTAAAAAGGGCTAGGGATGTGGCTCAGTGGTTAATAAGCACCCCTGGGTTTAATTACTGGTACAAAAAAAAAAAAAAAATAAAATTCAGTTATAACCTAGGTGGGTGCAGTGGTACACTCCTGCAATCCCAGCTACTTGGGAGGCTGAGGCAGGTGGGTCACAAGTTTGAAGCCAGCCTGGGCAGCTTAATGAGACCTGTTTCAAAATGGAAAGGTCTGGGAGGTAGCTCAGTGGCAGAGTGCCACTAAAAATTTTTTAAAAAGCTTATAGTCTGGAAGATTTTGCCCCACATAGAGCCAACAAATTAACATCCAGGATAAAAAACTATCAATAAGAAAAGGACAAACCAGTATAAAATACACAAAACGTAAGACAATAACTTTACAAAAAGGGAAATGTCTTTTAAAAATGTGGAAGGTTGCTCAATGGTAACCAGAAAATTGTCAGTTAAAACCACAATGAAATATCATATTGCAGACATCAGATTTAAATTTTTGGCAGGGGCGTGCATTATATATGCCCTTTGAAAGGGACTTGGTGTCACCTCCTTGTTACCCCCTGGAGAAACTTGAGCATGTACACCAGGAGACAGGTGTGGGAGCATTCATAGCAGCCTGGTTTGCATAGCAGAAGCTGAAGCCACGTGCCGTGAAGGGAGAAGAGATGCACAGCTGTGGCACCTCACACAGTGGCTGCTGCACAGCAGCAAGAGCCAGCTGCAGCGTATTCTGGAGGACTGCAGAAAGCCGCCGCCGCAGAATGCCCAGAGCAGGCTGCCGCCTGCACGAGGCTCACACAGAAACCAAATATCACGCTGGGCAGAGACGAGTGTGCATGCAGGACGACTGTGAGGAAGAGAAAGTCCCCCCCCCCCCCTGTTCTTAATATGTAATTCAGAATAGCAGTTACTTTTGCGATCTGGGAGAAGGGAAATGTAGCTCCTGAGTTGTTTCTTAAGCTGATTGATTGGTACATGGCTGCTTGATTTGTTATTATATTTAAATTATCATATACTTTCCCTAACTCCTGGCCTAATACATGCTGTGCAAGTGCTCTACCATTGATTGACCTCCTCAGCTTGAATTCGAAGATCATATACCTTCTAAATACCCTTGTATGTGGGATTTCAAAATAGAAACTTCAAGATAATCCAACAAAGTCTAACAATGAGTTTTTCTTTCTTCCATCCTTATTTTTTCTTTATTCCAACCAATTAAACAAATTTCTTCTTTCATTTTGTTTTGATCCAACTTGGAAATTAAGGCAGTTGCTTTGTTTTGCTTTAGGTAGTCATAAAAGTCAGTGTGCTTTTTAAGGTAGAAGAATTGACTTTAGGAAATAAAACGTAGCTGAATACCATTGATGGGACTGTGCCTTGGGGAAGGTAGAAAGCATGTGTACACTTTGGAAACACTCAAGAGAGAGCCAGGCCCTGCGCACAGAGCTTCATGGAGATGGGCATTACTGAGTCTGATTGTAGAGAAACCGTTTGTGATGGCAGTGATTCACAACTGTTCCTCCTCCTGCCACCAGCGATAGTGATGGGCAGTGGCATCTATTCGGAGCTTTCTCATGAGTAGGATCCCTTAGCAATCCCATTCTACTGAGAGAATCAGGTGAGCTTAGAATGAAGGCGACATTAAGGGGAGCAAGGATGGATTCAGATACCCGATACTTGTCAGAGAGGTGGAGCTTGCTCTGTGTTGCAGCAGCCGTCGTGAGAGAGGGACAAGGCGATTCTGCTCAGCAGCAGGATTTTCTGACCAGTAGGTCTGTCCAGTACCATGGTGCCCACAACATAGGCTTCCAGCAAGAATTTGCTGAGTGGTAAATGGAGCAGGCCCCATTAGGACGTGCCCAAGCTGGCCCCTGGTTAGATGGGATTTTCTTGTGGGCAGGACTCTTCTGTTTTACTGCGATGTTCCTTGTCTGGTGTGGGCTTGGTGCATTCTGCCACATCTGTAGTGAATGAATTTTTGTGAAGAAACATACTTTGGAAGGCGCAAACAGACCAGAGGAATAGTGAGGTGGTGTTTTTTTCTGATGAAGCAGTAAGGAGAGATTGCTCTCATTTGTAATTTTTATCTTTTCCCATCATCCCACAGGTTTTGAGTATTAACAAAAAACGAATTTGAGCCAGGCACGGTGGCGCACGCCTGTAATCCCAGCACTTGGGAGGCTGAGGCAGGAGGATCACAAGTTCAAAGCCAGCCTCAGTAATGGCGAGGCACTTAGCAACACAGTGAGACCCTGTCTCTAAATAAAGTACAAAAGAGGGCTGGGGATGTGGCCCAGTGGTCGAGTGCCCCTGAGTTCAATCCCCGGTACCAAAACAAAAAACAAAAAAACCCAATTTGACTTTGAAGAAGTAGGTTTTGGTTTTCCTAATAATACCCCTAAGAGTGACCTTCTCACTCATTTGCAGTAGAATAACCTGGTATCAGAGGGCCAGTGTGGAACTGGTGTATTCTCCACAAATCACTTTTCATGAATACCACCAGGAGGCACATGACATACTTCATATGTTTAATTACTGTATGATATTAACCCAGAAAGCTCTTGGTTGGTGGTAGCTCTCTGCTGAGGGGCCTCCCGTGGCTCAGTGTGAGCTTGTGCCTGGGAGAGAGGCAGGTGCTGTCAGTAGGCCTTGGGAACTAATGCAGTCATTTTCCCACAGACCAGAGTGAACTCGGAGCAGGAGCACTTCCTCATCGTACCTTTTGGGCTTCTTTACAGTGAAGTGACTGCGTCCAGCCTGGTAAGAATGTCCGTCTCTGCACCACGTTTGAGCAATCACGCTGACCCTTCAGGTGCTTTCAAATCCATCTGCACACGCGCACTCTGGGAGAATCCCGTCAACATACAGAACTGCTTGATTCGGTTAGAGAACAGCCTTTGAGAGAAGTTAGAGGCTCTTTGAACTTGGGATTTAAACAGTTTACAGTTGCCAGGTGCAGTGCTGCACGCCTGTAATCCCAGCAACTCGGGAGGCTGAGGCAGGAGGATCATGAGTTCAAAGCCAGGCTCAATAGCTTAGTGAGGCCCTAACCAACTTAGCAGGACCCAGTCTCAAAATAGAAAAAAGGGTTGGAGATGTGGCTCAGTGCTTACATGTCCCTGGGTTCAATCTCTGGTAACCCCCCCCCCCCAAAAGTAATTTAAAGTCCTCTTGACATTTAAAATTTTTGTTTCTTTTATTTCAGGTTAAGATAAATTTACAAGGAGATATTGTGGATCGTGGAAGTACTAACCTAGGTGTGAACCAAGCTGGCTTCACACTGCATTCTGCAATTTATGCTGCGCGGCCAGACGTTAAGTGTGTTGTGCACATTCACACCCCAGCAGGGGCTGCGGTGAGTGCTGCCCTGGGGCTCGTGGGAGGGGGTCCCAGCTGGGGTGCTGCACACGCCCTGAGTTGGCCTGCTTGTTTCGTCAAGGGCTGAAATCCAGGGCCTTGCACTTTTTTAGGTGAGCACTCCCACTGAGCTACACTCCAAGCCATTAGTTTGGCTTTCTTTTTATTTTTAAAATATTTATTTATTTATTTGCTTTAGGTGTACACGATGCATTTATGTGTATGTGGTGCTGAGGATCGAACCCGGGCCATGCACACGCCAGGCGAGCGCTCTACCGCTAAGCCACAACCCCAGCACTAGTTTGGCTTTCTTTTTTTTTTTTTTTTTTTTTTTTTAAATATTTTTATTTATTTGCTTTAGTTGTACACAGTGCGTTTTATTCAATGCATTTTGTTTGTACGTGGTGCTGAGGATCGAACCCGGGTCGCCCACGCGCTAGGCGCGCGCTCTACCGCTGAGCCACAATCCCAGCCCCTAGTTTGGCTTTCTTAAGAGCAGTTTTTAGCCGGGCGCGGTGGCGCACGCCTGTAATCCCCAGCACTTTGGGAGGCTGAGTCAGGAGGATCGCGAGTTCAAAGCCAGCCTCAGCAATGGCGAGGCACTTAGCAACTCAGTGAGACCCTGTCTCTAATAAAATACAAAAAAGGGTTGGGGATGTGGCCCAGTGGTCTAGTGCCGCTGAGTTCAATCCCCGGTACAAAAAAAAAAAAAAAAAAAAAAAAAAAAGAGCAGTTTTTTTCTTTACCTCTTTGGGGATATGTTTACAATCTAATTTTGAAGAACCTCTAATAAATCTGAAAATGTTCTTTTGACTTGATGATTAGAGAATCACAGAGGGCTGAGATGGTAGGGGCATATTTCAGTGTGCTGAAGTCTGTGCGCGTAGAGGCTGCGGACACTATGGGGACTGTGCCTGCAGATGGAAGAGGGTGAAGCTCGGAACCAGCCTGCCAAGCTGCCTCACAGATGTTCTGTCTAGAGCCAGAGGGACCCAGCCTGGGTCATGTTGGGCAGAAGAAGAAGAGCAGTCAGGGGCAGCGGCACAGGTGGTGCAGCTGCCGGGAGATCTGGCCTCCAAGCCCCGAGCTTCCCAGGAGCCTGTTGGGGCCTCAAAAAAGGGAAAAAAAAAAAAAAGGGGCTGGGGTTGTGGCTCAGTGGTAGAGCACTCACCTAGCACGTGCGTGGCCCAGGTTCGAACCTCAGCACCACGTAAAAACAGATTGTGTACAATTAAAGCAAATAAATAAATATTAAAAAAAAAAAAGGAAAAAAAAGAAGGTCTTGAAATAATTTCCTTGATAAGGAAATTCTAATGAAGGTGGATCCATTGAGAGGAAGTCTGTATGGTTTGTTTTGTTAGATGAACTTTCCTGTGTGCAGCTCTGCTGCACATGTCCTCTGAGTCTTTGGATCCTGTCAATCTAGTCACAGCTGCTGTCTGTAGAAGACCTTCAGCATTAGCGCATTCTAAGGCCAACGTTGGGGAATTTGAGGAGGTGTAAGGGCTATGAGAACACTCAAAAAATTTTTTTTCCTTTTAGTCTTAATTTTACATAAATGTAGAGAAATTATACAGCCTCATTGTCCTAAACTCTTGATATATTTGGGTTTATCTAAATTTCAGGTGTTTTGTTTCTACTTGAAACTTGACATAAAAGGTATGCCAGGTACGGTGGCGTACCCTTGTAATCCCAGTGGCCCAGGAGGCTGAGGCAGGAGGATCGCAGGTTCAAAGCCAGCCTCAGCAATGGCGAGGCACTTAGCAACTCAGTGAGACCCTGTCTCTAAATAAAATACAAAAAAGGGTTGGGGATGTGGCCCAGTGGTCTAGTGCCGCTGAGTTCAATCCCCGGTACCAAAAAAAAAAAAAAAAAAAAAAAAAAAGAGCAGTTTTTTTCTTTACCTCTTTGGGGATATGTTTACAATCTAATTTTGAAGAACCTCTAATAAATCTGAAAATGTTCTTTTGACTTGATGATTAGAGAATCACAGAGGGCTGAGATGGTAGGGGCATATTTCAGTGTGCTGAAGTCTGTGCGCGTAGAGGCTGCGGACACTATGGGGACTGTGCCTGCAGATGGAAGAGGGTGAAGCTCGGAACCAGCCTGCCAAGCTGCCTCACAGATGTTCTGTCTAGAGCCAGAGGGACCCAGCCTGGGTCATGTTGGGCAGAAGAAGAAGAGCAGTCAGGGGCAGCGGCACAGGTGGTGCAGCTGCCGGGAGATCTGGCCTCCAAGCCCCGAGCTTCCCAGGAGCCTGTTGGGGCCTCAAAAAAGGGAAAAAAAAAAGGGGCTGGGGTTGTGGCTCAGTGGTAGAGCACTCACCTAGCACGTGCGTGGCCCAGGTTCGAACCTCAGCACCACGTAAAAACAGATTGTGTACAATTAAAGCAAATAAATAAATATTAAAAAAAAAAAAGGAAAAAAAAGAAGGTCTTGAAATAATTTCCTTGATAAGAAATTCTAATGAAGGTGGATCCATTGAGAGGAAGTCTGTATGGTTTGTTTTGTTAGATGAACTTTCCTGTGTGCAGCTCTGCTGCACATGTCCTCTGAGTCTTTGGATCCTGTCAATCTAGTCACAGCTGCTGTCTGTAGAAGACCTTCAGCATTAGCGCATTCTAAGGCCAACGTTGGGGAATTTGAGGAGGTGTAAGGGCTATGAGAACACTCAAAAAATTTTTTTTCCTTTTAGTCTTAATTTTACATAAATGTAGAGAAATTATACAGCCTCATTGTCCTAAACTCTTGATATATTTGGGTTTATCTAAATTTCAGGTGTTTTGTTTCTACTTGAAACTTGACATAAAAGGTATGCCAGGTACGGTGGCGTACCCTTGTAATCCCAGTGGCCCAGGAGGCTGAGGCAGGAGAATCGCAGGTTCAAAGCCAGCCTCAGCAACTTAGCAAGGCCCTAAGCAACTCAGTGAGACCCTGTCTCTAAATAAAAATATAAAAAGGCTGGGGATGGGCTGGGGTTGTGGCTCAGTGGTAGAGCGTTTACCTGGCACATGTGAGGCACTGGGTTTGATCCTCAGCACCACATAAAAATAAATAAGCAAAATAAAGTTATCACACACACAAAAAATAAAGGCTGGGGATGTGGCTCAGTGGCTAAGCACCCCTTGAAACATCTACTTTTGAGGAGCCCGTGAGGCTTTCTCTATGCTGGACCATGGATCACTGCGTCCAGGCGTCTCGGCCTATGTAGCACTATCGCCAGCGGGAACTCTGAGGTGCTGGTGTTGTCCTGAGTGGGCCCAGAAGTGCTGTCCACCCCAAGGAACCGTGTGCTTTCTGTATCTGAGGCAGGTGTTGAAGGCCAGTTGGAGGTTGACCTTTCCTTCTCTCGTGACGACTGCTTGTTCTCCAGGTCTCTGCCATGAGGTGCGGCCTCTTGCCCATCTCCCCAGAAGCGCTTTCCCTTGGAGAAGTGGCTTATCATGACTACCATGGCATTCTGGTTGATGAAGAGGAAAAGGTTCTGATTCAGAAAAATCTGGGGCCCAGAAGTAAGGTCAGTAGGCATGGCCCCTGGTCTCTCCTGGAGGGAGAAGTGCTCCGAGGAGTGTCGGTCTCGTTGCCCGGCTCCATCCCACTCCACGCTTCCCCTCAGGTTCTCATTCTCCGGAACCACGGGCTCGTGTCAGTTGGAGAGAGCGTGGAGGAGGCCTTCTATTACATCCATAACCTTGTGGTCGCGTGTGAGATCCAGGTGAGTGCTGGTCATTCTGCTTGGTGTGCAGAGTTCATTTAGGTGTTTTCAGCGTTTGTGTTGTTGTTTTTTTTTTTTTTTTGGTACCAGGGATTGAACTCAGGGGCACTCACCACTGGGTCACATCCCCAGCCCTTTTTTGTATTTTATTAGAGACAGAGTCTCACTGAGTTACTAAGTGCCTCGCCATTGTTGAAGCTGGCTGTGAACTCGTGATCCTCCTGCCTCAGCCTCCCAAGTGCTGGGATTACAGGCGTGCGCCACCACGCCTGGCTGGTGTTGTTGTTTTAATACTTGTCTTGCAGGAATGAGCCTTTGAGCAATCTTTGCCAAAGATGATGAGCTCATGAATTTGGAACTTTACCAGGACAAGTGCCATTTTACTGATTTAAGTTACTAGCAAAAGATTATTGGGCTTTTCAGTCCTAATTTTAAAATTTTCAAATACATAAGTTGTCAGCATTTATTGAGCACTGGTATGTGCCAGCCCCCATGGGCACTTGGTGTGGGTCACGTGTGTTATTTCACTCTGCCCTTACACGCTTCTTTTGAAAATGCCGGAACTGAGAGGTGTGTTTGTCCAGTCTGCGGCTGCGGCTGTGGCTGCCTGTGCTCTGCTCCAGGCCAGGCTCTCGCTCTCCCTGACTTAGGTTTGGGGCTAGCGATTTTCCAAGTCTTCAGGCTCCTGAACAGTGCTTTGTTTTCTGAGTGCCCAATATTTTCGTGCTAGAGAAGAACTTCTGAAAGTGGTGTTAGGATCAGCATACCAGTACCCATCCTGCATTTTTTTTTAAACTCTTATCATCTGGTGATTCACTTTGTTGAAACCTGCATTGCTATATGAGAACCTGTCATAGTCGTCTGCTTTTCTGAGTCTCTCTAAGGAATTAAGCCGTAGTGTTTCTTGTTTTGGAAAAGGTTCGGACTCTGGCCAGTGCAGGAGGACCAGATAACTTAGTACTGCTGGATCCCGGGAAGTACAAGGCCAAATCCCGCTCCCCAGGGCCTCCTGCGGGGGACAGCACTGCATCACCTCCCAAGTGGCAGATTGGGGAGCAGGAATTTGAAGCCCTTATGCGGATGCTTGATAATCTGGTAAGAATGGTGCCACCAATTGATGAAAAACTTCTTTCCTGAAAGTGCATTGATGTTCTTATGGCAAGTGAGATGGTTCTTTTTACATGCATCTGAATGTCACCCTCAAAAATCACGGAGCCGCCCTGGCTTTTTAATGTCTAGGCTGAGTCACAGTCAGCCACGTGGTATTTTGTTTTCCCAGCTAACCTTGTGTTGGGCTTGGTGGGGCAGGAGCACAGGCTGCTGCTGCAGGGTCCACAGGCAGGCTCGAGGGACCTGCTAAGTTGCCAGCCAGATGTCTGCATATTGATCTACTAGTGGGTTTCAGCTGCTTGGGGCCTGATTGCTGGGTTCCTCAGCTCTCTGCTGCCTGTCTAGTTGGTGGGAGACCCTGTGCCACACAGAATGGTTCCAGCAGGGCACAGCAGCAGGATGGTAGGGCTTGCAGCAGGATGGCAAGGGCAAGACCACACGGTGTCTGACTTCATGCTGGCCACGGTCTGTGTCAAGGCGGCTGGGGGACGGATTCCGTCCTTCTGCACAGATTAAGGAGAAAGCTCCATGTAGAAGGTGGCTCTTGGAAATGGCCTCAAAGAATAGGCCGGCATGACTGGCCAGCTCAGAAGAAGACAGTCCCCACAGATGGCCACAGTGCCCCTGGGGACAGCCGTGGGAGGCAGGGACCTAGATATTCACTTTCCTGGATCCAGAAGAGACTGCTGTCCTAGAGGTGCTGGCTGGGGCTCAGTGGCAGAGCACTTGCCTAGCACGTGTGAGGCACTGGGCTCCATCCTCAGCACCACATATGAATAAGAAAATGTGTCCATTTACAACTAAAAAATTAAAAAATCCTGTCCTAGGGTTTATTTGGTATCTTAAAGCCTGGAGATGATTTTATTGTTGTTGTTTTTGGGTTTTTCTCTGAGGCCTAAGGATTAAACCCAGGACCTTATGCATGCCAGGCAAGTGTTGTACCCCGAGACACCTCCCAGCATTGTCCTAGAGTTCACAGTCCCCAGACACATCAGGGGGCAAAAGGTGCTGCTACAGGCTCCCTCTCATGCCACATCACACCTCTACGGTGGGCTTTGGGTGGGCTTCGGGAAGGCCCGTCCTGGTGCGCCATGATGGCCAGTGTGCTGGATGTGAGGTGGTGTCCCCTCTGGGGACAAGAGCCGTGACGGGCCATGTTCGTGTGTTGCCATGGCAGCAGTGGGGTCAGTGGGTCACATAGTAGGTTTTTTCTTCTCTTTCTTTCTTTTTTTTCTTTCTTTCTTTCTTTCTCTTTCTTTCTTTCTTTCTTTCTTTCTTTTCTTTTTCTTGCAGTACTGGGGATTGAACCCTGGGCCTTGTCCTTGTATACGCTAGGCAGGTGCCCTACCATGGAGCTGCGTCCTCAGCCCTTTTTGTTTTGTATTTTGATTTTTTTTTTTTTTACTTGGGATTGAACTCAGGGGCACTTGACCACTGGGCCACATCCCCAGCCCTTTTTTGTATTTTTTTAGAGACAGGGTCTCACTGAGTTACTAATTGCCTCGCCATTGCTGAGGCTGGCTTTGAACTCGCCATCCTCCTGCCTCAGCCTCCCAAGTGCTGGGATTACAGGCGTGTGCCACCGCGCCTGGTACTTGTTTTGTATTTTGAGACAGGGTCTTGCTAAGTTGTCCAGCCTGGCTTTGAACTTGTGATCCTCCTGCCTCAAGTGCAGAGTAGCTGGGATTCAGTTGTGTGCCACTGTACCTGGCCTGAATTCCACCTTAATAGAAGAAAGTCCTGGCTTTTGGACCAGGTCCAGATGGGGCAGGTGGCTTTAGGAGGCAGGAAGTGTAGCTTTCCTAAAGCTCTGGGAACAGGGATTCCTAGACCTAACCGGGGTGTGTGGGGTGTCCTCTCCTTGCTAAGCCTCTTTGTCCTTTGGACAATATGGGCTGCTAGAAAGGAAGAACAGGGAGCTTCTTCCTGGAAGTGGTGGCCACAGGACAGAATTCCATCAGTGAGGGGGGAATGACAGAGCAGTCTTCCATGCCCTCTGCGTCCTGCATGCACTGACCACCTACTATGAAATCTTGGGAAGATTGCAGTGTTTGGCTCAGGAGTTCATGGCCCTGTGATGGAAGTGGCAAACAGATTTCAGGTCACCACGTGATCTAGGGTGTCAGGCACACTGGGAGGGACAGGGACAGGGGCAGGAGCCTTGGGCCCAAGTGGCTTGAGGAAAGCAGGAAAATGAGCAAA
This sequence comes from Tamias sibiricus, assembly GCA_025594165.1. NCBI lineage: Eukaryota > Metazoa > Chordata > Mammalia > Rodentia > Sciuridae > Tamias > Tamias sibiricus. Next base: position 2,234,793 of record CM046665.1, read on the forward strand.
AGCTAACAGAGCAGGTACAAGAAGCTGTTGGAATGAGGGGACAGCCCAAGGTGGTGTCCCCTCAGGAAAGTCGCAGCTAGAGAAGCAGTGGCCCAAGCGTCTTAGGGTGAGAAGTGCGGAGCTGGCCCAGGCATAGGGCTCCTTCCTCCTAGTCCGCACCTCCTACCCCTCATTTACCCAGAAGTCACATGAGGAAGGGGGAGAGGAGCTAAGAATCTGTGTACCTGCCTCATCTCGTGTATTCAGTACATTCTGGAAGATGGAGAATGAGATCTGAATTAGACATGAACTCTGGTTTAACAGAGGAGGAAGGCTACTTAGTGGTAGTGTGTGCAGCACCACTCCTGGCTAGAGGGTCAGCGTCTGAGCGCTGCTGCGTGTCCTCTGTAGCCCTGCATCCTTTGGGGAGCACTGTGACGTGCAGTGAGTGCGTCGTGGGGTCACTCAGCACACACCTGTCCAGGCACTGCCAGCCCTGTGCTGTGTGACGGCACAGCTCCAGTCCCACAGCTCTGGTGCTTCACAGCTTCCTCTGCTGGGGTCCAGGCACGGCTCAGCTTGGCCTCGGCCTCGCGAGGCTGCAGTCAGGGTGTTGGCCCGGGCTGGCTTCTCATCAGAAGGCTCTGTGGGTTCGGGGACGGTGACCCACTTCCAGAGACTCCGTTTTCCTACAGCAGCAGTGTTCCTGACAGTTTGCTGCTCCAGAGCCAGCAGGGTGGGACTCTGTGCTCTTTGTTGCCTGTTGCAAATGCCAGTGGCTGGAGCATGGCAGATGTTGCACCTGGGCTTGAAGGGCAGGGGCAGTCACAGGAGGTAGAGGGCCATCGAAAAGTCTGTCACATCTATTAAGTGCTAAGCCCTGGTGAGGAGAGATGAGGAAGACCCCTCCTTGTCCCCCGCTGCTGCCTGGGGGAGGCAGCTGGCAGGTGCTCCAGCAGAGGGGCAGGAGGTGCCGCACACCTGTGCAGACATAGCTGGGGGTCTCGAGGCAGGGTCGAAGGTGGAGCGCAGGTGTCATATGCAAATTTTACTGAGAACCAGTTGCCATGAGGTCTGTTTGTCTTACCTGACGGTCATCAGCATCTAAGCTGTGACTTACGAGGTCGGAGAGCGCGTGTGGGGGAGTCTGCTCCGCGCAGGTGCCAGCAGCAGGTGAGTCTTGACAACTGAAGACACCATGGAACGGATACCCACTTTGAAAGCAGTGCTGGCACTGCAGAAGCCCTCGGGCCCCTTTCCAGTCATCTGCATCCCAGGCGGCCGCTGTTCTGTGTCTGCAACAAAGAGTGCTTCTGCCTGTTCTGTGCTTTTAGAAGTGGACAGACAGCACGTGTCCTTTCCACTGTGCTTCCCTGGCAGTCGGTTTGTGGGCGTGGTCCACGTGGGTGCCATGGCTAGTGAGTCTCCTTTCTCCTCACCGAGGCCCACCGCATGAGCATTCCAGTGCCTCCGCTCTACTTTGCGTGGATTTCTGGGTTGTCGCTGGTTTGCTCTGGCAGGGTGCTGTTGCTGTTGGCATTGGAGGCCTGTCTCAGTGAGTGCGCATGTGCCTTCAGGGGCGCGTGCTCAGGAGTGGGACTGCGGAGCTGCGTGTTCTGCTGTGGTCGTGTCCAGGGTGAGACCCTGCTCTGAGACCTGGAATACCGACTGTCTACTCTTCTCTTTGGACCTAGGGCTACAGGACTGGCTATCCCTACCGATACCCGGCTCTAAGAGAGAAGTCTAAAAAGTACAGCGATGTGGAGGTTCCTGCTAGTGTCACTGGCTACTCCTTTGCTAGTGACGGTGATTCGGGCACTTGCTCCCCTCTCAGACACAGTTTTCAGAAGCAGCAGCGAGAGAAGACAAGATGGCTGAACTCTGGCCGGGGTGATGAAGCTTCTGAGGAAGGGCAGAATGGAAGCAGTCCCAAGTCGAAGACTAAGGTGTGGACGAACATTACACACGATCACGTGAAACCCTTGCTGCAGTCTCTCTCGTCCGGTGTCTGCGTGCCAAGCTGTATTACCAACTGCTTGGTCTGTGCCTACCTTACTGTTCATAGTTAGATGATGTAGAGCAAGTCGGGCAGCTGGGGCTTCGGAGGCTTTGGGACCAGCCCTGACCCACACTGACTCGCGAGCCCCTCCTCGCTAACCTGCTTTCCTTTTGAGCCAAAGCCCACTTTATGCCTCCGCTCAAAGTCAAGTAATGCTCTGCTTGAAACTGCTTAAGATACAGCGCCCTCTTCCACGATCGCACCTGGGTCTGCCCCCACTTGTGATGACGACTAGAGAGCTTACCTGTGCTAACCCGAAAGTAGGAGCGCTCTTACTCAGACTGCATCTGGGGTTCTTAACGCTTCACCAGCTTCCAAGAGGCGCCTGGCCCGTGCTTTAGGGCTGCAGGCGCCATGCTTCCCCCTTTGTCTCTAGTGTTTTCTTAAGCAGTTTTCCCCGTGGCCCACTGGCCCGTTCTCTGCCGACTCCTGTCCTCCCTCAGCACTGCTCCCTGCCCTCTGTCCCAAAGCCTCTGAAGGCTCATGCCAGCTGCCCTCTGCATGGACTGTTGCATGTGAGTAGGCGGCCATGGTGGTGAGTCCTTGACTCCTGTGGGGTGCGGCATGACCAAGTGCAGCGCAGGCCACCTGCAGGCACCAGCGACAGATGCTGCCAGGGTGCTCGTTTCAGTGTTAGCACTGCGCGGGGCTCCTGTCCCCTCGGTAGGAGTCCCTGGTGTCCTGCTGCTCCCCTAGGCTAACCTGCCCTAGTGCAGCAGAGGCCTTTCCACGGCCCTGGACTGAAGTCCCTCGTGGGCGGCACAGGTGGGGCCGGACCCGACTGACTGCATGATGAGCTCAGCAGGACCAGCCAGCCCAGGTCAGGCGTCCCTAGACAGCGGGAAGCAGACCAGCCGCGTTTTCCCTTTTAACAGTGCTTTTACTTTATAAGTTCATTTAAAAAAAAAAAAAAAAAAAGGTTTTGTCTTCCCCAGGTGGTTCTGGTGTTTTCCTGACATGCAGTTGGCGTGAAGCCACTGTGGTCCTGAGCAGCTGTGTCACGTGGGTGGAGACCCTGCGTGGTGGCAGGCTTAGAGTGTGGGCGGCGCCTCTTCCCCCACTGCTCTGCCTCCCTTCTTTTCTTTCTTTGGTTCACTTGTTAGAATGGGATCTGCCTGGCGGCGGGTCTCTCCCTGGCAGGTCTCTCCCGAGTGCACACGCGGCAGGCAGCGCGGCTGTGAGCTTTGTCACAGCAGCCCGCAGGCAGCGCAGTCGGGCTGGGTGTAGCTCGCAGTGGAGCACCTGCCTGGCAGGTGCAGGCCCTGGGTCAGTCTCCCGCACTGTAAAAAAAAAGTGGGAAAAAGTCACTTGAGGGATTTTAGTCCTTGAGCGCATCGAAGGGGACCTTGCTCAGCTGTGTTTATGTGTGTTTCCTATTTCCTGGAGTAATACACATCCCACGCAGTGTTCCCAGGTTGGTATATTTTAATTTATAATAATTCACCTTGATTTTTAAAATGTGTTCAAGCTTCCGAGGTGGCTGTTTTAACATTCTGACTAAAATCATGTACAGTAAGACGCTGAGTTGTTTCCTCTGAGAAGTAACCGTCAGCGAGTGCCCGCAGCTCCATGCCCATCCCCGTGCTCCTCGCAGCGGCTAGCCTTTGACAGTTTCCTTGCTTCCTTAAGGTCATCTTATTGCCTTCAAAAATATTCTGAAAGGCACAGCATTTGCTCTCAACGATGGCTTGTGTCAGTGCTCGGTGCCTACTCACGCCTGAGTCGGAGTCTGACCCAGACGCCCGTCTCGGTCGGAGGCCTGAGCGGCGATGGGCAGGAGGCACTGACGCTAAGCAGGCTTTGAGGGCTCGCCAGGCGCTTTCACGCTGTTGGGGACGGTTTTGTGGCACTCAGAGGTTTGTCTTGTAAACATGACGTCACCCCCTGCAGCGTGGGAGCTGCTGCAGCACCCCCTGGTGGACAGTGCCGCTGTGCGTCTGGCGCTGCCGCTCACTTCCACACAACTCTGGTGGTGCCCACTCTGCCCACAGTGCAGACTCGCCCCTCCCCGGTGGCTGCGTCACATTGCTTCTCATGATCCTGTCATCTCACGCTTCCAGTTGGCTTTGGTGTTGGGGGACTCTCAGGGCGATGGACCAATGGCCTCTGAGGGGCCCTGACCCGGCTGGTCATCAGTCTGATTGCCCCAGATCTCGTGGGCTCTCCCAGCGGCCGTGCCTCTGACTCCACCATTCACTGGTTTTTGCATGGCCACGCCTCGCCCCCGTGTTAGCTCTGCAGAATGGCCCAGGAAACGTGGTCATTGGTTCAGCCCCTGTGAGGTTCAGTGCATGAGCAGATGTGAGATCAGTTGGACAGACGGATGCTGTGGTGTGGCGACTGTTGTCATGACCCTGACTTCTCAACTGTTCTTGCTATTGCAGTGGACTAAAGAGGATGGACATAGAACTTCCACCTCTGCTGTCCCTAACCTGTTTGTTCCATTGAACACTAACCCAAAAGAGGTCCAGGAGATGAGGAACAAGGTACGTGCTGCCCTGGGCACTTGGCAGGAGTTGGGTGCAGGGCTGGAAGGGGTGCTGGCTGCTGTGGGGCAGAGGGTTGCTTGCTCCAAGCAGAGCAGTGTGCGCTCCCACTGGTGAAGTGAAGTCACCTCTTCATGTGACACTGCGTTCCACCAACAGTGTGGAGCAGGGGCAGCAGGCATTTGGGGTCTGGGGAGTGTCGGGACGATGCGTGCTCAGTAGCAGGTCTGGAGCCGAAGCCCCAGAGCCTGATCCAGCAAGAGCAGGTGGCTGTTCTGCCTTTCAGGCTCATTCAGAAGCTTGTGAACTGCACTGGTCGGAATGTGGGCTCCCTTATGTCCACAGTCCCCAAGCATTCCCCAGGTTCCTGAGTACAGGGAAGGGCCGGGGCCCTGCCTGAGCCCTCTGGAATAAAGTGTGGGAATTGGGACTAGTCCTCCGTCCCTGCTGATCTGCACCCTGCTAAGCAGGGTGGGCCAGTGCCATGGCAGGTGTGCCCGTCCTACCATCCTGGGCTGGGTAGAGCACAAGATCACCTTGGGATAGGGGCCCAGGTGCGTGAGCAGAATGACTGGCAGCCATAGCAGGACCTCTCTGTGCTGCTGATGTGCGTTTCTCTTCCTTCCCATCCTTAGATCCGAGAGCAGAACTTACAGGACATTAAGACTGCTGGGCCTCAGTCCCAGGTTTTGTGTGGTGTGGTGATGGACAGAAGCCTCGTCCAGGTGAGAGTTCAGAATGTCTCTCGTTTTAGTGGGTGGTGTCTGTGTCCGTCTGCTCTGGAGTTGTTATTAACTGGGGAGAGAATGACTTTATGAGGTGAGTATCCTAGGCAACCAGTTATCTTTACTGCGAATCCCCTTGATAAGAAGTAAACCAGCCACTTCCCTTGAGGCCTAGACCTCGCATCAGCATGCCGAGGGCTACACCCATCCCTGCAGCCCCCTCCTCGTGGTGCATGCCTGTGTGAGGAGCGTATGGCCAGCTCCGGGGTCAGTAGGGTGCTGTCTATGTGCTAGAAAAAGGAGGGGTTTGATGGACCTTTGTTCTGGTCCATACTCCTGTCTGCAACAAAGTACTGCTTGGGCTGCGGAGGGAGGGTGCTTGTAAATGTAGTCCACACTTACATGCATTTCTGTAAAATAACCATATTTAGTGGCTCATTGAAGATAATTGTGTAAGTAGTTATCTTAGAACATGAAGATGCCACCTGATGCTTTTAAACCTGACTCTGCAGGGGTAGATGGTGGTTGTTGCATTTCCTGAATTTGGCCAGCTGTGGTCCTAGTTTCATGTTCAGTGTCTGCACGTACCACTGTCGTCACCGTCGCGTTCACTGTTGACTGCTGTCCCTGCTGCATGCTCTCAGCTGGCTTCCCCCTGTGCGGGTGGTTGTGAGCTAGGCCTGGTGTGCTCTGATGACTCAGTTTACTGTTGCAGGACGCACCCCTCTCTGACTGTACGGAAACTATCGAAGGGCTCGAGCTTACAGAGCAGACCTTTAGTCCCGCTAAGTCTCTCTCTTTTAGAAAGGTACTCAACGCCTGGCAGTCCGCGGTGCTCTGCTCCCTTTCCTTCCCCACTGCCTGCCCCTTCACACCTTGTCTCTGTTACTGATGGAGCTTGAAAGAGACCTCTCAGTCATTTGTGCGGTTTCAGCAGACTCTGTTTCGCCTACTCTGTTCTTCAAACAGTGGTGTGGAGCATTGGACCGTATTGAGTCACTGCTGAGAAGTGGCCAGTCTGAAGGAGACGGTGCACTTCTCAAGTTCTGCACGTGACTGGTTGGTGCGTGCCCTTGGGCTCTGAGTCCACCTCTCACAAGGTGCCTGTGGCAGATGGGCTCCTCAGGGCTCTGCTGACAGCCACAGCTCCCTCGCAGCCCCTCCCTTGCTTGTTTATCTTTGGCCATAGCCATCAGGAGTCATTCAGAGGAATGGAATTTTCTTGGGGGGTGGGGGCTAGAACCCAAGGCTGTTGAACTATATCACTGCCCCAGAGAAGTGAGAAATAAAAGCAAGACAGTCATTGTCAACCTTCATTGATAAAAGTGCATTTATTTTTTACCTTTTAAAAAACGTTGAGATGATTTTTTTACTGTTAGGGGAGAAAGACATGAAAATCTGAAGCCCCACGTTGTGATCTCTGTGTGCATGTGTATCTAGGCTGTCCTGAAGGTGTACAGTCTGTTGGTGTCGTTGCCCAGGGAGAAGGAAGCCTTCCCTAGGCAGTCGGGGTCCTGGAGAGCTTAGTGCCCATGGTGGACGGTGGCTGGCCGCCGTGCCTAGTCTTTGGTGTTTGGCCCCACTCAGAGGCCATGTCTGGGGCTTTGTCTTCCACTGTGGACGTTTCAGTGTGAGGAGGTGTCACTTGCTGACATTCCAGCTCAGATAGAAGAGGTCTGTACCAAGGTGCCGTATTCCTTCTGCAATCCCTGCTCCTAGCACGTGGTGTTATGTGCTGATTCAGTGGGTTCTGCTTCCCTGCCCTTCACTTCCAGCTGCCATTCTTGGAGGAATTCTCAGGAGGGAGAAGGATGGGATCTTTCCTAGCAGCTTGTTTTTCGTGCTAGCACGCTGGGCCGCAGCAAGCTGCTGTGATCTTGTTGGTTAACAGTGCGTGTGTGTGTGTGTGTGGGTGTGTGCGTGTGTGTGGCCCTGCAGAGCAGCCTGCTGCGCAAGTCTGGCTCTCGGGTGAAGCAGGCCACAGGCAGTCACTGATGTGCTGGCCCCTTGGCACTGTGGCGCTTTTAGCAGGCTCACTGTGTTGTGTTCAGCTCCCCAAGAGGCAGGCTGGCCAGCCGTGTCTCGGGACGTGCTTTTGGCTGGTCTGTCATCTAGTTACAGCTGGGCTCTGCCCCAGTGGTGCTCAAACACGGCATGTAACAGTCACCTGGGTGCGTCACAAATAGATGTCGGGTCCCCAGTCTCAACACTGAGCAGAGCCGCCTCTGCTGGCTGCCCCAGTTGGAGAGATGTCAGCGGCCCGTCCTTTATTGCTCTAGGGCTGGGGATGAAACCCAGGGCCTCGTGCCTGCGAGCGCTGTGTGCACCCCCGGCTTGCACATGAATTCTTCCCCGGGCTTTCGTGCTTTTTACCTCCCCAGTTCTAAGTTCACATTTGTGTTTTGATCTTTACCCCCATCCTGATGATACATAGTTCATGTCTATGACAAAAATGTGCTTTGACTCCATGGATGTCCTCTACTGGAGCTGTTAGTTCATTCGACTACTTTTTATGTTCACCTCAAAATGCAGACAGTGCTGCTCCTGCTGCTTCAGCGAGGGAAGAGGACTGTGTTCTGAAAATTCCCCTCCCCAGCATGTAGATGCTGCTTCCTGTCCCAGGGCCTGAGGAGCAGCTGTTTATGCAGGGAGAACTTTCTTTTTTTGCCTTTGATTCCTGTCTCACTGGTGACAGCCATGCACACTGCGATGGGTCACCTTCCCACAGAAGGGGCAAGCAGTTGTCATTTCAGAAAGGAACACTGCACCCAGTTGGAGGCTCTTTCAATTTGAGCTTTTGCATATCCCAGTGGGAACCTGCAATAATGTTGCCACCTTCTGGATTTTACTCCTGTGGATTGAGTAGCTAGAGCCGAGGTGTGAAGATCTGTGCTGCAAGCTGTCTCCCAGGAGGGGACTCAGTGGTCTGTGTGTGCCCTCCACTCCGTGAGCAGTGAGCTCACCTCCTGAGCTTGTGGCCCTGTGCTGAGCTCCCAGCATGCGCATGGCCCGGCACTGAGAGCACCCCTTCAGCCCTGCCCTGGTCCTCCTTGCACATGAGAACCTGAGGCTCAGAGAGGTCAGGTCACTCGCCCAGGCGTGTGGAGCTTTAGGGGTGGAGCCTTTGTCCTGCCCAAACTGCTCGGTCAAGTGCACAATTATTGGGCCTCTGTTTTGCTGGAGTCCTTATTAGGTCACCTGCAGTTGGAGGGGGCGGAGCTGCGGGCGGCCTGCTGGAGGGAGCGGCCCTGCTGCGCCTGACTGTTGGGGCCTGGCTGCTGCACATCTCGGCTCTGCCTTGCTCTTCCCTCTGAGCCAGGGGGTCACTGCCTGAGCATCTGTTCACAGCTGGGCTGGACAGCAGGTTGGCCCCGGCCCCTGGGTCAGTGTCCAGGCTGTACCTCGAGGGCCAGCTGTCCCAGCGTGGAAAGGCTCGTCCTCTGTGGGAGCAGAATTTTGAAGGAGGGCTTTGAAGTCTTGGTGGCAGTGAGTCCAACGAGTCCGTGGGTCCGTTGTCTTCCCACCTGGTGGAGGTCGCCTTCTGCCTACTGAGCATCGTGCCATTTGAAGTGGTCACGGTGTTTGGCAACCCAGCAGGGTGACCTCTCCAGCCACTTGTGAAACTGAGGCCGCTGGACAGGAAGGGGCTTGTCTCGGCCAGAGCTAATGAGTGGTGGACAGGGTTTAATTTGCTGTCTTGCTGTGCAGGGTTGCTTCTAAATGAAAAGCCACCAACCTGAGGGCAGGCCTAGTCAGCGGGGAGGGCTCCCTGGCCCTGGGCCTCGGGGCTCTGCAGCAAAGCCCCCTCTCCAGCATGCCCTTCTCCTTGGGGCTCTGTCGTGGTGAGCCATGGAGTGCCCCGAGTGCCCTGGGCAGTGCCACTCAGCTCAGACCCACTGGGCTCCCCAGCCCTGCCATCAGGACGCACTCTGCCTCAGGTGGTGCCCTCACAGGGCTGAGTGCTGAGGGCACTGAGGCTCCAGGGCTGGCAGCGTGTGGTTCGGGGCTCTCCTGTTTTCACTTGTTTTTGGAGGCTGGCGCGAAGTGAGGCGCCCGTGTGTGAGTGCTCGTTGGTGTTCTCAGGAGGCCCAGAGTGTTGGAGAGACGCCTTCCTTCACCCAGCCCCAGCCAGGCTGAGCTGTGGGGCGCAGGGCAGCTCGGGCTGCCTGATGGCTCCCTCCTCCTGGGCTGTGCACTCTGTGGCTCTGCTGCCGCCTCTTGGGTGTGGCCTAGGAGCTGCGCCCGTGCTCTGCTTTTGCTTTCTTTATACAGATGCTCAGTTTTCCAAACTCCGCAGGCACACCCTGGTGTTGGAGGGCATTTTGTTTTGGGATGTGTTCAGAAACTGCTCCCGCCTTGCCCAGAGTGTTTTCTGAAGTCGGGCGGGAAGGGAAGCCGACTGTGACAGGCACAGAGAGCCCTTTCTGTTCCTGGGCAGGGGCAGGTGGAGCCTCCAGGCAGTCTGTGCTCTGGGTCTGCACTTGGTGCCTTTGAACCTGAAGGGCTGTGCTTGGTCTCTTTTCTGTGGTGTCTTCTGAGGTGCTGAACCATGTCTCCACATCTTGTGCCCCTGACGGCTGCGCCCAGTCTTGGCCCTGGCCCTGGCCCTGGCCGTGCAGTTCTGGGCTGTCTGTCTGCTTCTGGAAAGCCTCCCTGCCCCGCCTGCAGCCTGCCTGGGAGGGGGTGTGCCCTGGCCCGGCCCCTGCCGACCACGCCCCTTCTGTCCACAGGGGGAGCTGGTGACAGCCTCCAAGGCCATCATTGAGAAGGAGTACCAGCCCCACGTCATCGTGAGCACCACGGGCCCCAACCCCTTCAACACACTGACAGACCGCGAGCTGGAGGAGTACCGCAGGGAGGTGGAGCGCAAGCAGAAGGGCTCTGCAGGTGAGCGGAGGCTGCACGGGCGGTGGGTTCTGTGAGGCCTGCACGCTGTTCAGCCCGCGCTCCAAGGCGCTGGGAGGCCGGCACACCTGGGAATGGTGCTGGTGAAGGGCTGGCTCTGCCCCGCCCCCACTCTGCGCCTGCCCAGAGGAGGCTGCACCGGGTGCCTTGCTTGGAGCTGCCCTGGCGGCTGTGGGAGGGCCTCAGCTGCACGTGCTGTGCAGAGAGCTCTCGCTGTGAGGTGCCAGCCGTTCTTCTCAGAGTTCCCTCTGTGTGGAGTGATGAGCACATCACGGGAGAATCCACTGGTTAGTGGGAGAGCCTGCCCGGGTGGCCACGGCACTGGCTTTTCACACGTATAGTGATTCAGCTTCGCCGAGAAGAGGCCCCCTCTGCTCCGTGCACGTCACTAACACTGATGTTACCAAGTGCCAGCCCCTCAGTGCTGTGCAGGCAGACCTCCTGTCTCATCTCAAGGTGGCCCTGAGGGGCGGCCCACTCCTGCAGCTGGAGCAGGGTCCTGGGGCAGAGACAGCAGCTCTGCAGGAACATGGCAGCACCATTTTCTTCATGAACCCCGAGCGCTTCCCCATGCCAGGGTCATCATAGGCCACGAGTAGCACTTTGACCCCTGATGACCTCAGGCCAGGCCAAGGAGGGCCACATGCTGGCCTAGCCTTTTTTTCTTGGTGCCTTACTGACAAAGGTAGCCATGATTTTGTCAATGATGATGGGACAGTTTTATAACAAATGAAAATAAATGGAACTGAGCATCAGAGCCTCGTGGTTTTGAGAAGTGGAACCAAAAATTTTGAGAACTAACAAAGAAGTAGTCCTCCCGTTGCCTCCTGGAGTGCTGGAGCAGGGCACGCGTGGCCGGGAACAGAGCTCAGAGGCCAGCACCCCTTTCTGGTCGAGGCTCTGGTCCTGCAGGGAGGATACACTCAGGCCGTGCCCTCAGCTGGGAGGCAGCTGGCCTGGGAGAGGGGCCTGAGGCCAGAGGGTGAACGAGGAGACTCGAGGAACGGGGCTGTGTGGGCTGCATTCTTCCTGAATGAGAACCAGGCGGGGGCTTCTGCACCCACCCAGCTCCTAGCTCCTGCACTTTCCCTTTGCTGCTTATCAGTGGATTTTACTTCAGGAAAAGGAACAAAAATCATTGCAGTCATCAAATTTACTTTATTGACAGAAAATGTTTTGTGTAAGAAATTGAGACCGGAGTCGTGCCCGCATGACACTGGGAGGTGGTGAGTGGGCGAGGCCGTGAGGCTGCTGGCCACTCGCTCTGCAGAGGACAGGTGGGGCTGGCTGTTCAGCCTGTTGCAAGGACACTCGCAGATTTTCTTGGGAATAAGAATAGAAATTAACTGTGCCCAAGATTGGTTAAATGTTCAGAACTTCAAATAAACACCCACTTGTAGTCAGCCTCTTGGTCCTTTTCCAGAAGCCATGGGGGAAGGCGTGAAGACCCAGAGCCTGCTGTGCCTATTCCGAACACGCCCGGGAAGCCAGCGTGGCCTCGGCGGCACCCTGCTGCTCAGGAGATGGAGCTAGTTTCCTTGGGCTGCTGGTTCCAGAGGCGCCAGTCCGGGGCTGGCAGGCTCCCTTGCTTTGGCCTGTGGTGGAGCAGACGCCACGCAGGGAGGCCTGGTGCAGCACAGCTCCCGCCTTCCTGGCGGCAGGGAAGGGGTGGAGGCGCCGGGCCCAACATCCCCTCCAGGGACATGTCCCGCAGGGACCTTCCTCCTCCACCCAGCCGCCTCCTGAGGGCTTCCCTGCCTTCCTGTGGTACCGCCAGCCAGGGCCCAGACCTGCAGCACGTGAGCTCTTATGGACAACTGTGAGCTTCCAACCCCGATGGAGGCCGCCGCGGGTCCTGGGGTCGTGAGCTGCATGCGCCATGTTCTTGTTTTGTGTCTACTGCAGACAATCTGGATGAGGCGAGAGAGCAGAAGGAAGAGAGTCCTCCAGACCAGTCGGCTGTGCCCCACACTCCCCCCAGCACCCCTGTCAAGCTTGAAGAAGGTGAGCTCCAGGTGGAAGTGGGAGTGTGGCGGCCCTGTTGTGGGAGGGTGTGTGCCTGTGCACTGGCACCTGGTTGTGGCCCTGGCTCTGTTAACGTGAATAAAGAAGTGTGCATTTGCATCGAAACCAGGGCCTTGCCCCGCTCTGGAGCCCCCAGCCTCTCCTCCTCCATCTGTTCTGTGCTGGGTGATCTGAGGCAGCACAGACTCCAGCCATGATGACGGGAGGGCAGCTTCAGGGGTGGGACCCACATGGCTCTTGTGCCAGCTTTGCCCGTTGCTTGCCTACTCACCATCTTTCGTCACGTCAAGAGGGCACCTGAGTGCCTTCCGTTGTCGGGCTGCAGGACGCTTGACCTGCTGTGCCAGCAGGTGCCGAGAGGCTGTGTGCACCCTGCTCGCCTCTCAGACCACCACACGTCGTGGCGTGTGACCTGACGCGTCTGCCCCTCAGTCTCGTGCGTCTGTGGCTCCCCTCCCTTTCTGTGTCCCACACGAGTGGCTCGGCCGTTCTTGTGTAACCCGGTGGCTGTGACTGAGTGCATAGACTCTCTCCTGTGCTTCTCTCTCTCGCGGCCGCCTCGCCACAGGAGCTGGATGTGCTAAAGAGTACCTGCTGCCCTAGTAAGTACGCCGCGCCGCGCTGCGCCCCGCCACTGCCTGCGCTTGGCCTCCTCCTCCTGCTTCTTTGTTGTCCATCAAGTTTTGTTTTCTGTTTATTCAAAACAAAAACCAACCCTTCAGTGGCCTCCCTGTGAGCGAGTCAGTTACCTAAGCACTGTGCAGGGGCAGCGGCCTGCGTGGACGGTGGGGTGGCCTGCCTGGGTCCCCCCACTGCACAGTGTTGCTCAGAGCAGTCTGGGTCTAAAAATGGAGTCTTAAAGTTCATCCTCTGAGAATCTCTCTGATTGTTGGGTCAGACGTGAAGGCAGACGAGGTTCCACCAGGTGGGTTCTTCCACTAGGTGCATGGAGTCCTGGTTATTTGGACCTGAGTCCAAACTGGGGTTGGTAATCTGAAGTGAGCCGAAGAGGTTTCTTTTTAAGAAATGTGACATTTGCTAAATGATGGAAAGTCTGAGCGCAGGCTGGGCCTCCATCTTGGAGCGATAGCTGACGTGAGCTTGGCAGAGGTAGCCCTTCTCCCTCGGGGTGGGGAGGTACCTGCACCCCCAGCCCTCCCTCCTGCTCGGAGTGTGGCATGGAGTGAGGGAAGAGGGCAGTGAGCACAGTGACCTCTGGGGCACCCCCTGTTCCCTGAGCTACAGCAGTGTCAGGCCTGGGACCTGTGTGGCCAGGCCTCTCCAGCCCTGCTTAGCTCCCTGTCCTGAGGTGTGGCTCGGGGCCACCTAACCTGCAGTTGCTTGCCACTTTGCAAACTACTTAAAAACCTACAGCTGGTGTCCCTGGGGTGGGTATAGGCATGTGGGTAGGTGGAAACCAGCCCTAGGCTTTCTGGAGACAGGTGACATTTTGCTCTTTCCTTGTTGAGGATGGCTTGATTTTTGTTGTTTCTACGACTCGCCTTACAGTCGATTCCTTCCACTCCCCAGCCTAAATGGCTGTGTTTTGTCGGAGGCGCATGCTCAGGGGTTGGGCTCATGGCCGCCCTGGGGAATACCAGATGTTGGGAATCAAATCCAGGCTTAATTCCGGGCCCACTAACACACTCACCGACCTTGCCAGACCTTGGCATGAAGGCTGTGCTCCTCGGGAGGCTCCAGCGCGCCCTCTGTGCCTGCCTCAGCATGCCCCCAGGAGGCGCCAGGAGTCCCTGGAGACAGACCTTTCTTAACTTAGCTGCACCCAGCTAAGCTAGAGATGGTCTAGTTAGCGCTTCGTGTCTTGGGAAAGGCGTAGAGTCCCTTGAGTGGCCGCCCCCGCTGCTGGTAACCAGGCAGCAGCCCTAAAGCCCTTCTCCCATCCCTGCTGCCAGACCTCCCGCAGGAGCCGGCTTCTGGAGAGGACAGCGATGCCGCCACCTTCAAGCCAACGCTTCCTGACCTGTCCCCCGACGAGCCTTCAGAAGCACTTGGCTTCTCGACTGTAGAGGAGGAGGAAGCCCAGGGTCCCACAAGTCCCACCCCAGCCCCCGCTGCTGACCCTGAGCCAGCCTTGGCCCCAGTGGCTGAGGAGGTGGCCCCCCCAGCTGCCGAGGAGGGGTCTGCTGTGGATCCTGGAAGCGACGGGTCCCCAGGCAAGTCCCCATCTAAGAAGAAGAAGAAGTTCCGCACCCCGTCCTTCCTCAAGAAGACCAAGAAGAGGAGCGACTCCTGAAGGCCCGCCCCAGTGTCATGTCTGAAGCGGCCCTGAACCTGCCAGAGTCCCCGGTTGTGTGTGTGTCCTGTCCTCTTGTGTAACGGAATGCAAAGAGCCAAGCCCTCTAATAGCTAGGCCCTCCCGCCTGTGCCCAGCCCCACGCAGGCCGGTGCTAACCGCGTGTGCGCCCCGCACTCCCCCAGGGCTCTCCGCCTCGGGCTCTGGGTGAGACGGGCCTCTCAGTCAGGGTTCGGCTGGAAGGCGCCAGCTCTGGCACTGTCCCCCTGGGCCTTGCAGCATCCTTCCTGTTGTGAAAGAACTCTCTGCTCGGCTTCCTCTTCACCCTGAGGTGGCTCAGGTGACTGAGTCAGACTTGGGGCTCTTGTGGCAGCACTGCCCGGCGACCTCCCCGCCCTGCACACAGCCTTGGTGCTGTCAGCACTCACATGCTCACCCTGTGGCCCAGGGCACCAGGGCTGCCTCGAAGAGGTGGGTTTGGGCCTGGTGCTGGGCCTCACGTGCCCAGTGCAGTGCAGCGTGTGGTCCGAGGGCCCTCCACCACCACCAGATCCAGGGGCTCACAGCTGACGTTACTCACTGGGGTCTCTGGGTTGCTGTCACAGGGAGGGGGATGCCAAGAGTGGGGGAAGAGTTCTTTCTCGAATTTTCTTTTGGCAGGTTTGCAGTTTAGCCTCTTTTTTGACTAAATGTGAACAGACCACTTCTTTAGTTTTCTTTCTGGCACTTGGGGCAGACTGAAGGGCAGGGCCTGCCTGTCGTGGGGTTCAGAACTGATGGGCAGCCTGTTCCCACCTTAACTTGGCCTAGAAGATGCCCAGATTCTGACGAAAGTGAACTCAAGACAAAAGTCGGCCTCCCTGACCTCTCACACCTTTCTCTCCTTTGTCAATACCGCTGTGAATTTTCACTAACCCCCATCCCTGGAACACGGCTGGAGACTGCTTAGTGTGTGGCCAGATAAGTCCTCTAAGGTGGCCATTGCAGGGTAGCCCCAGTGGTGCCCCACCAGGGAGGGGCGGGTAGCACTGGTGCCGCGTCTTCAGCATGGTGGGCTGAATGCCCACGACCCCCACCGACACCGTGCCTGACCGGGACCCGAGGCTGTCGGCAGGGTGGCCCAGGGCCTGCTGCCAAGGGGGCATGAGGCTTCCCACCTTCATCCTGGACCTGCCTTTTGTCCCTCCTCACCCCCTTCCTCTGTCCCACATATGCAGTGACCTTCCGTTTTCACTTTTGTAGTCTTAATCCTTTGTATCACAACAGGAAATGTAGTTGCACACGACGCAGACTGCAGACAGCCTGCGTGTCCTTTCCTCATTGTAACGTTTTTTACTCACAAATAAAACTCTTTAAGCAGTTTCTTTGCCTAAGTTTAGGAAGCAATTTTGTATTTTAGTGTTTTTTTCCCTTAAAGTAGGATTTCCAAGTTTTCCTCATGTTCCCCCCACTCCCACCTTTCTGTTTTCTTGAGATGGGGTCTTGTTGTGTTGCCAAGCTGGTCTGTTAACCCAGGGGCTTCGTGATCCTTTGCCTCGGTTTCCCAAGCAGTCTGGGTTGCACGTCTGCCACTGCACCCAGCACCAGTGTTTATTTCTTGGCCACATGTTCCCTGCAGCTGTGGACTGGGAAGGCTCTTCTAACTCAGTGTCCCTGCTGGGCCTCCATGGGGAACCTGAGGTGGCATTTGGGAGCTGATGGATGGAGCCCTGAGAACATTAAGCCTGTCCTGACATTCTGTCCCCCAAATGTGAGTAGACCAAGTCTCACTGGCTCAGGAACAGCAGGGTGGCCATATCTGATGGGGAGGGCTCTGGAACAGGGAGAGCCTAAGCCTCTGCCTCTTGTCTGCCAGCAGAACTGACCTACAGCCTGGAGTCCACGCACGACTCCCCACGCCTATGCTGAGGAGAGGACACAGGCCAGGTCCCTGTGTTCTGTCCTAACTAAGAGCCATGCAGCTGCAGCTTTGGCTCCTGGTGGTGGCTGGTGGGGCAGAACTGTCATAGAGAAAGGCACCTGGTAGAAAATAGCTGCTTTATTGGTCATTAAGAAGCCTGGGCAGTGACCCACGCCAGCGATGAGAGAAATGAACAGAAACTGATGTTCTTGGGAGTCACCAGTCCTGCCCAGGCCTCTGGAGTGAGAAGACGGTGAGGCTGCCCAGACCCACCCACCACACCCCAGGGGGACGAGCAGGCAGGCCTCTTCCTGGACTGGGAGGGCAGGGAGTGGGGGCAGGGCTCTGGCCCAGTGTGGGCCCAGCAGCTCAGCTACTCGGCCTTGAGGACGGGCGCTGGATGTGTCAGCCTCAGCAAGAGGAGGAAGGGGAGCAGGAAGAGCCCCGAGCACACGCTGAAGCAGACCTGGGCCCCAGCCAGCCAGTACACTGCGGAGAGGCAGACGGGCTCAGCCAGGCCCAGAACAGAGGTCCCCGCCCCGCCCCGACTGTCCGAAGAGGTGGGGAGCCACAAGGGCAGCTGAGGGGTCACACAGCACACTCGATGCTGTCCCCCAGCCCTTACCTGAGGCAGCCACCATGGGCCCCACCGCCCTGGCCAGAGCACCCAGGCTCCGCAGAGTGCCCATGACAGTGCCCTTCTGTCCTGGAGAGCCTGTGGAGAGACCTCATCAGGTGCCTGCCAGCCACTCCCGCCTTGGCGTCCTTGGCTTCAGAAGGACTTACCATAGCCGGCGACCAAGGAGGACAAGCATGGCACCACAACAGCAGCGGCTGGTGGGGGACATTGGGGAGGCATCTGTCAGCCCAGAGGAGTGGGATGGGGCTCCCCCTCCATCCCTGCAGGCCCACTCACCAAAGGAGTAGAGCAGCAGCCCCAGGCCCAGCATGGACAGTGAGTGCCCCCAGCCAATGAGAAGGAAGGCTGGCACCAGCATCAGCAGGGCCTGCAGTGGTCACAGGGCTTTAAGACCAGCCCTGCTGCCCACCCACAGAACCCAGGGTACCACCTGCCACCCACTGTGGAGGACGCCCCTACCCGCTTGACAGCTGCCACTTCCCCGCCAGGGCTGATCCGCCGAGCATAGGTGCCCTGGATGGTGGCCATGGTGAGGCCGATGAAGAAAAACATCTTGCCCTGCTGCAGGCTGGGAGGCAGAGGGTGAGTCCAGCCCTCGCACTGGGGGCCTGGGGTGGGGCAGGGGCAGGGTGGCAGGCAACACAGGCTTCCTGGGTGGGAACTGAGCCCTGAAGCAGGTGTGCTCAGATGGGGACCCACCTGCTAAACTGGAAGCGCTGGTGTGCCAGGAAGCTCAGGGTGTACTCGAGACCAGAGAACAGGAAGAGGTAGAGGAAGTAGACCAGGCCCAGCCGGCGCAGGCTGCCAAGCTCTGCAGGGCAGCAGGGGGCGCAGGTGGGCCTCAGACCAGGTAGCTGCGGCCTGGAAAGCCCGGATATAAAGGGCAGGCTCCTTACTGTCTCGGGCAGGTGGGTCCTGGCCTCGGGCAACAGCTGCAAAGCGGAGGAGGGCCAAGGGGCTGAGCAGGTCAGCGGCGGCTCGGAAGCCCAGGGCCACGGAGGGTGCCTGTGGGGGAGTGGGAGAGTCCTGCCAGCTTAAGAAGAGCCCTGCCCAGGCGCACCGCAGGGCCCCAGGACACCAAAGAGGGCAGCACAGCTCCTTTGCACCAGACAGTGGCACACGCTGGAGGGACATCCCACAGGACGCAGCCTCAGCCTTACCCTCTTTTCTGGGGGGAGCGTCTCTGGCAGGAAGCAGAAGATGAACAGCAGGTTGGAGACGGCGAAGAACAGGCTGAGCCAGGGTGCCATCTCCACAGACAGGGAGGCACCGAGCATGGGGCCCAGTGTGAAGGCCAAGGAGAAGGCCACTCCAATCACTGCCTGGGGAGAAGGCCACCAGAGCTGGGCAGAGAGGCGCAGGCGCAGGCGCGGGCCACCCCATCCAGGCCCGTGCACTCACCATGCCTTGGCTGCGCGCAGGAGGCGAGCCCAGGTCAGCCACGATGGCCGTGGAGAGGCTGACGTTCCCCTTGCTGATGCCCCCAATCACCCTGGAGGCCAGAAAGGCCGCGAAGCTCCGCGATGCCGCCCATACTGCGTAAGAGGCCACCAGACCCGCCTGGCAGGGGCAGGCGAAGTCACTGGGGGCCTGGAGGGGCGCCCGGACCCAGGCCCCGCCCCGTCCTGCGTGCCGCGTGCCCCCGGGGTAGGAGCTGCTCAGACGCCGGGCTCCGCCGCCCGCACCAGTCGTCCCTCCAGGGCCACCCGTGGCGGGGCTGCCGAGTGCGGGAGGAGGCCGGGCCAGCCCCTGGGCACCTGGCGCCAGGAACGTACCAGGGACAGCAGCATCACGGGGCGCCGCCCCAGGGAGTCGGAGGCGGCCCCGGAGAGCGGCGCGGAGAGGAACTGCAGGAAGGAGAAGGCCGAGCCGACCAGACCTGGGGGACGGGGGCGCCGTCAGGCCACGCCGCGCGCCCGGCCCGCGGGGCTCGAGGGGGCTCGAGGGGGCTCGAGGGGGCGGGCGGGCGCCGCCTACCTCCGAACAGCACGCTGTGGTACCTCTGCTCCGCCGGCATCCCGATGGCCGCGGCGAACCAGTCCACGCCGCGCTGCCACGAGCCGTAGAGCGGGTCCTGGGGGCGAGGAGCGAGGGGCTGAGCGTGCGCGCGGCGCGGGGCCGGGGCCGGGGCCGGGGCCGGGGCCGGGGCGGGGCGGGGGGGGGTGCTCACGTGCGCGCGGCCGTGGCTCTCCAGCAGCCCGGGCAGCAGGGGCAGCAGCAGCGTGAAGGCCAGGAGGTCCAGCAGCAGGCCGAGGAAGAGCACGGCCACCACGCGGCGCTCGGGCGCGGGCCGCCGGCGGATGGGCGGGCGCGGGGTGCAGCCGGCGTCCGCCCCCCACCCCATGGCGCCCCGGGCCTTGCCCCTGCCTCGGGTGCCGCTGCGCCGACCACCGAGGGAGAGGAGCGCGCGGAAACGAACGCGGGGCGGGCGGAGGCCCCGCCCCGGACGCGCCCAGGTCCCGCCCCTTCCGCCGCCGCGGACGGCCGCTCCCGGGGGCGCGCCGTAACCCGGGCTGTCCCCCAACGCGCCGCTCTCGGCGGCCCGACGCCCTCGGGCGTCGCGCAACTGAGCCGCAGCAGTGGCTTGGCCCAGCTTCTCGCCCGCCCTCCCTGATGCGGCAGCCGGAGGAGCGTCCAGAGCGCACCCAGCTTACAGGATGGACCTGGAGGCTGCCCTCGGGGCCGTCTTGTGTCTAGCTGGCAGCTAGGCAGCGACCCGCGCCGCCCATCTAGGTGTCATCGTGCACCGGCCAGCCTCCCGCAAGGCTCCCGGGCGAGGCCAGGTAAGCCGCCTGTGTGGCCCAACCGGCCTGCGCCTCATGGGAACCTCCTTCCATCCTGCCAGCCCAAGGTGTTCTTGACAATTCTGGCTTGAGCCCGCCGGCATGCCACCAGGGGTGCCCTGTTCTTGTCCTGTGCTTTCCATTCTGAGCCCCAGACGTGCTAGTCCAACAGTGGCCTTGACACCACCTCTTTGTGGTCTCAAAGGCACTTCACAAGTGTTCATTCTGGGTCCCAACCGTGGCCCCAACACCTTCTCTCACAGTCAAGCTCTGGATTATCCCCACCAGTCTCTGGTGAGTATAAGGGCCCTAATAAGGAGGTAGCTAAGATGGCGGCTAGCTGAGAGCCATAAGAGGTGTTTCAGTATTTTCACCTGATATTCATGCGTTTATCTAAGAATCTTTCTATGCCCGTGAACACTATGTGACGCACCTGTAAGTTTGAGCTGTTAACACGTGTATACTGGTTAAGGCAAAAAGTATATAACCTGGTGAGGTTGGCTAGGCGGGGGTGGTTGGAGTTGGAGAGGTTGTTGGAGCCAGAGAGGAAAGTTAGAAGAAGGAAGAATAAAGAACCTATTCATTTCCAGTCTGCCTCCGAGTTCTTGTTGCTGCAGGCGGCAACAGGTGAGATGTCACTTCATTAGAGAAGTCAGAAATCAAGGTGACAAGGACCCATTTGGACACAATAACCCAGCTGTGTTCAGTCAGGTACTGCTCAGCAGGACTTGTGAAGAGATGTGCAGCTAGTACTGTTGTGCAGATGTCACAGTGTCCTAAGGACGTCACAACAGCACTGCACTAGGCAGTGTCTTCTCATGAGACCACCGTCCTGAACTGAAACGTTGCCCAGCACAGTTAGTGATACATGCCTGTCACCCCAGTGACTAGGAGGCTGAAGCAATAAGACAGTGCAGCCCAGCCCCAGCAACTTAGCAAGGCCCTGTCTCAAAAAGGGCTGGGGTCACTCAGCACCCCTGGGTACAACGCACAGTACAAAAAAGCCCCTCAAACTCAAATGTCTTATGTGGTGTATGTTTATAGTTTATCAGCGCAAAACTCAGGATTGTTCCTAAAGCACAGTTTGGAATTCCTTCTATTTCATCACGATGTTTCGAGCACAGGGGAAACCCACACTGATGTTGTAGCACCCCTTCGTTACTTTCATTACACAACACAATCTCTCCTCATTTACAAAATTTATTTTTTGAACTTCTTCCTCTTGAGAGCTTTCCATTCACCCTCCTGTGTAGCCAGGCTGTTAAAAAGCTGCTTCACTCTCCGCTTTCTTTCTGCATCCCTGTAAAAGAAGTAGTGCCCATTTTTGGAGGATGTCTTGTGACCCAATAACAGTTCAAAACCACACCAGCTACCAAGTCTGACCCAAAGGGAAGGAAACAGCTCAGGGGATGAGGCTGCTCAACCCCGCGGAGGCTGCTGCATGCCCACGTCTGCCCAGCAGTCCTGCTGCCCGGGGGCCTGGGAGCGCCGCAGTCTCACCACCGGCCCTTCCACCATGCGCTCTTTACCGTTCCATGATCTCTGAGAGCTGCATCCTAGCCAGAAACTGGTTGTCCTTGCGGATTTCTCGGACAGCACCCTTAAATCCCGTTTGTGTTTGTGGATCAGCCTCTTCCTTTCCTGTTCTTCCTTGCTGCTGCCTTGTTTCCTTCCAAACTCCAGGCTGGAATTGGAAAGCCAGTGCCGTTATGGAGGCCACCTCTCAGCCAGAGCCCAGCGTCCTGGCCCCCGACACTCACACTTTGACCAGCCGAGGAGTGAACAGCTTTAGCGGGACTGGCCTGCTCTTCTCACACAGCAGCGGCCGGTAGAGCTGCTTTTGGTTCTCCACCTCTGCCAGCGTGCTTTGAAACACTTCCTGAAAAAACATGAAGCAGCTGTCCTGGTGGCCACCTGTCTGCAGTGTGCCCTCAGAGTCTTCTATGGGGTCCACAGCCCAGTGGCCTCAGCAGCCACCCTTGCCCTACTGCATTAGTGAAGGGTGGTGGCTGCTTGAGGGGCAGTACAGCAATCACAGAGGGGGCCACCTTCCAGAAGGAAGGAGACCATGTGCAGCAGGACTGGCCACCTGACCCAGCTAAAAGGCTTTACTGAGGCAGTGAGAAGTCACCATGTGACAGATCCCTGGCTCCCACAGAAACTTACTATGCTCCTGACACACTTCACGGAAGTCCAAGGAGAACCACCCCTGCTGGGGCGGCCTCTGGTGCCTGGAATGAAGGTGCCATGGGCAGCTGGTGGGACCACACGACGGGGCAGGTGGGCTCCTGGGCCTATCTTCAACAGCACCCATAGCCAAGACACTGTCCCTAAGGCCTCGGTGTTCAAAAGTCACCGTGGGCTTCTGAGGAACCTGCTAGAAGCCAGCTCACTGATGTCGGTTCTGCCTTTCCCCTTGCACAGGTGTGTCCCCTGGGCTGCTTGGCTTCCTGTGCCCATGGCATGGCCATCTCTGTGCCCAACTGGACATAACCTGAGTTCCTAGAACCTACACATCCCATCATACCCTCTTGGCCAGCCCAAATTCTGCAGGACCAGACAGATGTTGTCATTTAAACAGAAGGGACAAGCCACAGCCATGCCCACAGTAAGTGGGTGCAGGTACAAACATCTCATCCTCGTCAGCATTTGACAAGTCACCATGACTTTGAGGACAGTAACATGGTCTGCCCTAGGCTCTTGCGACTGGGCCAGGATTAGGACAGCCCAGCCGCTGTCCTAGTGGGACAGATGATGGGGCAAGCACACAGGGGTGGTTGTGCTGTGGGCAAGAGGCACAGGAAGCCCAGTGGTGGTGTCGGGAGGCCTGGCAGAGGAGTGGGGGATGGCCCACACAGCTCTGAGGAGAGTTCCAAGCAAAGAAGACCAAATAAGAGGGTCCCAGGGTCTTTTGAGGTGTCAGCACACGCAGAGGACAAGGCAGGCCTCCGGGGTCAGAAGGCCAGCTCACTGCAGCACTGGCCACAGCACTCGTCTTCTGTTCTTGATGAAAAGGGAATATGAGTGGAGGGTCAGGGCTCAGAGGTCACTGACACCTTCGCCCTAGTGGCATCCTGGGCTGGTGCAGAATGATCTGAGCTGCAGGTGGCAGCAGGGGAGA
The DNA here is from genome assembly GCA_025594165.1 of Tamias sibiricus. Classification (NCBI taxonomy): domain Eukaryota; kingdom Metazoa; phylum Chordata; class Mammalia; order Rodentia; family Sciuridae; genus Tamias; species Tamias sibiricus. The sequence continues at coordinate 2,257,670 of CM046665.1, forward strand.
GAGGACAGCAAGGTGGGGTGGGGAGCGCAGATGAACTGAAGGGTCTGGGATGACTAGAGGTGCTGAGCCCCCAGGACTCCTTTAGGTGCATGCACAGGAGCGCCTAAGTCCACGGAGGCCAGCTGTCAGGGCTGGTGCAGAATGGAGGCCCACACTCAGAACCCGCCAGGGAGCTGCGGAGCCCCCTGTTCTGCAGAGCCGGCTCCAGACCCTGAGCTAGGCTCAGTGGACCTCTGTGCGGCGCCCTGGAGGTTCCACACAGCCATGGCGTGGATCCAGACTCTGCTTGAATTTAGCCCAGTGGTGCTCGGAGACCACGTGCGTTATGATGTCATTTCCCACTCATGTTTGATTCTGTAAAGATGAAGTCCTTAACTTAAAATGTAACCTCAAGGACAAATGTGCCCCACTAACCTACTGCTGGCTCATGGACACGTCGAGGGCCAGGGCAGGGCACTGCGTGGCCAGGAAAGCTTACCCGGAGCTCTTTGGGGTGGCTGCAGTGTGTCAGGTGCTCTGTCAGGAGGGCCCGGAAGGGCCTGATGATGGCGTGGAAGGACGGCAGTGTGCCATACATGAGCACGCAGCGCTTCAGCAGGGCCAGACACACAGCCAGGCAGGACAGCCTGCAGAGGCAGGAGACAAGGGCAGCACACCCATTTGGTCCATGCCAGCCAGTCACTGGGAAACCAATACCCAGGGAGAAAAGGTCGCCCAGGCCATCCCGCTGAGAAGTCAAGTGAGGGCCCTGAGCTCACCACGGGGGCACTTGGGAACAGCAGCCTCCTTCACACCCAAGAAGGAGGGCTGTGGGAGACACTGCCAACTTGTAAGGACAGCTCCCTTCACTTCTCAGGGTAACAGTGAAACTAAGCAGGTATGTCTCAAAAAAAATTTGTTTTTAGGAAAGTTTTCAGACATCAACCCAAATGGCCATGGGAAACCACTAGTTAAAAACAAAATTTCAGGTGGTAAATAAAAAGCGCCCATGTCTTCCACCACCCTGGGGTGCCATCTGCACGTACCTGGCGTGGTTGGCCTCAGTTGCAGTGGGGGTGCTCGGCCCACTTGCCCAACGCAGGGGGAGGCTGCCCCTCTGCCAGGTGGCCACATCCTCTGCATCAGTGACCAAGAGCAGTTCGGAATTCTTTCCAAGTGCTCTGAAAGGATGCACCAGAGTGGAACCTGAATTCCAAGCATGACAGGATGGGATGTTACTGACCACAGGCGAACCCTGGAATGCTTCTCCTGCCCGGGCTCCCTGGGTGGTGCCAGATGTGGCAGTCAATCCAGGAGGCAGGTAACATGGGTATGATGCTGCCCTGGGCGGAAGCTTTGGCAGGGGGTGGTCAGAGCCGTGCCTGAATCCTGTCTTGGAGGCCTGCTGGCAACAGACTTCCTGTGGACCTACTGTGTGGTGTCACAGGCTCTAGGCCTTGACCAAAACCTTGGGGGAGACAGTAAAACCCACAGAACGAAACCGACTAGGTAGGAGAAGGGAGAGCGAGAGAGATGGCCAGGAGGACGGAGGACAAGGACAGAGGACACGGACAGGCGGCTTTCCAGGTCTGGGGGACGGACGTCAGCAGAGCCCCAGAGGGTGTGCAGAGTGAGCCCAGCAGCCACAAGAACCATGGAGGCAGCGGGAGCAGATTGCTGGGGGAGACCCGGGCACAGGCAGACGCAGCTGGCAGGCGGCTAGGCGGCCGTAGCACAGCTGCACCTCCCCTCCACGGCCCGGCCCAGAGGTCCCCACTGCAGCTCTCCCAGCACAACTGCCACTGTCCTCCCTCGATTCCTGTCGTGGGGGTCGCGTGGTGGCTGTGCCTCTCAGGTGCCCATCGCTGAGCTGGACACACGAGCCAGCAATGCCTGCGGATCAGTGCCAGCAGGGAAGTCCTGCCACGGAAGCAGAGCTGGAGGCGGGCAGCAGAAGCCGAGCCCTGAGGGGCCGCCCAGCCACCCCCCAGACAGTGCCTGCCCAGGCCACGCACGCGGATGAAGCAGCCCTGCGGCACCTCGCAGCCAGCCTTGGGCATGAAGCAAGCTGGGAACGAGAGGAGCCACAGCCTCGAGTCTGGAAAAGACCCCGGAGAGGACAGAGATGAAGCACCCATCACACGGTCCCAGGTGGCAGCTGAGTGCGGAGAAGCTGGCAGAAGGAGCGTCTGCGTGAGGAAGCTTCCCTGCTGCTCCTTCCTAGATCCTAGCAGTGAGCTACGTGAGCTGCGTGACTAACACAGGAAGAAGGAAGAGCCAGCTGTGGGAAGGCTGAGGCAGGAGGACTAGTTTTGAGCTGAAGAGTTGAGGGCCAGCCGGGGCAACATCCTGCCACAAAAACAAAACCAAACCACCAAGCACCAGGCCCCAGACTCTGTCCCAAGCACAACCAACCTCCCAAATTAGAACTAATATTCTTTTTTTTCTTTCTTTCTTTGTGGAGCTGGGGACTGTACCCAGGTGCTTGCAAGCTGGGCAAGTGCCCTACCACGGGGCCACATTCCCAGCCCCGTTTCTTTTCACAGTATCACTTCAGCGAACAAGATGGAAGTGTGTCAAGGTTTTTATGTGTATTTCTTGACACTGAGTCCTGGCTGCATGGTGTCCTGTTCATAGTCTCTGCTCAGACTTGCCCCATGTGGCCTGAGGCCTGGACAGCTGTTCCCTCAGCAGCAAGCTGGGTGGTGTGTGTGCGCATGCGCATGCAGAGGGGCACATGCTGCTCTGGGCGACAGCACTGCAGGTGTTTGGTTTTTGTCTCTGGGGAATTACTTTCTAAAAATTCCCAAGTACAGTACATGTCAAGAAAGTTCCCACAGACCAACTCACCTTGGCTTTGTTTGTTTGGAGTTGCTATGTAGAGAATCCCAAGGAGAAAATTAATAACCTCGGGTACAAATCTGCGAGACAGAGCCACGCACTCCAGAAACAAGCAGCACACGAAGAGGCCCTTCACCACGTCCTGCAGCGACAGCACCGGGCACTGGAAAGGAAGCCACAGGGGAGCCGGTGCTCTGGAAGCCTGCTCTGGGCACTGTGGAGCAGGCACCTGGCCGCCCAGCAGAGCTGGGCATCCGAGCACCACCCAGAGCGAGTCCTGCATCCTGACGAGGACCCCTGCTGACCACACAGCCCACCCACGTTGAGGCAGGATCACTGCATATGTGTGGGCCGACTGTAGGCCTCACAAGGGGAACCAATTTGAAATCCACCCCCCAAAGGGAACAAAACCCCTATCAGATTGGCCTGGCCAGCTCCTTCCTGGGGACATACCCTCCACTAACCACAAGCAGCCACACCAGACTCCCACGCCAGCCCTCCTCGGGGAACGTGCGGGGGTGCCACCCCGTCTGCCCAGAACTCCTGACCTCCTAGTTCTCACAGGCCTACAGACAGGAGGGCTTCAGCCTGATCTCGGTCAGTGTCCCTGACCCTCAACAGCCACGCTCTTGTTCCACACGGCCCTGAGATGTGCTGGGAAGAGGAGACACACCTTTGTGAGCAGCTGGCTCAGGCACACAAGGGCAGGGGTCACGACTGGGTGCCGGAAGTCAGAGGTCGGAAACAACAGCCCAGCAATCTTCAAGTAGATGAGCTGGAGAGAGAGTCGCCACGGGTCACAGAAGGAAGTGGAGCTCAACCAACACACCTTGCAAGGGCCCGGGAGCAAAGCTGGCTTTGCCAGTCCTGGTGAAACAGCTAGATGGGAGGGCGCCTCGCTCGGCTCCTCCACCTGGACCCGCCAGCGTCCAGCTCCCTCCCGCACGCAGCCAGGTGCCCAGGGCTCCCCCCAGACGCCTAGCCAGAAGCTGAGTGGGGCCACTCGTCCTGTGGGCCGAGTGGCGCCTGCAGCCCTGTCCTTGGCCTCCGTGCTGGACTTCACACTCACAGCTGGGAAGGTGCTGGCCACGGGGGTGCTCGGTGGCCTCCCTCCAGTTAGTTCTGCTCCAAGCTGCACGTGCAGAAAGAAGAGCAGCCCTTCTTGCTATCTCCACTGCACAAGCCATCTAAAGATTCCACGTAGCCGGACACAGTGGCCCACACCTGTAATCCCAGTGGCTCTGGAGGCTGAGGCGGGAGGATCATGAGTTCAAAGCCAGCCTCAGCAACTAAGTGAGACCCTGTGGCTTAGTGGTTGAGCACCCCTGGGTTCAATCATGGGTACAAAAAAAAAAAAAAAAAAATCTGCCTTCACATGTGCCTGGCCTGCTGCTGCCATCACTCCAAACATGCTACTCCATTGTCCTTTGTCACCTAGGTCTTCTGAAAAACATCACCCAGAAAAAGTGTGTGAACTGCTGAGCACGACACACAGCTCTGCTTTGTTCTAGAAGAACCAGGAACGAGACGAGTTATTTTCAGAGGTCTGGTCCTATCGCCAGCTGTAGGTCAGTCCCAGAGCAGCAGCCTGCTGCAGGGAGCCTGCCACCAGCTGCAGCTGGAGGGATGGAGGGACAGCTGCGAGGGAGCGCCCATTAGAGCTGGAGGAGGCTGAAATGGCCTTTCACACAGCAGGAGGGACCTTCCGCCCACAGTGGTGAGGAAGCCTCCTCCCTGGTCCACAGCCCCGTCCCTGGTTTGTTTTCATCACAAAAAACACACAGTGGCAAAAGCTGCCGCGGCACACCAACAGTCTAGATGGGAAGAAGCCTGGGCACCTCACTACACAAGGACTAGTCTTATATAGAAGTCACACAAAGTCACTGAGAAGAAGAGCACAACTTCAAAGGAGGATTTACAAAGGACATGAAAAACCTGTGCAGAGAAATTAACTTCTTAAACATGTGAAAATGATCTTAGTTCACAGTAAAATAAAGCGACATCAAAATACCATTATTTATTTTTCATGGGGCTGGGGTCGTGGCTCAGCGGCAGAGCGCTCGCCTCACACGTGCGCGGCCCAGGTTCGATCCTCAGCACCACGTAAACATAAATGCATTGCATTGTGTACAACTAAAGTAAATAAATATTTCAAAAAAATACCATTATTTATTTTTCATAGTGGTAAAGTTAAGTGTGATAACGCTTAATTGACGAGGTTGTGAGGAAACATTTTAAATGTGTGTGTGTGGCCGTGCCAAACAGTGTCAGGGAGGGGAACCACGCGGGCCCCTCTGCAAGCCCTGAGCGTCTGCAGCAAGCGGAGCACTGGGTGTTCAGAAGGCCACCGCGAGTAGCCAGGCCACGCTCCAGGATGGGAGAGGACAGTAGGCCTCCAGAGAGGGCGGGAGCTCTGACCAGAGGAAGGTGTGAGCACCAGGGTGCAGGGCTGCAACTGTGCCCCTGGGGGGCAGCGAAGGCCAACTGAGGGGAGGGCCACCCACACGGGCAGGAGGTGAGGACTGGGCTGCTGTGCTGGAGCCAGGTCAGGAAGACCTCGCTCTGAACAGTGCCAGCTGGACGTGAGCCCCCCTGTCACAGGTGGAGGTCCTGTGCCCGCCGCTCCACAGGCGTCAGTTCTGAGTGACATGCACCCCCAGGAAGCTGGTGAGGCTCCATTCCCCGTCTTGGGTGGGTGCGAGTCAAGGAGACCAGCAACGCGGCAGAGGGGCCACGCCACCCTGCAGGGCGCTCAGGACAAGGGTCCAGGAGACGGGTGCCCAGCAGCGCAGCCCACACGGCCTCGGCCAGGGCCTGCCACAGGTGTGGGAGGACTCGGCTGGTCAGGAAGCGCTCTGTCGAGGGGTCCTCATGCGGAAGGAAGCCTCCTACACTCCACCAGTTCCCCTGCCGTCCGGCTACAGTAAAAGGCCACACCCCGAGGAAGCAGGAGACCTGCCATCTGCAGGCAGGAGGCTGCCTCAACTGCACCACGGCCACGTCACACCCCTCCATGTGGCTGCTCTGCCTTCAATGACAGCGGCAAGTTATGCCTGCAGGACACCTGGAGTCAGACATGGGGAGCGACAGGTGGCACCGACACGAGCCACTGAGGACGTGGGGAGCGACAGGTGGCACCGACACGAGCCACTGAGGAGGGTGGCTGGCAGATTAGCTGCCCTGCCTGGGCTCTGGGGCGTCTCAGGAACCCCTACTTGATCAGGGACACCAAGAACTCCTCAGAGTACCCACAACTGTGTGGCTCTGACCCACGTGACTTAAAAATAGTCGGCACATGCCAGCAGGCCCCATGTCCTGCTTTCTGGTCTGGCGGGGACTCCAGTATTACTGCAGAACTATAAGAGGGCTTTCAAAAAGACCCCCACGTCCTGCCCTAATTTGGGGGTTCTAAGGAAAATGAGGCACAGGGAGAGGGCTGCAGGGAGCCCTTGCCAGCGCCGCGCTGCTCTAGGCCTCACAGCAGCAAGACCACATGCACTCCAGGAGCAGCAGCGGGTGGTGGCCACAGGCACTGACGGGACCGTGAGAGATGTCACCTCCAGCCCTCCCATCAGCCATCTGGTGGGTACCATTATGATCACTGCCCCCTTTACAAACGAGAAAAGAGGGTGGGAGAGCCTGACGCGCCTGGACCTGGGGCTTGGCCGTGGGCAGCCTGGCAGTGCCCACTCTACGACCTCCTCACTGCCATTCCTCCGCAGAAGGGGGCTCAGAGAGGCAGAGACAGGGTCTCGCAGCCACGGCTCCAGCGTCAGCATCTAGAGCTGCACCTAGCACCCACCAGTTAAGGAGGTGACAGCGTGAGGAGGGAGCTGGGGTGAGGATCAGAAGGACCATTCGAAGACCTCAGACCGCGGCTGGACCACGTCTTGGGGATGCATCACAAGCGTCCACAGAAACCAGGCATCTCTGGCCTCTGCAACCACTGCTCATCCGCTCAGCACGCGCCAGAAAGGAACTGTGGTGTTTTACAAAAGTGCTGCTGCCTCGCCCCCAAGAATTGGACCCAGGTTGCTTAACCACTGAGCCACATGCCCAGCCCTTTCCTGTTTCATTTGGAGACAGGGTCTCACGAGGTCTCCTGAGCTGACCTTGAACCTGAGACCTCCTGCTGTCACCTCCAGAGCTGCTGAGACCGTGGCCGTCTGCCACTGCAGCCACACATTTCTTCTTCAAAGATACTAAAATAAGAAATGTCACATAGGCTGTTACAAATAGCCAGGGGCCCCTAGGAAAACACAATGGTTCTGTGCATCTTAGAGCGTCTTTGCCATTAAGACTAGATACAGCCAGGCACAGGAGCACACAACCCAAGGACTCAGGAGGCTGAGGCAGGAGGCTCACAAGTCTAAGGCCAGCCTCAGCAACTTAGATCCTGTTTCAAGATAAAAATTAAAAAGGGCTGGGGCTGTAGTTCAATGGTAAAGTGTCCTGAGTTCAATCCCTAGTACCCTAACCCCCCCGCAAAAAAAGTCAGATATAGCCCCGTCCACACGAATCAAACCAGAATCTATCTATCAGCGACATCAGTTAACCTCTAGTGGACGAATGTCCTCTTGGGTTGGTTGCAGTCCTCTCCCCACCAGTCTGGAAGCTCCAGGGCACAGCCAGCCTCTCAACGCAAAGACACGTGCACCACCCCAGTCCTCTGTGTGACGCCACTGAACCCGACCGTCGCGGCTCGGGACCACGCCTGGAGACCCAGTGCCGCTTACCACGTCCAACCCTGGTAATGCTGCCCGGCCCTTGGTCTCGATCATTTCTTCCATCTCGTGCATGGCATCTCGGAGAACAAATTTTATGGAGTTGCTTGCAGACTCAGGAAACATCTGGCAAAGATTATATAACTGCCTATGAAGCAGAAGCTCAAGTCAGGAGAGGATTCCAGACAACAAAACCCCACAGAAACCTCTTGGAAACTCTTCTCCTGCGCAGCCACCTGCTAACTGTACGAGCCAGAAAGGGAGGTCTCTGGCTGAAACCTCTGAACTTGCTGGAACCCCACATGTCAGGGACCGACCACCACACACACCCCAGCGGGAGTGACCCCCTCTTCCCACTGCTGTCTGCCAACCTTCCTGATGACCCAGGTGAGTTCTCTTTTTCTTTGTTGGGCTACTGGAGATTGAACTGAGGGCCCAGTGCATGCTAGACAAATGCTCTACCACTGAGCCACATCCCAAGCACTTTTTATTTTGAAACAGGGCCTCACTAAATTACTGAGGCTGGTCTCAAACTAGCAACGCTCCTGCCTCAGCCTCCGAGTAGCTGGAATCACAGGCATGTGCCACACTCCTGGCTCCAGATAACTTCTAAGGTGTTCTATAATAATCACTGTACTCAGACTGCCGTTTCCTAGACATCTGGTACTGACCTTTGAGTGGCAGTGGCAGGAATGTCCCCACTTTTCACATTACTACTGTTGGAGCACAGTCTGTGTGCCAGCTGTGCTGCTTTACATTGACTCTCATTCCCTGCAAAAGCTTGGCAAGACCACCTTTCTGTGTATGCCAGCAGTACTGGGCGCCAGGAGCCACCACGAGCGCCACAAGCTTCTAGTGCAGTAAGGGCCAGAACCACCCAGCCACCTGTGCAGGACGCAGGAGCACCTTCCTAGCAGGAGACCACCAGCTCGAGTACAGCCAGCCTCATCTGCATCCACAGAGGCGCAGATGGACCTGGGCCGCGGGGCTCAAGTCCGGGAGTGGCATGGGACCGTCTGCCACGCGCTCCAAACACTTCCCACCCCGGGCTCTGCGCTCCACAGGGAAGTGAAACAAACTAGCTTTCGATGCTCTGAGGGAGTCTGAGGGGTTCGCTCTTTTTAAAGCCAACTTGCTTGTAATTGAAAAAAAGGTCCCATCTCTGTGGTGCTGGGAGCAGCATGAGCCAGAGTGCGACGGGGTCACTGTCACTGCCATGTTTGTGTTGTGAGGCTGCTCACAGCTCTGGGGGGCAGTCTGCCTGCCTGCCACGCTCACGTCACTGGACCTTCTGCCTTATCACCCCACAGTGTGCACTGGTGACCCTAACTGGAGAACACTGGTGGGTTCAGCCCCACGTCCTTGGAACATAGACATTTTTTTACTTACACAACCAACTTATCAATTACTTTGAGGTCTGGTGGATCATTTGTAGCCAAATCTCCCACATATTCCAAAAGAAAGCTGAACAGTTTCTGTAGGAACATGAATTGGGAAGAGAGCTTAGTGCCAAGCACCAAGAACAGAGCCACAGGCACTTGACTTCTGTCACCTAGTCTGTCAAAGGAGGCAGGTCAAGGGACCACCTGCCACAGCCATAGGACCTATGCAACATGCAGAGGCTCAGCTGGAGCACAGGGCCTCTGGGAGGTACAGAGAAGGAAAGCCAGGGGCCAGGTGGCACGTGCAGACAGAGACACGGTCATCAAGACTTACAGGGTGACGCGTGTCACCTACGGAGCAAGGGGGAGGGACGTGTGCTGTTTCTCTCAGTAGGCAGAGCCACTGAATGACTGTGAGCCAATTGTTTTCATGTGAAAGGATGGGCCTGTGCCAGGTCTGGGGGGTGCCCAGGGTTAGGGGCAGTTCTGGCCACTCCAAACCACCCCAGCAGGTGATCACACTGACACCAGGTGGCAGGGGACCCTGGTCAGGGCCGGAGGCACCCATCATGTGTAACTCAGCGACCCTGGTGCTCCGACTGGGGCGCGCTCCCGCTCCTGGCGTGCAGCTCCTCTTCACTCCGAGGTACCTCTAATCTCTCCTTGTTCCCCACTGCGAGGCTCGGATGGCTGCATTTCTGAATGCGCTCCACCACCAAAAGCTGCTCTTCCATCGATCTTCCGGATAACACAGACCTCAGCTTCTCATAGGACTCAGGAGCTACAGAACACAAACGAACTTCACTTGCATTTACAACAAGCACAGCTCCCGTCTGTGCTAGCACGGGTAGACCAGACACACCCACCACCACCACCCCGCTCGCATGGAAGAGGTAAGGCAGAGCGTACATGCGCTTCTGTTCACAAACACATCCAATGTGCGGACACCTGACTGAACTGGGCTATCTAGGAGTGACCATGTACCCGAGGACAGCCCAGTGCATTTGTGACCTCCCACCCTTCCCTGAGCTGGAATTTGCTTCAGTGTCCACGACCCAGGGGTCACTCAGTGACAGTGCTAGCTTTAGTGCCTCAGTGCCCCAGATGAGCTGCAAGGAGACACAAGAGCTACGCAATGCCATCTCCTGAGACTCCTGCTCATCAAAGGTCATGTCCATGAAGGTCAGCCTCACTGCTAGGTGTCCTCTGGAAAGAAGTTCCACTCATAGGACAGTTGAGGGTTACTTGCTTGACTAGTTTTTCCGTATGTATCAGACCAAACACCCGATACTTTACGTAGAGGGTTATGTGGCCAAACAAGTGCTCAGGTCTCAACACCGGCCTCTCATAGATAAGCAAGGCCCCGCCCTGGGTCCACACAGAGAGAACGTGACAAGGTGAGTCTGCCTCATCTGCACGTGGCCCACGGAACCTGCACTGTGCAGTCGTGGCAGACACCTGTGCACTCAAGCCGCACATGCTTAGCCGGGCCAGAGGTGGTCCGCGGGCCTAAGAGAACCAGCGCCCGCTACCTGCAAAGGTGTAGGGCAGCTCAGTTCTGGCAGCCTTTCGAGCGTCCTGGTCACCACCTGTCGGTCTCCTCCCAGGAGTCTGCCCTCGCTCGCTCTCTGGCTTCTCGCTCTCCTCCTCACTCTCCACGTCAGAGGCCAGATCTGAGTGGCTGTCGGGGTCCCCTCTCTCCTCTTCGTCCTCCTCCTCATGGCTCCCCTCTTCGCCCTCCTCCTCGTGGCTCCCCTCTTCGCCCTCCTCCTCGTCGCTCCCTTGGCTGCCAGCGTCCCTGCTTAGCTCTTCGTGGACATCTTCCTCAACGTTCATCTTTCCATCCTAGGACAAGACCAGAGACCGTGAGCACCACCGCCCCGGAGCACAGGCGGATGTTCTGCAGCTACACCACAGGTCCAGGTGCACTCCTGCCCACCTGTCCCCAGGTCTGGGCCTCCTCGCCCACCCCATCTATGCTGTCCTCAGCCACAGGAGATGAAAGTTCTAGAATGGTTTGGAGGTGGCCCGTCTCTCCAGGGTTCCAGCGTGGTGCTGAGAGAGGAGATAGATCTGCAAGAGATGGCCCCTGAGAGGCCTCAGGTCAGGAAGAGCACTGTCTTGGGAAGGGATTGTGGTAGTTCCCCTTGGACACCTTGGTGAGTTTTCAAAAAAGTGTGAGCCTGCCCCTCTCCCTCTCTTGACTTCCTGTCTGGTCACATGATCACTTTCTCTTATAGGTAATCAAGCCACCATGATGCCCTCCACCATGAGGCCTTCACCAGAGCTGAAATGATGTTGCCAAACCCTTGAATGTCCAGGACTGTGAGCTACATAAACTTCTTTCCTTAATAAAATCATTGAGCCTCAGGTTTTTCATTAGACTAGCAAAATAAAAGGACTACTGTAGGCTCCTAGTGAGTCCTGCCAAGACTGGGTCCATGTCTTGCCAGGGAGATGTGTAGGTCCAAGATTGGGAAGGCGTCCACTATCCATGGCTATCAGCAGCTCTGAGGGTTTCAGTATCATGCCTCTTTTGGGGTCTTGGAACACAGAGGATAACAGTGGTTTCCTGATTTGGGGGGTACACATGGGGGAAACCCTTGATTTCTGCTATTCCAGGTAACATTAGATTTTTTTTCCCAGCACCCAGTTTCCTGTCTTGGGCCCTTTTCTGCTCAAAACAGCAGCCTGTCTACTTTTCAGCTTTGAGCGTTAGTATACTCTAAAAGGACAAGTGGGTAGAGACCATACACATTTTGTGAATGAAAACTATACCAGTCCTAGAAACTTGATTACTCAAAAACACTCAGAACTATAACCTTGGGTTAGTTGTCTCTCTGTTTTGCTGAGATCCTGCAGAAAATTAGTCATGAACTGTACGATTAGAGTTTAGAAAGTGCTTAATGTGAACAGTTGATGAAAGCAGCAAGAGCAGGCCGTCCAGGAGGTTCGCCATCAGGCACCTCCTGCAGAGAGGGAGGGAGGCAGGGCACACACAGGCTTCCCCATGAAGTCCTGACAGCTGCCATCCTCGAGCACTCAGATGAAGAGCTTTAGAGAAACTGCTTCAGATGTACAGCCTCATCTGTGACGAGCCCTTTATGTTTTCAAATTAAAAGGAAAGAAAATGAAGCCAAACATCTTACTTTGTAAGAAAGCAAGCGCCTATCATCTTTGTCTAGCACGAAGCTGTCGTTTAGATCATCCGCCGACATGTGGTTTGGTTTTTTCACACTTTCATCCTCCTCCTTTCCAAGCATTCTTCGAAGTCTCTCAGCCTGACAGGAAGGAAAGAGAAGCCACATGGTGTGAGCAGACACAGGAAGAGGACGTGTGTGTCCTGCTCCTGACAACAGGGCATCCAGCCTGCCTTCTGCTGTCTTCACTAAGACAAGAGAACACTCAGTGAGTGCTATGTGGGAGACTTCCAGATTGAACAGACTATTCAATCTTGGTAAATACTTTCCAGCCACAAGGAAGGAATATGTATTTCTCTAAGGTCTCGCCTTAATGGAGCTCAATGGACCTCCCTCTTTCCAACACTCTGGGTGTGAAAGAGACCTGTGGTGTGGTTACATTAAAATGGCCAAGGGTAGAATAGCACTTATTTTTGTTTAAATGCAGTAACATTTAAAAAAAAATTTTTTTTCAAATATTTGTTTTAGGTGTACATAATGCCTTTATTTTTACATGATGCTGAGGATCGAACCTGGGCGGCGCACATGCTAGGCGTGCGCTCTACCGCTGAGCCACAACCCCAGCCCTTAAAAAATTTTAAGCTGGGTGCTGTGTCCCAGTGGCTCGGGAGGCTGAGGCAGGAGGATCACAAGTTCAAAGCCAGCCTCGGCAACAAGCATGGCCCTAAGCAACTCACTGAGACTCTGTCTCTAAGTAAAATACAAAACAGGGCTGAGGATGTGGCTCAGTGGTCAAGTGCCCCTTAGTTCAATCCCCAGACCCTCCCCCCCTCAAATTTTAATGCACAGGATAAAACTCAGAAAGCAATACGCTCACTACACTGTTAAGACATTTTGAGAAAGAGGAATTGTAAGGAATGTCCATTTTTTAAATTTGGGTATTAAAGCATTTTATTTCATAGTTTTGCTTTAGTAATTAGAAATAAAAAGACTTATAATTACATAATAGTTACATAAATACAAACTTCAAACACACCATATCTTTAACCCATCTTTCAAAATAAAGCAGAAAGGCAGCAACCAAACCTTACAAACAGGAAACTAAGGTTCCCCAGGGCCGGCCCATGCCTGCTGTGTTGCAGGCCCAGTACCTCCAGCTTCCTGAGCCGCTCCTGCTCCTCCTTTGCCAGCTCCTCTTCTGTTTTCATCCTGTTAGAGGGTTGTGCCTTCATTTCAAAGCCAAGCTCTCGAACCATCATGTCATATGCATCAGGCTAAGGTGGAGGAAGATAGTTTTTGTTTTTAACAGTTTAACAAAAAGAAAAGATCTGTGTAGCAAGCTTTGCGTCCTGACACACCCAGCAAGGGCCACACCGGGTATGAAAGAAGCTAAAATCATTATCTGAGCCTTCTCCTCTGCAAAGAAAGCTGTGCTACAGATGGCCCACATGATGTCACCAAGCGAAATCCTAGGATTTCCCTAGAATCCAGCTATTCAAAGACCATTTTCCAAACAATTTAGACGTAAAAAAGGGCAGAGTGAAGCAACACTGTACAGAAGAATTAAGAGGATGTGTATTAAAAGTGTGTATTTAAGCCGGGCGCGGTGGCGCACGCCTGTAATCCCAGCACTTTGGGAGGCTGAGACAGGAGGATCGCGAATTCAAAGCCAGCCTCAGCAATGGCGAGGCACTTAGCAACTCAGTGAGACCCTGTCTCTAAATAAAATACAAAAAAGGGCTGGGGATGTGACCCAGTGGTCGAGTGCCCCTGAGTTCAAACCCCAGTACCAAAAAAAAAAAAGTGTGTATTTAAAACAAGTATCAGTGTAACACTCACGGAACAGGGAGGTTCAAACCCTAGTGTTTCCACCCACAGCACTTCTGCCCGAGAGGCATTGCACATATTAGGTAATGCAGCAGAGGTGTACAACTGAAAACCCGTCCTAACACAGGAAGGCCAGGAGAGGCATCCTGGCCTGAGTCTCTTCTCCAAAGAAGAACAAAGTTGTTTAAGTTCACTGCAGTTTTCAATCCCTTAGTTCCTACCTTAGGTTTCTCTTTTTGCTCCCTCTTCTCTGATTTGGGAGTTTTGTGGGACAGGAGGGTCTGGATTTCTTTCCAGTCTTGGTCCAGCTTCTCTGTGAGCTCAAGGGCATCTTCTCGGTTCGCCTGTCTCTCTCTCTGGAAAAAACAGACAGACACACATGTATTGTCACTGCTGGACCTCAACCCACATCAGTGTGGACAGAAAGGCAGGTGCAGGGAGAGCCCTCCTTTCTGCTGGTAAGGCTATAGGCTTCTCTGCTCATTCAGATGCTCTGGGCAGGTCGCAGCATTTCACAAGCATTGATGATCACTTTCACAAAGCACACCCTGACACAGCCAGCACCAAAACCAACAACCACCCGTTGGAATTCTGTGCTTGGTAAGAGTAAAATAATCAATTAAGATTAAAAAGAGGAACCGGGTGTGGTGGCGCACACCTGTAATCCCAGCACTTTGGGAGGCTGAGGCAGGAGGATCGCGAGTTCAAAGCCAGCCTCAGCAATGGTGAGGCACTTAGCAACTCAGGGAGACCCTGTCTCCAAATAAAAATACAAAAAAGGGCTGGGGATGTGGCCCAGTGGTCGAGTGCCCCTGAGTTCAATCCCCGGTACCACAAAAAAAAAAAAAAAAAAAAAGGGGCTGGGGCTCAGCGGCAGAGCGCTCGCCTCGCACGTGCGCGGCCCGGGTTTGAGCCTCAGCACCACGTAAACATAAATGCACTGCATTGTGTACAATTAAAGCAAATAAATAAACATTAAAAAAAAAAAAGATTAAAAAGATTGGGCTGGGATTGTGGCTCAGCGGTAGAGCGCTTGCCTAGCATGTGCGCGGGCCGGGTTCGATCCTCAGCACCACATAAAAATAAACGCATTGTGTACAACTAAAGCAAATAAATAAATATTAAAAAAAAAAAAAAAAAGATTAAAAAGATTAAGGGGCCGGGGATGTGGCTCAGTGGCAGAGCGCTTGCCTAGCACGTGCGTGGCCCGGGTTCGATTCTCAGCACCACATAAAAATAAATGCATTGTGTACAACTAAAGCAAATAAATAAATATTAAAAAAAAAAAAGATTAAAATTCCTCCCCAAAATGAATGCTCTTATTAAATTCAGAAACGCACAGGGAGAAAAAAGCGCAAGCCGGACATTTCCCATGCTGGAGCTACTCCACAGAAAGAGCACCAGCCACCCACCTTCTCTTGCTTTGACTTGGCAATAAGCTCTTCAATCAGTTCTTTCCGTGACTTTGGTTTTTCCCCCTCCTTGCCTTCCTGCTGAGATGTTTTCTTGTGAAGGAGTCCACTCCACCTCCAAAGTGGGCAGCAGTCAGCTCAGCTAGAGAGAAACAGCAAAAAACACCACCATAAAATGTTGGCCCCGGTTTGGTAAGCATTTTTGTAGCACTCTGCTCATCCTAAGAGGATGACCTCAGCTTACTATTTCACTAAAAATAAAAAAAAAAGTCCACGGACCACAGTCAACCCAAGTGGCACTGGGTCCTAGGACTGTGACTCCTCCAGTTTATCCACAGCTATTTGGGGTAGCCCTCACCTCGACACTCCATCTCCCCCCTTCTCAGACACCAAGCAAGCACGCCCTTGTTTTCCCCTTCTGGAAGATCACTCTTTTATTTTAGAACACACAGCAAGCTCTCTTGACCCCACCTCACTCCCCATCTCCTTCGTGCCCACCTTACAGTGGCCCCCAGGAGGCTGTGTCTACTCCGTCTTTAATTCCAGTCCTCTCCAGCTTTGCCCTGCCTCTCTTCTGAAATGGAACCCCGCTGATCTGTGGCCAGTACTTGGTCCTCCTCTTAATGTCAGCAGTGCTTGGTGCATCTTACTCTCCTCCTGGAAATGCTGTGTCTACTTGGTTTCTGGCTACCGCCCACTGTGGCCTCTCCAGCCTCCTATTCCTCAGCCCTTGAGGCTGCAGCTCCTGCCCTCTCTGTCCAGTTCTGGCTCCTTTGGTGGCTTCATATGGTCTCCATGCTGGCACCTCTCAGTTCCTGTCTCTGCCCGTGTTCTCCCCGAGCTAGCCTCTAGCTGCCCTCTGGCACTGTCCCTTGGCTGTCTCACAGGCACTGCAAGCTCCCCCAACTTGTATGTCCCGTCTTCCCCATCTCCAAAAGGATAACTCCTCTTCCCAGCTGCTTAGGCTGAGTCCCTGCAGGCATCCAAGTCCCTTCCCTCACACCTATGTCCAACTCACTAGTGATCCTGCTGACCTCATCCCACCAGACTCCATGGCACAGACATCTCTAAGGCTTTCTTCTTGAGTAAAAGCCAAACTCTTCTCTGTGGCCAGAGGTCCTGCCGTCTGCTTGTTTCCACTGCCTCCTGTCCTCTCAGCCACTGGCCACCCTGCTGCTCTGCCTCAGGCACTCTGGACTCCCTGTTCCCTCTGGGGGATACTCTTGGCTTGCATGCCCTCAAGTCTGTGGAAAACACTCCATCTTCTCAGGGAGGTTGGTCATGACTTCCAAGGGCACATCCCAGTTCTTTCCTGGCTTTGTTTTTACTCTCACCTTTGCTTAGATGGCATGATTTGGGCGCCTCGATAGCACAGTGGGTTCTGCCCCAGAGGCTACCTCAATTCCTCAACCTTTCACCCCTGTGTCATCCAGAGAGCAAAAGACAGTCATGAGCTTTGCTGCCTCATCTTTCCAGGCACTAAAGACAAAGCTTTGAGAATCAGTTTTAGTTCTGTGCAGCTTTCTTCTGAAGATGTTAGAAGATGGGATTTATCCTTCACTTATAAGGAATGTGAGCAAGTTAATATCACGCCTGCAACTTTATAAACAAGACCCAACATTATTAGATGAACTGAGTTTTCAACACAGAGATAATCAAGGCCAGGATTTAATCTCTTTCAAGTTATTATCTATAGATAATATATCCTGCACAAAATGACCATAACTGGTCCTGGAGGAAGTCTGAAAAAAATATGTACACACATTGGTACTAAAAGGTCAGGATTTATAAACAGCAGGCAACAAAACAGTGCAGTCTAGTGTAAAAGAGCTATCTTGCAAGTCAGGGAGATGAGTTTCATCCACAGCACTGATTCTATCTCTGCCGCATTTAAGCCATGTGGTGCTTAAATAAGAAAATGGGGGCTGGGGTTTTAGCTCAGTGGCAGAGCACTTGCCTAGCATGTGTGAGGCCCCGGGTTTGATCCCCAGCACCACATAAAACTAAATAAGCAAAATTAGGGTATTGTATCCATCTACGACTAAAAATATTTAAAAAAGAAAAAGAAAACAGACATTATTGCGCTTTCTCAGCCTGTGTAAGCAGATGCCCTCCTACCTACCTATACCATCCTAAAATTCTGAAACAATTTTAAAAAAAGCCAAATGCAGAATTTGCTGAGAGGTGAAACTTGTGTGAAGCAACCTTCTCTAGGTCTCTGAGAAGAGCAGGACAAGGTCTAGCGCACACTCTCTGTTGCCCAGACCTCAGGCTCGTGGGGCAGCACCTCCTACCTTACCAGACAACATTCCTCGCTCCTCATCATCACTGTCACTGTCCACGATGGCGTTATGCTTTTCGATGTCTGCCAAAGACTGGCCATAATGGGTTAATTCTTCATCTTCATTTAGGTCATAAATACTTTTTTTCTCATGATGTCGCTGACAAAAATGCAGGGAAAATCAGTTTTCCAAAATTACCACATTCATTTCTCAGCAAAAAACAATTATTTTTCCATCATGTGTGAAATATGATGTAGCCTAACCAGCCTTAAGATTATGCTGGGTCACATCATCAATGATTTAGGTATAAACAGAACCCACGGAGGGAAATTCTTAAATAAATCAATGGTCAGGCTAAGTTACCAGTAAATCAAGCAGTCTTTCCCGCCAGCAAAGCTCCTCCACGACTTACTCTCCACCTAACAGAGCTGCAGGCTGGCCTTTTAGTTAAGACCTCCAGACCTCTGCTCTGGTTCAGATGTTTATCCATTTAATAAATAGCATTTGCAGAAGGTTACGTCCCCTTTGGCCTACTTAACAAGGTATATCCCCTGTAACTGGCAGGCAAGTAACCCCAAAGGTAAGTGAAGAGAAACAGCCCTCTCTTTGAGCTTGACGTCTTTGTAAAATTTAAAGCAAAGACTCTTCTCCATTTTTCTTTTCATACCTGTTGTTCCAGAGCAAACCTCTTCATCATCTTTTCTTCTGGGCTCATGTTGGTATTGTACTCCCCAAAGCGCTTATCTGTAAATACATTGGACTTATCCCTTTCTTTGTATTCCTTTAGTAAAGTCTGTGTACGCTGAAAGAAAATATATCATAAATAGTTTTTACAAAAAATCCCTGCAATTGCCACTAAAGGAAGCATCAGAATGGTGTCTATTAAAGTTCAGAGCTGTGCACTGTGATGTCAAAAGTCCACCCCTCACTACTTCATCCACCATAGGTCTTCCTAGTACAAAGAGAACTCTTGAGAAAAACCAACACACTTTCAGTTGATGGGATGATTATTTTCCTCTTTAGAGTCTACCTGGTGCTGACAGAAAGGAAGGGCCAAAAGTACTAACAGCCAGGCTAAAGATGCTGAACTGCTCTTTCAGCTGTCACAGCTGCCTCTGGATTTAAAAGTGTTCACTCAGGCCCGACTCACTTGGAAAAACAGAGTAAGTCTGGATTCTTTCCAACATGGAGGGGCGGTTATTTCCCACTGAAGGTACTCCTAAGAAATGCAGAATTATGCTTTGTGTGTGACATGAGGTCTTAAATGAGCTTATCAAATGGGGGAAGTTTATACCTTATCAAGCAAGGCAATATTTTAAACAAACAATTCAATAACTGATATCAAGAATCAAGTAATTTATTATTCTCCCACTAGCAGCAATTAATGAGTTCAATATTATTCAAGGCTGGCTTTCCTTGAGGTTGAATTCCCCAAAGCAGAGATTAGACAGAAGGAAGTGAGGAATGACCGTGGCCTCCAAGACCTGAGCTGGCTGCCGAAGGAACTTTTACTTATCACAGAAATTACTCTGTTTACTAAGAGACTACCAATTAGCAGGCACTTATACATGACCTGTGATGAAAGGAAGTAATACCCACATGGGACCATCACACAGGGTGGACCCTGGAACAATCCAATTCTGTGGTTTTACAAACCCTTAAGTACAAGCTGGATGCCTTGGCAGGTGCTCAAATCCCTACCCCAACCCTAAACTGGAATGTTTCTTGCACTCTTCAAGGAGTCCTGGGTGAGCCAAACGTGCATCTCCAGGAGGCCCAGACCATGAATTTGGGGGCATGGAGAAGTTACCCAACCCTTGGAAGGGGCATTCTCAGGACACAGCATGAGTAACAGTTCCTGCACCTCTGTCCCCTCTGCACAAAGGCCTGAGAGGTGCAGTCCAGAGCATGGACGTGCAATTCCACTAGCCTTACCAACTCCTACTTAGGACTTTGGACTGTCCCCAGTGGCCACAACTGTTCAAGGGGATACCTACCTACCTCAGGCAGTCTTTAGAGGACTGCATAAGCCAATCAGAGGTCACTAAGAAACTGCCCCAGCTTGTAGTGTCAAGAACTAGAGTCTGGGTTTGGATCTTAACCCCACCACTTCCATCCAGAAGGTTATATACTTGTTGCTTGCCTCAGTTTTCTCAGGTAAAAAATGGAGATAACAGTACTTCCTTCACCAGTCTGTGAGGATTAAGCATAAACTTTTTAGTGACCTACTATAAGGGATCAAGAACTACATTAGGGGGCTGGGGTTGTGGCTCAGCGGCAGTGTTAGCCTAGCATGTGTGTGGCCCAGGTTCAATCCTCAGCATCATGCAAAAATAAATGCATGTGTACAACTAAAGCAAGTAAATAAATATTTTTTAAAAAAGATTTAAAAAAAAAAGAAATACATTAGGAACAGTTTTCTTTTTCTTTTTAAAAATTTTTCTGTATTGGGGATTGAACGCAGGACTGGCATATGCTAGGCATGTGCTCTACCTGTAAGATACATTCTGAACCCCTTTTATTTTTCTTTGATACAGGGTCTTGCTAAGTTGCCCACACCGGCCATGAACTTGTCATTCTCCTACCTCAGCTTCCCAAGAAGCTGGGATAATAGGTGTGTGCCACCAGTTAATAAGTATTATTTTATAATTTATTTTAGAAATGAAGGAAGTGTGCCGGGTGCGATGGCGCACGTCTGTAATCCCAGCACTTTGGGAGGCTGAGGCAGGAGGATCGCGAGTTCAAAGCCAGCCTCAGCAATGGCGAGGCACTTAGCAACTCAGTGAGACCCTATCTCTAAATAAAATACAAAAAAGGTCTGGGGATGTGACCCAGTGGTCGAGTGCCCCTGAGTTCAATCCCCAGTACCACAAAAAAAAAAAAAAAAAAGAAATGAAGGAAGTGAGGCACAGCTATAAAGTAATGGTGCCGGGATTGCCCTCTTACTACTACATGAAAGTGCTGTCCCAAAGCGCCCTAACTAAATAGATTAGACAACTGGGACAGCCCATTTACTCCCAAGAACTAGCATACATGGAAGGACCCAGGCCTGCAGCCTGGCCCTGTGTGCCCTAACTCACACACACATCAAGTTTTAACTCACTGGATGACCTGCTGTACCCCCAGCTCTGAGCTCTTCAATTATGTGACTTGCTCACACACCCTTCACTGCACTGGGACAATGTGCCTTCTACCTATCCCCAAAATAGTCCACCCACTCAATCCACAAGCACAAATGTGATTCCTTCTATGAAGAATTTTCTGACTTTCCAAATTATTATACTTTCTTCTGACGATCATCTCTGAAAGTAGTACTCAGGTTCTACTTCTCCTTCCTTCAAGTATCTGAGTTCCTACCATAAGCCTCGCACTGGGAACTCAGAGAGGAGTCACAATTCCCCTCCCATGTCAAATACAAGAGGTCTCAGCAACCTGTCCTTTTGGGGCTGTGGGGCTTTCGAGGCTGTTGGAGCTTAGGAGTAATGATTTGGTGGCTTGGGGTGTAGCTTGGTGGTAGAGAGCCTGCCTAGTATGCACAAGGCCCTAGCAGCAACAACCAGGAAAAAAAAAAAGTGACTTGAGCTGGCCCTTTAGCAACTCTCAGAGGCAAAAAAGGACAACAGGTTGAGGTCAGACTGTGAAGGAGCCTGAGAATGACAAGGCAAGAAATCTAATGATAAAGATATTTAGAAAATGCTTACTGTGCACTGGATGTACTACTTTCATTCTCATAACACCATGAGGAAAGATGCACATTATTATCACATTAAGAATAAGAAAACCAAAGACATATGTCCCTCTACTAGAGGTTACAGGCCCACCCTACACCTCAGGCACTGGAGTGTACAGTGGTGGACTCCTGTCTGAGTTGGTCATCTGTCTTGCTATTATAATGCTGTCAGCTCCTTGCAGTAGCGATCTTCCACTCCATTATCACCTGGTTTGCAAACTGTATGAAGGAACGCAGATCAGAGATCTTGATGGCAAGGACCAAAGTTGGCTTACCTGTATCTCCCCAGTAGCTAAGACTGGGCAACCAGTGTAGCACATAGGCTTTGAAGACACTGGATCCTGAATGCAAGCCCCAGCCCTTACTAGGTGTGTGCCCATGAGAAATTCACTTTTTCTTCTTGTGCCTTAATCAATTCACCAACCTCATAATGCACGTGCCTCAGAGCAACCGTAAGAGCTGTTTTACTGCCGCCGCTGTACCACCACGGACCCCGAACGCGCAGAGCTCAGAGCAAAGGGAAAGGTCAGGCCGAGCTGTGCAGGACGCCCGCTGGCTCCCAAGGGCTCTGCCCGGGCAGTCAGGAGTCGCCAGAACCACGCACGTGCGAGGGGCCTGCCCACGCCACGGCGAGGCACCGAGGCGAACGAGCCCGTGCTACCAGCCGGCGCGGTCTCCACCCTGCAGTCGGGGAAACGCGCGGCGAGAAGCAGACGGCCGGGCCAGGTCCCGCAGCCCCTCACCTTCCTGACGGCCCGCGCGCGAGCAACGCCGGGCAGCCCCACGTCGTGGCGCGTCTTCCGGCCCAGGATCTGGAACTTCTGCCTGTTGACCTTCACCTCGAACGGGTTGGGGTTGGCCTTCGCCGCGCCCCTGCGCGCCCCCACCGGCGCCCGGGGGGCCTGCCTCCGCGCCGCGGCCGGCCTGGCCTTCCCCATGCCGAGCTGAGCGTTTGAGCGCTTCGCCTAGCCCGCGCCGCAAGCCAGGGAAGCCGCAGCGGCCAACAGCAACGTTTTACTGGGGAGTGCGTGAGCAGCCACGGACGCCGAGCCTCTTCTCGCGATAACTGCCCAGCTCTCACGAGACCTAGACAAGTTCCCAGAAGACGCCGACGGTCTCCCTCTCAGCCTAGGCGCCTATTGGCTGTGCGACTACAACTCCCGGCAGGCCACGCTCCCGCGGCCTCTGCGCGGGGCCTTCTGGGAGTCGTAGTGCCCTCGAGGCGCCGCGGCCTCCTCGGGCGCCCTCTTCTGGAAAGCCGTTAGTGGGGAGCCGGCCGCTGAGCCAGGAGCGGGCGGCGGCGGCGGCTGTAGCCGTCGCCGCCGGGGGCGGCACCCCTTCCAGTGGGCCCCGTGAGGTGTGGTGCGGCGCAGTCTCGGGGCTGCCCGGGCACCGGGCGCCGAGGAGTGGGTTGCGCGCGCTGGGCGGGGGCGACAAGGCGGACCGGAGCCCGAGCGACGCCGCGGCGGCCGTGACCGAGGAGTCCCGCGGCCTCCGTGCTGCCCGCGCCTCGCCCCCCCCGCCCACTCCGGCGCTGGCGCCCTCGGCGAGGCCCCCGTGGGCCGACGCTCGCGCCGACGGCGGCGCCGGCGCCCGTGGTGGCAGAGGTGGAGACGCCGGCGGCGGCGGCCCGCGGCGGGGCGGCTCCCGGAGGTTCTGTCTCCGGCAGGACGAGCCGGCGGCGTCGGGCGAGGTATGCGCAGAGGCAAAGGCAGCGGACCCCGCGACTCAGGCCCGCGGGCCCTCCCTGCGTCCCCGAGACCGCAAACGCCGGCGGCGGCGGCGGCGGCGGCCGCGCCAGGACCTGGCCATGGAGAACATCGTGGCCAACGCGCTGCTGCTGAAGGCGCGCCAAGGTGGGTCGCGGCGGGCGGCGGGCGTGCTTGACCCGGGAGCCCTCCTGCGCAGAGGCGGTCCTGGTGACCCGGGAGGCGGGCGAGGTGGTGAACCGCGTTCTGCGATGGAAATTAATCGAGAGCAGGGATTACTTCCCTCTCTCAGCTCCCCCCGCGATCCCGTTTGCGTGCTGAGTGCTGTTCAGGAGGGAAGCGCTTGATTGGAAGCACAGCACCTCCCAGCACGGTGGAAACCCTGAGTCCGAAACATCGTGCAGGCCTTCGTGAAGTAACAGTGGTTCCCAGAACGGAATGCCAGAGTTAGGGCTCGGGAAGACCTGCGACCAGAGAGCAGCGAAGGTGCAACCGCGGAAAGTTCGGTTCCACTGCTGCCCACGGAGCCAGTAACTCCAGTGGTAGTGTGAGGAAGAAATGCTCTATTGACAACAAGCCTTTAGGTTGAAAGATGGAGACTGTTGTTCTAAAAAAAGGCCGTCTTTAGGGTTACAGGCACTGGGCTTATATAGGGACTTCAGAGCAACTCTAACAGATAGGCAGCACCAGGGTAGCTATAAGGTTCAGTGATCTGTTCTTCTGGTGCCCTGGCTGCAGTTATCTGAAGGTCACCCTATGTCCTGGGTTCTGTAAATCTACAGAAAAGTTATTCGTTAGAAAGTCTTATGATTCATGCTTTTTAAGTTAATAAAAATTAACTTTTAAATTAACTTTTAATTCCTTTTTAAGGAATAGCAAGCCTTGTAGTTAATCGTTTAGATAAAGAAGGCATCTTCTCAGTTGGGTAACAGGGGGACATTATGAGCCTTTGGCCTGGTAGGCAACTTGGGTCAGAGGTATCATCAATAGCAAAGCTAGTGGGATGCTAATGATTATAGCTTAGCTGCATGACCTCCAATAAAAATCCGCTAGAAACAAAGGAAGCTAGAGGGTTGTATAGGTTTCTCCTTAGTTACAAAGAGGCTGGGAATGTAGCTCACCAATAGAGGGCACTAATTGTGTTCAGAAAACAGACTTCACCCTCAATATTTTCGTGTGCTAGCAAAAAAATTTTTTTGTGTTTTTATTTTCCATCCACATTTCTTTTATTTATTTATTTTAATTAGGTCTATATCAGCAGAATGCATTTTGGTTCATTGTACACAATTGCAGCTCAACTTTTCATTTCTCTGGTTGTACATGATGTAGCGTTGTAGCATATGTGCAGTCATACATGTACCTAGGGTAATGATGTCCATCTCATTCCACCATTTTTCCTGCTCCCATGCCCCCTTCCCTCCCTTCCCTTTGCCCAATCAAATTTCCTCCATTTTCCCCATGTGTGCCTCCCCATTGTGGATCAGCATCCACTTATCAAAACATTTAGCCTTTGGTTTGGGAGGATTGATTTACTTCGTTAGCATGATATTCTCCAACTCCATCCATTTACCTGCAAATGCCATAATCTTATTCTCTTTTAATGCTGAGTAATATTCCATTGTGTATATATACCACAGTTTCTTTATCCATTCACCTATTGAAGGGCATCTAGGTTGCTTCCACAGTTGAGCTATAGTGAATTCAGCTGCTATAAACATTGGTGTGGCCATGTCACTATAGTATGCTGACTTTAAGTCCTTTGGGTATAGGCTGAGGAGTGGGGTAGCTGGGTCAAATGGTGGTTCCATTCCAAGAGTCTAAGGAATCTACATACTGCTTTCTAGATTGGTTGTACCAATTTGCAGCCCCACCAGCAATGTATGAGTTTGCCTTTCCCCCCACATCTTCGCCAACACTTATTGTTGTTTGTATTCTTTTTTTGTGTGTGTGTGGTACCGGGGATCGAACTCAGGGCACTCGTCCACTGGGTCACATCCCCAGCCCTTTTTTGTATTTTATTTAGAGACAGGGTCACACTGAGTTGCTAAGTGCCTCGCCATTGCTGAGGCTGGCTTTGAACTCGTGATCCTCCTGCCTCAGCCTCCCAAAGTGCTGGGATTACAGGCATGCGCCACCTCGCCCGGCTTGTTGTTTGTATTCTTGATAACTGACATTCTGACTGGGATGAGATGAAATCTTAGAGTAGTTTTGATTTGCATTTCTCTAATTACTGAAGATGTTGAACATATTTTTATATATTTGTTGATCGATTGTATATCTTCTGAGAAGTGTCTGTTTAGCTCCTTAGCCCATTTATTGATTAGGTTGTTTGTTTTTTTGGTGTCAAGGTTTTTGAGTTTTTTTATATATCTTGGAGATTAGTGCTCTATCTGGACTGCATGTGGCAAAAATTTGCTCCCAAATTGTAGGCTCTCTCTTTACCTCATTGTTTCTTTTGCTAGCAAAATTTTATACAGAAGAACCGAGGCTGGGTGGGAAGCAAACTGGGACTTGGTTTTAAGACCGTTAGGGAGTCCCCAGAGCAGTGTGCACTCTCTCTACCTCCCTGAGGGGCGTCTAACTTAAGCAAATAGAAATTTATGGAAAGGACATAGGGTGGCTCAGAGAATCAAAGCGAGAACCTTATGACCAGGCTGGAAAAGGACAGAAATCAGGATCCATTCATTGATTTACTTTTAGCAGGTATTTTTTAGTATCTTTTGTGTGCTAGGAGTGTTCTAGGTGCTGTGCCTATAGCAATAAACAACATGGTCAGAAATTTCTGCCCATGGAGAAATCTATGGAGACCATACTCTTTATTTGAATATTTATTTATTTGCTTTAGTTGTACACAATGTGTTTATCTTTACATGGTGCTGAGGATTGAACCCGGGCTGCACACATGCTAGGCAAGCGCTCTACCACTGAGCTACAACCCCAGCCCCTAGTTTGTTTGTTTTAATGGACACATAATAATTTTACATACTTAGGAAATGCAATGTGATATTTTTGTACACACATACAGATGCAGTGATCAGATCAGGGTAGTTGGCATATCCATCAGCTCAAACATTTATGTTTGTTTGTGTTGGGAACATTCAAAATCCTTTCTCCTGGGCTGGGCACAGATGTGCATGCCTGTAATCCCATTTACTTGGGAAACTGAAGCAGGAGGATCACAGGTTTGAGGCCAGCCTGGGAAACTTAGCAAGACCCTGTCTCACAGTAAAATTATTTTTTAAAAAGCAGAGGGGATGAATATGCAGTTCAGTGACCTAGCATATGCAAGGCCCTGGATTCAATCCCCTGTACCACAGAATTCTTCCTCCTAGCTGTTATGAAATATATAATTTATTATTGTCAACCATAAGTACCCAACAGTGCTACAGAACATTAGATGTTACTTCTTATGGAGACCACATTATTATAAGGGAGACAGACATAAAACCAATGAATAAGAGAGATATATGATCTACAGGGAAAAATTGAAGCAGGGATGAGGGTAGGAGGTGTCCAGGTGTTGGAATTTGTAATTTCAAAGGAGACTGCTGATAATCAGGTCTCAACTGCCTTTGCAGTTGTGACAGAGCAGATTCCTCTTCTCCCCCAACCCCATTTTGCCTCATTCCTTTCGAGATTCATTACCCTGCAAGAGATAGCATCAGTTAGCCACTTGGGCTTCCATCCCCTCCCTGCATCCTTTGCATCCTTGGCTGGGGAGAGCCAGGCATCTGGACTGACATTTCCACCAAGAAACATGCAGTGGGGGAAAGGTAAGGGAGGAATTATTAATAAAGCCAACAAAGGAAGTGAGGTATAATGTTTTGATTGCTTTTACTGAATTAGTATGAAAATGTTTGGTTATGCTGACAGTGCAGCCTGTTAGCTCCACCTGGAGTGTTTGCATGTGCATCACCAGCGCAAACAGCAGGGTTGCCTGTTAGAAAAATGCTGAACATAAGCCGGGCGTGGTGGCGCACGCCTGTAATCCCAGCACTTTGGGAGGCTGAGGCAGGAGGATCGCGAGTTCAAAGCCAGCCTCAGCAATGGCTGAGGTACTTAACAATTCAGTGAGACCCTGTCTCTAATTAAAAACACAAAAAATGGCTGGGGATGTGGCCCAGTGGTCAAGTACCCCTGAGTTCAATCCCCAGTATCAAAAAAAAAAGAAAGAAAAAAAGAAAAATGCTGAACATAGTTAACTTAGCCGGGAACACCGTGTTAGTGAAATAAAAGGGTTTATTGGGGTGCCACGTGGGCAAGGGTAGGGAAAGGAAGGGAAGGGGGGTAGGGAAGGGATGGACGGGAATAGGGACAGGCAGGAACAGAGAGGCAAATGCGAACAGAGAGCGATTTCAGTGTGGGGCTGGCTTAAATAGAGTAGGGGTCATAAAACCCCCTTGGAGTGAGTCCTTGCCCTATAGGCTACCAGAGGTCAGGAGGTAGTGGACCGGGCACTTGCTGGTCAGGTTTGCTGGTCATGCTGAGGATCTTGGGAGGTGTAGTTTTTAACAAAGCACCTGGGGAGGTGTGGCCTTCTGCCTGGGAGGCGCAGCCTCCTGCCTGGAATCCAACATTGCCCAGAACAACTTGCTTTTTAGCACTTGCACCTTTCCTCTAGCTTTGCTTGCTTCATTTGCCACAGAACTGTCAGCACTTCTGGAGCTCTTTGCGTGCCTCTCTAAGGTCATTTGCATAATGTTATGGCTCATCATAGGAGCTTAGTAAATATTTGATGAATTAATGGATGAATGCAAATGAAGAAATAGGCATGTTAGGTATGCCTGGATCTGAAGCAGAAGTGGCCCAGAAATGCAAGGAAAAAAGAGTTGGAAGAAGAGAACAGAGAGCAAACTGGGTGGCCCTAACAACTGATGATCATTGTCTAGCTTCTGGAAGCTAGAAGTGCAAGATCAAGTTGTTAATAGGGTTGGTTCCTTCTGTGAGCTAAGAAGGAGACTCTTTTCCAGGCCTTTCTCCAGCTCCTCTAGGTTGCTGGCAGTCTTTGGCTTTGTTTTGTAGATGCATCACTCTGACCTCTGTCTTCATCTTCACATGATCTTTCTGTATTCATGTCTGCGGCTAAATTTCCCCATTTTTATAAGGATACCAGTCATGTTGGATTAGGTTCACCCTAATGACCTCATTTTAACTTGATTATTTCAATAAAGACCCTGTCTTCAAATAAAATCAGCTTCTGAGGGGTTAACTTGGGGGCTAGGACTTTCATTTTTTGGGAGGGACAATGCAGCCTATAATGAGTATCTTTAAAACAGATGAAGGCATCCCATGGGGGAATCCTGGGACTTTCAAAAGCTGTGGCCTCACTTCAGTGCCTGCTTTTGGAGATCTTAAGAACCTTCCCCTGAGCTGGGCATGGTAGTGCACACCTGCAATACCAGCAACTTGGGAGGCTGAGACAGGAGGAGTGCAAGTTCAAAACCAGCCTCAGCAACTTAATGAGACTCTGTCTTAAAATAAAAAATAAAAATAAAAGAGGGCTTGGTTTGTGGCTCAGTGGTAAAGTTCCCCCTGACTTAAATCCCCAATACTGAAAAAGAAAACAAAACCAAAAACCTTCTTCTGACACTTTTCAACCCAATTTGCTGCCTGAGTGGACTTTGCTTTTTGTGCCCACTCATACTTTAAAATCTGTACATGATCTACCTTGTAAATGGTCTGTGGCTATGCTAACCATTGTTGCCCTTGGCACTACAGTCCCATGACTAAGTGAGGGTGCTCTGTCTTTTCTTTTTGGTACTGGGAATTGAACCCAGGGGCACTCTACCACTGAGCCTAACCCAACCCTTTTATTTTTTATTTTGAGACAGGGTCTCACTGAGTTGCTGAGGCTGGTGTGAAACTTGTGATCCTCCTGCTTCGGCCTGCCAGGTTGCTGGGATTACCGATGTGCACCACTGAGCCTGGCGGTTCTTCACCTTTGGCCTGTCTGTCTTGATGTGATTTGATGGCGCAGCTAGCCCTCCT
Source organism: Tamias sibiricus (assembly GCA_025594165.1). Taxonomy (NCBI): domain Eukaryota; kingdom Metazoa; phylum Chordata; class Mammalia; order Rodentia; family Sciuridae; genus Tamias; species Tamias sibiricus. Next base: position 2,286,684 of record CM046665.1, read on the forward strand.
TCAGTCTGATTGGGCCTGTTTGGAATAGCAGGGGAAGTAGAAGTAGACTTTGCTGTGATAGGTTTGTGGAGACTTTTGGAACCTAGGGTAGGTGAATGCGTGGCAGAGTGGCTGCTAGGGTTCACCAGCACGAGAGCCCCAAACCTTCAACCTTCAAGGAGGGCCTTTTCTTCTTTCTTTGATTTTGTGGCATGTCGCAACACAAGACTAAACCAGTCAGGGTCACTCCAGGTGAAAGGGGCTGGCATGAAATAATCACACAGAGACAGAAATACTTTTTTCTTTGGGTTTTGTGACGGCTCCGCTGAGCCAACTCCCGCAAAGGAGGCAAGGCAGGCAAGAAAGAGCATGCCTTGAACCTGGGTTTTATTGGGGGAGGCTGTTCCGTGGAATATTCTATCCAGAAAAGGGCAAAGGGTAGAGTTACAACAAACAGGTAGGTGTGACCCAACCCCATCAGGTGATGCTCACTCCTGGAGCCACACCTTCCTTATCCCAGGGGAGGTAAAGCCCAATGTGTTGTGGGGTGCAATAATTGTCCAGTACCTCTTTACTCGGGACTTAAAGGTGTGCACATAGCTTCTGTCTAGAGCGGCTCCTCACAGTGGCCCTGTTCCTTAGACCAAGCCGGGGTCCTTACAGTGGGAGCTTACTCAGGGGCATGGGGTGTTGAAGCTTCGTGTCTAGAGGTGTGCAGCATGTGTACTACTGCAGATGTTTGTCACTTATTCTTCAAACAGGTAAGTATGGAGTAATTGTGCGCTGGGTGTTGAGTCCTCAGACCTTAGTCCTTATCTTCTGGCAGCTGTGGGTTGGACGTGACATAACTCATCGTGCTTTCTAATGTGAATGCATTCCTCTAGACCATTGCCCTTCCTGTCTCGCAGCTTGCCTCAGACTGAATGGTTGGTTCCCCTTATGTTTTAGATTTTTCTTAAAAAAATATTTTTTAGTTACACATGGGCACAATATTTTTATTTTGTTTATTTATTTTTATGTGGTGCTGAGGATTGAACCCAGTGCCTCACATGCGCAAAGCAAGTGCTCTGCCACTGAGCCACAATCCCAGCCCCAGTTTTAGACGTTTTAATACCAAAATGCCCTCAGTCTCCACCAGGGACTTCTCACCTCTGTCCATGCTCACTTCCTTGTGCCTTCATCTAGTACTATGATTTGACACAAGATACTGTTTCTCAGGTTCACGTCTGCAGTGTGGATCTCTGCACTTGCGTGGCAGCACACTCTCCACGTGTCTGCTGACATCACTGCTGGGAGGCCTGATGGGCACTGAAAAGAGTCGTTAACTCTGAATGCTCACCCCATCACCCCAGTTACTTCTTTCAGCATCTCAATTACTGTTTGTACCAAAACCCGTGTAGTTGCCCTTGACTTTGTCTCAGTCCCATTTTCTTTGGATGGATGTGTTTGGATCTCCCTTCATCAACACAGCATAATCTGAATCTGACCTTTTGACTGAGGCCAGCAGCATTTCTCACCTGGAAGACTGCAGCTGGCTGCTGCTCAGCTTCTGCCTTTCCCACCCTGTGGTCTGTTCTCAGCACACCAGCCAGAGTGACCTGTTAAAATTTAAGTCGAGCCGGGCGCGGTGGCGCACGCCTGTAATCCCAGCACTTGGGAGGCTGAGGCAGGAGGATCGCGAGTTCAAAGCCAGCCTCAGCAATCGCAAGGCACTTAGCAACTCAGTGAGACTCTGTCTCTAATAAAATAACAAAAAAGGGCTGGGGATGTGGCCCAGTGGTTGTGAGTGCCCCTGAGTTCAATCCCCGGTACCAAAAAAAAAAAAAAGAATTTAAGTCGAATTGTGTCAACCCCATCTTCACGGCTTCCCAGATGGTTCAGAGTGAAAGCTGTAGTCCTTGTAGTGGCCCAGAGGTCACCTGCAGTTGACCCTTTACCACTTCTCCAGCATCATTTTCCTCTTGCTCTACTCCACCCCAGTATCCTTGCAGATTGTCTGCTGTGCCAGGCAGGCTCCTGCCTCAGGCTCTTGGCATTTGCTCTTCTGTCTGTCAGAGTGTTCTCTCCTACAGGGCTAATTCTTTTACCTCTTTCAAGTTTGTGTCCTCTTGGTGCAGCATTCCCTGACCACTCTTTAAAATTAAAGGTCTACCCTTGCTTTACTTTTCTGGGCGGGGAGGTACCAGGGATTGAACTCAGGGGCACTCAACCACTGAGCCACATCCCCAGTCTTTATTTTTTTATATTTTATTATATTTTGTACTTTATTTAGAGACAGGGTCTCGTGTTATTTAGTGCCTTGCTTTTTGCTGAGATTCACTTTGAACTCGTGATCCTCCTGCCTCAGCATCCCAAGCCTTGTTCACTTTTTATTTTCCTTCCTGGCTTTATTTTTTTTCCGTAGTGCTTATTACTATCTTATATACTATGTATTTTACTTATGTTTTGTTCATTGGTCTTCCCCTTATAAAATTCATTGGGGTCCTGCTGCAGCAGGATCCAGGGGTCCCGAAGGATGAGTGGTGTTGGCACAAGAAATGAGACAGACAGTGTGTTGGTTTTAGTCGTTGAAGGAGGCTTCTTCTTTTTCCTCCTCCAAGAACCTTTATTTTATACCTCTTCAGGTATTTTCCAAGTGATTTGATTAACCTTTCATATATTAACTTCAGTGATTAAATGCCAGACTACATAACCAGACTCTCTCTCTGTCTCCTAACCTATCATTAACCTTTAACATTAAAGTATACCTACACCTGGGGCGGGGGTTGTGGCTCAGCGGCATTGTGCTCGCCTCACATGTGAGTGGCCCAGTTTCGATCCTCAGCACCACGTAAACATAAATGCATTGCATTGTGTACAACTAAAGTAAATAAATAAATTTTTTTTTTTTTTTTTTTTTTTTTGGTACTGGGGATTGAACTCAGCGGCACTAGACCACTGGGCCACATCCCCAGCCCTTTTTTGTATTTTATTAGAGACAGGGTCTCACTGAGTTGCTAAGTGCCTCGCCATTGCTGAGGCTGGCTTTGAACTCGCGATCCTCCTGACTCAGCCTCTCAAAGTGCTGGGATTACAGGCATGCGCCACCGCGCCCGGCTAATAAATATTTTTTTTAAAAAAGTATACCTACACCTGAAAGCTTATGAGTCTAAAAGTATTACTATAATCATTAATAACTCTTGTAGTTCTTTTTCAAGAACCGCATGTCCTATGAAAACCTATCCTAATTTTAACACACAGTGCCTACATTTTAAAGGTTAGTCAAGTGAACCAGTGGGAGTGGAGAAGGAACAAAGAAATCTAACTGGTTGTGATCATATCTGTTGAGTTGCTTTTCCAGAGAGTTCCTTTGTTCTTTTGTTAAAGTGCACCAGGCCTTAAATCTTTGTAATCTTTGACTAAAAGGTAACTTTTGTACATCAACCCATTTGCCACCAATATTAACTATGTGTTTTCCATCCTCATCATAAATCCCTGTGTAAGATAAAGGAGGATCTGTTGGAGGGGGGAGTGTATTTTTATTAGCCTTTTCTCCCCTGGGTGGATACCATAACCTTCCCTTAATCAAATAGGCTACATATGGTGGGCCTTGTATTGTGGGCATGATAATTTTTTCTCTGTAACTAGGTTTCTGCAAAGGTTGTGGCTTAGGTACAGGAGGCTCAGTAGGAATTATTAACTAAGGGGCAAACAACTCTTGTTGCCTAAGTTTCTCCTAGAAATCTTGATCTGTAATCTTGTTTTGGTGAACTTCCAAAAAAAACATTGTTATTCATTTCTTGGGAAACATTGCACACCTGTGGACATGTCTCAATTATGTGTTTAGTCTCATTCTGGAAATATTCTTGCATGTCTGAACAACATGTTTTCTGTCTTAGAATTGGCACATTTCCTGTCATCCATATCATAAATATCAATAATAAAAAATACAGTGCTAAATCAAATATCTCCCATGATTTCGGTTTCCAGATAGATAGAGCAGCTCTGCTGCTGCTTCTCCCACACTGTGACCCTGTCAGACAGCAGGTACTGGAACACCTTTGCCACTTCATGAAGGAAGGAAATTTTGTTTGGTTTCCTGCAGTATCTGTGGTGCCTAGAACAGTGTCTGGCACGCGGTAGATGCTCAATAAATGCTTGTTGAATAAATGTCTGAACAGCAGTTCCAGTCATGGGCTGTGGAGCCAGCCATGCCAGGCTTTACAGCTCAGTGCCCTCACTTTATACATCTGTATGACTTTGTGAAAGTCACTCACTTTTATTCAAGAACTATTTATTGTCTTCCAGGGACTAAGCTTGGTCCTAGGGATACAGGGGTGAGGAAAAGACAGACTTAATCTCCTTCGTGGAGCTAAGAGTTGTGGAGGAAAGTATTCAGCTAAGGTAATGTGGAGAATCAGGCAGGAGGGCATCATCACCCAACCCTGGAAGTGGGGTACGTCACTTTCTTACGGTTCTCAGTCATGTGGCTGCTTTTAGATGCAAAGAGGGCAGAGCAACTGTCCCTGGCCATTTCTGCATTTAGCTGGATTTCCCAAGACAAAGGGTACAAATTCAAAGATGCCTTAATCCATTTCTCGAAGCAGACTTTAGTTGAAACCACAGGCGGATGAGTTCCCTCTGACAGCTGGCTTCATCAGGCTAGCTCATGTTCTCCTCAGTGTGTTTTCATAATGACTTCCAGGTTCTTTGGTGTCAGAGAAGCCTTTTAGGGTCTTCAAGTCCCATCATACAAATTGGAAACACAGAACTCTTCTGCTGAGCGTCGGGGCACGCTTCATCTTCTTAAGAGGTTGCTTCCATTTGCTGCTGGCAAGACCTCACCGAAAGATCCTGTCCTGTCAGAGGGAATACTGCTGTGTCGTTCACTCTGTATTCAAGCATGGCGTTTTGCTTTCAAAACTCCTGCTCGTTTTAGTATGGCCATGCAACAGGAATGCAGATGACACTGATTCTATGTTATGAATGGAAGAAAGTATTTAATAAAACCTGTTAATTTTTGCACTGACAGTAAAAATGTTTCTACAGATATTAATATTAACAGGACAAAATAAATGTCACACAGCTTATTAAAAAGGGTGGTGTGGGGGGCAACATAGTCACCCACTGGGTGGCTACTTCCCAGCAACAATTCTACAGTAAGGGACTGTATTCTGAATCAATGTAGAACAGCTGACTCTCTGCCAGGTCTGCCCCTCTGGCCACCAAATGTCCTTGTACAACCTTCTTTCCTCACACAAATCAAAATCCCTTTCAAAGACCAGAATCATTGGGTCATGCTCTGTTTGTCTGTCAGGGCCGGATGTGGCTCCTCAGGATTCTGCAGTCTGTGTGAAGACCTGAATGATCTTTTATCTTCTTGCCTAATATTCGGTGGGGAACAGAGGCAGGATGGCTGTCATAGAAACTCCCCTTTATAAAGGGAATAATGGGGTCCATCCGTGAAGGGCCCCTGTGGGTGGGAGCATTCCTGGAAGGAACTCCCAACTCTTGCATCTGCTGTTCACCTTGGCCCTTGGCCCCACATCCAGGATGTCTCCTCTGTGGACACAGGTGGAGCCATCCTAGGCTCTGAGGAGCTCTGCAGGGCCAGTTATGCTGTTGAGTTTCTGGGGTCAAAGATTGTTTGGGGCTCAGGATGTGGCTCAGTGGCAGAGCACTTGCCTAGCATGCGTGAGGCACTGGGTCTGATCCTTAGCACCCCATAAAAATAAAATAAAGGTATTCTGTCCATCTACAACAACAACAACAAAAAAAAATTTAAAAACAATAAAGATTGTTTTAAGGTAAACTCATTGTATTGTGTAATTCAAAGTGTAAAAGTCCTGAATCTAGGTTTCTTTAACACACAGTTCTCTCAGAAAACATAACAAGCTTTTGATCTTGTTAAATAAAAGTAATAGGAAGTCATTGGTTTGGACTGTGCTCCTCCAGTGAGCCCAACAGGCCAGACCATAGTGGAGCCATTCATGCTAAAGTTCCACCTCACCAAGCTGAGACTCAAGTTGTTTACCTGCCTCTGAGAAATCAGGAGTGAGAAAGGACACATCCCAAATAACCTGGTTTTAGCCACCGTGAGGAATTTTCCTCTGCTTTAGCCTTTACAAGGAAAGTAACTTGCCTAGGCTGGCCCGAACTCCTGGGCTCCAGCAGTCCTCCAACCTTAGCTTCCCTAGGAGCTGGGACTACAGGTATACCACCAAACCTGGCTGTGGAAAGCAACTGAAATAGTTAATCCTCTTCTGTTCCTGCTTGCCTCAGCCCTGTTCTGCCTGTAAACCAACCTCTTTTGCTCAGCTCATTGGATCACTTAATCTATATTTTATATTATAGAATAGTCTGTATTATAAATGAGATATTGCCCAATTTAGAATCATAAACAAAAGCTAGCTAGTCATTATATTTGTTATAGTTTATCTATCTATCTTGTTTTGTTTTGTTGTGGGTTTTTTTTTTTTTTGTGTGTGTGTGTGTGTGTGTGTGTGCGCGTGCGCGTGCGTGTGTATGTGGTACTGGGATTGAACCGAGGGTCTTGTGCACACCGAGCAAGTGCTCTACCACTTAGCTACATTGTCAGCCCTTTTATTTTTTTAATTTTTAAAATGTGTTTTAATTAATTAATTAAAACATTTAATTAATACATGGCAGTATAATGCATTTATGCACTGTTATATATCATACATAGACGGGATATAATTTCTTATTTTTCTGGGTGTACATGTTGCAGAATCATATTGGTCATGTTGTCACACATATACATACAGTAATAATGTCTGTTTCATTCCACTATCTTTCCCATCCCCACATCCCCTCCCTCTCCTCCATCACTTCCCTCTACCTAATCTAAGGTAATGCTATTCTTCCCTAGTGCCCCCACTCCTGCCTTATTGTGAAATTAGCATCCTCATATTAGAGAAAACATTCACCTTTGTAGGATTGGCTTATTTCACTTAGCATGATATTCTCCAATTCCAACCATTTACTGGCCAATGCCATAATTTCACTCTTCTTTAAAGCTGGGTAATATTCTATTAAGTATATATACCACATTTTCTTTTGAAATGGCCTCACTTAGTTGCCCAGGTTGGTCTCGAATTTGTGATCTTTCTGCTTCAGCCTCCCCAGTAGCGGGGATTGCAAGTACCCAGCTTGTAGTTCTATCTTTCAATAGTCTGTTGCTTCCAGTAAGTGCTACTTGCCAGTTGTCACACCCACCTTCCTTTTCTAGATGTATTTCAAAGCCTGAATTTTTATTTGTTGCCGAAAGCTTGGTCCTTGAGATGCCAATCCTATAACAAGGACACAGTTTTGAGAAACAGGAAAAAGACAGTTTATTGCTTTGCTAGCAAAGGAGAAACACAGGAGAATCCTGTCCCAAACACTGTGTGTCTGCCCATCCGCAGGAACAGGGACTTTTATAGAGGTGATTCAGAGAAAATGAGGTTAGGGAGGAGAGATCAAGAAGGAGAAGATCTGGGGAAAGGAGATCAGGAAGGAGAAGTTTAGGGGAAAAGGAGATCAGGGAGGAGAAGATTGGGAAAAAAGAAAAAATCGTGTAAGTTTCAACGCCACAAGGGATATAGTCAAAGCATCAAGTGAACCCCTGTTAGACTTTCAAGTCTCTACTCAGATTAATGGGGCCTGACTTCAGTCCATAGTTTTGTGGGAAAGGTGTGTCCTTCATCTTTCCTTTGCACAGGGATGAGTTCTTATGGGCTCTTATCTTTCAAGGCCTTTTTCAGTCTTATTTTCTACTGTTTGGGGTCCAATAGCAGCTGGCCGTTCATGTTCTTTAGAGGCTCAGGTTTCTGCTCTGTAAAGCAGCCGATTCTTGACAGCCTGCTTCCCGCTTCCCCTTGCCATTCTGTCTCTTGTCTCCCCTCCTCCTTCCCTAAGTACCTTCCCAGATGTGACTAACAACAGCACACATACTAATGCTCTCCAGCCTCTTTGCTTGAGCACAGGGCTCTTACAAGAACATGATTCACAAGTTCTGCTTTTCAGGTTGTCCTCACAGACAACACTGCACTATAAAACGTTGCTGCTGCTGGATAACCTGGAGCTCCAACTCACAAGCCTCATCTTAGAATGAGCATTCACTGGGTTGCCGAGGGTGGCCTTGAACTTGCAGTTCTTCTGCCTCAACCTCTCCGGAGTTACTGAGATCATTGGTGAAAGGACCATGCAAGGTCCAAAGACTGTGCCACACACCGGAGTCTCACGCAAGAGATTCAGTGTCAGTGGCTGGAGGCTGTCCCTCCGAGGAGAGCAGCAGCGTGTCGGCCCTCACAGAGCAGCTCTACAGCTCACAGGGAGAATTCCAGGAGCTGCCTAGGAGCTGCGTCATGAGCTGGGGTGGGGTTGATCGCTTAGCAGGCACCTGTTCTTACGGGAAGTTGAGCAGCATTGCCTCAGAATCGAAACTTTGGAGCCTCTAGATAGAATGGCTCCTGACCTAAAATGGTGAATCTGATGCCAATATTGATCTGATGCCAATAATAGGCATGTGCCACTGCACCCAGCTTCTTGCTAATGTCTTTTGATGCACAGAATTTAAAAACTTTTATAAAATTCAGTTTGTGTGTTTTTCTTCGTTGCCTGTGCCTTTGCTGTCATGACTGGGTCATTTTTGACAATAAAATATTTTCTTTTATCTTTATGCTTAGAATTGAAAATAAACTAGATTTTACAGAAAGTCATAAAACTCAGTTGCTGTATTAGTTTATTCTAAAGCTCTGTATTAAGTGAGAAGAAAAGGGGATGTTTTAGTCAGCTTTTTCCCTGCTGTGACCAAAATACCTGACAAGAACGATTTTAGAGGAGGAAAAGTTTATTTGGGAGCTCACAGTTTCAGAGGTCTCAGTCCATAGATGGCTGACTCCATTGCTCTGGCCAGAGATGTGGCAGGACATCATGGTGAGAGTGTGGTGGAGGAAAGCAGCTCAGAACATATTGGGGATGGGGGGACACTGAGGCAGAGAAAGATACAGAGACAGAGAGAGACAGACTGAGACAGAGAAAGAAAGACACACACACACACACACACACACACACACACACACACACGGTGGCGGGGAGAGAAAGTCAGGGGCACTTTACCACTGATAAATATCCCCAGCCTATTTTAAAAAACTTTTTTTTTTTTTTTTTTTTTTTAATTTTGAGACAGGGCCTAGCTTAGTTGTGGAGGCTGGCCTCAAACATGAATCCTCCTACTTCAGCCTCCTGAGTTGCTGGAATTAGACATGAGCCACTCTGTCTGCTTGGGATTGTTCTTTTAGTTTGAGTTCATACAGTGATTTGTCTATAAATGACCTTTGCAGTTTTCTCTCTCTCTCTTTTTTTCCATTAATTTTCTGTTTCAAATTTGTTGATGTTGGAAATCAAACCAACTCATTAGAATTATTCATAAAATAAGGGGAGTCCTAAGAAAATTTTTTACAAGTAAATAAAATGTGTGAATTTCAATTTGTTGACTTTGATGCCTTAATTTCTCCTTTTTCTTCTTATTCTTAACTGTCTTTTGAGTTGAATCATGGTATTGCTGTGTGTGTAAGTCAGTGGTGGTGGTGACTATGTTTTCAAAAGAAGTTTGTTTTCAGATCAGTCAAGCCATATTCATTATTTTTTTTTTTTTGATCTTATAAAATTCCAAGTACCAGGCTAAAGCTGTGCTGTTCATCCTCAAAGCAATTTATTATTAGGGCAGCTAAACTGCTGTAACATACAGTACCCAAACAGAATCTCAGGAGCAATAGAAGTTCTCTTCTTTACCATTGTGGGCAGACGGTGCAGGTCTGTGCAGCGCAGTGGAGTGCCCTGGGTCAGCCACCTCGAACCAAGGCAGCCCTGCTTCCACAGTGCCTGTGGCACAGAGAAAGAGCCCAGGAAGGCAGGCATGCAGAAAGCTTTCCCCACCAGGCCTGGGAGGACAGCTGTCCCTTCCACAGGCATCCACAGCAAGGACCTACTGCCACGGCCATACCTGTGAGGGAAGCAGAGACATGGCACCCAACCACACACAGCTCTGTGTTGCTTTTTCTTTTTTTAATTTTTAAAATATGTGTATTTTATTTATGTGGTGCTGAGGATCGAACCCAGGACCTCACGCATGGGAGACAAGCGCTCTACCGCTGAGCCACAGCCACAGCCCCTCTGTGTTGCTTTTTGCCCTCATCTGACTCATCACAGCCCAGATGGAGCCTCTACAAGCAATAGCGCTGTGGGACAGGCCACAGATGTGGACCCTGAGTGACCACAGTGTGGTTCTAAGGGGCGTTCTGCTGAATGTGAACCCTGAAGTTCCGACAGCCTGATTCACAGCATGACATTTGTGCCTGCAGTTCTCTGGATGTGATCAGAAGTTGGGAAGATGGAAGACTGCGTGAAGTCCCATGGTCAGGGCTGACTTAGCGGCAGTGTTAGGGGGACGGTGAGCTGAGCCTACTCAACTGTGTAACATCCCTTCATTTCCCTGGAGCTCTTTGACTGGAGGAAGAACATACCTCCTTTTTTGACTCTAGACTTGTGTTACCTCTGAAAAGTAACAGAGCAACTGTTGTCAAGGGAATGACGTTAGGTGTGTGTGCTATGGGTGATCATTGTATGATCACTGTATGATGCCAGCACTTGAGAGTGCAGTCAGGTGGCATCCACTGACAGTGAACAGTGCTGTACTCGAGCCTCAAGGACTCCACTTCTAGGTCTGTAACTGCCGAAAGAAGGGCAAGAAGAGCAGGTAGAGGACACAGTGTACAGGGGTGTCGGCTGTAATGTCATTTGTAATTGCGCAAAACAGACTAAGTGTGTATCAATATGTGTGGATAAATAGAATATTTACACACCACATTACCATAGCAGAGAAAGGAGATACTAAGGCTGTGTGAAAGAAAAGTGGCGCAGGACTGGTCACACACACACACCTGGGGTAGGACACGGGTTTACTGTCAGGAGCCTGACTAGGCTGCTCTGCACAGAGAGGCACAGCAGCAGCAAGCAGGGAGCGCAGCAGCAACTTCCCCTTGAAGGTTACCTATTGTAGGCTAGACTCCTAGCCAAGTACTAGGGGCGGGTTTAGTGCTGACTGACATAGTGAGCACCCCCTGATCTTATGGAAGGCAAGTTTGTTTCTTGGGAACAGAGACAGGCAGTTCTCCTATCTCTGGTGGAGGTGGGGGTCAGACAGACAGGGAAACAAGTTCGTCCCCATCTCGGGGGCCAGTAAGTTGTCTCCTATCTCTCAGTGAGAGAACAGGGGGGAGACTGCATGTCTCCAGGCTGGTAGGTTTTATCTGGGGCTAGTTTCTATTTCTTGGGAATAAGAACAGTATTCATAAAGTGGGGGTGGGAAAAGGAACATGGCTGCAATTATGCTAACACTGTGCTTCAGAGAGGCTATGAAAATTTAGATGGGGTGGCATGGAATAATGATCTGAAGAGTGAGGGAACTGGGAGCTGGGGTTGTGGCTCAGCGGTAGAGCGCTCACCTAGCACATGTGTGGCCCAGGTTCCATCCTCAGCACCACGTAAAAATAAAGGCATTGTGTACAACTAAAACAAATAAATAAATATTAAAAAAAAAAAAAAAAAGAAAAAGTGAGGGATCTGGCTTTGCTAAAGAAAAGCTTTCCAGGGGCTGGGGTTGTGGCTCAGCGGTAGAGCGCTCGCCTGGCACGGCGCTCGCCTGGCATGTGCGCAGGCCCGGGTTCGATCCTAAGCACCACGTACAAATAAACCCATTGTGTACAGCTAAAGCAAATAAATAAATATTTAAAAAAAAAAAAAAAAAAGAAAAGCTTTCCAAGTCATGGAATAAGGAGGGCAAAGGTCATGCCTCAGGGAGGGAGACTAACAGGGTGAACAGTTGTCAAAATGGGTGGAATTGTGTGAAAAATCCAGTTGCAGAATGATATCTGGTATGGTAACACTATTCCTGCTAACAACTTAACAGCTCAGGGTTTTTATTTTTAATATTTATTTATTTGCTTTAGTTGTACACAATGCGTTTATTTGTACGTGGTGCTGAGGATCGAACCCGGGCCGCACACGTGCCAGGCGAGCGCTCTACCGCTAAGCCACAACCCTAGCCCCAGCCCAGGGGTTCTTAACCACCGTAAAATAAAATACATGATTAAAAGGAAGGTAAGTACATTGAAATAGTTATCAAAACTATTTAATGGTTTTTTGATATAATATGTGCTTTGTTATTAAAAAGCAGTAATAAGACAGTATACTTAAAATGTAGACAAGGTGGGCTGGGGTTGTGGCTCAGCGGTAGAGCACTCGCCTAGCATGTGTGTGGCCCAGGTTTGATCCCCAGCACCACGTAAAAATAAAGGCATTGTGTACAACTAAAGCAAATAAATAAATGTTTAAAAAAATGTAGACAAGGTGAAGTCCACTTTTTTTTTTAAATACCTTTATTTATTTTTAAGTGGTGCTGAGGATCGAACCTAGCGCCTGGCCAGAGCTCTACCACTGAGCCTCAACCCCAACCCCTGAAGTTCACCGTGATTAAAGATCTGTCAGTGTGAAGATTCCAGTTGACTAGTTTGAATGAAATTTTTTAAACTATGGGGTGACCTTTGACTCACCTACTTCCATGAACCAGTCACACACAGTGCAGGGAATATTAGGGAGAAAGGGAGAAAGATGGCTGGACCACCCGCGTGAGGACACACCATCTGGCACACTGGAGTCTGAACAATCAACTACCAGACAGAACTGCGTTAAGAGTTGGTTGGGTGGGGCTGGGCTTGTGGCTCAGCAGTACAGCACTCACCTAGCACGTGGGCGGCCCGGGTTCGATCTTCAGCACCACGTAAAAACAAAGGCATTGTGTACAAATAAAAACAAATAAATAAATATTTTTTTTAAAAAAGGGTTGGGGGGCTGGGGTTGTACTCAGTGGTAAAGTGCTTACCTGTACACCTGTAATCCCAGAGGCTCCTGAGGCTGAGGCCAGAGGATTGAAAGTTCAAAGCTAGCCTCGCCGGGCGCGGTGGCGCACGCCTGTAATCCCAGCACTTTGGGAGGCTGAGGCAGGAGGATCGCGAGTTCAAAGCCAGCCTCAGCAATGGCGAGGCACTTAGCAACTCAGTGAGACCCTGTCTCTAAATAAAATACAAAAAAGGGCTGGGGATATGACCCAGTGGTCGAACGCCCCTGAGTTCAATCCCCGGTACCACACACACACACACACAAAAAAGCTAGCCTCAGCAATTTAGCAAGGCCCTAAGCAACTTAGCAAGACCCTGTCTCAAAATAAAAAGGGTGGGGATGTGGCTCAGTGATTAAGTGCCCTGGGGTTCAATCCTCCTACCCACTTCCCCACCAAAAAAAAAAAAAAGAAGAAGAAGTGTTGGAGCCTTAAGTGGTGGGGCCTCATGGAAGGTAATCAGGTCACTGGAAAATGCCACCAAAATGGATTAGTGTAGTTCTGATGGGACTCCAGTTAGCTCCCATGAAAGTAGGTTGTTAGAAAAGAGAAATCTGACCCCTGAATCACTCTGGCTTCCTGTCGCACTCTAGGATCTCTTCCATATGTGCTTTCCTTGTGATGCCTTCCACCTTGAGGCCCTCTCTAGAGCCAAGCAGAAGCTGGCACCATGCTCTTGAGCCTCCCAAACTGGGAACTAAATAAACCCCTTGGCTTTACAGATTGCCTAGCCTGAGGTGTTCTGTTATTGCACTGGAAAATGGATTGATACAGTTGGCTACATCATATGACATTGGAGAGGTAGTATTAGTGTAAATGATATTTTGTGATCTTCCTAACAGCTAGGATGTGACAGGAAAATCTCTGAATTCTCTTGGTGATAAAGTCGCAGGTGCTGTTGATGTTGTACTCTTGTCTGTATCCGTGGCTGAAGGAGATGTTGAGTTTGTGAGGTGCTCTGGATATGGGCGTGTAAGTTGCAGAGCTCATCAGCTCGGTTGAGATTTGCAGGGGGAGGGGAGGAGCAAGAGAGCTGGAAGGGCCCTTGCAACCAGGGGGTTCCTTCGCAGGTGGCTGTCAAGTTGGTGCCTCCAGGGAAGGCTTCTCTCCTGAGCTCAGCCCAGCCTCTTTGACTTCAGATCCCTCCTCTCAGTTTTCCAAACCAACCAAAATGAAAACACATGAGCTCCCATTAAAGAGTGGCTTCCTCTCGATCCCTGATCATTCTTCATGGCCCTGGAGTGTTCGTCACCGTCGAAACTGTGATATTTCTTCTTGCATGCAATTCAGTAAATTCTCAGCTCCCAGAATGTTTGAGATTGAAGATTCTCATTTCTCTGAGTTAAAAGAAAGGTGCTTGTTTTAAAAGATGTTTCTAAAACATTACAGTATGGCTCTTTTTTTTTTTTTTTCAATTAGAAAAAAGTAGTTCAATGAAAAGAATACAGGGGTTCATGGAGGCAAGAGACGTATTCAAAACTTAACAGTGTACTGTCAAATATAACTAAAGAATATGTGCCTCAATGACACTATTTATAGGCAACATTGATTTTTACACATCTGAATTTTTATCATATATTGAAGGAAAACACAGGTAAGCGAAGCTGGCACAGCCTTTGGACTTAAAAATTCCTTTACTTTTCACAATGACAGAGTATCGCAGCAGCCGCAGTGGCATACACTCCTGTGCTTAAATGTCTGGTATGCTTTCCTGAAGAGCTTCTTGGAAACTTGCTTCAGAAAGCAGTTCTTTTGGATCATTATGTGTGTCACACTATTTATAGCAAATGCAGTCAAATCCGTTGGCATCACGCAGCAAGAGGCAAGATTAATGTGGTTACTCTCTGGTTTTACCTGTGCCCACTGATAGAGCAGCTCCAACTCTCTTTTATCTAGATCAGAGGTACCTATCGCAGCAATCTTCTTGCTTTGAACTAAGTTTTTCTGATTCCTCCGAATGAGGCTGTAAATGTGCCAAGGAAAGATTAACTCCATCTTCAATGGGAGGTGAAGCAATGATCACGAAATCTGGTTGTGCAACTCCAAGGACTGAACAGGCCATGTCCACTGCATTCCTAGTTGATGACAAAGAATTTGCTCCTAGCCTGCTGCGGTGGCAAATGCTGTAATACCAGTGGCTCAGGAGGCTGAGATAGGAGGATCACAAGTTCAAAGCCAGCCTCTGCAATGGCGAGGTGCTAAGCAAATCAGTGAGGCCCTGCTTCTAAATAAAATACAAAATAGGGCTGGGGATGTGCCTCAGTGGTTGAGTGCCCCTGAATTCAATCCCTGGTACTACCCACCCCCCCCACACCCAAAAAAAAAAAAAAAAAAAAGAATTTGATCCTACAATGAACAGTTTTGCAGAAACTTATTTCTTCTCTTTGATCAGGATTCATCTTTTCTACTACATCTGGAAACTCCCTGACCAAATCAGGGCTAATTTGGGAACTCCACTCATACAAGGTCTTTTGGATACGATCTCAAAGCAGAATTCATCCTCTGAACAATTTTTTTTTTTTTTTTTTTTTTTTTTTTTTTGGTGGTACCGGGAATTGAACTCGGGGGCACTCGACCGCTAGGCAACATCCCCAGCCCTTTTTTGTATTTTTATTAGAGACAGGGTCTCACTGAGTTGCTAAGTGCCTTGCCATTGCTGAAGCTGGCTTTGAACTCGCGATCCTCCTGCCTCAGCCTCCCAAAGTGCTGGGATTACAGGCACGTGCCACTGCGCCAGGCTCTGAAGAATGTTTTTCAGAAAACTGTGCATCAGTGCACACTGTCCGGGTGTAGAGCTCTTGCCTAGCGGGAGGCCCTACTCCCTGTTCCTGGAAGGGCACTTCTTCCACAGGGGCCCCAGTTCAGCAGGTTCCTGGTCTGTAGGTACAGAGCGCTGGCCTGCGCCAGGAGCGGTCTGGCCAGGCAGTTGTTGGTGCCCATGGCAGTGTTTGCCCGAGGGGCCAGGCAGTAACAGGATAGACAGGAAGGCAGCTGCCTCGCAGGAAGCAGTGCCCCGGCCGCAAGGGCAAGCTCCAGGCTTCCAACCCCGCAGGGCTGCGCCTGGGAGGGATTCGCTGAGGTTGCGGCTCTGACTTCTTTGGCGGCCGCAGGAGAGTTGACTCCAAACGGAGGAACGTGTTTCCTGGAAGACAAGGCAGAGAAAAGTGCTTCCTAACCATCACTGGCTTTTGCTCCCCTCTGCTCTGTCTTCTCCAGAGAGGTCCACTCCCCTTGTCCTTCAGATCTCTGCCCCCAAGAAACCTTCATAGGAAGGTCTCCACTGATGCTAATAGTCAAGATAGCACCTTCTTCCTTCACCATGTATGACTTCGTTTCATACTGTTTACTCACTATTTGATTGGCTAATGTTTTCTAATCACTTATCATGTTTTTTTTTTTTGGGGGGGGGGTACTGGGGATTGAACTCAGGGGCACTCAACCACTGAGCCACACTCCCAGCCCTATTTTGTATTTTATTTAGAGACAGGGTCTCACTGAGTTGCTTAGTGCCTCCCCTGTTGCAGAGGCTGGCTTTGAAATCCCAGTCCTCCTGCCTTGGCCTCCCTATCTGCTGGGATTACAGGCATAGGCCACTGCACCCGGCTCTATTATGTTTGATTTGTTAATCTCTCCCTCACTTGGAATATAGGGGAGGGCTTCAATATGTTTGTCGTTGTTGTTGTTGGTTGGTTTTGTGGTGCTGGGGATCAAACCCAGAGCCTCATGCATGCTAAGCAAGTGCTGTACCACTGAGCCAACACCCCCAGCCCAGACTATCTGTTTTTTACCATTTTATTCCTAGTGCTTTGCATGGTTGGTATATAGTAGGTGCTTAGTAAATATTTGTTCAAAGAAAAATAAATATAGGAACAAATATTTAGAGGCTGGGGTTGTAGCGTAGTGGTACAGTGCTTGACTAGCATGGGTGAAGCAGTGGGTTCAATTCTCAGCACTAAATAAAAACAAATAAATAAAGGTTAAATTCATTTTTAAAAGTTTTTTTTTATTCTTTTTAGTCATACATGACAGTAGAATGTATTTTGATGTAATACATATATGGAGTATAGCTTCCATTCTTGTGGTTGTACATGATGTGGCGTTACACTGGTCATGTATTTATATATGAACATAAGAATGTTATGTCTGATTCACTCCAATATCTTTCCCATTCCCATCCCCCCATTGTTCCCTACCTGTTGTGAGTCACCATCTGTATATCAGAGAGAACATTCTGACTTTGATTTTGGAGGATTGGTTATTTCACTTAGCATGATAGTCTCCAGTTCCATCCACTTTCCAGCAAATGCTAGAATTTCATTCTTCCTTATGGCTGAGTAATATCCCATTGTGTATATATGCCACATTTTCTTTATCCATTCATCTGTTGAAGGGTACCTAGGTTGGTTCCATAGCTTAGCTATTGTGAATTGAGCTGCTATAAACATTGATGTGGCTGTGTCACTATAGTATGCTGATTTTAAGTCCTTTGGGTATATGGTGAGGAATAGGATAACTGATGTTTCCAAATGGTTCCATTCTGAGTTTTCTGAGCAATCTTGTACTGCTTTCCAGAATGGTTGCACTGATTTGCAGTCCTACCAGCAATAAGTGTTCCTTTTCCCCTACATCCTGGCCAACATTTATTGTTGCTTGTGTACTTGATAATTGCCATTCTGACTGGAGTGAGATGAAATCTCAGTGTAGTTTTAATTTGCTAGAGATTAATTTGCTAGAGTTTAAATTGCTAGAGATGTTGAACATTTTTTCATGTATTTGTTGACCAATTGTATTCCTTCTCTGAAGTATCTCTTCAGTTCCTTAGCTCATTTATTGATTGGGGCTTTTTTGTGTGTGTTTAAGTTTTTTGAGTTCTTTATATATCCTGGAGATTAATGCTCTATCTGAGGTGCAGGTGGCAAAGATTTTCTCCCATCTTATAGACTCTCTCTTCACATTCTTGATTATTTCCTTTGCTGTAAAGAAACTTTTTAGTTTGGTACCATCCCATTATTGATTCTTGATTTCACTTCTTGCACTTTAGGAGTCTTGTTGAGGAACTCAGTTCCTAAGCTGACATGATGGAGATTTGGGCTTCCTTTTTTTCTTCTAGTAGGCATAGGTTCTCCAGTCTAATGCCTAGGTCCTTGATCTACGTTTAGTTGAGTTTTGTGCAGGATGAGAGATAGGGATCCAATTTCATTTTGTTACATATGGATTTCCAGTTTTTCCAGCATCATTTGTTGAATAGGCTATCTTTTCTCCAATGTATGCTTCTGGTGCATTTCCCTATTGTGAGATCACTGTGTTTATGTGGGTTTGTCTTTGTGTCTTCTACTCAGTACCATTGGTCTTCATGTCTGTTTTGGTGCCAATACCAGACCATTTTTGTTACTGTAGCTCTGTGTTAGATGAATTCCAGAACAGGCCATACCTCCCAGGTGCCTTAAATTGGTCTCGCCCCGGGTGGTTTAGGTTACCCAGTGAGCCTGAGCTTTAACTTCCCGGAAGTGCCCATCTCTCCTGAGAATCCACATTTAGCGAGCTCCAAGTCCCCGCCCTTTCTGATCCTGGGAATACTCGCCTCTCTCGGGAATTCACCCCGGGGGCAGGCTCTCCCTTTCTGAGCCAATCCTGAGCGTACAAGTCCTGCTTCCAACCCGGGTAGCCTATGGAGTCGGGTCCACTGGAGTGGCTACTTAAACACCTGCCGGGCTAGAACACGTCCCTTTTTCCTTTTGCTCTCTTCTCCTCGCAGGCTTCCCCTTCCCTTTCTCCCCTTCCTGCAGCCCTTCCCTTCTCCCCTTCCCCGTTTTCTCCTTGCCGGTTTCCCCTTCCCTTCCCCTTGTTCCCTTTCCCTCCACGTGCCCCTTCGGTCCTAACCAGCCATTAGGGGCCAGTTAATAAACCCCTTTGCTACACAGCGGTTTCTGGTGTGGGTTTTTTGCCCTTCACTCTGTAGTATATTTAAGGTCTGGTATTGTGATTTGCTTTTCTTGCTGAGAATTGCTTTGGCTATTCTGGGTCCACCCCTCTTTTTTCATTTTTTTGTATTGGGGATTGAACTCAGGGGCACTCGACCACTGAGCCACATCCCAAGCCCCTTTTTTTTGTATTTTATTAGAGACAGGGTCTCACTGAGTTGCTAAGTGCCTCGCTATTGCTGAGACTGGTTTTGAACTCACAATCCTCCTGCCTCAGCCTCCCAAGTGCTGGGATTACAGGCGTGCACCACCACGCCTGGCTTGGGCCTCTTATTTTTCCAAATGAATTTCATGACTGCTTTTTCTATTTATATGAAGAACATCATCAAACCTTAATAGGAATTGCATTAAATCTGTATAGCACTTTTGGTGGTATGGCCATTTTGACAATATTAATTCTGCCTATAAGAACATGGGAGATCTTTCCAACTTCTAAGGTCTTCTTTAGTTTCTTTCTTTAGAGTTCTATAATTTTTACTGTAGAGATCTTTCACCTCTTTTGTTAGACTGATTGCCAAATATTTTTTGAGGCTATTGTGAATGGGGTAGTTTTCCTAATTTCTCTTTCAGTTGATTCATCACTTATGTATAGGAACACCATTGATTTATGGTTGTTAATTATATGGTCTGCTACTTTGTTGAATTCATTTATGAGTTCTAGAAGTTTTCTGGTGGAGTTTTTTGGGTCTTCTAAATACAGAATCATGTCATCAGCAAATAGGGATAGTTTGAGTTCTTCTTTCCTGTTTCTATCCCTTTAACTTCTTTCTTCTGTCTCATTGCTCTGGCTAGAGTTTCAGGACTGTGTTGAATAGAAGAGGGGAAAGAGGGCATCCCTGCCTTGTTCCAGTTTTTAGAGGGAATGCTTTCAATTTTTCTCCATCTAGAATGATGTTGGCCTTGGGTTTAGCATATTTAGCTTTTACAATGTTGAGGTATGTTTCTACTATCTTAGTTTTTCAGTATTTTGATCATGAATGGATGCTGTATTTTGTCAAATGCTTTTTCTGCATCTATTAAAATAATCGTGTGATTCTTGTTTTTAAGTCTGTTGATGTGATAAATTACATTTACTGATTTTCATATGTTGAACCAAACGTGCATCCCTGGGATGAACCCCACTTGATCGTGGTACACTATCTTTTTTAATATGTTTTTGTTTGTGATTAGCCAGTATTTTTGTCAGAGTTTTTACATATGTGTTCATCAGGGATATTGGTCTGAAATTCTTTCCTTGCCCTGTTGTTGTCTGGTTTTGGTATCAGGGTGATACTAACTTCATAGAATGAGTTTGGAAGGGTTCCCTCCTTTTCTATTTCATGGAATAATTTGAAGAGTGCAGCCCACGTCCCAGGTGAGCTGCTGAACCTGAATCACTCATGTGAATTTGGGGTGATGCAAAATGACCACAAACACAGACTCAGATACCTTTAAAGCTTGAGGACCAGCCAGGCGTGGTGGCACATGCCTGTAATCTCAGCACTTGGGAGGCTGAGGCAGGAGGATCACGAGTTCAAAGCCAGCTTCAGCAATGGTGAGGCACTTAGCAACTCAGTGAGACCCTGTCTCTAATAAAATACAAAAAAGGGCTGGGGATGTGGCCCAGTGGTCAAGTGCCCCTGAGTTCAATCCCCAGTACCAAAAAAAAAAAAAGCTTCAGGATGGCTTTCTCCAACACCCAGCCTCAAGCCCCCAAAACAGGGAATGATGTAACGCCAGGAGAGGCTGATGAGAGAAACTCATTTGGAAGCGACTTTAATTGGGCAGAGGCTGTTTCCTAGAATATTCAATATGTAAAAGGTGGAGGGTTAAGATTACAAAGGGCAGGTGTGAATAGCCCAGCCCCTCTGGGTATTGCCCAGTCATAGGGTCACACCTTGTTATCTGAGCCCTGGAAAAGCCTGAATCTCCTTCAGTTCTAATGTTGCCTGTCAGACTTCAGCGCTCTTCCAGTGTCCTGGACAGGCATCAGGACTTACAGGCCTTTACATCTATAGTAGCTGCCCACAGAAGAGGGTTGGTGTTAGTTCTTCTCTGAAGGTCCAGTAGGAGAATCCATCTGGTCCTGGGCTTTTCTTTGTTGGTATGCTTTTGCTGGTGTCTTCAATTTCATTGCTTGAAATTGATCTGTTTAAATTTTCTATGTCCTAGAGCCGGGCACGGTGGCATACGCCTGTAATCCCAGCATTTGGGAGGCTGAGGCAGGAGGATCGCGAGTTCAAAGCCAGCCTCAGCAATGGTGAGGCACTTAGCAACTCAGTGAGACCCTGTCTCTAAATAAAATACAGAAAAGGGCTGGGGATGTGGCCCAGTGGTTGAGTGCCCCTGAGTTCAATCCCTAGTACCAAAAAAAATGAAAAAAGAGGGGTGGACCCAGAATAGCCAAAGCAATTCTCAGCAAATTTTTTTTTCCTATGTCCTCCTGATTCAATTTGGGTAGGTCAGTATGTCTCTAGAAATTTGTTGACGTCTTCAAGATTTTCTATTAGAGTATAAGTTTTCAAAATACTTTCTGATTGTATTTCAGTAATGTTTGTTGTGGTATTTCCTTTTTCATCGTGAATTTTAATAATTTAAGTTTTCTTTTTCTCTTTGTTAGCTTGGCTAAGGGTTTAATCAATTTTATTTATTTTTTCAAAGAACCAACTTTTGTCAATTTTTTAAAATTTTTAGTTGTAGCCATCTACAACTAAAAATTTTAAAAAATACCTTATTTATTTGTTTATTTATGTGGTACTGAGGATCAAACCCAGTGCCTCAAACCCACACATGCTAGGCAAGCGTTTTACCACTGTGCCCCAACCCCAGCCACAACATTTGTCAATTTTTAAGATTGTTTGTTTTGTTTCAAGTTCATTGATTTCAGCTCTGATTTTAATTATTTCCTGTCTTTCACTGCTTTTGGTGTTAATTTTTTTTTCCCCTGGGGCTTTGAGATGTAATGTTAGGTTATTTATTGGGCGATTTTCTATTCTTTTAATGAATGAGCTCAATGCGGTGAATTTTCCTCTTAGCACTGCCTTCACAGTGTCCCAGAGATTTTTTTTTTAATATTTATTTATTTACTTTAGTTGTACATAATGCAATGCATTTATGTTTACGTGGTGCTGAGGATCGAACCCAGGCCGCGCATGTGCGAGGCGAGCGCTCAGCCGCTGAGCCACAACCCCCGCCCTGTCCCAGAGATTTTGATATGTCATATCACTGTTCTCATTTACCTCTGAGTATTTTTTAAATTTCATCCCTGATTTCTTCCGCTGTCCATTGATCATTCAATAGAATATTTCTTAGTCTCCAGGTATTAGAGTGGCTTCTATGTTTTTATCATTGATTTCTAATTTCGTCCCATTATGATCTGATAGAATGCAAGGTATTAGCTCTATTTTTTGGTATTTGCTAAGTTAAGAGTTGCTCTGTGGCCTAAGATATGGTCTATTTTAGAGAAGGATCCATATGCTTCTGAGAATAAAACAAACAATATAAAAGTTAATTTCTTTAAAAAAAAGAACAAATATTTATAAGCAGCCCTGTACAATAATATCTTTTTAGATTCAGTTCACGAATTTTGAAAATGAGGCTCAACAGTGCTACTTAGAGAAGATCAGTGTCACATGGTTTCTAAATGACAAAGTCAGTGATTAGTTGCATTACTTGGAAATTTTGTACTTTGTCAAGTTATTATAAGCTCATATTTTACTCATCTTAGGTGCCGAACTATTCAACCATATGTTAGTGTCAATAGTTGTTATAATTGAGTATGTTTGAGAATTATAAATACTTTTTTTCATTACAAATACCATGTTGATAAGTTTAATATTATGTTCATAAAGAAACTAAGAAAAATGCCTTCCTCCCCCCACCCCAAATTTAGGAGGATATGGCAAAAAAAGTGGTCGTAGCAAAAAATGGAGGGAGTTACTGAAGCTGCCCCCTGTAAGCCAGTGCAGTGAGCTGAGAGATTCCATTGGTGAGTAAATAGAGCCTACCTAATGTCAGGAGGGAGTGCCAGCCACACTCCCTTTGTTAGGTGGTACACTTTCTTGTGTTCTATATTTGTTTCAAGTATTTAGTTAGTTCGTTTTGCAGTTCTGGAGATTGAACCTAGGGACACTTTACCACTGAGCTACACCCCCAGCCCTTTTTATTTTTTGTTTTGAGACAAGGTCTCACTAAATTGCCCTGCCTGGCCTTGAGCTTGTAATCCTTCTGGTCTAACCTCTTGAGTAGTTAGGTTACAAGCATTTGCTACCTCACCTAGCTTGGCTTATAGTATTTTTTTCCATACAGAGATTTTAATTCTTTTTTTTTTTTTTTTTGGTACCGGGGATTGAACTCAGCGGCACTCGACCACTGGGCCACATCCCCAGCCCTTTTTTGTATTTAATTAGAGACAGGGTCTCACTGAGTTGCTAAGTGCCTCGCCATTGCTGAGGCTGGCTTTGAACTCGCGATCCTCCTGACTCAGCCTCCCAAAGTGCTGGGATTACAGGCGTGCGCCACCGCGCCCGGCTGAGATTTTAATTCTTTACATAGACATACCAATCTTTTTTTTTTTTCCTTTTTATTATCTGCTGTGTTTTGTATTATGCTTTGGAAAGATACCTTTATTCCAAGATTAGTTTTACAGATCGATTTGTGACTCAGTGGTAGAGTGCCTGCTTAGCATGTACAAGGCTCTGGGTTCAATCCCCAGCACTAGAAAAAAACAAAAACAAAAAACCATCAATGGTACCTGTCACAATAGGGCATACCAATAGTCCCAGCTACTCCTGGAGGCTGAGGCAGGAAGATCACTTGAGCCCAGGAATTAGCGGATAGCCTGGGCAACATACTGAGACCCCATCTCAAAACAAAAAATATCACTGACTGTAAATACAAAATAGTCTTTTTCTAGATTCTTGTGATTGCATGTAGGGGTCAGTCAAATAACCCATGTCAGAATCTTTCATATAATCATATATGCAGAGACCTATTGTAACATCCTCGCGACTGAACACTTAAGGTCACTTCAGGTGAATTGGGCTGCACAAAATAACCACACAGGGGGGCTGGGATTGTGGCTCAGCGGCAGAGCGCTTGCCTCGCACGTGCGCGGCCCAGGTTCGATTCTCAGCACCACGTAAACATAAATGCACTGTATTGTGTACAACTAAAGTAAATAAATAAATATTTTTAAAAAGCAACCACACAGAGACAGAAAATTACCTTAATTTTTGGGGTCTTGTGACGGCTCCTCTTTGACCTTAAGGGTCCGTGGAAAGAGAGAGAGGAGCACATGTTAAACCCTTTTACTTGGTAGAAGCCATTCAAATGAGGCAAGGGGTCAGGTTTCAGGGGGTTGAGTCTAGCTTCCTGATGTCTTGCTGTCAGCAGGTTGACTGACATCTAGAAAGGCCACGCTCATCTCATGTGCTGAGTGGGGATCAAGAACAGAGCAGACAAAGGGAGTTTCCATGGAACATTCTATCCCAAACAGGGCAAAGGGGTAGAATACAAAGGAATAGTTGGGTGTAAATCAACCCCAGTGGGCTCGACTACTCGGAGGGCCACTCGGAGGGCCACACCTTGTTATCCGAGTCCGGGAAAGGCATGAGTCACGAGTCCTGAAGCTTCCTCATCAGGCATCTGTGCTCTTTCAGAGCCAGGTCAGGCATCTGGACTGAAAGGTACGTGCACCTGGTGTGGCTTCCCACAACCCATTGTCCAAATAAGGTGATATTTGCCAGTTCCAGGGATTAGAATCTGTTCTCTTGGGGGACTATTATTCAGCCTACTGTATATGATAACTCGATGTTAACTTTGTGAGGAACTACTGGACTTTTTCTGTAGCTGCATCATTTTTCACAGCCCCAACAATAAACAATGGTTGGACTTCTTCCATGTCCTTACCAACACTTGTTGGTTTCATTATAGCCATCCTAGTAGGTGTGATTTGAATTTCTCTGATGCCTAATGATTTTGAGCAACTTTTTAGGCTTCTTGATCACGTGTATATCTTCCTTGGACCAATTGATATTTGACCTATAGTGTTAACAGTAATTTTTTCTGAATATAGCATAGACAGATTAGTATGGAAATTGATCCCATTATTTGACTTTTGTATTGTAATTAAGATAGTGTGAACTTTTCTTTGAGACTACTTATGCTTTTAAATGTATTTATAGACTCAAAAATTATATTTTAATATACATTTGCCTATATATTACCTCAGTATGCCTCTAATTCTTCAGGGTAGGTTTTTAGCACACAAATGAAGTAACTTACATTGAATGTTCCATTAGTTAACTTGTTAGTATTATCTCTTATTTTCACCATATACCATAAATACAGCAGTTGAGAAACAGACCCAGTCTCTGCCCTCAGAGCTTATAGTCTCTTGGCAGACATAGACATAAATAAATAATAGAAAAATGATCACAGAGGGGCTGAGGCTATGGCTCAGCAGTAGAGCACTCATCTTGCATATGTGAGGCCCTGGGTTCAATCCTCAGCACCACATAAATAAAATAAAGGTATTGTGTCCACCTACAACTAAATATATATATATATATATATATATATATATATATATATATATATATATATATACATATATATATGTATTTTGAAGCCAGGCGTGATGGTGCACACCTGTAATCCCAACACTTGGGAGGCTGAGGCAGGAGGATTGCAAGTTCAAAGCCAGCCTCAGCAATGGTGAGGCACTTAGCAACTCAGTGAGACCCTGTCTCTAATAAAATACAAAAAAGGGCTGGGGATGTGGCCCAGTGGTCGAGTGCCTGAGTTCAATCCCCACCACAAAAAATAATAATAATAATGATAATAATAATATATATGTTAATATATATAAACATAATATATATAAATAATGTAAAATATATGTAAATATGTTTTATATAAATATATAATATGTATTATATATATATTTTAAAGATGATTATAGAAATAAACATAATTATTGGCCGGAGTGTGGTGGAACATGCCTGTAATCCCAGTGGCTCAGGAGGTTGAGGGTAGTTCAAAGCCAACCTTAGCAACAGTGAGGTGCTTAACGACTCAGTGAGACCCTGTCCCTAAATAACATACAAAATAGGGCTAGAGATGTGGCTCAATGGTCGAATGCCCCTGAGCTCAATCCCTGGTACCCCTCCCCCCCCAAAAAAAAGGGGAAAAAAAGAAAAAACATAATTACAAGTTGTAGGGAATGTACAGGCAGACAGGTGAGAGGAACGTAATCTGACTGGGGGTGAGGCAGAGAGGATCAGAGAAGACTTCCTAAGGAAGTAACTGTGTAGGAGCATAAAGTATAGGGTAAGAGGGACAGGAAGAGAATTTCAGGGCAGCAGCGTTAACAAATACAAGGACCCCAACCTGGGAAGGTGTGTGGCAGTTCCCAGGGTCATAAGGAAGGCCAGTTTTCTTGGAGCAAAGATGAAGGCAGAGCGTCACACTGGATGAGGTAGAAGGAAGTGGTAGGGGTTTTTAGGCCTGGAAAGGGAAGGTCTTATTGAAGTTATAAAAGGTTGACATTGCCAAGTTCTTAGCAGAGGAAAGATGTAATCAGGTTTACACATTTTAGGAAGTCTTTCAGGCTTCAGTAGGAGAATGGGAGTAGAGGGGTCAGCATGGAAACAGGAAGACTGTAGAGACTGTTGATGCTGTCCAGGCAGGAGCTGAGGGCAGCGTGGCCTGGTGTGTGGTGATGGAGTTGAACCAATCAGATGACGGTGAGACATGCCTAAGTAGAATCCAGTTGCTTCCTGTGTGGGAGTAAATCAAGGGGAGTTCTTAAGGAGGACTTCCAGGTCCTGTGTGTTCAAGGAGGCTGCACATGGGTGGAGCTCAGCCTGCTGGGATGGAAGCTGTGCCTTCATGTGGAGAGCTCAGAGAAACCTGGGTGGTATCTGTACAGGTATCTGTACGTGGAAGTCATGAGACTGGAAGTAGATAAGAGCCTCCTCGAGAGAACAGGAGTGAATAGGGAAAGGTCTTGACCAGATTCAGAGGACTTTTCATCCTGTTTTGGCTCACTGAAGAGGAAAGACTGGTCAAGTGGACCCAGACGCAGTCACAAGATGGGTCCATGTAGAGTCTGGAGAGCTGAGGGTCCAGACAACTATTGGCTGGGACAGTTTCAGGCAGGTGACTGTGTCATAGATATTGAGGACCCACTAGATTGGGCCACAGGTTCTGAGTCTGTATTTTTGTCCCTAGAGCACTGGGCATGATATCAAGTGAGTGACGGGGTCACAGTGACTGTGTACAGCAGCTGTCATGGAGCATGACGATGTACCACTGAGATGCGCTCTGCTTTGTGGTCACATCTTTGTCTATGACGTTTTTATATTTTTTAGTTTATATAGCATTTGACTTAGTGTGGCAGAAAGCATGCCTGAGAGATTTCTGATTTTTATCCTTTGGTTGTTCTGAATTTGTAGAACAGACTTCATATAGAATAAGCAAGCTTGACACTCTTTGAGTTAAGTGTTCTTCCTACAGGAGGATTAGAGAGAGAGAGAGAGGCAGAGACAGAGACAGAGAGAGACTGCATGTTTATAAACTTCGGAACCAGTCTCCTATTAGCTGGTTCACGTGTGGAGAAGAGGATTTGTTGAAGCACCTCTTCTTCTTTTTCTTTATTTCTCCACATTTTTAAATTGGTGCATTATAGTCGTACATAATGGTGGTATTTGTTGTTACATATTTGTACATGCACACAATATAACAATATACTTTGACCAATATCCTCCCCAGCACTTCCCCCCTTCTCCCTACTCCCACCCCCAGCCCCTTCCTCCACTCTATTAATTTCCCTGAGATCCCTACCATCTTTCTTTTCCTTTTTTCTCTCTAGCTTTCACATATGAAAGAAAATATATGACCCTTGACCTTCTGAATTTGGCTTATTTTGCTTAACATAATGATCTCATGTTCCATCCATTTTCATGCAAATTACATAATTTCACTTTTCTTTATTGCAGAATAGAGCTCCATTGTGTGTGTGTGTGTGTGTGTGTGTACCTCATTTTCTTTATCCACTCATCTGTTGAAGGACTTCGAGGCAGGTTCCATAGTTTGACTATTGTGAATTATGCTGCTATAAACATGAGTATGCATATATCACAATAGTATGTTGACTTTAATTCTTTAGGATAAGAATAAATACTGAGGAGAGGTCTTTTAACTCTGTGGCACTCTGGGCTCAGGACTAGACATGCTTCTCCATGTCTAGTCGGCCAGAGCTCCTCCCCTCCTGGTAAGCCTGTCTTCTGCTGGGGATCAGTGCCCTCTTTCCAAATGCTAGTTCCCCCATCTCTTCTGTTCATCTGTGACACCCAGAGCAGCCTCTGACGGGTTACAAGGCTAGGAGCTAGGTCCTTTGACCCTGCAGTATGGGGAGCCTCTGATGGCAGCCTCCATCTACTGCTTGGGAGATGTTAAATTTTGTGACATATTTCTGTGATTTTTCTTGTGTGTTTTGTTTGTTATACCATGTGGAATCCAATATGTGAAAAGTGAAATAATTGAATTTTGAACCAGATATGGCAAAAAAGGGTTATTGTTAGCTGCTGCTTTTTTCCAAAATTGGAGCTCTGAAGTTGCTTATCCAAGTCTATAATCAGGGTCAATGCTGTCAGTCAGCACTGCCTTCCCCAGTGGTTGCATAGTTCTGTTTTCCTGACATCCTCTCCAAGTGGGGTTCTATAGGTGGCATGCTAATGCGGCAACATCCACACAAGGCCCCTGTTCCAGTGCACAGCAGAGCTGCTTACTTTGCTAGAGGACAGCTCTAGTTCCTTAAGCAGTGTTCTGTATCTCCCTCTTAGGTCCCAGCATCTCTCCTGCTTGATTCCTAGCCTCTTGGCCAGCCGCCCAGGATTGGACAGGGGACTCCTGTGACCTAGACACTGGGGAGGGACATACTTAAAGAGGCCCAGCTTGTCCCTGGGTTTGAGTTGATGGTTCTTTTTTTTTTTTTTTTTTTTTTTTTTTTGGTACTGGGGATTGAACTCAGGGGCACTCGACCACTGGGCCACATCCCCAGCCCTTTTTTTTGTATTTTATTAGAGACAGAGTCTCACTGAGTTGCTAAGTGCCTCGCCATTGCTGAGGCTGGCTTTGAACTCGCGATCCTCCTGCCTCAGCCTCCCAAGTGCTCGGATTAAAGACCATTGCCACCACGCCCGTGAGTTGATGGTTCTTTTATTAATCCAACACCATCAGCTTTCTCTCTTCCAGGCAATCTGCAAAATTCAAACTCCTATAGGTGTCTTACTCTTTTTCTGTGTTAGAGTTTCTTTCTTTATGTCATTGTTTTATTATTTGGTCATTTCTGTAGGAATCTGGGAGAGAAGGAAGGCAGACCTATGTTCTGGTCTGCCATCCTCAGATGAAAATGAGGAAAGTTTCTGATCCTTTAGATCAGGGAGGAAAATATTATAAACCTTCACCATTTCAAAAATATAACTTTTGACTAGCTTGTTTCTCTTGCTTTTTAAGTATAGTTAAGTAGTATCCCTAAAATAAAATAGAGTAGCCAAATTGGACAAAGTAGGTTGTAGAACTTCTGCAAAACTGTCATGAGGTTTGTTGAAGCAAGCAGCTGTGTACTGGCCATCCTGAGCTCATGTCCTTCCCTGCATTCTCCATGTTCAAACTCAGTGATCCAAAACAGGATCGTTGGTTTCCCAGAGTTACATGGTGTCAATGATGCTTAACACAAGGATTTGTTAATGACTTGCTCACTTTTTGTGAACTTTATGTTAATTCTTAAGCTTTCGAGTCACATTAGGGGACCTAAACATGTTTGTTTATTTCAAGTTGGGAGCCACTGCTCAGAGAGTAACTGGTTTTCTTTCTGAAATACAAATTAACCTGTTTTGAACCTAAGTCTTTTTTTTTTTTTTTTTTGTGGTACCGGGGATTGAACTCAGGGGCACTTGACCTCTGGGCCACATCCCCAGCCCTTTTTTGTATTTTATTTGGAGACAGGGTCTCACTGAGTTGCTAAGTGCCTCACCATTGCTGAGGCTGGCTTTGAACTCGCGATCCTCCTGCCTCAGCCTCCCAAAGTGCTGGGATTACAGGCGTGCGCCACCACGCCCAGCCCTAAAGTCTTATTTTGTTTTACATTCTTCTTTACATATTGACCAAACATTAGTGCTTTGTTCTCAGAACTATAGCAGTGTTTGAGGTAAGGCATAAAGTGTTTCCTACAGAAAACAAAAAACAAAAAAACAAAAACAAAAAACCCAAAAAACCAAAAGCAGTTAAAAAGATAATTAAACATATATATGTGACACTTTTTTTTTTTCTTTTTTTGGTACTAAGGATTGAATGCAGGGGTGTTTTACCCCTGAGCTACATCTAATTTTTCCTTTTGAGAGAGAGTTTCACTAAGTTGCTGAGGCTGGCCTTGAACTTGTGATCCTCCTGCCTCAGCCTCTCAAGTCATTGTGATTACATGCATGTTTCACTGTGCCCAGCTATATTTGTGACATTTTTAAGTACAAAAGGTAACAAAATGGAGCTGGGCTTGTGGCTCAGCGGTAGAGTGCTAGCCTAGCACATGCGAAGCGCTGGGTTCGATCGTCAATACCACGTAAAAATAAATAAATAAAATAAAGTTTAAGAAAAAAAGGTAACAAAATGAAAAAGAGTTTTGAATATTTAACAGTGAATTCCTGCAGGTTAGTTCACATTCATGCAGTTGGTTCCAGCACATAGGGTGGGTGCCTGTGGTGGAAGAGTCTGTTTCTTCTCCTGCCTTCCCTGTGGGGGCTTCTAGGGGATCCCCATCCCCGAGTATTTCCTTTTGGAGAAGAACAGGCCCTGAACCTCACATCCTTGTGAGTTCTTCGGTTCTCTTGGGCGCTAAATATTTTAATGTTCATCATAACCCACTCTAAATTAATAAATAAAATAGTAGTTAAAAAAATAATACTGCAAAAAATAATACTACAATGTCTTTTACTTTCATTGTATCTAGTGAAAATATTAAGGTGCATAATAGCATTTAGTAAATTATAACCATTATATTTGCTTGTTTCCCTTCCCCTTTCTTCTCCCAGAAAAAGATTATAGCAGTCTCTGTGACAAGCAGCCAATAGGAAGACTTCTCTTCAGGCAATTCTGTGATACAAAACCAGCTCTTAAGAGTTGCATTGAATTCTTGGTTGCAGTGGTAAGCAATTCATAATCAGGGTTGAACTGCCCAGTCTGGTTTGAAAATTTAAAAACTAGACCTGGACAATGATGTAGAGGTTATGGATAGACTAGTTATATTGGTGTCATAGTATCTTCTTAGTATGGAAATCCCTTCTGTATGAGATGGTATTGCACATGGAATTACATCTCCAGTGCTGAGGAATTGCATCTGCTCACTGAGTGCTTTTGACCCCTGCTGTCTTCATTTGTGCAAGGTTGACAAGCAAAAGAAGGCCATATGCTTCTTCAGCCAACTCACTGTTCTGTTCCTGCCCTCCATGGTCCTGTGGTCCAGAAGCATTTGAAAGAAGGGATAGTGTCATTATAAGACAGATGAGCTCTTGCATGGAATTTACCATGCTCTGCGAAGCATCTAACATTCTTTTGTATCCTATTTGAGATTTACTTTACCTGTGATTTCTTCCTAGGTTTAGAGTTTTGTGTTTCTAAATATTTATGAAGACCACTGGCAAGCCTAGAATTTCAAAACTATGAAGTTCATATGTAACCAACCAATAGAAAATTGGTGGAATTCAGCAGAAAAGCTCTCTGACTTTGTTATTTGTACCAAGGTTATAACACAGCTTTGGCTAGTCCTAGCTATATCAGCAAATATATATCTAACACTTATTATTATTATTATTATTTTTGGTACCGGGTATTGAATTCAGGGGCACTCAACCACTGGGCCATATCCCTAGCCCTTTTCTTTGGGACGGGGGGTACCGGGGATTGAACTCAGGGGCACATCACCATCCCTATATTGTATTTTATTTAGAGATAGGGTCTCACGGAGTTGCTAAGTGCCTCGCCATTGCTGAGGCTAGCTTTGAACTCGCAATCCTCCTGCCTCAGCCTCCCAAGTGCTGGGATTACAGGCATGCGCCACCGCGCCTGGCTCTAACACCTATTACATACAGAGGGTTGTATTATATCATTGAGTTTGTATTCACTTTTTCGCCATAATAGCCTCATAAAAACTTCTTGAAGAGCCGGGTGTGGTGGCGCACGCCTGTAATCCCAGCACTTGGGAGGCTGAGGCAGGAGGATCGCAAGTTCAAAGCCAGCCTCAGCAATGGCGAGGCACTTAGCAACTCAGTGAGACCCTGTCTCTAATAAAATACAAAAATGGGCTGGGGACTTGGCCCGTGGTCGAGTGCCCCTGAGTTCAATCCCCAGTACCACCAAAAAACAAAATAAAACAAAACAAAAAGAAACTTCTTGAAGTTATTTATTTATAATGTCATTTTTTCAGAAAAACATTTGAAGCTCTTTTTTTTAATTTGGTTCCTACCCCTGAAAGCTCCCCTAGTCTGTACCTTCTGTAATTAAAGACGACGAAACTTAGAAAAGAGTCAGTTATTTCTTTTCTTTTCTTTTTTTTTTTTTTTTTTTTTTTTTTGGTACCAGGGATTGAACTCAGGGGCACTCGACCACTGGGCCATATCCCCAGCCCTTTTTTTGTATTTTATTAGAGACAGGGTCTCACTGAGTTGATAAGTGCCTCGCCATTGCTGAGGCTGGCTTTGAACTCGTGATCCTCTTGCCTCACCCTCCCAAGTGCTGGGATTACAGGTGTGCGCCACTGCGCCCAGCTGTTATTTCTTTTTTTTTTTTTTAATATTTATTTATTTACTTTAGTTGTACACAATGCAATGCATTTATGTTTACATGGTGCTAAGGATCGAACCCAGGCTACACACGTGCGAGGCGAGCGCTCTGCCTCTGAGCCACAACCCCAGCCCCAGCTGTTATTTCTTCTTCTTTTTAATATTTATTTATTTGCTTTAGTTGTACACAATGTGTTTATTTATGTAGTGCTGAGGATTGAACCTGGGTCGCACACATGCTAGGCGAGTGCTCTACTGCTAAGCCACAACCCCAGCCCCTGTTATTTCTTTTTAAAGGCAGGATTCTGATGCAGTGGGCCATGCCCTCTTGGTTCAAGGAGTGGAACATGGGCCTAAATTTTCATGTAATGGGTTATGTTTGCCAAACTGCCTTGCTTTAAGAATTTAGGGACCTACAATTCTATTTCCAGTAAGAAGGCAAAACTGCATAGTTAAAATTCTATTTTGGGTTTAAATTTTCTGATATCATCATGATACCTATTAGTTACTAGGTAACAGTTGACTATGGTAACAGGTTTAATTTTGTTTTTTAATTTACAAAAAAATTTCTGGTAACAATTGTGTGGGTTCAGAAAGAGTACTTGATGGTGCTGTTCATGTAGCACTTACTGCTTTGACTGTCCTGTGATAGGTGATTATAGGTTCTTGGTGCAGAGATTGCATCTTATCACTCCCCACCCCCACACACACAGCATTTGACCCCTTGCTCAATGTTTGTTGAATAAATTAATGGCATCTATAAAAGTCAGGATTCAGCCAGAACCAGAGTCATTAGGAGGTAGATTTGAAGATTGATTACAAGGCATTGGCTTATGATGGTGGATCTTACTAGACAAATCCAAAATATATAGGATGGACCATCAGGAAGGACATGGTGGAACCCTCCAGAAATGGACACAGCTGCTGTCCTTAAGCAGAATTTCTTCAGAGAAGCCCCAGCTCTGCTCTTAGCACTTTTCAACTGTTTGGGTGAGACCCACCCAGATTATGTAGAATAATCTCCCTTATATCAAGTCAACTGAAGTTAAGAGAGAAAAATGCTCAACCGCCAGGAAAAGTTCAACTTCTGTTCCCGCTCTCAAAACATTGGTATAAAAGATTAAACAGCTGCCTAAAGTAGGTGAAGGAGAATCTCTTGTGTGGTTGAAGAAATAAGAATTAAAAAGCAAAAATGATTTGTGGAACTGGAGAGTTGAGACTGTGGTCTGCTGGAGAGTCCCTCACAGAACCTTGTTGGGACTCCCAGCTTCATGTCCAGGATGGAAATCAGGGGAAAGGAATTCTACCTAAACCTTCCCCCAAAGCCTCAGGGACTTGTAACATCAGCCGGAGGCTGCCCACTTAGTGTATAAAGCAGGTCTGACCAGCAGTATTCCTGGTGAAGTGCTGTGTGCCCTAACAGGAGCTGTGTGTATAAGTGCAGGAAGGGGCTGCAAGCTCACATACATCGCCTTTTCCCCAAAGGCCCCGCTTCCTTGAGGGACACCTACCCAGTACCTCCCCATGGAGTTTTCTCCAGGACCAGAAGTGGGTTGCAGAGCAAGTAAGTCCCTGGTGGTCCCACGATGCAGAATGCCAAGAGTGCTGCTCCTAGCTGAGATTTCAAGATGGAGGAATTAGAGCAGGTTGCTTTCCTAGCTACTCTGTGGCATGAAACCAGGACAGCAGATAGGCAGCTTCCTCAGCAAGGTAGGTGAATGGAAAAAAGTGTCGGGGGAGACTTTACTTGAGTTTAATACTGGACATTCAAAGCAGACTGGGAACTCAAGAGGTTGTATATAATAAAATAAGGAAGAAATCTCCAGCACCACAGCCACTACTGTAGCTGGAGGCACCAGCCAGTGTGGTCCTTCCACAAGCACAGTGGAGGGATAAGGGAATTAATAGAACCCACATTTTTAGGAGGACTGAGGCATGTCTGGGTATAGAGAGTTGAGAGATCAAAGACACTGCCTGACTAAACTGAAGGGCACACTACACAGTAGCCTTGTACTGGAAAGAAACTGCATCTCTCCCGGCGGGGTGCAGAGGATAGAGGAAGGAACCATTTTACAGTTATGACACTGGGACCAGCATCTGAGGGAGCCGAGTCCTAGCAAATCCAAGGCTGGCCTGAAATATAGCCTGGCAAACCCACACTGCACAACATAGAGTGTGCCTAAGTGACCAGGAGAAAACCAAACGTGGAGAGAGGTTTACACAGGGAACTACTGGTCGTGGAAACCCACCCAGCTCTACCCCTTCCTCTCTAATACGACTGCTTGCAGGACTGGCTGGGAGAGATGCACCTGGCCAGGAATTTGAAAGGGCAGGAGAGACTGAGTTTGAAGACTGAACCTGAGACCAGGAAAATTGAGGTCCGAAGGTGATATAGTGGACTAAGAATTGGTTCCTCTACCATACATGTGGAACCCAGGGTAGATCCTGGGGTGTAATCTTCCAGCATGGACCAGCTATTGCTGGGCCCTGGAGATGTGCTATTTAGAATCTCCAGACCCACTGACATTCAGCAAAGAGCCTGGAGCCTACCTAAGCCTAAACGCCACTCCCACCCCCAGGAGTTTCACCTGTGGGATTACCTCTCCCACCCCAGTGGAGCAAGCATCATACTTCAGACAACCCCACTTAAAACCACTGAGAAGGGAAGCTAAGAATCTTTTATACTCCAACAGAAACAATTCTTTAACTTTACATTGAGATCTCTTTTTTTCTTTTCTCTACTTAATTGTGACCTTAATGGTTCATGGACATTTATACACATTTGAAGGAGCCCTAATTAGGAAGGGCTGTTGCAGCTAGCTGGAAGCCATAAGTTCCACCTGATATGTATGTGACGCACCTGTAGGCACCCGAAAAGCTGAAGGTATATAACCGGGTGAAAGTGGTCCGAGTTAGGAGAACGGAGAATTCAGTCAGCCGGGCAGTCACTCGGTCGGTCAGAAGAATCAGAGCGGCCAGAACGTAGGCAGAGCGGTTACAGAAGAGAAACCAGATAGAAGACAGAAGAGAAACCAGATAGAAGAAGTAATGACTGGTCAGAGTTAGGCCGAGACTCCTGAGGAAGACAGAAGACAGAAGAAAGAAGAAGGAAGAAAGAAGAGAGAAGAAAGAAGCTCTAATCTTTCTCTAAGCTAAGCTCTATCTTTCTATCTTTCTAACTCTAAGCTAAGAAGACAAGAAGAAAAGCTCGCTTTAATCTTTCTCTCTAAAAATCTTTCTTTCCCTCTCTAAGCTCTAAGAAAGTAGAAGTAAAAGTAGTAAAAGCTTAACTCTGCCCCCGAGAGTTTTTATCCCGGTTTACGGTACCAGGCAGCTTACACACATTCATATTATTTTTTCTCATTTCTAGCATTTTTTAAACCAGGTATTTTTCATGGATCACTTTTTTGAGGAATAGGAAGTTTGATTAGTATATTTCAGTTTTGTTTTGTATTATTTTTCAATTTTTAATTTTTAAATTGTTTACTTTATGTATTTTTCTCTTTCACTTGTGTTTCCCTCGATTTTCTTTTTTCTTCTGCTAACAGCCAATCTCTATATTGTTCTCTCTTTCACTCTTCCTTTAATTTTTTTTTACATCTGTTTTCTCTTGTTCTCCCTCATAATCATCACATCCTATATTATTTCTGTTCTCTCCCTGTTCACCATTCGAATTTGTAAACCATTTTGCAAACTTACTGTTTTTATTGATGGCAATAACAGATACTGTCATTTCTGTTCATTGTGACAACATCATAGACGTCATAGTAGGAACTGTCTGGTTTAATGTTATGTATATTGTTTGCATTGGTTGTTATTATTATTTGTCACCCCCTTAACAGGTACTGAGGTACTGAACACCTTCAGGGACACAATAAGTCCACAGGGTAGAAACTCTACTGACTCAGATCCATATTGTTCGATGGTTAGACACACAAACAACATGGAAAAAACAAGGGAACAAATCTTCCCATACAAACCAAGATACTTCAGTAACAGAATCCATTGCAACCACAGTGGAAGAAATGTCAGAAAAGGAGTTTAGAATGTATATAGTTAAACTGATCTGCAAGGTGAGGGATGATATAAGGAGTGATATCCGAGAGAAAATACAAGAAGTGAAAGATCACTTCAATAAAGAGACATTCTGAAAAAAAAAAAAATCCTCAAAATGAAGAAATCAATAAACCAATTTAAAAATTCAATGGAAAGAGGGCTGGGGTTGTGGCTCAGCAGTGGAGCGCTTGCCTAGCATGTGCGCGGCCCAGATTCAATCCTCAGCACCACGTAAAAATAAAGGCATTATGTACAACTAAAACAAATAAATAAATATTTAGAAAAATTCAATGGAAAGCATCACCAACAGACTATACCACTTAGAAGACATAGAGTTTCAGGCAATGAAGACAAAACATATAATCATGAAAATAAAGTTGACCGTGGAGAAAAGAGGTTAAGAGACTGTAAACTGGGCTGGGATGGTGGCTCAGCAGTAGAGCGCTCACCTAGCATGTGCACAGCCCTCAGTTTGATCATCAGCACCACGTAAAAATAAAAATAAAGGTATTGTGCCCAACTACAACTACAAGATAAATATTACAAAAAAAAAAAAAAAGAGGCTGTGAACAGAACTTCCAAAAAATATGGGATAACCTGAAAAGACCAAATTTAAGATTAATTGGGATGAAAGCTCGTAGATACAAACCAAAGGAATGCAAAATCTTTTCAATGAAATCGTATTAGAAAATTTCCCAAACCTAAAGAATGAAATGAAAAATCAGATACTGCAGGAGGTTTACAGGACCCCAAATGCACAAAATTACAACAGACCCACACCAAGGCACATTATTATGAAAATGCCTAACATACAGAATGAGGACAGAATTTTAAAGGCTGCCAGAGAAAAATGAAAAGTCACATTTAGAAGCCGGACATGGTGGCACACGCCTGTAATCCCAGCACTTTGGGAGGTTGAGCAGGAGGATTGCGAGTTCAAAGCCAGACTTAGCAATGGCGAGGCACTTAGCAACTTAGTGAGGCCCTGTCTCTAAATAAAATACAAAAAAAAAAAGGGCTGGGGATGTGACCCAGTGGTTGAGTGCCCCTGAGTTCAATCCTCAGTACCACACACACACACAAAAAAGTCACATTTAGAGGGAAACCAATCCAGATCTCACCTGATTTCTCAACCAAGACATTCAAAGCTAGGAGGTCTTGGAATTATATATATCAAGCTCTGAAAGAAAATGGATACCAGCCAAGAATACTATACCCAGCGAAAATAAGCTTCAGGGGGGCTAGGGTTGTGGCTCAGCTGTAGAGCGCTCGCCTAGCTTATGCGTGGCCCGGGTTTGATCCTCAGCACCACGTAAAAATAAATGCATTGTGTACAACTAAAGCAAATAAATAAATATTTTAAAATATATAAGCTTCAGAATTGATGATGAAATAAAAACCTTCCATGATAAACAAATGTTAAAAGAATTCACAACTAGAAAGCATGAACTACGAAACATACTCAATAAAATATTTCATGAAGAAGAAATGAAAAATAAAAGTGAAAACCAGCAAAGGGAGGAACTATACTAGAAGAATAGTCAAAGGAGAAACTAATTAAAATTGGAAAACCAGAAATAAATCAAAATGACAGGGAATAAAAATCATATCTCAATTATAACATTGAATTTAAATGGCTTAAACTCATCAATCAAAGATATAGACTGATAGATTACATTAAAAAACAAGGCCCAACAATATGTTGTCTCCAAGAGACTCACCTCATAGGCAAAGACTTCCACAGACTGGAGGTAAAAGGATGGGAAAAAAACATACCACTCATGTGGATCTTGTAAACAAGCAGGGATTTCTATCCTCAGATAAAGTGGACTTCAAGTCAAAGTTGATTGGAAGGGACAAAGAAGGCCATTTCATACTGTTTAAGGGAATTATACATTAAGAAGACATAACAATGGGCTGGGGTTGTGGCTTAGCGGCAGAGCGCTCGCCTCGCATGTGCGCGTCCCAGGTTTGATCCTCAGCACCACGTAAACATAAATGCATTGCATTGTATACAACTAAAGTAAATAATAAATAAATAAATATTTTTTTTAAAAAAAGAAGACATAACAACGGAGCATCTACATACATCAAACAAACCCTTCTCAACTTCAAGAATCAGAGAGCTCAAAACCCAATAGAGGTGTGACTTTAACACACCTCTCTCATCACTGGATAGATCATTTAAACAAAAACTAAATAAAGAAGCTATAGAACTAAAAATATGCTAGCTGAACTAACTCCCACCATGGTGAGCTTTTGTACTTGAAGAGCAACTTATCAGAAGCAGTGTGGATAGTGTACCTGCTCGTGTAAATAGAGCCAGGCCTGTACAGCTTGCCCCTACCACCATCCTCTGCCTCGTAGAGCTGATGGGATGTTCAGGGGTGGATTCTTCTCTGGTAAGGGGTTAAGCCTCACACAGGATACAATTTAGTTCCATCCTTTTTTTTTTTTTTTTTGTACCAGGGATTGAACACAAGGGTGGTTAACCACTTAGCCACATCCCTAGTCCTATTTTGTATTTTATTTAGAGACAGAGTTGCTTAGTGCCTTGCCATTGCTGAAGTTGGCTTTGAATTTGTGATCCTCCTGTCTCAGCCTCCCAAGTGCTGGGATTACAGGCTTGCGCCACCGTGTCCTGCTCCATCCCCATTTTTTAAGGACACACCAAGCCTGGAAAGTCCTTGAGAGTTTTCAGGAGCTAGTTGATGAAGTGATTTATTTTCCTCTAACAACAGTTGGATGGCATTATGGTCCCTCCCCTGACTCCTGGTGTAGGGGACTCTTACTTTGGTATCACCAATTCTGACTTCCCTGCAATTCTGGACACAGCTTTTTAAGTGGCTCTTAGAAATTTCTAAAATGTTATTCTCTAGTCCATTTTTATTTAGCTACAGCGAATGGATTGAAATATAATAGATCATAGAGAGTATTATGAAGAGTGTTGCTCTACTACTTTATTAACCCCCTTTTAAAAATGACATTTAGCCGGGCGCGGTAGCACACGCCTGTAATCCCAGCACTTGAGAGGCTGAGGCAGGAGGATCGCGAGTTCAAAGCCAGCCTCAGCAACGGCGAGGCACTTAGCAACTCAGTGAGACCCTGTCTCTAATAAAATACAAAAAAAGGGCTGGGGATGTGGCTCGGTGGTAGAGTGCCCCTGAGTTCAATCCCTGGTACCAATAAATAAATAAATAAAAATAAAAATAACATTTTAAAGCTGGGAGTATAGCTCAGTGCTAGAGCATATGCTTAGCATGTGCAAGGCCCTGGACTCTATCCCTAGTGTCCCCCCAAAATAATAATTGACAGTTTCACTCCCTCCAGGCCCTTAGACTCCCAAAGAATACTGGAGATACTTGATCAATATAACTGCTGTCTGATTCTGAGGGTACCAGGTCAATTCCATAAGTCAGAGAATTTGAAAATTATGAAAAATAGTTGGTGAAGAAGCACAACTTATATTTTTCTTTTCTCTTGTCTCTCTAATCAGACGGAGTATGAAGTTGCCATTGAAGAGGAACGAAGAGATTGTGGACTATCAATCATAGAGAGATTCTTCGATAATGAGGTGTTTTTTTTCATTAGAATAAAGATTTGTAAATAGCTTACTTAAATAATGCAAGTGCAAAGCTATCTTTACTTTGATATTACAAATATGCTAAATATTTTAATTTGTTGCAAATCTTCCTTTTCTGTGCTCTTGTTTGATTAAGGAATCTATATTCATTGATTCAATGAATTGAAAACTTTATGTGTTTCTTCAAACAGAATGAAGAATTAGAGTTTTATTTGCTGCTCTGGAGTAAAAATAACATTTTTTTCCTAAAAGCTTTAACAGATCTTAGTTTTTATTCTTTTTGACTTATGGTTTGGATGTGAGGTGTCTTCCAAAAGCTCACAGGTGAGACAATGTGAGAGTTTAGAGGAGAAATGATTGGGTTTTGAGAGCCTTAATTCAATTGCTGAATTAATCACCTGATGGGATTAATTAAGTGGAACAGAAGGCAAGTGGGCTATGGATGGAGGAGGTGAGGCATCCAGGGTGTGGTTCTGGGGTATATATTTGTATCCAGTGAATGGAGTCTCTCTCTGCTTCCTGATCATCATGTAAGCTGCTTCTCTCTGCACACTCTTCTGCCATGTTGTTCACACTCACCTTGAGCCCCAAGGCATGGAGCCTGCTGTTTCTAGATTGAAACCTCTGAAACTGTGAGCCCCCAAATAAACTTTTCTTCCTCTACAATTATTCTGGTTGGGTCTTTCAGTCACAGCAGGAAAAAAGCTGACTAAAACAACTCACAACATTCTTTCTTTTTTTTTCTTTTTTTTTTAATTTGTGTTTGTGGTACTGGGGATTGAACACAGGAGGGCATAACTATTGACTACATCCCCAGCCCTGCACCCCTTTTTTAGATTTTTAGACATGGTCTCACTAAATTGCCAGTGCTGACCTTGAACATGTGATCCTCTTGCCATAGCCTCCCTAATAGCTGGGATTACAGGCATGGGCCACTGTGCTAGCCTGACTTTCCAAGTTCCTGCAGTTTAGTATGTCACTGAAATCAGACCTGTTCCTTTCCTGTGGCTTCTGTTTGGTAGGCTATTAGAAGTCCTAAATTCTGGAAGGAAAACAGTAATGACATTTTGTGAACACTCTAAGTCTTGTAAATGTGATAAATTATAATGAATGGAAATTAATTGCTCACAGTTCTAGAGGTTAGGAAATCCAATATCAAGGTACCAGAATCTGACAGTGGCCTTACTATGTCATCACATGGCAGAAGGGCAAAAAGAGTGAATGCAGGAAGGGGTGCACCTACTTGCTAGAGGGCATTAATCCATCCAGAAGGTGAAAGGTGTCCATGTCCCAATACTGCCACAATGGCAGATAAGTTTCAACATGAGTTTTATAGCAGTCAGACATTCAAACCATAGCACTTGATGGTAGAGAGATGTTCATATTCTTTTTTCCCTCCTTTATTTACCATCAGCTTAGGAAACTGCCATATTCTTCCTCGCCTCCACCTGATTGCCTTGCCCTTGTACTTTACCAAAAATCAAAACAATGATTCATATCATTGTAGTTTGTCTTTGCTGATCTTTTCTTTAACAACAACAAGAAAAAAATCTCTTGCTTTTACATACTAAAAAAGGGAATTTCTTAAGGTCATTTATTCAAATTTCAGAAACCTAGAATAAGTAAAATACCAAAAGTAAGAACACTGTGTGTGTTCATTCTTGCATATGTTTATCCTATCATTCAGATACTCTTAGTTTTCATCTCTTGTTTCTCAAATACTAAAAATTCATCCAAGTTTGAATGTACAATTAAAAGGAAACATGACCAAAACCAGTTGGATTTTTGTTGGGAATACAAAGTTGGTTCAGTAGCCAAAAATGAATTAATACAATATACCAGCCGGGCGCGGTGGTATATGCCTATAATCCCAGCACTTGAGAGGCTGAGGCAGGAGGATCGTGAGTTCAAAGCCAGCCTCAGCAATGGCGAGGCACTTAGCAACTCAGTGAGACCCTGTCTCTAATAAAATACAAAAAAGGGCTGGGGACATGGCCCAGTGGTCGAGTGTCCCTGAGTTCAATCCCCAGTACCAAAAAAAAAAAAAAAAAAAAAAAAATATATATATATATATATATATATATATATTAAAGATATTATGATAGACACAGAAAAAGCATTTGAAAAAAATCAATATTCCTTGGTAATTAAAGTATTCAACAAACTAGGAATGGAATGGAACTTGCTTGGCCTGACAAAAGATATCTATGAAATACCCTCAGCTAGCATCATACTTAAGTATGAAAGACTATATGTTCTGTTCTAAGATTAGGAACAAGATGAGCTTGCCAGTTCTCACTACATCCATTGAATGAAGGTGTGACAGGATATCCCATTGTATTGGAGGTTCTAGCCAGAGCATTTATGCAATAAAAAGAAATGAAATATATCCATATTGGAAAGGAAAAAATAAAACTATCACGATTTTACATATAGAAAATCCTAAGGAATCCATGTACACACATAAAGAAAAAATACTAGAGCTAATAAGTGAGTCTTGTAATGATTGCAGGATACAATATAATCAAAATTCTATTCTTGTACACTAGCAATTAAAATCCCAAAAAATAAATTAAGAAATTCCACTTTTATTTTCATCAAAAAAGAATAAAATATTTAAGAATTAATATAACAAAATGAAATATTTGCATAATAAAAAAACAGAAAGCATTGAAAAATTATAGAAGATCTAAATAAATGGAAAGATATTCCATGTTCATGGATCAAAAATTTTAATATTGTTAACATGGCAATACTCTCGAAATGGATATACAGATTCAGTACAACCCTTATCAAAATTCTAGCTGCCTACTTTGCAGAAATTAATAAGCTGATTTTTTTTAGAATTTTTTTTTAGAATTCATATAAACAAAGGACACAGAATAGTTACAATATTCTTGAAAAATAAAAACATTTAGGAGTCACACTTTCCAATTTCAAAACTTAACTGCAAAGCTACAATAATCAAGACAATGTGGTACTTGGATAAGAATAGACATATGAGTCATATGAATCAGTGACATAGAATTGAAAGTCCGGAAATAAACCCATATATTTGTAGTCACTGGGCTGTATGGGTGCCAAGACAGTTCAGTGAGCAAAAGAAGAGTCTTTTCAACAAATGATTCTGGAACAACTGGATATCCACATGAAAATGAGGTTGGACCCTTACCTCAAACCATAAATAATAATTGCCATACAGATAAAGATCTAAATGTAAGAACTAAAACTATACAGCTTTCTAATATTCAGGTATGTTAAGGACTCTTACAACTTAACAATAAAAACACAGCCCAATTTAGAGTTCCAGAAGTCTTAGTTCTACTTTTGCTGTGTGTAGCCTCAGACCAGTTGCACTGTACCTTAACTCACTGTGCTGTGAGATGAGAGGCATGGCTGTTCCTTTCTGTGGGAATTAATTATTAATATAAATTAATCTATTAATGTAAAGCATTTCTAAGATTAAAAATGATCTTTA
Source organism: Tamias sibiricus (assembly GCA_025594165.1). Taxonomy (NCBI): domain Eukaryota; kingdom Metazoa; phylum Chordata; class Mammalia; order Rodentia; family Sciuridae; genus Tamias; species Tamias sibiricus. The sequence continues at coordinate 2,330,515 of CM046665.1, forward strand.
TTTGAAGTTAATCATTGAAAAGTCTTTTTTATTTTTTTGTTTGTTCTACTTGGTCGTACATGCCCGCAGAATGCTGTTCAATTCATCATACACAAATGGAGCACAACATTTCAATTCTTTGGTTGTACATGGTGTAGAGATGCACCATTCGTGCAATCACACATGTACCTAGGGTAATGATGTCCATCTCATTCCACCATCTTTCCTGCCCTCATAACCTTCCCTCCCCTCCCCTTTGTTCTATCTAAAGAAACTCCATTCTTCCCATGCATACCCCCCCCCAATAATAGATCAGCATTCACTAATCAGAGTAAACATCCAGCCTTTAGTTTTTGGGGTTTGTCTTACTTTCCTTAGCATAATATTCTTCAACTCCATCCATTTACCTGCAAATGCCACAATTTTATTCTCTTTTAATGCTGAGTAATATTCCACTGTGTATATATACCACAGTTTCTTTGTCCATTCACCTACTGATGGGCATCTAGGTTGGTTCTACAGTTTAGCTATTGTGAATTCAGCTGCTATAAACATTGGTGTGACTATGTCATTATAGTATGCTCACTTTAAAGTCCTTTGGGTATAGACCAAGGAGTGTGATAGCTGGGTCAAATGGTGGTTCCATTCCAAATTTTCTAAGGAATCTCCGCACTGCTTTCCAAAGTGGTTGCACCAATTTGTAGTCCCACCAGCAATGTATCCTCTTCAACACTTCTTATTGTTATATTCTTGATAACTGCCATACTGACTGGGATGAGATGAAATCTTAGAGTAGTTTTGATTTGCATTTCTCTAATTACTAAAGATGTTGAATACTTTTTCATATATTTGTTGATTACATGTGTATCTTCTTCTGAGAAGTGGCTGTTCAATTCCTTAGCCCATTTATTGATTGGATTGTTTGTTTTTTTTGGCATTAAGTCTATGAGTGTTTTTATCCTGGAGATTAGTGCTCTATCTGATGTGTGTATGGTAAAAATCTGTTCCCACACTGTAGGCTCTCAGTTAGCTCAATGATTGTTTCCTTTGCTGAGAAGAAGCTTTTTAGTTTGAATCCATCCCATTTAATGATTCTTGATTTTATTTATTGTACTTTAGGAGTCTTGTTAAGGAAATTGGGGCCTAATCTGACATGATGAAGATTTGGGCCTACTTTTTCTTCTATTAGGTGCAGGGTCTCTGGTCTAATTCCTGAGTTCTTGATCTACTTTGAATTGAGTTTTGTGTATGGTGAGAGATAGGGGTTTAATTTCATTTTGCTACATGTGGATTTCCAGTTTTCCCAGCACCATTTGTTGAAGAGACTATCCTTTTTTCAATGTATGTTTTTGGTGGCTTTGTCTAGTATAAGATAACTGTATTTATGTGGGTTTAAAACCCTATCTTGGGCTGGGATTGTGGCTCAGTGGCAGAGCGTTCGCCTCCCACGTGCGCGGCCCGCGTTCGATCCTCAGCACCACATAAACATAAATGCATTGCATTGTGTACAACTAAAGTAAATAAATAAATATTAAAAAAAAAAACCCTATCTTGGGGGCTGGGGTTGTGGCTCAGCGGTAGAGCGCTCGCCTAGCATGTGCGCGGCCCGGGTTCAATCCTCAGCACCATGTAAACATAAATGTGTTGCATTGTGTACAACTAAAGGAAATAAATAAATATTTTTTAAAAAAATAAAAATAAAACCCTTTCTTAATATTTAAAAAAATAGAAAAAGGACTGAGGATACAGCTTAGAGTGCCCCTGGGCTTCATCCTAGTACCACAAAAAAACAAAAAGATATTATTAATCTTTTCTGAGCAGGTGAGGTGCCATGCTTCTGTAGCTCTAGCTATTTGAGAGGCCAGATAGGGGGATCGCTTGAGTCTACAAACTTGAGACCCACGTAGGCAGCATAGCAAGACCCTGTTATTATCACCCCTCTACTTACTGTCTCTGTCATTTTGACTACCGTGGGTATCTTACAAGTGAAATCATTTAGTATTTGTCCTTTTGTGACTTATTTGACTGAGCAGGATATCGTTGAGATTCATCCATATTGTAGCATGTGTCAGAACGTTCTTCCTTTGTGTGGTCCTGGGCATTGAGCTCAGGCCCTCATGCATGCTAAGCAAGAGTTCTGCCACTGAGCTACATAGCCTAACCTTTGAAGGTCTTTCCTTTTAAGGCTGCATGCGTATGTCACATTTTATGCATCCATTCATGGAAACTTGGATTGTTTCCATCTTTGGGCTAATGTGAATAATGCATATTCTTCTTCAAGGCCCTGCTTTCCATTCTGAATTTTTTATTTTAGGGGCTGGGGATTGAACCCAGGTTCTCACGCATATGAGTCAAGTGCTCTACCAGTGAGCTGCACCCCCTAGCCCTCATTCCAGATATATTTGGAGTGCATAGGAATGGGTCTCAAAAGGCAGACAGCAGGCTGAACTCTGGAGAGCAGGATTGGGGCAGAGGATTAAGGTGGCATTTTGATTTGTTATTTCATACATTTTATGTTTTTATTTTTTAATAGTAGGCATTTAGGTTCTTCTTACAATTGGTCACCTATGAAATCACTAATTGCTGTGTGTTTGGTTTGTGCTGTATTGAGAAGACAGAAGCCCCTTTACCAGAAATGCCTCCAGATGCTGTGAGGCTCTGCAGATGGAGTCTGAAGCAGAACCCCTCCAAGGATGTCTTTGAGGAATGCACCAGGTGAGTGGTTCGTGCCCATCCCCAAGCATATCATCTGTGAGCATGCCCAGGACAGAGGGTGGACTGGAGTTTTCTCCTCATGGACAAGTTCTTATCAGAGTATTTTCCAAATTAGAATGATCGCTTTCCCTAGAAAGAATAACTGTAGGGTGACATTGACATGTATGAGTGGGTGCTGAAGAGGGTCATGTGATTGAGCCTGTGTCCTAGCAGCCCTATGACAGCTCTGGGACAGCTCTGCACTGCCTTGTAGAATGCCATCTCATTTTGTGTAAGCACACTTGATGGTGTTCAGACAGTGATGCAATCACATTTATCAGAGTGTGTGCCCATTGTTAAGTGACTCATGACCACTTTTTTAAAAAAATATTTATTTATTTAGTTGTACACAATGCCTTTATTTATTTTTACATGGTGCTGAGGATTGAACCCGGGCCACACACATGCCAGGCGAGCACTCTACTGCTGAGCCACAACCCCAGCCCTCATGACCACTTTTAAGGCCTTTTCCTATGTATTTTTAATGCCCAAAGAGTTTTCAAAACCTTATCTTAAATCGGTCTTATCTTGATGTTGCAAGTGGGCACCAGACCTCAGGGAGTTTAATTTGTTCAATTTGACAAATAATTTATTAATGAGGTCTACTCTAAGTAAGAATTTTATTATTTCTATAACAAAATTATAAATAAAATCTAAGAGGCATGGCTAATCTCATAAAATTTGTTCAAGAAACATACGGTTTGGGGATGTGGCCCAGTGGTAGAGCACTTGCTAAGCATGTCTTGAGGCCCTGGTTCTGACCCCAGGAACCACAACCAACAACAAAATATTAACAACAAGAAAGAAAGAAAGAAAAAGAAAGAGAGAGAAAGAAAGAAGGAAAGAAAGAAAGAAATGTATAACCTAAAATATTTTTTAGGTACTTTTTATTCAGTTTCTTTTTTAAAAAAATATTTATTTATTTGCTTTAGTTGTACACAACATGTTTATTTGCATGTGGTGTTGAGGATCGAACCCGGGCTGCACATGTACTAGGCGAGCACTCTACCGCTGAGCCACAACCCCAGCCCCTCTATTCAGTTTCTGGTGTGTCACATATTAACATTTTCTACCAAATGACTATAATCATTCTGTTGTTTGCTTGCTATAGTCTTGTGGCTTTTTTTTTTTTTTTTTTTTTTTTTTAGTACTGGGGAATGAATCCAGGGGCACTTTACAACTGAGCTACATCCTGAGCCCCTTTTAAAATTTCTTTTATTTTGAGATGGGTCTGAATTTCTCAGACTAGCTTCAAACTTGCCCTCCTCCTGGCTCAGCCTCCTGAGTATCTGGGATTACAGTAGTGTGCCACTGACTCAAGCCTACCTTAGTCTTATTTACAAAAGATTTTACTTTCTTCTGAAACACATATATGCACACACCTTGAATGCATTTTAAACTATCATTTTACTACTGGTATATTCTTTTTATGAAGTTATTATTTTTCCTATGTCCTTATATGCAAAAAAGAATGACTTGAGTTGGGAGGGTAAAGTGATTTCATGTCTTTTAAATTCTTCCTATTTTCACTGATAGCACTGGAATTCATTGTGAACTTCTATAATGGCAGTTGTATACTGAATTGTGTATAATGATGGACTTTTCCATATTCTGTGTTAATGTACTGAGACATAGCTTTTTACATGTTTTTACACAACAAATGTATATAATTACATAAACTCTTTTTCTAGAGTCATCCATAACTATTTGAGTAAAGATCCATTTGAAGAATATCAAGAAAGCCCTTATTTTTCCCAATTTTTGCAATGGAAATGGCTAGAAAGGTATGTTTTAATTTAAAACTCAATAAAAATAAGTAGTAACTTCTAATAGTGCATACTGATTGAGGTCTACTTTTCCATCTATCAAAATACTACTGTAAATCTAGAGTTGTATATGGTATTTTTTTTATACAGAAATTATTAACAGGTATAGTATTACACAATTTCTTTTGATTCTATGAACTCTAGTCTTTCTTTTTAAAGTAGCAGTCCTGTTGGTGCAATGATTAGAAAATAAAACATCCTGGGGCTGGGGTTGTGGCTCAGTGGTAGAGTGCTTGCCCAGCATGTGTGAGGCACTGGGTTCGATTCCCAGCACCACATAAACAAACTAAGTAAACAACATAAAGGTATTGTGACCATCTACAACCAAAAAAAAAAAAAAAGAAAGAAAGAAAAGAAAACATTCTAGGTTTATAAAAATATATTATGGTGGTTGAAACTGCAGTCTAGGCTCCTGCTCAGCCTCTTGCTAGCTGTGACCTTAGGCAAGTAACTTAACCATTGTGAGCTTCAGGTCCTCATTCTGTAAAATGGAGATAATTACGGAACCTGCCCTATTGGACTATTATTAGTATCATCTGGGAAATACATGAGAAATGTTTAGCCCAGTGTTGGGCACACAAAATAAGTGCCCTAAAAGTGTCAGCTGCTACTAGTGCTATTATGATCACTGTTAATGTTACTAAGATTATTGTTGACTGATTAATTTTCCAATTGCAGTTCATGTGCTTCTTTTGGGACACTGGGTATAAATGTCTTTGAGAGTCTTTATTCAGAGGACAGTGTGCTATGTTTATGCATTTTCCTCAGCAGCTTTTTGGCAGGTTGAGAGGTATGCCTGAGATAGAGCCATGAGTTGTAAACATGAGTATTTCCTAGTGTGGGCTGCTTGCAGACCTGTCTTCAATTAGAAAGGATGACTGGACTGTTCTGCATCTTGCATTAGTGTTGTCAACAAATCTAAACTGTGCTTGTCTCTGTGAATCCAGTTCCCAAGAGGGACACGCTTAGTGCTGAAGCCCTAATGCCTTGGTTCTGCACTTTCTGGGGAGCAGAGTTGGTCACCAAATGAGGCTGGCCTGGGAGCTGCTAGGCTTCTCTGTTTTAAAATAACATCATGTATGATATAAGACCTGAAACCTTTTTTTTTAATTGATTAGGCAACCAGTAACAAAGAAGACATTTAGACATTACAGAGTTCTAGGAAAAGGTGGATTTGGAGAGGTGAGTGATATGGGACCAGTTAGGAGAAGTATTTTTGTTCTAGATAGGTGGGCATCCAGGTCATTGGAAAATATGAGCTACAGGTAAGGTGTCAACTTTACCACTATATTTATTTCCTTGCTGTGTGTTTTGTGAATTATTTTAACCAACTCTGAGAATAGAGATTAAAGTTTCAGCAAAAGATACTTTGCTACAAGCTTTTAAAAATATCCCTCACTGGGGTTGGGTTTGTGGCTCAGTGGTAGAACGCTTGCCTAGCATGTGTGAGGCACTGGGTTCGATTCCCCAGAACCACATTAGAGAATAAAATAAAATAAACGAAATAAAATAAAGTTTAAAAAAATCCCTCATCTTTGTGACTTCCTATTTTTAAAGGAAGCTGTTTTCCTGTGCTTAATGTTCAAGTTGAAGCAGTTTGTCCAAATTGAAAGATTATTATTTCTATAATGTGAATTTTCTATTATTCTATTTCTATAATTTTGGAGTATCCCTATAATTCACATAGTTGAAAGTACCCTTTTTTTTTTTTTTTTTTTTTTAAAGAATTGTGTCAGCTGGGTGTGGTGGCACATGCCTATAATCCCAGCACTTGGGAGGCTGAGGCAGGAGGATCGCGAGTTCAAAGCCAATCTCGGCAATGGAGAGGCACTTAGCGACTCAGTGAGACCCTGTCTCTAATAAAATACAAAAAAAGGGCTGGGGATGTGGCCCAGTGTTGAGTGTCCTGAGTTCAAGTCCCCGTACCAAAAAAAAAAAATTGTGTCAATCTGTTGTCGATGCTGTCCACATATTCCTGGGCTCAATTGATCCTTCTGCTTCAGCCTCTAGTAGCTGGGACTGTCGGTACAAGCTACCTCACCTGGCCATAGTACATTATTAAATATACTTATTTAACTCATTTGTTTCAAAAGGTGATATGTGCCAGTTATGAAAACTACTATTGAATACACTTTTGAATATGAGCAGCAGTATTCATATGGTGATCAAAATGGTCACCCCATTGTGATTTTCAGTCAGGAGTAGGGAGAACCACCAGGGAATTAACACTGTATGTTCAAGTCAGAAGTAGGTTACACTGTCCACACGTGATATAAATCATGCCTGCTCCCAAATAAATTCCAATATAAAGCAAAAGCCACCCGTGCTGCCTTAAAATCGATCAGAGAGCTGACTCAAGAGTGATGCGCTACAGTGAGATGTTGCGCATTTGCATTTATTTATTTATTTATTTATTTTTGGTGCCAGGGATTGAACTCAGGGGCACTCGACCACTGGGCCACATCCCCATCCCTTTTTTGTATTTTATTAGAGACAGGGTCTCACTGAGTCGCTAAGTGCCTCGCCATTGCTGAAGCTGGCTTTGAACTCTGGGATCCTCTGCCTCAGCCTCCCAAGTGCTGGGATTACAGGCGTGCACCACCACGCCCGGCTCACATATTTGCATTTTGACACACAGTAAGAATCTGGCTGGCACAGTCATCACTTCTGGAGCAGTAGCAGTGTTGTACCTCTGACAGTTCTGTGGAACTTGTAGCAACAGTTGGCTTTGCCCTGTGTGTAGATGATCTGTAAGCAATCTGTCCTGTTTGGATACACCCTAGAACCTGAGACTTATTTCCTCTCTTCAGCTCATGCTGTTTTGCCTTTCATGATCTTCAACTGCAAAAGTCAGATTTTGTCAAAGAACAGAGGAAAAGAACTTTTAGGGACCCGGGTCTCTGGGGTTTTTTGTTTGTTTGTTTGTTTTTGGTACTGGGGATTGAACCCAGGGGCACTGCACCCCTGAGCCACATTTCAGCCATTTTTATTTTGAGACAGGGTCTCACTAAGTTGCTGAGGCTGATATTGAACTTGTGATCCTCCTACCTCAGCCTTCACCTGGGATCACAGGCATGTGCCACTGCACCCAGCTGGGTCTCTATTTACAAAAGAGTGAAGTTCTGGGCTGGGGTTGTAGCTCAGTGGTGGAGCACTTGACTGGCACACTTGAGGCACTGGGTTTGATTCTCAGCACAACATAAAAACAAATAAATAAAATTTAAGTTATTGTGTCCATCTATAACTAAAAGTTCTTAAGAAATAAATAATCATTGTTAGCCGCCGGAAAGGGATTGCAGCCTGGAACGGCAGTGCCGCGGGAAGGAGTCCGGAGACAGGATGGAGACGAAAAAATTCTTTAATCTTTCTGTCTCTGTCTCTTGTAATTTCTAACACTACATACACACTCTCACAAGAAACCAAGCACGTACTCTTACAAGAAACTACAATGTATCTATACAATAGCGATAACCCTGTCCTTTCACTCTCACAAGAAACCAAGCCACGTACTCTTACAAGAAACTACAATGTATCTATACAATAGCGATAACCCTGTCCTTTCTCTCTCTGGTCTCATCCCATGCGCCCGAGCAGGAATGGTGCTTGCTCGATCTGCCGAGTCACTCCTCAAATCTCTCGAGATCTTGGGCCAAGTCCCGTGAGACTACGGAAGGCGACAATGCCCAAAAATGTCAATCTGCTGAGTCATTGCTCAAATCTCTCGAGATCCTGGGCCAAGTCCCGTGAGACTACGGAAGGCGACAATGCCCAAAAATGTCTATGGCCCATAGTCAACCGCAATCTTAGCTATCTCCCCAAACAGGGCTCCTGCATTTCCCCCTTTTGTTTTTAAAAGAGGGGATGCTCTAGGACGTCTATGTGCAACCAACATTCTTACCCGTCATTGGATAATCAAGGCTGTGCCCTTGACTCCTGTCTTAGGTTGATATGTCGGCCACATGAGACTGTCCCGTGCGACTGTGCCTGTCTTAGGTTGTCCCCCTCTGGGGATCTTACCCGTCATTGGCTAACCAGCCATCCAATGGAGCCCTTTAGGATCGACTGTGTAAGATGACTAACAGCCGTCCAATTGGGAGGAGATGCTGCGGCTTTAAGGCGACAAGCCTTTTGGTGACAAGTCAAATTGCATAGCATATCAAATTCTTTAAACAAATCAGCTGCCCTAAGTTCTATCAAGTAACACAGTGAGTTCTCTAAACAAATACCCGCAAGGTACTGTCCCCATGAAGTCCCAAACAATGAAAGATCAAAATGTCCACTTGTTATAACACGTAGATCTAGGAGGCCCCATGCATGCAGAGCAGAGGCCACACTGCTGGTGAGGTTGTTTGACATTTGAGCAGCAGGGATGCTTGCAGCGACCGCGATCCCTGCAGCTGTAGAAGCAGCCGTCTTTTTTATGTCTAGACGATGCCACCGGCAAATCTTCAGGGCCCGCTATCTAGAGACTGAAGCATCAATTGTTAAAGGAAAGGCAGTGCTATTCCAGCACTGAGTCAAGAGGCGAGTTGTCAAACTAAATAATAGAATTATTAGATTGGAAAAATAAGTTGATTTCTGCTCACACACATTGTAGCCTGTGCTCCCACAAACATAAGCTGGCAAAATATCATTTTTAGAACAAAACAAAGAAAGACTGAGGGTAATTACTGCATTAAAGATAGATTAAAGAAAAACTAAAAGCACTTTGGAGAAATAATTTGTTAGCTGGAACTCTCGAGTTTCTGCATACACAGCAGTCCTTTACCTGTTGAAATAATTGAAATTAATCATTTTTTAAACAAATGAAGTTAATAACAAATAAGCAACCTCATGTCAAAACACCAAAATATCAGGTTATACAGCACTAGTCATATTTTTTGCTAAAGAGAAGTCCCTGGGACACCTATAAAACAAAATTGAAGGTACCTTCACTTATTAAATTATTTACCCATTTTGAATACTCTTAAACTTAAATGAATTAGAGTTATTTGGATCCATATATATATATATATATATATTCACAAGCGCTTTGTTATTTTTGATGTCACACTGGACAGACGCACATACAAACATATATTTGTGACGTCACATTAACATGAAATTTAGACAAATACACAAATAAACACATATATAAAAAGTAAAAAATATATATATATAATTGTGTGCACACTAAAGAGAGATCTCTTCGTCCCAGCCGGGAGGAATGACACTTAAGTTGTGACATATTTTGAAGGACTCTTTTAAGGGAATCATTCCATATCTTCATCATGGTCCTCTTGATTTTGTACCTTTTTTATTAATCTTGATTCCTCAACAACTTCATCTTGATCCTTTTGATGTGGTACCTGCTTTATTAATCTAGATGGTATCCATATTGGAGAGGATTCATGCTTTGGAAAGACACAAACAGATCCTCTCCCCCAAATTAATACTGGATCCGGACCCTTCCATGTACCTGAAAGAACATCCTTCCAGTAAACCAAAGGTTTATGTTGTTGATGTGGGTTCCAATGTCTGTCTCCAGCAGAATAACCATCAGAGTCTAAAGTTAAAAAATTTAAAGTAAACAGGGCAACTGCCAATCTGTCCTTAGGATTTTTCCAGTTTCCTTCTTTCTGTTTTAACAACATAATTTTTAGTGTGCGGTTTGCTCTTTCAATAATGCCTTGACCCTGAGGATTGTATGGGATGCCTGTTTTATGGGATATGTTGAATTTTGCGCAAAACTGTTTGAAAGATGAGGACGTATAAGCGGGACCATTATCTGTTTTAAGCATTTTGGGGATGCCCAATGCAGCAAAAGCTTGTAAACAATGAGATGTGACATCTTTAACTTTTTCTCCGGAATGTAAGGAAGCAAAAATCATGCCTGAGCATGTATCTATGGTTACATGAATAAATTGCAATTTTCCAAAGCTTGGCTCATGAGTAACATCCATCTGCCACAAATGATTGGGCATTAATCCTCTAGGGTTAACACCAAAATGAGGATTGGGCAAATGTGTTATACAAGATTTACAATCTTTTACAATTGTTCTGGCTTGCTCCTTTGTGATTTTAAACCTACGTTGCAAGGTGGTGCTGTTGACGTGAAACTGGGAATGAAATAAAGTAGCTTGTTGTAGTGCTGAAAGTATAAATATTGTTTTTGTAAGTTCATCTGCCTTTTGATTACCTTCATGGAGGGGGCCAGGCAAATTAGTATGTGCTCTAATATGGCCTACGAATAGAGGTTCTTTTCTTGCCCACAAAAGTTTTTGTATCTGATAAAACAATTTAAAGGCTGGAGTATGAGGTGCTATTGGTCCTGCTAACTCTAATTTTGGGACGGCTTGTACAATATAGTGGCTATCTGAAAAAATGTTTATGGGCTGGTCTCTAAAATTTTCCAGAGCTCTTACCACAGCTTCCAATTCCACTAGTTGAGCTGATTTGTGTGCAGTTATGTAAGTCATATTTTCTTTTGTAGTGACTACTGCAGCAGTACCATTTGAGGACCCATCTGTAAATACATTAAATGCCTTAGGAATAGGTTGATTTTTTATTACCTGTGGAAATATAATAGGATGATTAATACAAAAAGATAATATAGGAGACTTAGGAAGGTGATTATCAAAATTTGCAGAGGTAGAGCATCTAGCTATAGCCCAGTCATTATCATTGAAGCATAAATATTCAATCTGTGACGATGAATAGGGAGTAATAATAGTAGCAGGGTGAATGCCAAATATTTTAGTAGAAGTTTTAAGTCCTTGAAGAATAAGTTTAGCCACCATGGAGGTATATGACTCAATTATGCTTTTAGGAGAGACAGGCAAATGTATCCATAATAAAGGCCCTTGTTGCCAAAATACTCCTGTCGGTGTATATTGTGAAGAAATAATAATCAATATCAGCGGTTGAGTTAAATCAAATCTGTCACAATGAGCTCCTTCTATGGCTTTTTCTACTACCTTTAAAGCTTTCCTAGCATCAGGAGTCAATGTTCGCGGTGAGGATGGATCAGGGGCCCCTCGAAGAATATCAAATAAAGGTTTTAATTGGCCAGTAGTGAGGTTTAGTGTAGGGCGAAGCCAATTAATGTCTCCCAGTAGTTTTTGGAAATCATTGAGGGTGGTTAAATGTTCTTTATTTATTAAAATTTTTTGGGGTCTAACAAAAGTATCCATGATTTTAAATCCTAAATATAATATGGGAGATCTGGTTTGAACTTTTTCTTCTGCTATATATAATCCGTATTTTTTAAAATTTTCTACCATGTCACTGAATATATTAAATAAGATTTTTTGATTAGGGTGGGCCAGTAAAATATCATCCATGTAATGTAGACACATGAGGTTTGGATATTTATTTTTAATGGGTTGGATAGCCTTGTCCACATATATTTGGCATATGGTGGGGCTATTAGCCATTCCCTGCGGCAAAACCTTCCATTGATATCTCTGATCAGGGCCATTATTGTTAATAGAAGGAACTGAAAAAGCAAACCTGGGGGCATCCAGAGGATGTAGGGGAATAGAAAAGAAGCAATCCTTTATATCAAGACTAATAACATGGAAATTTTTTGGAATAGCTATAGGATTCGGAAGTCCAGGTTGAGTAGGGCCCATGACTTGCATGGTTTTATTAATTTGTCTAAGATCATGTAATAATCGCCATTTTCCTGATTTTTTCTTGATCACAAATATGGGGGAATTCCAGGGAGAGGTGGAATGTTCTATATGTCCTGCTTTTAATTGTTCCTTAACTAGTAGGTGGGCCGCTTGTAATTTCTCTTTAGATAGGGGCCACTGAGGGACCCACACTGGCTTATCAGAAAGCCATGGTATTTTCAAAATTATTTTCTCAGTGGCCCCAAAGAAAAATGTCTTTTTCCTATATAATAATGATTTCTTTTAGGGTTAAGCTTACCCTGTACTTTTTGATGATTTCTTTTAGGGTTAAGATTACCCTGTATGTTTTTACATTTAACACCTGCAGGTTTGGTTGCAAGGTGTACTCCCATTTGTTGTAAAATATCTCTTCCCCATAAAGTAACCGGTAGATTAGGTAAAACATAAGGCTGAAATGTGCCTTTATGTCCTTCATCATCCTCCCATTTTAAAATTACCGCACTTTTTTCTGGGAGGTTATTATATCCCAAGCCTCTTAAACTGGTTGAAGCTTTTTGTAGAGGCCAGTGTTTGGGCCATTGACGTAAATTAATGATGGAAGAATCAGCTCCAGTATCTATAAGACCCTCCATTTCTATTCCTTGGATTCTTATTTTACACATAGGCCTCCTTGTACAGTCCCGAACCCAGCAAACCATGGGTTTTGAATCAGTGGAACAAAATCCTCTATTGTTCCTATTTAGAGGCATATTCATTTTAAATGAATTATGTAAATTTGGAAGGAGGAGCAGCTGAGCAATTCTATCTCCCTGATTAATAGAACTTATACTTTGGGGTGAGCTAAGCATTATTTTTATTTCCCCTTTATAGTCTGAGTTTATTACGCCTGGGGTCACTTGCAAACCTAATAAGCTTTCAGGACTTTGCCCGATAATAAGTCCTACAGTCCCTGAGGGAAGAGGTCCCCTGACTCCTGTGGGAATCAGTTGAACCCCCATTTCAGGTGTTAACACTATTCGGGCGGTGGAACAGAGGTCTAATCCTGCATTTCCTCCTGTTCCTCTGGCGAGGGAGTGGATGGGTAATAGGGATTGTGTCGGGGAAGCATCTGAGTGGATGCTTGAGGATACTCCTCCTCCAATGCCTCGTACATTTGTGGGCCCCGGGGCATTGGGCCCCGTGCCCTGTTTTTTGAATTCCTGAACAAAGGATTTCCATGGATGTCAAATTTTGAATAGCATTTATTGGCCCAATGATTTCCTTTCTTACACCTGGGGCAGCAACCTGGAGTACGGTATGAATTTGGTCTTATTTCTCTTTGGGGATTTTGCCTAGAATAGCCTGATTGATTATGGTAATTTTGCCTAGAATATCCCGATTGATTATAATGTCTATGTTGAGCCCTTGTAAAATTTTGAGGGGCAGCATCTCTCACAGCTGCTGCAATCACATTCCCTGTGACAAAGGCATCATTTACATCTTTACATAGTTGTATATATATGGAAAGATCCTTTTTATTTTTCCATGGCCTGATGACTTCCTGGCAATATTTATTAGCATTTTCGTACGCTAATTGAATAACTAATGGCATAACTTGATCAATGTCTCCAAAAACTCTACCTGCAGTTCTCAAAAGTCTATCAGCAAATTCAGCATATGGTTCATTAGGTCCTTGAATTACTTTGGACAAGCTACCTTGTAGATCCCCAGGTCCTTGTACAGTTTTCCATGCCTTTAAGGCAGCTGCATTTATCTGAGCATATACTCCTGGGGTATAATGTTTTTGATCCTGTATGTCTGCGAATTGCCCTTCTCCTGTGAGCATTTCTATATTATGGTCTCCAAACCCTGCATCTGCATTTCTTTTAGCTGTTTCTATACAAAGTTCCTGAAATTGCGATCGCCAAACCAAGTATTGTCCCCCACTTAATGTTGCTTTACATAGACGCTTCCAGTCTGCGGGGGTTAAGCTAAAGGTGTTAAGGGACTCCAGTATACTCAACGTGAAAGGAGCTTGGGGTCCATAAGTCATTACTGCCTCTTTGAGATTTTTTATTGTTTTGAAATCTATTGGCTGGTGGCCCCTCTGTCCATTTTCATATTCAAATACTGGCAGTTCCCAATGTATCTGTGAGTTACCCTCGAGAGCGCATAAGCGCTCAGAAAGACTTTTTATTTCTATTTCTAGGGTATGCAAACGTCTAGTGATACCCTTCATATTTTCTGTAATCGATTTCACCCATGGGGGAGTAGAGGACACAAGTTCCTCCACTTGATGATCCCTTATCTTGGTCTTCCTTAATTTCCTTTTATTCATTTTCTCAAAATCACCTTTAGTTAATTCCTCCTCACTACTACTACTCTCATTGGTCCTAACTGACTCAGTAACATCCTGAGTCCCAGGTTCAATTGAGACCGTGTATCCTTGAAATATCTCTAATAAATCTTGAATAGCTTTAGCAGCTCGGATCTTTGTAATTTTGGGGACACTTCTAATACTCTCCTTACTGGTCTTAGTTGACTCAGCGGAATCTACGCTTTTATGATTGCCTTCACTGTTTTCTAAATCCTCCTCACTAACGACAGACTCATCCATATCAAAGAATTCATCAAGAGCCTCGTACACTTGGGTCTTAGTTATTTTCGAACCCATTTTAACCGCTCTGACTAGAGACTCCTGCGAGGTTTCTCAGTTCTTACCTGCCGTGCTGAATTCCCCGTACGGGCCACCAACTGTTAGCCGCCGGAAAGGGATTGCAGCCTGGAACGGCAGTGCCGCGGGAAGGAGTCCGGAGACAGGATGGAGACGAAAAAATTCTTTAATCTTTCTGTCTCTGTCTCTTGTAATTTCTAACACTACATACACACTCTCACAAGAAACCAAGCACATACTCTTACAAGAAACTACAATGTATCTATACAATAGCGATAACCCTGTCCTTTCACTCTCACAAGAAACCAAGCCACGTACTCTTACAAGAAACTACAATGTATCTATACAATAGCGATAACCCTGTCCTTTCTCTCTCTGGTCTCATCCCATGCGCCCGAGCAGGAATGGTGCTTGCTCGATCTGCCGAGTCACTCCTCAAATCTCTCGAGATCTTGGGCCAAGTCCCGTGAGACTACGGAAGGCGACAATGCCCAAAAATGTCAATCTGCTGAGTCATTGCTCAAATCTCTCGAGATCCTGGGCCAAGTCCCGTGAGACTACGGAAGGCGACAATGCCCAAAAAAATGGCCCATAGTCAACCGCAATCTAGCTATCTCCCCAAACAGTGCAATCCATAGCAATCTAAGATTTTAAGTGAACTCAAAAGGAGCATGTTAGCTAACCACTGTGAAAGACAGGATGTATTTATGATATTTTAGATTAGTTTTGAACACATTTACTCCGGTTTCAGACAAATGGTTGGATAGCAATTAACCTTGATGGCTCTTCACAGACTTTTTCTGGATGGAGTTAGAACAGTTCTAAGTCAAGGTCCAGGGCAGTGAGCAGTCTTTATACTTTCACGCCTATCAGAAGAACCCTGCTGACCCCAATATAGGGACAGCCTTGGTGCCCTTTAAGCCCTGGTTCCAGTAGTGCATTTACTTGTTGTTAACACCTCTTCCAGTGAGTTTGAAAAGACAAAATTATTTGTGGGGCTGGGGTTGTGACTCAGTGGTAGAGCGCTCACCTAGCACGTGTGCGGCCCGGGTTCAATCCTCAGCACCACATTAAAAACGCATTGTGTACAACTAAAAGCAAATAAATAAATATTTTTTAAAAAATTATTTGTTTATCTTGTCAACAGTAATTCTCTTGCTTATGTGTACTTTTTTTTTTTTTGTGGGGGGAGGTACCAGGGATTGAACTTAACTCAGGGGCACTTAACTACTGAGCCACATCCCCAGCCCTGTTTTGTATTTTATTTAGAGACAGGGTCTCATTGAGTGCCTCACTTTTGCTGAGACTGACTTTGAACTTGCAATCCTCCTGTCTCAGCCTCCTGAGCCACTGGGATCACAGGCGTGCGCCACCGCGACCAGCTTTTGCTTAAGTTCTTTCAATCAGTCTGTGGGGTCCTGAGTCAGCACAGTGGAATGAAATTGGACACACAGTTGGTTTTGGAGGCAGCATGGTGCAGTGGAAAGAACACATACTTCAGAGCTGCATGGCCTGCGGTCACATCCTGACCCATCAAGGTCAGCTGTGTGATCTTGCTCTCTGCCTTGACACTGTCCTCTGTAGGGGAGTGGGAGCTGAGTTGTTGAGAGGAGCAGAAGAGTATTGTGGCTTCTGTCAACAGTGCCCGGTGCTCTGACCTGCTTTCCCTTCCCTTCCTCTGATCTGGCAATTCCATCTGAAGAGACTTATCTAACATTACTGCTAAGAGACATGCAGAGACAATTGTAGGAGAATCATCAAACAAAATTTTGAAATAGTCTTATTCTAGGAGAATATTTAATGATAGGAAAATGGTCACACTGTTAGATATAAAAAGGGTGTTATGAGATTCCATAACATGAGCCCAGTTCTGTCCTAAAAGGCAGGAATGGGGGGAGTGTAAAGTCCGTATCCTTGCATATACATGTACAGAGATGAACTTGGAAGCCTGAACAGCAAAATGTTAGTGATGTTTATCTTGGCGGTCAGGCGAGTTGCTAATATCACTGTCCTTATGACTTCAAGTGCTTTCCACAATGTCAGATAGAATTATATCATGTCTTGTATTTGCTTTTATAGTAATCTCTGTGGTGGGTACATGTGGTGTGTGTGTGTGTGTGGTGTGTGTGTGTGTGTGTGTGTGTGTGTGGTTAGCGTGTGTCTGTGGTGTGCAGTGATTGGGAGTCAAGAGGACAAATAGCTGTAATATGTTGATAAGCAGAAGCTGATTTTATGTTTTTAAAATGTTCATTATGTGAAGTTAAGAAAATTCATGAATATTACTTTAAGAACCAAATAAATAGAATAAAGGTATGAAGATCTGAATTCTGTGAAACACATTTCCTTATTGGACATTTTTTGTTTTTGTTTTTGAGATGGAGTCTTGCTATGTTGCCCAAGCTGGCCTTGAATTCCTGGGCTTTAGCAAACCTCCTGCCTCAGCCTCACAAGTAGCTGGAACAACCTTGGATTTTTTTTTTGGTAGTACTGGTGATTGAACCCAGAGCCCAGCACATGCTAGGCAAGCATTCCACCACTGAGCTACATCTCAGCCCTTTTTAAATTTTATTTTGATGGAGGGTATCATTAAAATTGCCAAGGCTCACCTTGAACTTGTGATCCTTCTGCCTCAGCCTTGCAAGTAGCTAGGTTTCAGGGGTGCGCTACCATGCCCAGCTCTAGCCTTGAACTTCTTAATTTAAAAAAGTGAAGAATTTTTCTAATTTTGTATTTTAAAATACAAAAAGCAAAATAGATATATGGGGACATATTTAAACTAAACAGATCACCATGAACACACATGAACAGGTTCCATATAGAAACATGGCAATACATTCACTTGACTTGGCAGCCTCTCACCATGAGAAGTTGGAATAAGAGATGAAGAACCAATTCAAAAGCTCAGTATATTTTAGGGCATCCTGGGAAACATGGTCGAGAAGCAGCAAGCAGCTGGAGAACTCAAACTTTATTCCACGCGGCCAGCCCAGAGGAGATCAGACTCCAAATTCTAAGCCCCCATCACCAGTTTTGCACAACATTTATAGGCTATCTAGTGTCATAAATTTTCTAGTCTAAATGTAGTTACGCACAGGTTTCAAGCAGGAAGCATAGAGTGTGATAAAGGGAAGAACTGTCTGTTTTTACAAGGTCTCTCTAGCCTTGGGCCTGGAGTCTCCACAGGGTTTACACTTCAAAGGAAAGTAGTTAGATCCTAGGGGAAGTCATTTCCAATCCAAAAGATAGGAGTGGAAGATCAAGTTTCCTGAAGACTAGCTGACTAGGAAGGGGAGGGAGGGGAACTCTCCCTTTTCCTGGCACTAATTCTGTCTACTGTGGTTTTTTTTGTTTGTTTGTTCTGTTTTGTTTTTTGGTACCAGGGGATTGAACTCAGGGGCGCTCAACCACTGGGCCACATCCCCAGCTCTTTTTTTGTATTTTATTAGAGACAGGGTCTCACTGAGTTGCTAAGTGCCTCACCATTGCTGAGGCTGGCTTTGAACTCGCGATCTTCCTGCCTCAGCCTCCCAAAGTGCTGGGATTACAGGCGTGTGCCACCGCGCCTGGCTTACTGTGTTCTTAAATTTATTTTGCATCCAGGCAGGGGTTAGTTACCCATTACAAGGGCATGGTGGTATGTATCTGTAATCCCTGCTACTTGGGAGGCTGAGGCAGGAGGGTCACAAGTTCAAGGCCAGCCTGGGCAACTAAGACCATGTCACAAAATAAAAACATCAGAAGTCCTGGGGATGTGGCTCAATGGTAGAGTGTTTGCCTAGTGTGAGGGAGTCCCTGGGTTCCATCCCAATGCTGCAAAAACAAAGAGAACCATATGATATGTTCACAACTGAAATGCCCTTGGCTTCTCAGGTATTGTTTCTGAACTGTACTAGAGAGGATTATCACAGAATAAAACAGGGTTTTTTTGTTTTGTTTTGTTTTTTGTTTTGTGTGTGTGTCCCAAGAATTTCAGGTGTATGTAAACCTTTTCTTTGTTTAAACTAGGTTTTGTGCCTGTCAAGTACGAGCTACAGGAAAAATGTATGCCTGCAAAAAGCTAGAAAAAAAAAGAATAAAAAAGAGGAAAGGTGAAGCTATGGCTCTGAATGAAAAAAGAATCCTAGAAAAAGTGCACAGTCGATTTGTAGTAAGTATCTTCTGTAGGGAGGTTAGAAATACTGGGGTGCCACAAGCGACCAAACACTTCCTAGGAAGTGGGCCGGCAAGACAAACTTTACGAAGGGTATGCCACTGAACCTGGCTAGCAAGCCCAGCTGGGTGGGCAGTCCACCTGCTGTTATCCCCTTTTTTGCCCTGATTGGAGGAGCTCACGGTTGTGATCTATTCGACTGGCTAATTGGCAAAGGGAAGGGCTATAATTAAAATGTCTATAATTGGAGCTTATGTTTCAATTAAGGCTAAATGCTACATTCTGAAAATGAGCCGCCGAACTTCCTGTTTCTCACCCCTATATCGCAGTGCTGTTGTCAGCAGACCTGCTGTAAGCGCCTGTTCAAGCCCTGGAGTCATGCACTGTGTTCCTAGCTGAGTTGATCTGGGGCTTTGCTGTCTGGTGGTGGGCAGAGTCTGTCTTCAGTAGCAGCTCTCTCTTCCTTATGCAGATCCTGCAGACACGGAGCCGGTTCATCCTGCTGCCAGCTGCCTCTTGCTGTCTGTTGCTGCCATCCATCCCACTCTTCGCCCCTCTTCACTTTTGTACAGAGGGTTATTGTCCCCTCAGTTACCTTGGCGTTTTCTGGTGGCATGCCCTCTCCTTCCTTGAGTGGCCTCCAGTTAGCTGCTCTGGTCCACGTAGGGCATGGTGACGTGAATGTGCTGAAAATACTCTCCAGCCCTTCTCCCATGTGGGCCTCCTCTGTGGCCTCAGTCTCTTTTCCGTCTCTTTGCTTTTTTATGATACCTGGTGTGTTTACCACTAGACCCTCTCTAGCGTACCCCAGTTGCACCGGGCCTGGAGTTCCACCTTCATGGTTGCAGGTGAGGCTTGAACATGGCAGGCTGGAATCAGGGTGCCTCCAGGCCTCAGATGTGCTGTCACTGTGTGGTGCAACATCCTGTCCAAGCCGAGGTTCCTCCACCTGCTGACACATTTCCTGCAGTGTCTACTGCAGTACAAAAGCTAGTGAAAGACAGAGTATGAAAAATAATTTCTAAAATGACTTGTAATATTAGAGTTATTTCCTCAAGTCGTTTATTTCTTTTTTTTTTTTTTTTTCTTTTTTTTTTTTTTTTTTTTTTTTTTGGTACCAGGGATTGAACTCAGGGGCACTCGACCACTGGGTCGCATCCCCAGCCCTTTTTTGTATTTTATTAGAGACAGGGTCTCACTGAGTTGCTAAGTGCCTCGCCATTGCTGGGCTGGCTTTGAACTCGCGATCCTCCTGCCTCAGCCTCCCAAAGTGCTGGGATTACAGGCGTGCGCCACCGCGCCCGGCTCGGGGCTTTGCAGTCAGGTGGAGTGGCAAGAGTCAGACTTCCCGTAGCAGCTCTCTTCCATTATGGCAGATCCAGTCAGTCACGGAGCCGAGGTTCATCCTGCTGCCAGCTGCCTCTTGCTGTTCTGTTGCTGGCCATCCATCCCACTCTTCGCCCCTCTTCAACTTTTGTACAGATGGTTATTGTCCCACTCAGTTACCCCTTGGCGTTTTTTAGGTGGGATGCCCACTACCTACCTTGGAGTGGCCTCCATTATAGCTGCTCAGGTCCTCGCTAGGGCATGGTGACGTGAATTGTGCTTGAAAATAAGCTCCAGACCTTCTCCCATGTGGGCCTCCTCTGTGGCCTCAGTCTTCTTTTACCGTTCCTCTTTGCTTTTTTATTTTACCTGGTGTGTGTTACCACGTAGGACCCACTCTATCGTACCCCCAGTTGCCACCGGGACTGGAGTTCCCACCTATCATGGTTGCAGGTGAGCGTCTTGATACAAGGCAGGCTGGAAATTCAGAGGTGGCCTTCACAGGCCTCAGATTGTGCTGTCAATGTGTGGTGCAACATCCTGTCCAAGCCGAGGTTCCTCCACCTGCTGACACATTTCCCTGCAGTGTCTAGCTGCAGTAACAAAAGGCTAGTGAAAGACCAGAGTAAGAAAAATAGTTTCTAACAATGACTTGTAATTTTAGCGTTTATTTCCTCAAGTCGTTTAGTTCTTTCTTTTTTTTTCTTTTCTTTTTTTTTTTTTTTTTTTTTTTTTTGGTAACCCAAGTGGATTGAACTCAGGGGGCACGCGACCACTGGGTCGCGATCCCCAGACCCTTTTTTTGTATTTTATATTATAGACAGTGGTCCCCCCTCCCCCTTCACTGATTGGCTAAGTGCCTTCAGCCATTGCCTGAGGCTGGCTTTGGGGACTCGCGATCATCCTGCATCAGCCTCCCAATGTGCTGGGATTACTGGCCGAGTCGCCCACCGCGGCCCGGCTCAAGTCGTTTTTATTTCTTAGGCACTAAAGTCAGCTGTTTTTTTGCACTAGGGTCAAATGCCTTTCATAGCCCACATCTGAATTTTAGTGCATGGTATGTCAGTCTCACATTGCCAGTTACATAGAAATTCTTTAAGTAAAAATGGGCCTTATTGCTATGGGGTTGCTTTAAAAACATGTTTTGAGTAACTGAAACATTGAGTTTTTGAGATGAGACTAGATTCCCCACATTGCCAATTTCCTTCTGGGTACTTGGTCTCCGCGGAAAGTAATCAAGTCTATATGGATGTATCTTTTAGCCTGGGTTTTAATTCTTCTTTCTCTAAGTCCCACTGGGGGTTTCACTCATGTCTGTTTTCCCCCACCTTTCTGGAACAGAGGGGAGTTGGTTGGAGTGGTTCCCGCAGGTGAGCCTCATAGTCTTACCATTTGAAAAACAGGCCTTGATGTGTCCAGGGAGAGGTGATGTCTCCAGAGAAGGGGTCCCAGGAATTTCCCAGAGGAGGAGGGGGAACATCAAACTCAGGTCCAGTGTGCTTTCTTGTTGGAATAAAATATCAGCATGAAGCCCAGACAAAGTGCATAGACAAAGGTTTATTTAGTAAATGTAGATACACATTCAAGGGAGAATGTGGGCTATTCTCGAGATGAGAAGCAAGCCCTGACTTGGACTGAGGAATCCGCATAGTAACTTACCAGAGGCTGTATCAGGGGCCGTACTGTAAGTTGATCCAGGGTGGAGCTGTACACTTTGCATCAGTTTTGCCTACGTTTGGGTAATTCCCTCATTTTACAGGAGGATAAACTGTGCTTTCTTACATTTCTATGCTTGTGGGTGTTTTCCTTTAATGAATTCAGGTATCGCAGCTGATCGCAGTGAGTGCAACGCCTGTAATCCCGAGTACATGGGACGGCTGAGGCAGGAGGATTGAGAGTTCCAAAGGCCAGCCTCAGCATTGGTGAGGTACTTAGCAACTCAGTGAGTATCCCTGTCTCAAATAAAAATACAATAAAAGGCCTGGGGATTTGGCCCAGTGGTCGAGTGCCCCTGAAATTCAATCCCTATTATCAAAAAAAAAAAAAAAAAAAAAGATTCATGTTTTCTTCTTTTTATATCCTAAATCCTTGGTGACCAATAATTATTTCTAAGGTTTAGCCTCCTCGGAGTGGTCCTTCTTTCTTTGAAATAAGACCTTAATTGGGCCCCATTGCCTGGCCATTTTCTAATAGGATTCTTAACTATACATTGTTTACTTGATTTATGGGTAAACGGAATTAACCTTAATCCTCCCTGAGTTTCTGGGATCAGATCTCTGAAAAGGGTTTACAAAAGTTCGCCCCCTTCAGTGTAACTTGGGTTCCTCTTATCTACCAGTATTTCCAGCGTCTGCATTTCCTCCTGCAGGTTAAAAGGTAATTTGCTGAGAAATGTGGACCAAACCTGTCCACTTAAGCGCAGGCAGGGCTGTAGGGTGAAATGCTTCTTGAAAAGAAAGCATGTGGGTGTCAACACAGGGGGCCCGATCTGTATTGAATCATTCCCTTAACTACCTCGTTCATGTCTGCCTGCCCCTTAATCATAACTACCTTGAAACCACAGAAAGTTCCAAATTCTAGTTTTTATGAAGGGCACATAGTAGTAAGTTACAGTTTTATTCCAATTAACAATTTAGTTTTCTGTAGTGTTTGGCCTACCCAAGCAAAATATAAATAATTATCCACTGGGCTGGGGTATGTGGATCTCATCATTAGGGTATGCTTTGCCTAGCACGTCTTGTGCGGCCCGGGTTCAATCCTCAGCAACATTTAAAAATAAAGGACATTGTGTACAACTAAAGAAAATAAATAAAAATATTAAAAAGAAGAAATATTTTCCTCCAGCCGTACACAGGATTACAAATTATCAAAAACACAGATTGTGGGCAACGGGTCGGGAGCAGTGGGACTGCTCTCGCACAGGAGGGTCACTGGGCATGCTGAGTGCAGCAACTGCAGATTGTCCCATGTGGTGCCTAGAGACCAGGAGAGCACGGCACACAATCCAGGTGTCTTTTGAGCTTTGCCATTCCTCATTCACACCTAGAAAGTATCTCTCCTTTCAATGCAGAGAGCTGCTACGGTAAGACCTCTTAAGAGGTAAGGGTCCAAGAAGCATAATAGTCCATGTTATCCCATTTCTCTGAAGCATGTGAATTGTAGTTTGGTGTTATAGTTACAAGTATCCAATATGGATAATTGGCAATACTGTTTAGCAAATCGGACGAAGTCACCAATGGAATGAGGAGACTTTGGTGTTTTATATTTTATGATGTTACTGTCTGTAGAGTTAAGTTTTAACCTTCACTTTCGAAACCAGAGATTACCCTTGTGTTTGGTGCTGACCACAATAGAATGGAGGGGATCTGAAATTTCCAACAGTTTACAACCTGGGCAATCCCTGGCTTTGATGAGCAGCAAGGAGGACTGTTGTTTTCTATGCCTGCAGAGGTGTGGCTGTGGCTTGGGAGATTTACAGAAGAAAGAATTGGGTTACAGGTAAGGAGTGGTGCAACATGGATGGACCTGTAAGCTTTTGAAGCCTATTCCTTGTGGGCCCTGGGCTTCCCATCAGCTCACACTGGCTCTACAGGCTGACAGTGTGGAGCTGGGAGTCCCAGGACTGCAGTTCTCAGGTGGGGCCCTCACACGCAGAAAATGGTGGCTCATCAAGGTGTGTTTGGTTTTCTTTTTGTACTCCTTCATCTCTACAAATTTTCTTTCTGAAGCAGAAGTTTGCTTTTACTAAGTGGCTTACTACCTGTAAGGCATGAAAAACGTTCATCCACAGGGAATTTTTTGACAGTGTTGATAATGTCACAGCCTGGCCTTCTGAAAACGATCAGCAGGAGGGCCCCCTTCAAGCTCTGATTCTCTTTGTTGTTTGTTTTTTGTTTTTTTAGTTTCTTTAGTTGTCAATGGACCTTTATTTGTTATTTTATTTATTTATATGTGGTGCTGAGAATCGAACCCAGTGCCTCACACGTGCTAGGAAAGTACGCTACCACTGAGCTACAACTCCAGCCCCAAGCTCTGATCCTTGTGATCAAGTCAGAAAGGTTTTAGCCATATTGCTTAGAGTAATAGGCATCAGTTTATTGAATGGATAGAAAAGGAAATGGAACATTCTCAAAGGAGAGAGTGAGTCCTTTCAGAGAGAAGAGGAACCATGTGCCTCTCCTGCACTCCAGTTTTATTGGGGATCCCAGAGAAGTTTCCAGAGTCCCACTCAGGTCCACCTCTTGACTTTTGCCTAACAACAGGATGACATTAGACTCAAGTGCCCGCCTGCAAGGCAACTCTAGGTCCCTTTGGCCCATGCTGATCGGTTTCTAATTGGATTTTCTAAATTATTATTTTAGTTGTAGATGGACACAGTGAATTTACTTTATTTATTTTTATTTATTATTTATTTTTTAAATATGTTTTTAGTTGTAGATACCTTTGTTTTATTTATTTATTTTTATGCAGTGCTGAGGATAGAACTCATACATGCCAGGCAAGTGCTTTACCACTGAGCTACAATCCCTGCCCCATATTTTTTGTGTTTTTTTAAATTTATTTTTTAAAATTTATTTATTTATTCTAATTTGTTATATGTGACAGCAGAATGCATTTCAATTCATAGTACACATGTAGAGCACAATTTTTCATTTCTCTGCTTGCACACAAAGTACAGTCAGACCATTCGTGTCTTCATACATGTACCGAGGGTAATGATGTCCATCTCATTCCACCCTGTTGCTGTCTGAAGCGATGGCCGCTTGGAGCAACGAAGCCCGCGGGAAGAAGTTCAGAGGCAAACTGGAGACAAACAGCTTTTTATTCTGATAACTTTTTTCTCTGGCTCTAACAACGACTAACACGCGCCGCACACACCACCAAAATGGCGCTAGACCCGATCAGCAATCTCGGCCAAATCACTCGAGATCCCGGGCCAAGTCCCGTGAGACTACGGAAGGCGACAATGTCCAAATCTCCATGGCCCATAGTCAACCGCAATTTAAGCCATCTCCCCAAACAAGGCTCCTATACCACCCTCGTCCTACCCCTATGCTCCCTTCTCCTTCCTCCCCTTTGCCCTATCCAAAGTCCCTCCATTCCTCCCATCATTATTATTTTAGTTGTAGATGGACACAGTGAATTTACTTTATTTATTTTTATTTATTATTTATTTTTTAAATATGTTTTTAGTTGTAGATACCTTTGTTTTATTTATTTATTTTTATGCAGTGCTGAGGATAGAACTCATACATGCCAGGCAAGTGCTTTACCATTGAGCTACAATCCCTGCCCCATATTTTTTGTGTTTTTTTAAATTTATTTTTTAAAATTTATTTATTTATTCTAATTTGTTATATGTGACAGCAGAATGCATTTCAATTCATAGTACACATGTAGAGCACAATTTTTCATTTCTCTGCTTGCACACAAAGTACAGTCAGACCATTCGTGTCTTCATACATGTACCGAGGGTAATGATGTCCATCTCATTCCACCCTGTTGCTGTCTGAAGCGATGGCCGCTTGGAGCAACGAAGCCGCAGGAAGAAGTTCAGAGGCAAACTGGAGACAAACAGCTTTTTATTCTGATAACTTTTTTCTCTGGCTCTAACAACGACTAACACGCGCCGCACACACCACCAAAATGGCGCTGACCCCGATCAGCAATCTCGGCCAAGTCACTCGAGATCCCGGGCCAAGTCCCGTGAGACTACGGAAGGCGACAATGTCCAAATCTCCATGGCCCATAGTCAACCGCAATTTAAGCCATCTCCCCAAACAAGGCTCCTATACCACCCTCGTCCTACCCCTATGCTCCCTTCTCCTTCCTCCCCTTTGCCCTATCCAAAGTCCCTCCATTCCTCCCATGCTCCCCCCCATCCCCTTATGGATCAGCAGCCACATAGCAGAGAAAACATTTGGCCTTCAGTTTTTTTGGGATTGGCTTACTTCACTTAGCATAATATTCTCCAACTCCATCCATTTACCTGCAAATCCCGTGATTTTATTCTCTTTTAATGCTAAGTAACATTCCTTTGTGTGTATATACCACCGTTTCTTTATCCATTCATCTATTGAAGGGCATCTAGGTTGGTTCCACAATTTAGCTATTGTGAATTGTGCTGCTACAAACATTGATGTGGCTGTGTCACTATAGTATGTTGTTTTTTAAGTTCTTTGGGTATACACCGAGGAGTGGGATAGCTGGGGCAGATGGTGGTTCCATTCCAAGTTTTCCAGGTAATCTTCATACTGCTTTCCAGATTGGTTGTACCAATTTACAATCCCACCAGCAATGTATGAGTGTGCCAATTTCCCTCACATCCTCACCAATACTTATTGTTGTTTGTATTCTTTTTTTATATATATATTTTTTTTGGTTGTAGATGGACACAGTATCTTTATTTATTTATTTATTTTTATGTGGTACTGAGGATCGAGAACCCAGTGTCTTCACACTTGTGAGGCAGGCTCTGTACCACTGAGCTACAGCCCTAGCACCATTTGTATTCTTAATAGCTGCCATTCTGACTGGAGTGAAATGAAATCTTAGAGTAGTTTTGATTTGCATTTCTCTAATTGCTAGAGATGTTAAACATTTTTCATATATTTGTTGATTGATTGTATGTTGTCTTCTGAGACGTGTCTGTTCAGTTCCTTTCCCCATTTATTGATGGATTTTTTTTGTTTTTTTTGGTATTAAGTTTTTTGAGTGCTTTATATATCCTAGAGATTAGTGCTCTATCTGATGTGTATAGTAAATATTTGCTCCCATTCTCTAGGCTCTCTCTTCACCTTACTGATTGTTTCTTTTGCTGAGAAGACGCTTTTTAGATTGAATCCATCCATTTATTGATACTTGATTTTATTTCTTGCACTTTAGGAGTCTTGTTAAGGAAGTCAGGGCCTAATTTGACATGATGAAGATTTGGGCCTACTTTTTCTATTAGGCGCAGGGTCGCTAGTCTAATATCTAGGTCCTTGATCCACTTTGAGTTGAGTTTTGTGCATGGTGAGAATTAGGGGCTTAATTTCATTTTGGTGCATATGGATTTCCAGTTTTCCCAGCACCATTTGTTGAAGAGGCTATCTTTTCTCCAATATATGTTTTTGGTGCCTTTGTCTAGTATAAGATAACTGTATTTATGTGGGTTTGTCTCTGTGTCCTCTATTCTGTACCATTAGTCTACATTGGTGCCCAATGCCATGCATTTTTTTTTTTGGTACCAGGGATTGAACTCGGGGCACTCAACCACTGGGCCACATCCCCCAGCCCTTTTTTGTATTTTATTAGAGACAGGGTCTCACTGAGTTGCTAAGTGCCTCACCATTGCTGAGGCTGGCTTTGAACCCGCAATCTTCCTGCCTCAACCTCCCAAGTGCTGGGATTACAGGCGTGCACCACCGTGCCCGGCGTACCATACACTTTTTGTAACTATTGCTCTATAGTATAGTTCAAGGTGTGGCAAAGTGATGTCACCTGCTTCATTCTTCTTGGTAAGGATTGCTTTGGCTATTCTAGGTCTACTTTATTTATTTTTATGTGGTGCTGAGGATCGAACCCACGGCCTCACATGTGCCAGGTGAGTGCTGTACCACTGAGCCACAACCCCAGCCCTCTAATTGGATTCTTTTTTTAAAATTTATTTATTTAGAGACATGGTCTCACTGAGTTGCTAAGTGCCTTGCTAAATTGCTGAGGCTGGCTTTGAAAGCACGATCCTCCTGCCTCAGCCTCCCAAGTTTCTGGGATTACAGGAGTGTGCCACCACGTCCAGCTCTAAAAAATCTTAAATCCTAGCTAGTTTAATATTGTAGGCTGGGAGCTGGGCGCGGTGGCACACGCCTGTAATCCCAGCACTTGGGAGGCTGAGGCAGGAGGATCGCGAGTTCAAAGCCAGCCTCAGCAATGGCGAGGCACTTAGCAACTCAGTGAGACCCTGTTTCTAATAAAATACAAAAAAGGGCTGGGGGATGTGGCCCAGTGGTTGACTGCCCCTGAGTTCAATCCCTGGTACCAAAAAAAAAAATTGTAGGCTAGGGAACTCTAAGAACATATGTGGAAATTAAAATCTTGAGCCAACGGTTATTTATTTACCGAGTTACTTAGCACCTTGCTTTTTGCTGATGCTAGCTTTGAACTCAAGATCCTCCTGCCTTAGCCTCCCAAGCTGCTGGGATTACAGTTGTGTGCCACCTCACCCGGCTCTAAAGGTATCTTTTAATGATCTTCTAATATTCAGACCAGGAGATTTTTTTGATGCTACACTTAAAACTCACAGCATGTTTCATTAATTCTAAGGGACACAGACCTAACCATAAAATCTCTAACACCTTATAGTTAAGAATTCAATTAGAGGGCTGGGGTTGTGGCTCAGTGGTAGAGTGCTCCCCTGGCACATGTGAGGCATTGGGTTCGATCCTCAGTACCACATAAAAATAAAGTAGACCCAGAAAAGCCAAAGCAATCCTTAGCAAGAAAAGTGAAGGCTTCTGTTCTCCATCCAGTTACTAACAGCCTAGGACTTCCCTGACAAAAAGTTGTCCTTTTAGACTTTGGAATAATAAACAGGCAAAAGGAATGTCAGGAAAGATGGGGAGAATTAAGTGCTTCACTAGACACACACACACACACACACACACACACACACACACACACACACATATGCTTTGTAATTGGGCATTTGTTGTAAATGAAAGGTTGACTTTTAAATTGAGAGCTGGTTTGGCTCTGAGAAGTATGTCACGGGTCTTCCCTCAAAACTCTTCACTTTATTTCGTTTGCTTTTTTTCTTTCCTCATCAAATATTCTAGACCAAGGACAGGACACAAACCACACCAGCCTGAGAAGTGTGCAACCTATGCACTGACGCTGCAGGCCTGTTGGGTGGGAGCCCAGTCTTTCCTCACTCCCGCTTGTCCCAGACAAGTGTCACAGCAGCCTCCAGCCAGTGTTCCTGGGCCGCACTGAGCCAGGCAGCCCTTGGGTGACTTGCTGTTTAGCCTTCTATCTGAACAAAGACCCGAGGACTGTGGGGAGCAGAGGAAAATTCTATTTGCAGTAAAAGGACCTGTGACACTACGGCTCTTACTCACTGCCTAACACTTTCTCCAAACAAATAATAGACACAAAATGGCACAGCTAGGGCAGGGCCAGCTAAGGTGGTGTTTGCTTCTTTCTCACGCCCTCTTGTAAACAGCTGGATCCACTGGACTGCTCCACCTGCCGGATACAGACCCCCTTCACCCTTTATAGTACTCACAAACTGAGAAATAACAGCTACTTTTTTTTTTTTTTTTTTTTTTTACAGTACTATGGATTGAACCCACGGGTGCTGTACCACTGAGTTATATCCCCAGCCTTCCCCAGCCCTTTTTAATTTTCATTTTGAGACAGGTTCTTGCTAAGTTGCCTAGGCTGGCTGCAAACTTGTGATGCTCTTGCTTTAGCCTCACGAGTGGCAGGAATGACAGGAGCCTGGCTGACAGGCAGCTTTTGTGAAGACTCAAGAGACAGTTTGTTGGGCTGGGGGTGTGGCTCAGAGGGAGAGCGCTTTCCTAGCAAATGTGGGCACTGGGTTCCGCCTTCAGCACCACATGAAAACGGAATGACGTCTCAGAGTACTTCTGTGCACCTCTCCTTCCCAGCAACCTGGTGAGGTAGGTCACATCCATTCACAGAGAAGAGCGTGAGCTGCGGATGGGGCACCCTAGGTTGAGTGTCCTGTCTTTCTCTGTAAGAAGAAGAATCTGAACTCTTTACTGGCAGTTTTATTGGAATGGTTTGAGTGTTTTTGTTTTTGTTTTGTTTGTCTGGAAAATTTGACTCTTGTAAAATAAGGTTCATGAGTTTTTTTGTCCATTTGGAATGCTATTGTTGAAAATAATTAGGAGGAAGTGTTATTATAAATTTCACTGAGGCCGGGCGTGGTGGCGCACGCCTGTAATCCCAGCACTTGGGAGGCTGAGGCAGGAGGATCGCGAGTTCAAAGCCAGCCTCAGCAATGGCAAGGCACTTAGCAACTCAGTGAGACCCTGTCTCTAATAAAATACAAAAAAGGGCTGGGGATGTGGCCCAGTGGTCGAGTGCCCCTGAGTTCAATCCTTGGCACCAAAAAAAATATTGTCTTTTTCACTGAGGAAATGGATGTTTAGCTGTGCATTGGATTTTTTTCCTTTTTTCTGGTAGATGACTCATGTATTGGAAAGCAGATGACCTCTGTCACAGGCTCTTGCAGGAGAGTAAGGGCAGGTGGGCCCATTTGGACCTCTCAGGTTTTCGGTAGTGAGTCGGTCATACAGGTCATCAGGCCTCCAGATGGCAGCTGTCACACAGGTTCATCTGTTGCTGCAAGGTTTATTCATTAATTCAAGAAGTAGACTGAGGCTCACATGTCTACCAGGTCCTGAGCTGTCTGCTAGGATACACTCTGCTTGCCCTCAGAAGGCTCATGATCTAGTCATCAACACATGCACAAAGGGTAGGCTCTTTTGCTTTTCTACCTTTTCTAAAACTTTGCAAACTAATTTAAAGGAAGAATGGCAGATTTCAATATTTATAAGAACTGTTAGTTGGTATACTAACCACTTTCTTCAAAATTGGTAAATTCTTCTTATTCTCTAGGTCTGTAAATATATGCAGGCTGCAAATTTCTAATCTGAAAATTGGAAATCAGTAATGCTCCCAATCCAAAATGCTTTGAGCATTGACAGGACTCCACAAGTAGGAGATCCTATGTCTGACCTCATGTGATGAGGTTCTCTCCACTGCCACACCCTGCGTCCAAACTTAGAGATAGATTGAGTACATTAAAAGCCTGGAGAAATGAAGTCTTGAGAGTTTTAAGAAGCAGTGCTTTGCAGCCCAAAGGTGTGGCACTTATTTGCTAGCACACACATTTAGTGTACAGGGTGTGGAGCGGCAAGTAGGAGCCAGGGTGGCTTTGGGGCCTATCCTGGCTTGTCATTTAGCATTTGGGAGACCCACTAAACTTGGTGACACCGCCAGAATAGCACCTTGTCTATAGCTACTCTGCCAAACTCTGGTAGGAATTGCTGGAGATGGTGCGTATAACATAGACAAGTCTTGGCATATAGTGATCATGCAGTGAAAGGTAGCTGGTGTCATTACTACAGGTTGAGGATGTCTTAACTCAAGTGTGTGGAACCAGATGCGTTTGGAGTATTTCAGGTTTCATATTTTTGGATTAGGGATGCTTAACGTGTACATTATTATTTTGACACCCTTGCCTACACACAAACACACACACACTTCCTCTCTCTTTCTCTCTCTCTCACACACACACACAGACACACACACACACACACAGACACACACACACACACACAAACATACACAGTATTGAGTGTAAAACCTGGAAAATCAAGGAAGCTGTGGAATTTTGCGTCAAGGAGGCTTGCTTAGTGCTTAATAACATTTAGCAGGATTTTTTCAAATACAGAAAAATAATAATAAAACAAAACTCTTAATCACCTCCCCCCCGAGATAATAAGGGTGTGTGTGCACCCAACTAGAAAAACAATCAATAGGGTGGGCAGGAGCCTCCCACTCCTGCTCTTCTGTCCTGGGTGTCCTCCTGGAAGGTGTTTGGGGCTGTCAACAGGACACTCGCACTGGCTAGCTCCTGTGCTGCGACCCCTCTCCTGTGCAAAGCACATGCCTTCGTGGTGGCCGTGATGCTGACAGGCACTCACTCTCATTCTGAGAGGTCTCCTCCCCTTCCACCATCCCCTTCCCTCGTTGCTGTGGCCTATGGTGCTGGGCTCGCCGCACCACTCTGCTGGCCTCGGACCTCCTCCTGGACTCTGGAGAAGCCCACAGGCTGACGGCAGTGCTTAGGGAGCTGGATTTGTCGCAACCGAGTCAAATGTGAAATAGAGTTGAATAAAAATGTTTTAAAATGATTTATTCTCTTGAAGGTAAAGTAAATAAGTAGTGTGAGATTTTGCACTTAAGATATTTTAGTCTTTGGGCTGGGGGAGTATAGCTCAGTGGTAGGGCATTTGCTGAGCACACACAGGGCCCTGTGTTCAATCCCCAGCATAGGGAGAAAAGAGAGATTTTAAATTGGTTAGAAGTTCGTGGCATCCCTCTACCTTGTGAATAGCAGTAGCTGCTGTTGATGATGTGCTTGCTCTTCTGAGAAACTCCATCTCCTCTAAACCCTACTGGAGCCCCGTCAGGCAAGGCATGTAGTGACCCCTCCATCTTACAGGTGAGGAGACTAAAGCTCAGAGAGTCGACGGCCACACAGCTGAGAGGTGGCAAAGCTGAGCTCTGAATCCATGTGGGTCTGAGTCCTAAACCACAGTCTTCCAGTGTGGGACGTTTTCAGTTGTTGAAATTTCAAAATACATTAATAAAAGAAATAAATTAATGATTTATTTATTTAGAAATTTTTTTTAGACTTTGATGGACATTTGTTTTATTCATTTATTTATGTGTGGTGCTGAGGATTGAACCCAGTGCCTCACACATGCTAGGTAAGTGCTCTACCACTGAGCCATGGCCACAGCCCAAAAAACACACTAATAACTTATTAGTAATAAAATAGATTGTGTCAGATTATTAAGGACTGATTGCTTTACTGGGCTGTGTATTTAATCACTGAAAAGTCTTCAGATCTGCACGATATGCAAAGCAGTTCATTGACACTGTCATCGTGTGTAAGTTGTTTGCTGAGGTGAATTTTGTAGTATGGTTACCTGCAGTTGTCACTAAAACCTGTACAAAGGGTAGTTTTACTTGGTGCTGGTCTGCTCTTGCAATCTTGCAATTCCAATCACCTTGCAATCTGTGGTTATGTCTGCTTAGCATGCAGGAATCAGTGTGGACTTCTGAATAATTGAGCCTTTTGTGGGTGCGTTGGCTTATGCCTGTAATCCCAGCAACTCAGGAGGCTGAGGCAGGACGATCATGCATTCAAAGCCAGCCTCAGCAACTTAGTGAGACCCTGTCTCAAAATAAAATATAAAGAGGGCAGGAGATGTAGCTCAGAGGTTAAGCACCCCTGAGTTCAATTCCTGGTACTAAAATAAATAGAGAGATAGATAGATAGATAGATAGATAGATAGATAGATAGATAGATAAATAGCTGAGCTTTTTGTTCTTGTTTTTTCCCTTGTAGAGACCTAAAGCCGGAGAACATCCTCCTGGATGACCATGGTAAGTGAGCAAGCCTCGCTCCTGGCATGAATTTGTTAGAGGGACTCAATATAGAAGGCTGGTATGGACTTAGCCAATTCTTCCACTGTGGAAACGGCAACTGGAAGCAGCTCCCAGCAGGCGTTCTTAAAACAAACATGGTGTGGAGAACCTTGTCATTCCCTGTATTTATATTAGTGGAGACGGTCAGTTTTCAGTTCATCACTGCATTGTGGAGCACGTGAAGGTGTACTGAGAGTGAGGACACTGCCTTCTTGTTTCTGCCTGTGGATCCACATCTTGCTGTGTTTCTCCGATGTCTTATTGTCATGCCCCCTATACATTAGCCTGCTGTCCCTGGTGCTGTCCTCTTGTCACACAGCACATGTCCCACAGTGGGGCATGGAGAGCTGGGGGGGGCCCTGTGCAAGTGGGTAGGGAGTGACCCTTTGCAACTGCCCCTTGTTGGCATCATGGGTGCCACTCAGACTCTGGTTCCCTGGGTGGTGAGTGTCCCTAGAACCAAGAATGGTCCCAACCGCTAGAATGGCTGGTTGTACTCACATGAAGGAGCCCTAATTAGGAAGGGCTGTTGCAGCTAGCTGGAAGCCATAAGTTCCACCTGATATGTATGTGACGCACCTGTAGGCACCCGCAAACTTGAAGGTAAAAAAAAAAGTCAAAGCCGCTTATGCAATTGTGCTTAACTAAGTGCGTTAGCTGCTCCTCAGCAGTAGGCTTCCTTAAAAGCCGCAGCACCTCCTCAAAAAGGGCTCAAATATCCACCCTTTCAAAAATAAAAGGTGAAAAGATATAACCGGGTGAAAGCGGTCCGAGTTAGGAGAACGGAGAATTCAGTCAGCCGGGCAGTCACCCGGTCGGTCAGAAGAATCAGCGGTCAGAACGTAGGCAGAGCGGTTACAGAAGAGAAACCAGATAGAAGAAGTAATGACTGGTCAGAGTTAGGCCGAGACTCCTGAGGAAGACAGAAGACAGAAGAAAGAAGAAGGAAGAAAGAAGAGAGAAGAAAGAAGCTCTAATCTTTCTCTAAGCTAAGCTCTATCTTTCTTTAAGCTAAGTTCTATCTTTCTTTCTCTCTAAGAAAGCTCGCTCTAATCTTTCTCTCTAAAAATCTTTCTTTCCCTAAGAAGGAAGAAAGAAGAGAGAAGAAAGAAAGCTCGCTCTAATCTTTCTCTCTAAAAATCTTTCTTTCCCTCTCTAAGCTCTCTCTAAGAAAGTAGAAGTAAAAGTAAGAAAAGCTATACTCTGCCTCCGAGATTTCTTCCCGGTTTACGGTACCAGGCAGCAGCATACACTCACACATTACTCCATATGCATTGTTAGGATGGAATTTTTGTCTAGTGACTTTTCTTGGCTACGAAGGGGCTTAGAGTCTAGTAGAGGACACGAGACAAGGCTGGAGTGACCACTGTGGCGGAGAGAACAGTGTCTGAGGCAGAGGGTTCCAAAGACAAATGTGGGACCCTTTTCATCTCAGCCTCCCTGTGTACAGTGCTTTCTGCTTGTTACCTGATTTATGCATGAAGCACCCGCCGGTGAAGAACGTACTGGAGTTCTCATTTTATGGGAGGCCATGCCAAGACTTGAAGTAACTCACCCACAGTTGTATCCATAGCTTCTGGTTCTTGGCCTGTGGCTTACACTTCCACACTGCTGACCCAGGGTAACACTGAAGCAGCGGTGAGGAGGGCAGGCGGACACGTCGGTGTGGGGTGCCAGTACTCTCCAGGCTGTGCTGGCTGCTGGGGAAGGGATCAGATGCCGAGCAGTGAAGTGGGCTGCCTTTTATGTGAAGAAGAGGAGACACCAAGGAAGGTGGCGGGAGTCTGGGAGGAGGAGTGAAGGCGGGGCAGGAGCAGACTCACGCCCATGCTGGGTCTCTTATAAACAGGGAGATTGTCTTCATAGCGCCTGCTCTCCAGAACCTCCCCCACAGACTGGCTGCCTCCTTGACGTGGCAAGTCCTCCTGCTGTGCTTAGGTCTGCCTTCCCGGCCATGACCTCCTGGGCTCAGCCACCTATTTCTCTTCTCTTGTTACTTTATTGAAAGGCAAATTTTTAAAAATTTGTTTTTAGTTGTCAATAGACTTTATTTTATTTATTTATATGTGGTGCTGAGAATCAAACCCAGTGCCTCACACATGCCAGGCAAGTGCTCTACCGCTGAGCTACAACCCCAGCCCTGAAAGGCAATTTTTTTTTAATATTTATTTATTTGCTTTAGTTGTACACAATGCAATGCATTTATGTTTACGTGGTGCTGAGGATCGAACCCGGGCCGCGCACGTGCTAGGCTAGCGCTCCACCACTGAGCCACAACCCCAGCCCCTGAAAGGCAAATTTTTAATCAGTTGTTTTCTTTTGGCCAGAAGCAGAAGTTTTGACATTCCTAATTTTAGTATATTCTGCTGTGTTAATTATTTTCCCATTATGTTTAGTGATTTTTTTGTGTTTTGCTTAAATCTTTGTCTACTCCTACACCATAAAATTTTCTGCATTTCCTATTAAGAACAATATTGTCTTATCTTTCCCATTTACTTCATCTGGAATTGGTTTTGTGTCTGATGTGGAATAGCACTTACAGCGCTTTTTGTATACGTGTAATCAGTTGGCCCAGCACTGTCCATTGAAAAGGTCATCTGTTGGCAGCTGTGGAGTCCACTTTGTCAGAAATCACGTGTCTTTGCGTGGGTGGCTCTGACTGTAGATCTGGAGTCTGTTCTGTTGCTTGCTCTTTCTGTTTATCTGTGGGCCCATCCCACAGTTCTGAGCCACTGAAGCTGTAGCAAGTCTGCATTTGGATTCTATCACATCTTCTGGTGTTCAAGATTGCCTTCAGTAGTCTTGGACTTTCTCATTTTCATATAAATTCTGATAACTAACTTTGTAATTAAAACTATTGGGCTGGGGTTGTGGCTCAGCGGCAGAGTGCTCGCCTCGCACCCTGTCTCTGATAAAATACAAAAATAAAAAAATTTTAAAAAAAAGGGCTGGGGATGTGGCCCAGTGGTCGAGTGCCCCTGAGTTCAATCCCTGGTACCAAAAAAACCAAAAATATCGTGCTGAGAATTTTGTTAGAGTTGTTTTGAATCTATAGAATTATCTCCACAGAATTGACTTCTTGACAATATTGAATCAATTTATGAATTTATGGGCTGGGATTGTGGCTCAGCGGTAGAGCGCTCGCCTGGCACGTGCGCGGCCCGGGTTCAATCCTCAGCACCACGTACAAATAAACCCATTGTGTGTACAACTAAAGCAAATAAATAAATATTTAAAAAAATTTATGAATTTATGAATTTTATGAATCAATTTATGAATGTTGTATACAGATCTATGCATTGAGGTCTCCTTTAATTTTTCTCAATATTGCTTTGTAGTTTTTATTTTTAAAGGGCTTACTTTTTTTTTTTTTCCCCTGGGGATTGAACTCAGGGGCACTTGACCACTGGGCCACATCCCCAGCCCTTTTTTGTATTTTATTTAGAGACAGGGTCTCACTGAGTTGCTAAGTGCCTCACCATTGCTAAGGCTGGCTTTGAACTCGCGATCCTCCTGCCTCAGCCTCCCAGGTGCTGGGATTACAGGCGTGCGCCACTGCACATTTTGTTATTTGACAGTTTTTAGTGATATTGTTTTTAAATTTTCATCTTTTACTTGCCTGTTGCTAGTAGTTACTTCCCCCGTGATTTATATTTCATATTGTGTGGTACATTTGTTAAAAGATGAACCAATATTGGTACATTATAGTTTACTAAAGTACATTGCTTACATTAGGACTCATTCTCTGTGTTGTGTATACATTTTATGGGTTTTGACAGCTGTATATGACACGTGTTTATATCATTGCCCTAAAAATCTTGCATTTCACCTATTCTTTCTTCCTTCTCTTTCCCCAACCTCTGGAAAGCACTCATCTTCTTACCCTCTCCAAAGTTCGCCTTTTCCTGAGCATCAGACTTGGACACATGCAGTATGGTGCTTTTCAGCCTGCTTTCTCTTGCTTACTAACATGTAAGTTTCCTCCTCATCCTTTTGTGACTTTACTGCTTCCTTAGTGCTGAATAATATTTCACTGTCTGAATGTACCACCATTTGTTTATCCATTCTCCTACTAAAGGACATTTTGCTTGTTTCCACATTTTGGCAATTATGAATGAAGCTGCTATAAATACACACATAGGTTTTTGTGGGGGCTTAAGTTTTCAGTTCATTTAAATAAACAGTAAAGGGCCCAATTGCTGGAGTTATAAGCTTGGAGCAATGCTTTAAATACTAGCTCATAGTTGGATTTGCATGCTTAGTTTTGTAAAAAACCTGCCAACCTATCCTCCAAAGTGTTGGCACCCTTCCTACCAGCAATGAAAGAGTCCCTCTTGCTCTACATCCTTACCAGCAATTGGTGCTTCAGTGTTTTGGATTTTTATCATTCTAGTAGTGTATAGTGGTATATTACTATTTAAATTTGCTGTTCTCTGATGACATGATTTGAAGCATCTCTTCATGCTTATTTGCCATCTGTATATCTGCAGTATCTGTTCAGATCTTTTGCCCATCTTTTAATTGGATTTTTGTTTTCTTGTTGCTGAGTTTAAGAATGCTTTTTGCATATTTTGAAATCAGACCTTTATCAGAATGTTTTTACAAAGATTTTCTCCTAGTCTCTGACTTATCTTTCGTTTTCTCTTTAGTGTCTTTCACAAAGAAGTTAAATATATATATGTATATATATATATATATATATATATGAATGTATGTATGTATATGTATATATTTATGCCAAGGATTGAACCCAGGACCTTGTGCGTGCCAACAAGCACATGCTTTATCACTGAGCTACAGCTTCTTTTGGATCCTCCTGCATACACCATCATAACATCTGCAGAGGGGTTTATGTCTGCCTTTCCAATTCTTACGCCTTCTTTTTCTTTTTCTTGCCCTGTGATATGGGGTAGGACTTTCAGTACTGTGTTGAATAGAAGTAGTCTCTGGGGCAACATTTCAACATGTCACCATTAGGAATGAATTTGTTGTAGTATTTTTGTAGAAATACTTTATTAGATTTAAGAAGTTTCCTTTTTAAAATAACAAATGGAAACAAATAATGAATGGTAGTTAAACTTTGTCAGCGCCTTTTCTGTCAAGATGATTATGATTTTTTCTTATTATTGTAGCTAATACACTAGTTAATTTCCAAATGTTGAACCAGCTTTCGTTACTGATATAAATTTACCTTGGGTATGCTGCCATCCTTTGCAAAGATTGCTGCATTTCCCTCATGTTTTAAGGGGGGATCAGTTCTGCTTCTGAAGTTGCTCAGACCCCTACGTTTGTCTCCTGTGCCACTTGAACTCCAGAATCTGTTTTGCCAGCTCTTTCCCAGCAGCAGCCCTAGGACTCATCTGGTTCTCAGCCTCTCACTGCTGCTAGTCTGGGTAGAGCTGCAGCTGCAGGCTGCAGAGGTCTCAGCGGGTCAGTGCTCCTGCTCTCTACAGAGTGTGTGTGGGAACTGCTGCCTCGTGTGACGCACCTCCGTAGTCTCTCACTCTGG
Organism: Tamias sibiricus; assembly: GCA_025594165.1. Lineage (NCBI taxonomy): Eukaryota > Metazoa > Chordata > Mammalia > Rodentia > Sciuridae > Tamias > Tamias sibiricus. Next base: position 2,369,558 of record CM046665.1, read on the forward strand.
AGGCCCAGCACATCCAGACCACACTACCGCCATGGCTCACTGGTGCCTTCAAGGTATGACACCTGTCATCTGTGGGGCTCTCCCAGTATGGTCAGCAGTAGTGCCAGCCTGCCCCAAGCAAGAGCCCAGGGTCATTTGTGCTCTTGTGTGACTCATAGAGCAATCTGTAGTTCAGAAAAATTTCTTGTGATAGTTCCTGTTACTGGGAAAATCATGTGAGAGCCTCCCTCATGGCTTCCTTACATCCAACTCTCTTTTGTCAGAATTTGACACAAGTGACTCCATTTTGATTCGGACAACTTATATAAAGTCCTAACCTCCAGGAGTGCAGAATGTGACACTGTTTAGAGACAGAGGGAGAGCACTTTCCAGGCCCTGAGCACAATCCCCATCACCACAGTCAGTCAATAAAATGAGGCAGTTCGGGTGGGCCCAAGTTCAGTTACAGGTGTCCTTACATGAATGTTTTCCACAATTTGTTATTTTCATGGGAATTCAATAAATGTTTATCTCCTCCTACGCCCAAGGCATTCATACATTGTTTGGTTCTTTGAATGAAGTGCCCTAATTGTGTTTATTATTTCCCTGACTCTATTCCATTTCTTCTCTAGGAAAAAACCTCCATATCATTCATATATAGTATATAAGTCTCCTGGTCTGGTACTTTGTATATAAGTCTCCTGGTCTGGTACTTTGTATATAAGTCTCCTGGTCTGGTACTTTGTATATAAGTCTCCTGGTCTGGTACTTTGTATATAAGTCTCTTGGTCTGGTACTTTGACAGAAGTATTGTATTTGCTATTTTGTAGTTGATCTAATAGTCATTTTATATTCATATGTGTGCCTGGTAAGTAATATGAAAATAATAAATACAGTGTTTTTATCTTATCTGGTGGTTGTCTATGATTGAAGGACTTCCCAAGCATAAATCTAATTTCCAGTTGTTAGTGAAATGGAATGCACTGTATAGAATTTTATTAAAGGTGAAAAGGTTAAATGTAATTTTAGATTTAAAGATCGCAGAGTTTGAAATGCTATTTTTTTAACCCATGGCTTTTAAGACAATTTTCCCCACTTGTGTCTATTATTAAAATGGCATTGCTTCTCCCAGTTACCTGTTGTGTCTGAACTCACACAGGGCACATCCGGATTTCAGATCTTGGCTTAGCCCTGCAGATCCCAGAAGGGGAGATGGTTCGAGGAAGAGTTGGGACTGTCGGCTACATGGGTATGTGAGAGACCACCTTGGTGGTCTTAGGCCTTTCCCTCTAGATGCCAGAATGCCTCTGAACAGAGCAGTTACCACACAAGGGTCCTGGTGCTCCTTCTGATGTGGTAGATGGCTTCAGGTTGTTGAACCACTGAGGACACCCCTCGACTATACCCCTCTTTTTACAGATGTTGAGTCCTGAGGTCATACCACTGCATGAGGGCAAGTCAGGACAAACCTGTAGATCCCCTCACTTTGCCAGTATCCTTGTACCTGTGGGCCTTGCAGACCCCCTTGGAAATCATCTTTTTTTTTTTAATATTTATTTATTTGCTTTAGTTGTACACAATGCGTTCTTATTTTTTTATGTGGTGCGAGGATCGAACCCAAGCCACGCATGTCCTAGGCGAGCGCTCCGCCGCTGAGCCACGACCCCAGCCCTGGGAAAGCATCTTAATCTGGTTCTTCCAGGGAATCTGTGAGCAGAGCCAGCCCAACCCTGGTGGCCTCTGAGGGAGTTTCGAGCCTCTGAGAGCCCTGCAGCAGACCCCTGCACCATTCCTGCCCTCACTGGCTCATGGGATGTTCACTCACTGGCAAACAGTGACAATGCACTGGGGACACCCGTGGGGTGGCTCTGAATGCAGGGCATACCTCAGGAAGCAGTTCTTCCTACAGCACCAGGGTCTCATGCTCCTCATCCTGCCACACTTAGCACATCCCATATGTATAGACGTTTAAAAACGACTCCTTCATTGAGATGTCACATACCACGAGATCCAACAATTCCAAGTATATGATTTTGTGGATTTTAGTATACTCACAGTTATGTAGCCATCACCAGTTTCAAAATATGTTTTATTACCTCAAAAAAGAAACTCGTTGCTTGCCTTGCATGCACAAGGTCCTGAGTTCAATCCCCAGCACTGCCAAAAAAAAAAAAAGAAACTTGTACCCATTAACAGTCACTCTTTAAACCTCGCCTTCTAACCCCAGGCCTGGCAACCATGAGTTTACTTTCTGTCTCTATGGATTTTTATATTCCATCTATTTCATAAAAGTAGAATCATATATTATTTGACCTCTTGTGTCTGGTTTCTTTCACTTAACATAATGCTTCTAAGTTTCCTCCATGTTGTAACAAACATTAAATTTATAATGATTATTTGGGATTAATTATAGAAAAATTTAAAACCAAAATTTAATCAAATTTTCTGTATTTGTTATATAGCTCCAGAAGTTATCAATAATGAAAAGTACACATTTAGTCCTGATTGGTGGGGACTTGGCTGTCTGATATATGAAATGATTCAGGGACATTCTCCATTCAGAAAATTCAAAGAGAAAGTCAAACGGGGAAGAGGTTGACCGAAGAGTGAAGAAGGATCCTGAACAGTACTCTGCCAAGTTTTCCGAGGATACCAAATCCATTTGTAGGATGGTGGGTCAGGCTCTATGGATGTTGGGAAATCAAACTTCTAACTCACTCTAGTTGTTTTTGCGGCACTGGAATAGAACAGTAGTGGAGCAGGCAGGCTTTGCCCAGCTCTGTATAGCCCCTGGCCCAGCACGAGAACCCTGGTAATGTGGCAGAGGCTTAGACTTCCTGGTGGCAGAGCAGATGTGAGAAGTGGTCAGATCGTGGATGGATCTTTTTTTTTTTTAATATTTATTTATTTGCTTTAGTTATACACAATGCCTTTAGTTTTACATGGTGCTGAGGATCAAACCCAGGCTGCGCATGTGCCAGGCGAGCGCTGTACCGCAGAGCCACAACCCCAGCCCCTCCTGGATGGATCTTGGAAACAAAGCCTGAGGATTTGCCCATGTGGAGGGGAGGGGTCTAGGCTAACTCCAAACTGATGGCCTGAGCAGAAACATCTGGGGAGGGGAAGTCTCCAGCGCCAAGACCTTGCCATAGGGAAGAGGACAGGGGATAGAGGAGGGTGTGAGTGGGCCCCTCCAGAGTCTGCACCCAGTGCATCTGGCAGAGTAGACATGGGCAGGGGCTTCTGTATTTTCAGGTCCTCAGTATCAGTGGAACAAGGGTAAGTGTTGGAGGTGTAAGGACACAGGAGACAGCTGAAGGACTGGGGAGTGGAGGAGGGTCCCCCCGAGGTGTCCAGTGGACTGTTGTGTCCCTGCCGCACCAGTGGACAGTACAGGCTCAGGCAGACCAGTAGTCATGCTGCCCAGCTCTGCAGTATGGTGAAGCAGGAGGGAGGCCAGGGAGCTGGACAGTGTGCAGAGGACTGGCTTGGTGGTGGGCCATGGACTCTTAAGTGGCTGAGGACAGGGGGTGCAGAGTGTAATGGCTGGAGAATAATTTTTTTTTTTTTTTTTTTTTTTTGTGGTACCGGGGATTGAACTCAGGGGCACTCGACCACTGGGCCACATCCCCAGCCCATTTTTGTAATTTATTAGAGACAGGGTCTCACTGAGTTGCTAAGTGCCTCGCCATTGCTGAGGCTGGCTTTGAACTCGCGATCCTCCTGCCTCAGCCTCCCAAAGTGCTGGGATTACAGGCGTGCGCCACCGCGCCCGGCTAGAGAATAATTATTTTTATTTCCTTTCATTGTGTTTCTGTATATGAAACTATGGGTGCCACAGGCTTGTCACTGAGTTGTGGGATCAGCCTGGCTTTTCTCCCAACCAGCTCACTGTATTTGGAGATGACTGCCTGTCACAGTGTTCTTTCTGATCAAGCTTCTGTTTATATTCAGTTTGATATATATATTTGTTACTAGGTATTGAGCCCAGGGGGCACTTAACCACTGAGCCACATCCCCAGCCTTTTTTATATATATATATTTATATATATATATATATATATATATTTTTTTTTTTTTTTTTTTTTTTTTTTTTTTTTTGTACCGGGGATTGAACTCAGGGGCACTCGACCACTGGGCCACATCCCCAGCCCTTTTTTTGTATTTTATTAGAGACAGGGTCTCACTGAGTTACTAAGTGCCTCGCCATTGCTGAGGCTGGCTTTGAACTCGCGATCCTCCTGCCTCAGCCTCCCAAAGTGCTGGGATTACAGGCGTGCGCCACCGCGCCCGGCTTCTTTTTTATATTTTATTTTGAGAGAGGATCTCACTAAGGTACTTAGGGCCTCACCAAGTTGCTGAGGTTGGCTTTGAACTCGCGATCTTCCTTCCTCAGTCTCCTGAGCCACTGGGATTACAGGCGTGTGCCACTGCGCCTGGCCAGTTTGATATATATTGACTGAGTGCTTGCTCTACACTCTGGCACTGCGGGAATGTTAGAAATAGAGCCTGTCCCTAAGGAGCCCACAATTTAATGGTAGGCCTAAAACCCATCAAAATGACTGATAGAAAAAGCAGGGGGTGCCATAAACAAAGATAGAGACAAGAGCGTAAGGATTTGGGGGATGAAATCCCATTGTGCTGACACACTGGGGAAGAAGGTGGTATCTAAGCCAGGGGCAGTGTTGTGAATAGCTAGCTCTGGAGTTAGGTGGTGAGTCCAGCTTTCTGCCATGAGCTTACCTCATCTACTAAGAGAAGAAACCAAACTTTGAGCTGGGCGCTGTGGAGCACACTTGTAATCCCATCTATTCAGGAAGCTGAGGCAGGAGGATCACAGGTTACAGATCAACCTTGACAACTTAGCGAGGCCCTAAGCAACTTGGTGAGACGCTGTCTCAAAAAATAAAAAGGGCTAGAGATGTGGCTCAGTGGTAGAGCACTCTGGGTTCAACCCCCTGTGCTGGGGTGTAAAAAAAAGGAAAAAGAAAGAAGAAAGAATGGGTTAAATTTCAATGAACAGATTGGAGGAAGGCGTCTCAGAACACACCAGTAACTTGCACAAGAGCAGAGAGGAGGGAGCACCTGCAGGATAGGACATAGGCCCAGGCCTAGCTCAGGTGTGCAGAACAAAAGAGGCCTTGCCCTTTGTGCCTTTTCATTGGCTGTCACCTGGGCTTGTGTGCCACCCACAGCCACTGCTCCCCGTGCATCTGAAGGACTGAGCCAAGCTTGGTTTAGGTCAGGGTGTTGGCTGGTGTGCAAGAGAGAGAGGAGAGGAAAGCAAAGAGATTAGGTACAATTGTTGGCTTTTTACAGTAATCCCAATGGGAATTCAAACTAACCTTATATTAGATACCTTTTATAAGTTTTTAAATGTCTTGTTTAATTCTCACAATGAATTCATAAGATACTGTAATAGCCTCACAGTTGAAAAAATTGAGTTTTATTTCTGTGACTCACACAGTGGCAGCAGCAGCAGTTGTGCCCAGGCTTTGTCTTCTGTCCTCTGCTGCCTGGTCAGCCCATGTCTTAGTACACTTGGACTACCATGACAAAATCCCTAAGAGTGGGTAATGTAGAATTACAGAAACTTACTGCTCACAATTCTAGAGTCTGGGAAGTCTAAGATCAAGGTGCTGGCAGACGGGTTTGTTGTCTGGTGAGGCTCAAGTTCTGGTTCAGAGCTGGTGTGTTCTGATTCCTCACAGGCTAGAAGGGGCAGACAAGTTCCTTGCAACCTCTCTAACAAGGACACACTGATCCCATTCACAGGGGCTCTGTCCTCATGACATAATTACCTCCAAAAAACTCCACCTGTTAACACTTCATAGTGAAGATCGAGTTTCGACATATGAGTTTTTTTAAATATTTATTTATTTGCTTTAGTTGTACACAATGCAATGCATTTATGTTTACGTGGTGCTGAAGATCGAAACTGGGCCGCACACGTGCGAGGCGAGCGCTCTGCCACTGAGCCACAACCCCCGCCCAGTGTAGCCTAATCTTTTCTTTCCTTTTTTTTTTTTTTTTTTTTTTTTTTGTACTGGGAATTGAACCTAGGGACACTTTACTGAGCTGCATCCTCAGCCCTTTTTCTTTCTTTCTTTTTTTTTTTTTTTGTGGTACCAGGGATTGAACTCAGGGGCACTGGACCACTGGGCCACATCCCCAGCCCTTTTTTGTATTTTATTAGAGACAGGGTCTCACTGAGTTGGTAAGTGCCTCGCCATTGCTGAGGCTGGCTTTGAACTCGCGATCCTCCTGCCTCAGCCTCCCAAGTGCTGGGATTACAGGCGTGCGCCACCACGCCCGGCTTATTTTCTATTTTGAGACAGAGTCTCGCTGACTGCTTAGGGCACTGAATTGCTGAGGCTGGCCTCAAACTTGCACTCCTCTTGCCTCAGCCTCTTGAGGTGCTGGGGTCATGGACATGTGCCACTGTGCCTGACGGGCGCACGCCTCTCACTCACTCGCTCACTCGCTCTCTCACTCGCTCTCTCTCTTTTAACATTTTTAGTTGTAGGTGGACACAATACCTTTATTCTTATTTCTATGTGGTGCTGAGGATTGAACCCAGTTCTCACACATGCAAGGCAAGTGGTGTACCACTGACCTCCAATCCCAGCCCCTGGCTCATGTTTTCTGATATAAAAGACAGCGATTTTGCTGTGTTGCCCAGGCTGGTCTTAAACTCTAGGGCTCAAGCCATCCTCCTACCTCAGCCTTCCAGGTACCTTAGACCATAGGGACTACCACCCCCAGCAGCCTGTCCTTTCTAGATTGATAGTAATTGTGGATTATTTGAATTTGTGACAGTTGCAAATGCATATGAATTTTACACTTTATTGGAAGAGACACTTTCTATTAATTTTAAGAATATACAGTTTCTAGAACCAGGTTTGCTGAATTTTTGCCTTAACTGAGGCCCTTAGTTATTGATTTAATGAATAGATTTAAAGTGGTTTCTAATTATAAATATAATTTAGTATTTTTAATATTCATTTTTTAGTTGTGGTTGGACACAATGCCTTTATTTTAGTTATTTATTTTTATGTGGTGCTGAGGATCAAACCCAGGGCCTCACATGTGCTAGGCAAGTGCTCTACCACTGAGCTACAACCCCAGCCCCATTAATTTAGCATTAAAATGATGTCTCTGAGGTTCTCAACTGTTTTATTTCCTATCAAAAAATCCCCTATGACATAAATATTTTAACTTAAGGGTTAATGTAGTCAAACCCTTATTTACTGGTAGCTCAAAGGAAAAATTTTAGCTTTACCTTTAGGGAAGCACTCTGTGGTCAGAATTCATGTGGTTTGGTGGACAATGTTACTTTGAAGTTGAAGTGACTGTGTTTGTTCAGACGTATGTGCTTTCCGCTGTCCCTAGCTCCTTGGTTATTATGGTGGTCTGTCTTGAGCTTTTATTTTTATCCTAGGAGCTTAAGTTGACTCCATTTTTGCCTCTTATGCAGCTACTCACCAAGAATCCAAGTGAACGGCTGGGCTGCAGGGGCGAGGGAGCTGCAGGAGTGAAGCAGCACCCCGTGTTCAAGAACATCAGCTTCAGCAGGCTGGAGGCAAACATGTTAGATCCCCCTTTCTCCCCTGATGTAAGTGTGCTGCCCTCAGTAGCTGGGTGTCCCAGAACACTGACCCCCAGACATGTCGTGTTAAAGCAGATACAGTTATCTGATGCGGTCAGGATATGGCTTCAGCTCCATGGGACAGGTCACGTCTGCTGCGTCCTCCTTCCTCACTCCCAGCCCCCACAGCCACTCATAGCCTTCCTGGCATTTCTATAGCTCCAGGGCCTGGGGTCTGCCATTTGCTGTCACTGCTGGTGCAGCCAAGCTACTGCCCTCAGAAACCTCACCGCCACCTCAGACCTCCCTGGCCTGCCCTTCCAGGCTCTCCCTGTTACATGGGTCCGTGTTCTGTTCTGGGTCGGTTTTACCTCGTGTCCTGTGCTCACTTTCTCACAAGAAGTGCCCTCCTGCTACTTGAGTCTGGAACGTACGTCCCCACTCCACTTTTCCTAAGGTCCTGGGATGATAGCCCGGCCCCACCCTGAGGACCGTGGAGCTGTCACTGTGCCTCCTTGTGGGCATGCCGTTGGGATCAAATGAGATCATGTCTCCAAAGTGCTTAGCACAGGGCAGGGCACTGGCCTGTGGGAATCCACCACAGCATAAGTGTAAGCACATGAGTTCACAAAGGATGGAGGCAGGGAGCAGATCTCGGATCAGCAAACTTCTCTTTATTTAGTGGCAGGGTCAGTTGTTCGAACACCTGGTATGGCTCATTTTCAGTGATAAAATGGCTGCTGGCCACAAGGTTCTGGACTTTATATGCAGCCTTAGCAGAGCCAGGCCATGGGAGGAATTAGTTATTTTTGGCAGGTAGTGGGCAGGGCCAGGTCATGGGAGGAGTCTTGGTGGCAGGATCATTTAGGGTGGGACAGGAAGACAGGTAGGTAATTTACTTAAAGTAAACTCAGCAAAACAGCTTCAACTGTATCCTGAACAAGCCCGCTACAGACACTCTAGCAACATGAGGACAAGGCAGTGTTGCAGGGCTTGGTGGAGTTGGGATTGGCATACAATTAAAATATTTTAGCAGTAGGACTTGCTTTGTGTCTTTATCTTCACATTATATGTTATAATAGTAACTGCTTCCTTGGAATTGATTCCCGTGTGACATATTTAGCAAATGCCCACCACCTGCCAGGCACAAGGAGAACAAGACAGGTAAGGTCTCTGCAGAGATAAGCAATAGGACAGACTGATCAGCACACTTGGAACAGCATCATCTGACAGGAGTGCATGACAAGGACCTCAGATGGGCCACCTGGTCTGGAGATGTGGACTGCGTGGGGTCAGGAACAGGGAAGGCAGGCTGCCAGCAATCTCTGAGGAGGGACTGTTTCCATAGTCCTGAGAAGGATTGAGGACATGCAGGACAGGGACCTGGGGTAGTCCCAGACTGCCTGTGTCCTCCTCAGCTTAAGCAAATGAGGCCACAGAGCTGGTTCACATTATAGACTAATGATAATACATCTGGAAGTTTTCTTTGCATAATTAATATTTTGTTGGTATGTGGTAATGGTCATAAGGCGTCTGGACCTTTGGCCAGGGCTGAATCTCAGGATGCCCTCCTTTACACTGCCCTGGGGTGGGGCTTCCCTGCCTTGTGAGGACCAGTGACTAGCATCTGTGCTACGAGCAGTACTGAGAAGTGACCTGTAGAGCAGCACGGCAAGTTCCAGCATGGAGCAAAAGTTCCTCAGGACGCAGAGGCCTCTGGCATGAGCCAATGAGCTCTGTGCTCTGCCTTCCTCAGCCCTAGAAGTGTAAGCAGCTATTTTTGCAGGAGGTTGGGGCTCAGGCCTTGGTGGCCCTGCCTGCTTGTCCCTGGCACTTGAGGACAGCAGTGCCAGGGTGGGGGCTTCAGGCCTGGATTCCTATCCCAGGGGAGAGGTCTGCCAGCCCTCCTTGAAGCAGAGCAGGAAGGGTAGGGCTGAGTACTGGAGGATCTGGCAGGGGGCGTGGGAGGCATACTGTCCCTTTTCACTCAAGGCAATCAGGTGCTTTAGGAAGAGGATGTTCAGGGCCTGGGGCAGGGTAAAAGTTGTCACTAACATGTCCCATAGCTCGTGGTCTTCGTGCTGCTACTCAGCTCTCCAGTTCTGCCATGCATCTTCCAACAAAAGCACCTACCCTGTCCTTCGTTCCTGGCCTTTGTAATCCATTATCCACTGCAGAGAAGACAAGGTGAGCTGGGCGTGGTGGTGCACATTTGTAATACCAGCAGCTCCGGAGGCTGGCAAGAAGATTATAAGTTCACAGCCAGCCTCAGCAATTTAATGAGACCCTGTCTCAAAATAAAAAGGGCTGGGGATGCAGCTCAGTGGTAAAGCACCCCTGGGTTCAATCCCTAGTACCCCCCCCCAAAAAAAAGCGGGGGAACTTTACAACAGATGTGGAAAGGAATAGTAATGGCATGTATGTCATGTATGTGTGTATGTATGTGCTGGGGATTGAACCCCGGGGGTGCTTAACATTGAGCCACATCCACAGCCCTTTTTATATTTTATTTAGAGACAGGGTCTCACTGAGTTGTTTAGGGCCTTGCTAAGTTGCTGAGGCTGCCTTTGAACTTGTGATCCTCTTGCCTCAGCCTCCCGAGCTGCTCAGATTACAGACGTGTGCCAGTGCACCCCAGCATAGCGGCATTTAAATATGAGTTTTGCATGCCTTCATTCTTTGTGATTAAGGGAGCTAAGGATCACTCCACTCATCTCACGGGCTGATGCCTCTCTCTGTTCTTGGGGCCCAGCCTCATGCCATTTATTGTAAGGATGTCGTGGATATTGGGCAGTTCTCTGCAGTGAAAGGAGTCTACCTGGACACCACCGACGACAGCTTCTACGCTGAATTTGTTACTGGGTGTGTCTCCATCCCCTGGCAGACTGAGGTACTACGCTTTCCAGCAGAGCAGGTTTATACTAGTTCCAACAATGACAGAATCCAGTGTGGGTGGGTGTGCTCACACACTCACACTTACTCACATTTGGGAGGTGGATTTATGCCAGGCATTTAATTCTATGACTAGACTATGGGCAAGCCACGACCATGTCAGCAATTACCCAGAAGTAGGTCACATAGAGAAGCATATAGAAGGCACCGTCACGGTGGCTGGCCTGCCATCCCGGAGCCCTGCTCCCCAAGCAGGGCTGCTGGCGGCCATGGTATGAACTCCTCTGGTGGCACACTCAGAGAGGAAGAGAAGGAGCCACGTGACTTGTTCCAAGGAGTGATCAGGAAACAGGGAGTAGGAGTCCGGGAAGGGAACCAGAATGGGCTCAGGAGCTCTGAGGCGCCCCACATCAAGCATGGGTGCCGGACAAGAGCAGATGGCTCTGGGGATCCCTGACCTTACCAGTTTCTGCAGCCTCTCTGTGCTCTCTTCTCTGTGTGCAGATGATTGAATCTGGATGCTTCAGGGATATCAATGAAAGTGAAAACGAGGGAAGTTTGACATTGGATCTGAAAGCAAAGGAGTGTCCTCCAGTTCTCAGACGGAAAAGGAATTTCTTCTATAGAGTCTTCAGTGGAGGGGTAAAGACTTTAAAAGAAATATGATGTGTCGTTGACCACAGTGAGGCACACCTGTGATCCTAGCAACTTGGGAGGCTGAGGCAATAGGATCACAAGTTGAAGGTCAACCTCAGCAACTTAGCGAGGCTCTATCTCAAGGCAGTGGCAGAGTACTCCTGGTTCGATCCCAGTACCCACATGCATGTATATTCGTATGTGAGTGTGTTTATATATATGTATATGTATGTATACATATAATGTGTCAAAAGAAAAAAATTTTACCAAGGTAAAAACATCTTTTTACAATGTCTTATATAAGAAATTTCATATAGTTTGCCAGGCACGGTGACGCATGCCTTTAATCCTAGTGGCTTGGGAGGCCAAGGCAGGAGGATTGCAAATTCAGAGCCAGCCTCAGCAAAAGTAAGGCGCTAAGCAACTCAGTGAGACCCTGTTTCTAAATAAAATACAAAATAGGACTGGGGATGTGGCTCCATGGTCGAGTGCCCCTGAGTCCAATCCCCAGTACCTGCCACCTAAGAAATCTCACAGTTTAAGAACCAACATGGCGTTATTTACAGTTGAGCCAAAAAAAAAAAAAAAAAAAACAAAAAAACAAAAAAAAAACTCCTCAAAATGATCTTTGCTAGTGGGGAGACTCTTCTGATCCAGAGAGCCCCAGCGGCTCACCAGCACTGCACAGCCGCCTCCTGCCAGTGGTGAGGCGTTCTGCGCTAAGCCCCCAGACCCGCGCCCCGTGGACACCCCCTGAGCAGGGCATGCTGCTGAACCCCTGTGTGCTGCGCTTGCTTCCTGGGCTCTCTTGGTGCCTGCTCGCACACAGGAAGTAGCTTCCCTCCTGAAAAGGGATTCGTTTGAAGAGACTTTCTGTAGTAGTATTAAATTTAGAAAAGAGAAAAATCTCCAAGAAAACGTTTTCTCCTTGGATGAGTGCATTATTTGTGCTTTGTACCTGACCATTCTCAAGGAGTTTAAACGCAGCATTCTAATTTGTCTGTTCAGTATAAAAAACAAGACTCAGGTAGGGAAATCTCCCAGAGTAGCAGTTGCCCTGACAGCATGTCCTTTGAGAACGAGGGTCAGTCATGAACCGACCCACTTGTGTTCTCAGTGTGCTTGGAAAACCTTCTTACTTGGGGCCTGCTACGGAGTCCATGTCCTAGAGAACCTGCAGCTGAGAGAAGGTAATCACGTAGCATCACACAACTCCTCACCGCGCTCCAGTGAGCCTCGTTCCCTTTATGCGCTCAGCTGTGGACGGTGTGGATTTGACTAAGTATGTAGCACGGAGCGCACGGAGTGGGACTTACCCGAAGCATTTTCTGTGTATGCAAATTAAGCATCTTCCACTTTTGAAGTAGATAGGGAGAAAATAATATAAGATTTTTGTTTGCCTTGCAGTTAGCATCTCCCAGAAGCTTTTCCACTGTTGTATACAGTTGTCCCTCAGTATCTTTGGGGGATTCATTCCAAGACCACCCCTGCTAGGATACCAAAATCTGAGGATGTTCAAATCCCTTATATAAAATAGATAGTATTTGCAGATAAGCTAAACACCCTCCTGTTTACATCCGCATCTCTAGATCACTTACAACACCTAATACAATGTAAATGTACATGAATAGTTGTTATACTTTGTTTGAAAATTTGCATTATTTTTTGTTGTTGTTGAATTGTTTTTATTGTTTCCTAAAAAATATTTTTGATTTGGGGTGTTTGAATCCACGCGTGGAGACCTGTGGGTGCTGGGGCTGACTGTGCACGTACGGAGAGTCAAGCCCACTTGCACTGGGAACGTCCCTGAGGCTGGCCATTGCGCTGTGTGTTGCAGGGCTGCCTGGGCACCAGCCGCAGCAAGAAGGAAGGAGAACCAGCGGTTTGAGCAGTCACCATGCAGACCACAGAGCCAGACCTGGTGCCAAGAAGGAGCACGTGCTCAGTGTCCCATCCTATCCATAAATTGTAATAAATACAACCTGTGATGAAGCCTGAAGTGTGCCTTTACAGATTCTTCTACATTAACATCTTCATTGTCTTTTCATTGTAGCTGGATTGAAGAAAACAATAGAGTGCCTCCCTGGTGCCCAGAAACTCTCCAAGCTCCACAGGTGCCACAGAGAAGGGAGGAAGGGCTTCAAGTCTATGACAAGTCCACACTGGCAGCAGTGCCCTGCTCCTAATCCCAGGATTATTCTCAAGTACTCCGCCAAGGATGCAGTGGTAGAGGAAGAGAGGGAAGCAGTCAAGGCTGTGGGTGTTGCAGAGCCCCGGCTCATATACATTCCCTTTGTCTCTCCATAGCCGTGATAACCACCTTCCCTGTCTTTGTGGCTGCACGTGTCTGTCTGCCCTCTGAGGAAGGGTGATTTTCCATGGTCAGGGCTTAGCCGGCAGAGGCTCCTGGAGCACGTGAGAGTGATTTTTTTGCTTTTTGTACCATGGACTGAACCCAGGGGTGCTTAACCACTAAGCCAGCCCTTTAAAAAAAAATTTTTTTTTTAATTTAGAGACAGGATCTTACTGTGTTGCTTAGGGCCTCGCTTAAGTTGCTGAGGCTGGTTTTGAACTTACCATCCTCCTGCCTCAGCCTCCCGAGCCACTGGGATTACAGGTATGCGCCTCTGCACCAGGCATGAGGGTGATTTTTATCACAGCATGCTGTGGGTTGCTGGGACTGTGCTTCTGGCGTGTACTGGCCTTGAGTTGTTGCAGTTCCTGTCAGACAGTGACTCCAGAGGCTAGGGGCACTGCTGTGGTTTGGATAAGTGGTCACCAGGGTGCACCTCGGGAAGTGGTGGGACTTTGGGAGGTGGAGCCTAGTGAGAGGTTCTTAGGTCATTGGAGGTGTGCCCTTGAAGACTGTGGGAGCCCGATCTCTCTCCTCTTTCTCTCTTGCTTCCTGGCTTGTGATGTATATGGTTTTACTCTGCCACATGCTTCCACCATGATCTGTTGCCTTACCACAGGCCCAAAGCCATGCACCCAACCAGTCATAGACTGAAACCTTCAAAACTGAGCCAAAATCAACCTTTTCTCTATAATAAGTTGATGATCTCTCAGGTATTCCGTTACAGTGCTGGAAAGCTAATACAGGCAGGTCTATGAGAGGCCTATGCTTGTATCCTGGATGAAGGTGCCAACATTTCAGGAATTTTTGTTGGCACGTAGTTTAGGAACTTCCCAAAGAGACTTATTAAGGGATGCCAAATTTAAAATTTGATAACTTGCATTTGTAATTTATGGTGACTCTTTTCTTCAACCTAACCTTAGAGGCAAATGTGGATCTTGTTTGTGTCAGCGATGCTGGACACTGGCAACTTTGGGGTGATGAGAATAGGACTGAAATCGAGTCATGGGAGTGTACATACATAGGCAAAGCCTTTATTTGGGTCTCCCCTGGGGAAGGGAGGCCCAGCTCCTGCAAGAAAATGTCAGGTGGCTCTCTAGAGCAATAAAAAGAGACAGTTTTATTATCTGCTGGTGGAGTGGGGTTTACGAATGTCTCCCTGATGAGCTAAGTGAAAGTTGCTGTGGTGGGCACAGGGGCCACACCCACACCTATGTTCCCACTGACTCACCAGCTTGACACAGGAGGATCACAAGTTTGAGGCCAGCTTAGCAACTCAGTGAGGCAGGCCCTAAGCAACTTAGACTTGGCTTGGTTTCAAAAAATAAGAAGAGCTGGGGATATACTTCAGTGTAAAGCATCCCTGAGTTCAGTCCCCCCCAAAAATAAAATTCACTGGCTCCTGTGATGCACCTGGCCCTGTCCGAGGATGCACAGTGAGGCATGCTGGTGTCTGCTACACCGTGAATCAGGGTGGACCTTCTCGTGGTTGTCAGACCACTACCCAAGGCCCAGGAGTGTGTTTGCCCATGGAGGGGCATGTGTGGATGGCACTAATACCAAGGAGGGGCAGCATTGCCTTTCTCAAGAGGGGGGCACATCTGATTTGGGCAGGAAACCAGAAGGAAAGACAGTCATGCAGAGGTCCCAAGGCCTAAGGGACATCACTTAGCCAGAGATCGCTTTCAAGATGGGCCTGAATCCTCTGTGGAATTTGGGCCTTCTCCTCTATGCAGCCCGGCAGGGACTTCTGCAGACCAGGAGCATTCGACAGGTGGAGGCTGGAGAGGGCCCAGCTGGAGCCTCCACTTCTCTGCCTGTAGCTGGAATCTTATTGCCTGCTGTGTGAGAAGTCAGGGGACAGGTCTCTGTGACTTTGAACCAGAGTGGTGACACCACCACACAGCTGTGTGGAGGGAAGAACCCTGAGTGCTGAGGCTAGAGCAGAGGCAGCTGTTGAGGTTGCCTTCCTGGGGGTGTCGCCGGCAGCTGCATCTAGAGCAGAGGCTCACCTGCCGGCCGCTGCTGAGCTGCCTGCACCCTGCGGGCTTTCTGCAGTGCGGCTTGTATCAGGAGTTTATGGAAATCGCTTTCCCACAAGCCCTCTGCAGTCTCAAGCACGGAGACATTTAGGCCAGCCAGCGTTTTGAAGGAAAACACCTGCCCTCAGGGATGTCACTGTGAGGCTGGGGGCCTTCTTTGTAGTGGGGGGGAGGGGAAGGGGAAGTTAACTTGGGGATTTGGGGCCTCCAGTTGTAGGATGGAAATGACTTTTTTTCCTTCTGATTGAGGCAAAATAGCATGAAAGAGCTGGGTGCCATTGTGCACACCTTGAATCCCAGCTACTTAGGAGGCTGAAGCAGGAGGATTGCAAGTTTGAGACTCATTTAATGAGATCCTATGTTGATGGACACAATACCTTTATTTTATTTATTGATTTTTGCATGGTACTGAGAATTGAACCCAGTACCTCACATGTGCGAGGCTTCAAGCGCTCTACCACTGAGCAACAATGCTAGCCCTGAAAACTTTTTTTTTTTTGGTACCAGAGATTGAACTCATGGGCACTTGACCACTGGGCCACATCCCCAGCCCTTTTTTGTATTTTATTAGAGACAGGGTCTCACTGAGTTGCTAAGTGCCTCGCCATTGCTGAGGCTGGCTTTGAACTTGCGATCCTCCTGCCTCAGCCTCCCAAGTGCTGGGATTACAGGCAAGCGCCACTGCGCCCGGCCTCCTGAAAACTTAAAGTACTGGTCATGTGGCTTAGAGGTAGAGCACTCTTGGGTTCAGTCTCTAGTAAACACACACACACACACACATGCACAAACACACCATAAAATGCTAAAGACCAGCTTCATCAAGGGTGTTAAGTTCTTCCCGATTAATGCTGAAGGGAACGTCGACGAGATGAAATAATCCACACACAAGCCAGGTTGTAGAAATCCTTCTACTGTTCTAATTTTACTTTTCTCAGTATGACTTTTTATACATCTCAGTAAGCACCATAATTCACATTTTTTCTTTAGGAGGTAACATAAAGAAATTTCAGTAAAGAAGATTACAATAAAGGATTTCCAGAAATTAACTATACAATAAAAATTTCTAGTAATTAACTATAGGGGGTTACATTAGGTTTCCAGTAATTAACTCAATAAGGAATTTCAGGAATTAACTATAATAAAGAATTTCCAGTAAATAACTATAAAAGGTTACAATAAGGAATTTCAGGAATTAACTATAATAAAGAATTTCCAGTAATTAACTATAAAAGTTTACAATAAGGAATTTCAGGAATTACCTAGGGAAAATCAATTATTATCCTAAGTACATACTACTGATTAATCATCTATAGGCAGGGGAAAGTATTCTAAAAATCTAAAAGCTAATGTTAAAAATTCTTCAACTCTAGGTATGCCTGCTCATAAAATTATATTGCCCTACTATCTTCTTCAACTGGGCTCATCCTACCGGCTTAGCTAGTTTCTGGCTTTAGATTCCACAGGGCCATTGAACTGGTTTTATTATTGATAATTAAATGTATTAGAACCTGGTGGTCATACAATAGAAATACATCAAGATTACAGACAAAGGCACACAAAGTTAATTCTTGGTGGTCGCATAAAGTGGCATCTCATCAGCAAAGAGGAGCCAAGCTCAGACCCCCAGGCATTTGGAGGGAGTTTGGGCTCAAACTCATTTGCATAACCAAGGAAGAACCCAGATTTCTGGATTAGCAGGCGGACACCTGGCTTGATTCTTGGTTTGGAAGAACTAGGCCCACACAGCCCTGAATTAACAGGTTGGGGAGATCTCAGACTCACAGCCCCGAATTAACGGGTTGGGGGTCGAGCTCAAATCCCCGGATGAGAAACACCGCAATAAAAGATTGAGGTTTGCTGCAGGCTGGTTGTTACAGCTGTCTGCCTCTGGCTTCCTCTCCCCTCCACCTTGCTGTCCTCGTCTGTAGGATGAATATAGGAGTTCCTGCCTCATGGGGATGCTGTGAGGAAAACCGTGTCTGTAAAACATTTAGTGGTGTTTGGTACATGGCAGCTGCTTGATAAATATGTTAATAATATGTTATAAATATGTTAACAGAAAAGTAACACATGCTTATAAAAAATATGGGAAAGTATAAGGAAAACAAATCACCTTTATGCCACCACCTGTTGGCAGTCCAGGTCCATCTGTCTAGGTGGTCCACAGTTCACAGTGGCAAACTTACTTCCTGTAAGCACAGAAGCAAGTGATCTTTTGTTTCTTTGGTGGTGCTGGGGATTGAACCCAGGGCTTTGTGTATGCAAGGCAAGCACTCTACCAACTGAGCTATATCCCCAGCCCCAAGAAGAAAGTGGTCTTGAACCAGGAAAGCAAAGAGCCTCTGAGATAGGAAAAGCCATTGTTTTCTTTCCACACACATGCCACTCTCGAGACTTCACTTCTGACACCAAGTGTGTGGGGCTTTCCCTGCATGACCGATTCTCCAGCACAAACTGGGTGTCCTACAATTCAATTCAATTCTGACGTACTCGGATTAAGGTACTAAAGCGAAACTAGGTATCACTCCAGTTTGAACATGAGACATAACAGGACCCCTTTAGATCCAGGGTTGCTCTGAGAGCTCCAGCCGGCCTCCTGAGGTCCTCTCCCACAGTAGGAGAAGGAGGATGTGGGAAGATATGCCGCCTGCACCTGTTTTCCCTAGAACCTTCTTTGAAGCCAGCCCTGAGCCACTTCCAGGCTGTCTCATCTAGATCTCTGCTTCCAAGGGCCAACCATATCCAAAGGCTGGCCAAAAGGTGGTATTTGTGGGGAGAAAGAGCAGAGTTTGGACAGGTAGGCTGCTGGGGTGTCTACGTGGGGATGTGTGAGGTCCTTTTGCAGTGCGGAGTGAGTGGAGGTGGGAAGAGAGGAGTGGGGGTGGCTGCTGAAGGTCAGCTTCAGCAAAGATGTCAAGGTCAGCCCGCCCGATGCTGGAGGGGAACGTCAACGAAATAGAAATAATCCACACACGAGCCAGGTTGTAGAAATCCTTCTACTCTTCTGATTTTACTTTTCTCAGCAAGATTTTTTTATACATCCCAGCAAACACAGCAATTTACATTTTAACTATAGATTTCAATAAAGAATTCCAGTAAAGGAGGTTACATTAAGGATTTCCAGTAAGGGAGATTAAAGGTTTCCAGTAAGGGAGATTACAATAAAGAATTCCAGTAATTAACTATAGAAGGTTACTTTAAAGAATTTCAGGAGGGGCTGGGGTTGTGGCTCAGCAGCAGAGCGCTCGCCTTGCATGTGCGCGGCTGCTGGGGGTTCGATCCTCAGCACCACGTAAACAAAATGCATTGCACTGTGTACAACTAAAGTAAATAAATAAATATTAAAAAAAAAAAAAGACCATTAGCTTATCAATGGGTAATGCTGTGCCCTGTGGGGAGGGGCTATTTGCAAAAGTTAATCTTAGCTAAAAAAAAACCTATCTAGCTAGTTTAGCCAGTTTCTGGCTAGATTCCACAGGGCCATAGAACTGGTTTTACTTTTGATAATTAAATGTATTAGAACCTGGTGGTCATACAGTAGAAATACATCAAGAGCAGTAGAAATACATCAAGAGTATATACAGACAAAGTTAATTCCTAGTATAGTCGCATAAAAGTGGCATCTCATCAGCAAAGAGGAGCCAAGTTCAAACTTCCAGACATTTAACCGGAAGGAGCTTGGGTTCAAACTCATTTGCGTGACCAAGGGAGAACTCAGATTATCGGGCTCAATCCCTGGTTAGGGAGAACTCAGATTCACAGCCCTGAACTAACGGGTTGAAGACCAGCTCAATCCCCGGATGAGAAATACCGCAGGTGGCGAGTGGGTCTGGAACTCTTCCCATGACACCATCTCTTAGTGTTGATCTCTGAGGGTCAATCTGACTTTCCAGATCATTATGAAAATGTTAATCAGGGTAGAAGTAAGGAGTGCTACCAAGAAAAACCTAAATAAACCCTCTAGCTTCACTTTCTCTTAATTGACTTAAAAATCACTAATTTTTCTGGTCACATAGCTGGGCAACACAGTATTAATCTTTCACTTGCTTCACGCAGTTATGATGATAACTGTTGCCTGGGTTAGTTTTCAGGGGTTAAGGAATGCTGATCCTTGGTGTGGGCCCCCAGGATTGCTAGACTGGCATCTCTGTCTTCACAGTAAGTTTGTCCCTTTTGCAGCCTTAACCTTTGGGTCAGATTCTACTTGGCTCTGCATGTAGACATGTTGATCATTTGAAAATGGTTTGCCAAAACTATAATACAGTTTAAAAGTTTTATAATATAGGGTTAACTTGACTTACTCTCGCCTCGTCTCTTTCTCTCCCCACTTTAAAGCTACAGATACCTGCGAGCCACCATGCCTGAAACACCAGACCATAAAAGGAGTAAAAAGAGGTGACACCCCAGTTCCTGGAAGATCTCTGCCTATTCCTAGCAAAGAAATGAGTATTCCTCCCCTTTATTAGCCTTTCCCTCTCTGTTTGTAACCCTACAGCCCCTGAGAGTTGACAAACTGATCTGTGAGCAAAGCTCTCTCTTCTCCATTCTTTGGCCACTGAATAAACCAGCACTTCTGTGGAGAACGTCAGTTCTCCTAGGAGACGAGCCTCTGAACCTGAGTTCAGTAGCAGCAGCGTGCCCTTTGGATGTTCAGACTAGGGTGAAGGGCGTTACATGTCATGTGGCACATCCACCTGGGCATATTCTTAAAATATGTAGACATAGGGTACTTGGGTCTCCATTTTCACACTTGTACTAAACCCTACGTGCGGTCGGAGTGGACCTGAAACAAGAGGCTGCAGATCTCACAGAACACCACCAACCAGAGATTTTACAAACTTAGAATGGAAACAGACAACTTGGAGATTTAAAGTGAAAGCTGGCCAAAGAAACAGAGGAAGGTATTTAAGAAAATCTTTGCCCCGTTAATGGAGACTGAATTACAAGGTGCCTAAGAGAGAGAACTTGGGGTCAACAGGAAAGAGCCTAGAGGACAAGCGGGAAGTGAAGAAGAGCATCAGAGAGACACTGAGGGATAACATGGCTTTACCCCCAAGTGGTGAATGTTAGAGACATGAAGGAGAAAGCATTTGTAACATGAATTTGAATCAGACCACAGCAAGGTGAACATGGCATTGAAACATGTTAGTGAAATTTGCAGGAAGGGATGGACGCTGGAACTGTCGGATAGGAAAAGGAAAGGGGTTTATTGAATTACCAAAGAAACACGTGGAGGGGATGGGGACAAACCGCGGGGAACGGGAGCAGGAGCACGCGGGAACGGAGAGCAGGAACAGAGAGAGAGCTCAGTCCGGTCCTGGTTTAAATAGAGTAGGGGCCATAAAACCCCCTTGGAGTGAGTCCTTGTCCTATAGGCCAGCAGAGGTCGGGGGGGGGGGGGGGGGTAGTGGACAGGGGACTTGCTGATCAGGTTTTTTGGTCACGCTGAGGATCCTGGGAACTGTAGTTTTTCACAAGGCACCTGGGGAGGTGTGGCCTTCTGCCTGGGAGGTGCAGCCTCTGCCTGGAATCCAACAAAGCACACACTCCAAAACGGTCAAAATGTAATTTTCTGTATGTTTTACCACAATAAAAATGAGTGACTCAGAAAGGAAATGGGATAGCAACCCACAATTTCCCAGCTCCAGCTCTGAAAGGCCAGAGGCAGTGACAGCCCCTAGCAGAGAGCACACCCAGTTCCTACCCCACCCTCCACCAAGAGGAGCCTGGGGCACCTTGCTGTCATAAAATCGGTAAATGTTCAAAAGGACACAGGAGCTGCCTTAAGGGGCTTCCAGGGATGTTGGACAATTGGAGCATCAGAAGAATGATGGGAGCCATTATGACCCATTTGATTTTTTTAAAAAATATTTATTTATTTACTTTAGTTGTACACAATGCAATGCATTTATGTTTACGTGGTGCTGAGGATCGAACCCGGGCTGCGCACGTGTGAGGCAAGCGCTCTGCCGCTGAGCCACAACCCCAGCCCCCCATTTGATTTTTTAAAAAAATATTTATTTATTTGCTTTTTTGTTGTACACAGTGCATTTAGTTTTCCATGGTGCTGAGGATTGAGCCTGGGCTGTGCAAGTGCTAGGTGAGCATTCACCGCTGAGCCCCAGCCCCCAATTTTTTTTAATTAATTTTTTTAGTTGTAGATGGACACAATAAATTTATTTATTTATTTTTATTTTTATGTGGTGCTGAGGATTGAACCCAGGGCCTCACACCTGTGAGGCAAGTGCTTTACCACTGAGCTACTGCCCTAGCCCCCCATTTGATTTTTTTTTTTTTTTTTTTTTTTTTTTGGTGCCAGGGGTTGAACTCAGGGGCACTCGACCACTGGGCCACATCCCCAGCCCTTTTTTGTATTTTATTAGAGACAGGGTCTCACTGAGTTGCTAAGTGCCTCGCCATTGCTGAGGCTGACTTTGAACTTGCGATCCTCCTGCCTCAGCCTCCCGAGTGCTGGGATTACAGGCGTGCGCCACCACGCCCAGCTCCCATTTAATTTTTTTAATGGTCTATGATAAGATTCAGAGAAGAAAAGGAAAGGAGTAGAGAAAGGAGTGCCGGGCAGTCAGGGCAGAAGTGGGTGGTCACAGCAATCTCTCTCTTTCAATTCCGCATGGGCACAATTCTGGCCAGGATTAGTGATGGGTGCCCCAAACATGGGTGAAGGTCTCCTGGGAACAGGAAATGACTGCAGGTCCAGAGAGCAATCACAAATAGCTTACTGCAGGGTGAAAGCGGGCGGTCACCCTATCACCCATCAAAGGGCCAGTGATGAGAGCACCCTGCCCCTGGGACAGGCCTGTCTGGGAAGTCCCCTTTCTAGAGGCTCCACCGGAGTCTAGTCAAACCTCTGACCACAGCTGTCTAAAAATAAGGAAATCACATGTGTCATTTCTGAAAAGTAAAAAAGCAGCAGCTTTAATTACTTAATGCAATATACCCAAATGCCACTTCTACACGTAATCAATATAAACATAATGGGAGTTTTTAAATTTATTTTTTTAGTGGTCAATGGACCTTTATTTTATTTATTTATATGCAGTGCTGAGAATCGAACCCAGTGCCTCACACGTGCTAGGCAAGCACTCTGCCACTGAGCCACAACCCCAGCCCTATAATGGGATATTTCACAAACTTTATTTTGTACTAAGTATTCAAACTCCAACATGCATTTCATCTGCCCTTGTAGCACCTCATGCTCAGTGTTCGCAGCACCTCAGGTGGAGGCTGAAGTACTGGCGGGGGCGGGGCAGCTGTAGCAAGCTGTCGGAGGCACTGTGGCTGACAGCCGAAGGGCCCACTCCTGCCTCCTGCAGGCCAAGCCTGCGCCACTGTCACAGGCAGCAGCGTGATGCTCTAACCTGGGGGATTCCAGGAGACAAGCTCGCCTCCTCACAGAATCCACTCTCACAAGCCTTAGAGCTGGCCTTTCCAAGAACAGCTTGAACTCCCCTTATGAGAGAAAGGCGTGGTAACCAGCTGACTCATGACAGAGGAGAGGAGAAGACTCCCCCAGACTCCGAATGGCCTCTGGACAGACACCCTCCCAGTCAGGCCGTCAACCACCACACCCCAGCCTGCTCCTACCATTTGTCGCGCAGCTACTAAAATAAATTGCCTGAGCCTCTGACCTTGACCAAGACTCATTTTTGTCGTGAATCTGTCCAAAGGAAGAAGTTGCTCCTGGAGAAGCTGATTAACTAGAACTGCGGGGGTCCGTGGTGGACTCCGCAAGAGGTGCAATGTAGCACGATCTATGGGGGGGGGGGGGGGGGCGGCTGCCAAAGTGGGTTGTCAGCCGGGGGGTGCTACGCCAGTGCTGAACGTAGCACGAGGTAAAGGAGTCAGCCGGTGGCGGAAGAAATCAGCACACACAGACAACGAGTTAGGCTGCTGAATCTTCTCTCTTTACTTTCACTTTGTTGTAGGTATTTAAGCATAATTTTTGGCAGTACAGATTGTTTATATTTTCTTTTGTGATTTCATTACAGACATGGCTTAATTTATAGATTACATTTTAGACATATTAAATTTTTTATCTTATATTTTTCAAGGTTTTGAGGTCACCTACACCTTTTCAAGGCCCTGTACGTAAGTGTCTGGGTAAAAATTTATTTCTCATGGATTCCCTGAAACCGTTTTCTCTGCACGCCATTCAGGCTGTCTGAAAAAAGTCAACTTTCTCTGTCTGGGATTCCAAAGCACTATTGTTTTTCTTTTATAGCAGTTGTTTATAAAACCTAGAAGTAGGGAAAAGAGGGAGGCAAGGCTGAATGTTAACTCTCAAGTACTTTTTACTCTAAGGAATTTATATCTACTTTAAATGTAAAAGAAATCTATTTTTTTTTAAATATTTATTTGTTTTAGTTGTACACAATGAAATGCATTTATGTTTATGTGGTGCTGAGGATCGAACCCGGGCCGCGCACGTGCTAGGCGAGCGCTCTACCGCTGAGCCACAACCCCAGCCCCAAGAAATCTATTTTTAATCACAAAAGGACACTTAAAGCTTAATAACTAGGAATTAAGTACTTATAGAAAAAGGTTTGTGTTACTCCTATGTTTTTTATGTTTTTATCTAGATTTCAAAAAAGATAAATTTACAGAATTAGTCTGGATCAAAATAATTGAAATAGCGACATTTGGTGGCCATATATATGAATAAAGAACAGAATTATTACCAAGAATTAATGAATGTGATAGATTTAAACTAAAAAGCTTTTTCTCAGCAAAAGAAATAATCAGTGAGGTAAATAGAGAGCCAACTAATTGGGAACAAATATTTAATACGTGCACATCAGATAGAGCACTAATTTCTAGACTATATAAAGAACTCAAAAAAACTTAACACCAAAAACCAAATAACCCAATCAATAAATGGGCTAAGGAATTGAAAAGACACTTCTCAGAAGAAGATACACAATTAATCAACAAATACATGAAAAAAATGCTCAACATAGCCGGGCGCGGTGGCGCACGCCTGTAATCCCAGCACTTTGGGAGGCTGAGGCAGGAGGATCGCGAGTTCAAAGCCAGCCTCAGCAATGGCGAGGCACTTAGCAACTCAGTGAGACCCTGTCTCTAATAAAATACAAAAAAAGGGCTGGGGATGTGGCCCAGTGGTCGAGTGCCTCTGAGTTCAATCCCTGGTACCAAAAAAAAAAAAAAATGCTCAACATTGCTGGCAATTAGAGAAATGAAAATCAAAACCACTCTAAGAGGGGCTGGGGTTGTGGCTCAGCGGTAGAGCGCATGACTAGCACGTGTGCAGCCTGGGTTCGATCCTCAGCACCACGTAAATGCATTGCATTGTGTACAACTAAAGCAAATAAATAAATATTTAAAGAAAAAAAAAACACTCTAAGATTTCATTTCACTCCAGTCAGAATGGCAGTTATCAAGAACACAAACAACAATAAGTGTTGGAGAGGATGTGGGGAAAAAGGCACACTCGTACATTGCTGGTGGGACTGCAAAATGGTGCAACTGTTATGGAAAGCAGTATGGAGATTTCTTGGAAAGCTGGGAATGGAACCACCATATGACCCAGCCATCCCACTCCTGGGTCTATTCCCAAAGGACTTAAAAACAGCATATTACAGTGACACAGCCACTTCATTGTTTATAGCAGCACAATTCACAATAGCTAGGTTGTGGAACCAACCTAGATGTCCCTCAGTAGATGAGTGGATAAAGAAAGTGTGGTATATATACAAAATGGGATTTTTAAAAATATTTATTTATTTGCTTTAGTTGTATACAATGTGTTTTAGATTTACGTGGTGCTGAGAATCGAACCCGGGCCACGCACGTGCTAGGCGAGCGCTCTACCACTGAGCCACAATCCCAGCCCTACAAAATGGGATTTTACTCAGCAATAAAAGAGAATAAAATAATGGCATTTGCAGGTAAATGGATGAAGTTGGAGAATATAATGGTAAGTGTAATTAGTCAATCTCAAAAATCCAAATACCAAATGTTTTCTCTGATATAAGGAGGCTAGTTCACAGTATTGTTGGGTGGGGGTACACAGGATTAGAGGAACACTAGAATGGTCAAAGGGAAGGGAGGGGAAGGGAGGGAGCAAGGGGGAAGGGAGGGGGAGAAAAGAAAAAAAAAGGTGTTTGAATGAGACAGATATCATTTTCCTAAATGCATGATTGAAGACCTGAATGGTACGAATATACTTTGTATACAAACAGTTGTATGTAAAAAGATGCTATATATGTGCACTATGAATTGTAATTATTATAAATTAAAAAAAAAATAAATAAATGTCAATGCCATTTGAAAAATACGTAACAACACTGGGAAACTATATGCTGAAAGATCACAACCAAGTGTAATGCATGAACCTTGACTAGGTCCTTGATTTAAAAAAAAAAAAATCCAGAGATTTAAAGGCACATTTGGAAACATCTGGATACCTGGCTTGGGATCAGATCATTAATGGTGTTAGAAAGTTATGTGGCTCTTAAGGGCTGGGAATACAGCTCAGTTGGTAGAATGCTTGCCTCGCATGCACCAGGCCCTGGGTTCGACATAGCTCTCCCCATCCCCTGGGCTTGAGCTCCTTGGGTCAGGAGCTTGCCTTATTTTTATTATATTCCTAGCACCTGGCACATGGTAAGTACCCCAAAATGTGGTTGCTGCATTTAATTAAGCTGCTAACTAGTATTGAAGGTAAAGGCTGAAGGATGGGAGCTGGCCGAAAGGAAATCACCTTATTTTTATGTTGGTAAGTGGTTTATTTTACATCCATGAGTCTAGCATTCATTCATAATGTAAGCTTCGCTTACTTCTAAGGAGTACCTGAGGCCACCAGCAATGGGACGGAACCACAGGACAATGAAGGTCAGTTCTGTAGGAAATACAGCTGTACCTGGGACCAAGCCCTGAACAGTTGCGATCTCAGCTGTAAAGGAATCCATTACCCACTGCCTTCCTCCTCTGTGAGGAGGGAACATTCTAGTAGCAAGCTGCAGCACCTTTAGGAGAGGGCCAGATAGGAAACAGGCTCTGCAACGGTAACACTGCCACATGTGCAGGGTGGACAGTGTGTGGGCAGGGGTCCCGCCAGGACAGGCCTCTGGTCAGAGGAGCCATCAGAGCAGTCACCCAGAGGACCAGGAGCCAGTCCTGCACAGAGCTGTGCGCTCTTGGTCTTTGTGAAAGTGCCCTGAAAGAGGACAGGAGTAACAGCAAGCACCCAGGACATGCCCGGAGAGCCCCTGTCCCTCTGAGAGGGTCCTTCGACGGGTCCTTTCTGAGCACAGAGCTTGACTACTCACCAAACCTGCCTCCAGCCAGTTGGGGAGATGATCAAAACACATCACTGGAGGAAAGTGGGCTACACTGAGGTGAGGGGGATAGAGTGGTCGTAATTCGAAATCATTCTGACATGACCAAAGCCAGACGTATCCCATGACACAGGAATGGTGTTAACTTGCTAATTCAAGGGAAAGCTTTTCAATAGGGTCATGAGGCAAAAGCCAGATCCATGCTGTATCCGAGAGACACAACTGAAACAGTGAGAAAAGTTAAAATCTAACCACTGAGCCGGGCGCGGTGGCACACGCCTGTAATCCCAGCACTTTGGGAGGCTGAGTCAGGAGGATCGCGAGTTCAAAGCCAGCCTCAGCAATGGCGAGGCACTTAGCAACTCAGTGAGACCCTGTCTCTAATAAAATACAAAAAAAAGGGCTGGGGATGTGGCCCAGTGGTCTAGTGCCACTGAGTTCAATCCCCGGTACCAAAAAAAAAAAAAAAATCTAACCACTGGCAAGTGCACATGGGGAAAGGCGACAAAATCGAACAGTCACTGTCTTTCCATCAGGCAAGGTGGAATCTAGGCCAGAAAAGATGAAATAGAAAGGACCCTGGGATAGGTTCGTTCTCAAAGAGACCAGGTGGTAGGAAGCTGCACACCCTGTCACAGCCAGTTCTGCTGAGGCAAGGATGAGCCGGGCCCCTCTCTGTCCGTCCAGACCCTGTGCAGGGGCCAGAGGGCCTCAGGCGCACAGGAGGGCGCATCTTAAACAGATGCAAACAGTCAAGTATGGAAGTAGTTATGACCAAATTTGATCATGAATAAAATAAACCTATGAATTAATAGTAAGCAAAAAAGACCCTGTCACCTGGAAGTGTGATGGCCTCCACTAAAATTCTTTTGGGTAAAAGAAGGTATGTGAACCAAAATTGCAGAGCTTTATGGAATGAAAATGATATCATCTGTACATCTGATATGTGATACGACCAAAACAGGGCTCAAGGAAAACACTTCCACCTTTGAATCACATCCATTAAAATAAAGGCCTGGGCTGGGGCTGGAGCTCAGCAGTATAGCACTTGTCTCGCATGTATGAGGCCCTGGGTTTGATCCACAGCACCGCATAAATAAAATAAAGGTATTGTGTCCACCTACAACAACAACAAAATATTAAAAAACAAAGTAAAAAAATAAAGGCCTGAAAAGAAGCAAATTGAACCTCTAGCCCAATAGGGCAAGAAAAATAACAATTTTTGTTTGAAAAGAAAAAAAGCAGAAGAAATGAAAGCAGAAGCAATTATAAAACAAAAACTAGAATACAAATAATAAAGAAGCTTGTTCTTTAAAAAAGTCAAATATCTAACCTAATTAAGAAAGTAAGGGAGAAAATAAATATATACAAAAATTTTTGGGGGGGCTGGGATTGTGGCTCAGCGGTAGAGCACTTGCCTAGCACGTGCACAGCCCGGGTTCGATCCTCAGCACCATGTAAAAATAAAGGCATTGTGTACAATTAAGCAAATAAATAAATATTTTTTTTAAAAAAGAACAAATAATTCAAATGAATTTAAATGTTCCAGAACCTAGAAAAAGAAAATCTCCCAATCCTATTTATAAAGAAAGTACAAATGGATGACCATAATCTTATACAGACCTCACAAAGAACTTAATGTTCTTTTATGAATATTAATGCAAAAATCTTTAGTAAAATATTATCAAGCAGAAGCCAACAACACATTTAAAAATTGCATTATAATGTAATGTGGTTTATTTCAACAATTCATGGATGGTTCAATGCAAAGAAATCTAGTAATGTAACAAACTGTGTGAATAGGGCCAAAGGAAAAAGAAAAGATCATTTTCATAAAGGCTATAAAGGCATTTGACCAAATCCAACACCTGTTTTTTTCATATAAATAAATGGTTACTAAAATAAACAACTATTGGGGGGTGGTTACCAGGTATTGGATTTAGGGGCACTCAACTACTAAGCCACATCCCCAGCCCTATTTTGTATTTAGAGACAGGGTCTCACTAAATTGCTTAGTGCCTCACTTTTTTTTTTGGTACCAGGGATTGAACTCAGGGGCACTTGACCACTGGGCCACATCCCCAGACCCCCCACTTTTTTTTGTATTTTATTAGAGACAGGGTCTCACTGAGTTGCTAAGTGCCTCGCCATTGCTGATGGCTGGCTTTGAACTCATGATCCTCCTGCCTCAGCCTCCCAAGAGCTGGGATTACAGGCGTGCGCCACCGCGCCAGGCTGAGTGCCTCACTTTTGCTGAAGCTGCCTTTGGACTTGTGATCCTCCTTCCTCAGCCTCTGGGATTACAGGCATTCTCCTCAATGTGCTTCCAACAACTACTTCTTTAGCATGGTAAAATACATTCATCAGCCCAGAATGCAGCACTTTACCTGATGAGGGAATACCCTGGAGGCATTCATGTTAAAAACAGAAATAAGGGCTGGGGTTGTGGCTCAGTGGTAGAGCGTTCGCCTAGCACGTGCGCGGCCCGGTTCGATCCTCAGCACCACGTAAACATAAATGCATTGCATTGTGTACAACTAAAGCAAATAAATAAATATTTTAAAAAATTAAAAAAACAGAAATAAGGGAAGGATCAGGAGTCTCAACATTATGTTTACTATTTCTGGGAGGAACTTCAGTGTATATTGATGATCTATAGAACACACATTATCCTCCTGATGGATGAAAATAAAGCTAGACAAATAGAAGCCTCAGGAGAAAGTGGCTTTTGTGGATGAAGGCCAGGAAAAGGTGAGAGAGAATCCAGACACTAGGGCTGCTTCCGCTGATTTGCACAAGAGACCCAGAAGACCAGGGAACAACAATAAAATCCAGAGCATGCAGAACTGGGATCTCAGGCAGTGCACTCTCCACTATGGGGTCCAGCCCACCCAATAATAAGGGCAACTGGGAAATAAATCAGCTCTCAAATATATGTGGGTCCACTGGGGCCAGACCAAGTTCTCATTTCAGCCACATCAAGTTTCTAAAAACTGGAACTTGGATTAAGACAGCCCAAGTCTTCCAGGATCCCTAGGAGTGTGGCACTGATTTCCAGATAGAATGTCCAATGCACAAAGATAACCAGGCCCGTGAGATGAGGCCTTGTGAGTGAGAATGAGCAGGTCCTTCAGACGGAGCGGCCAGGGCGGTCCTGTGAACAGGCAGCTGTGTCCCTCCTTGTACACTCAGGCATTCCACCACAAACTACAGAAAACCAAAGGCAAAGAGAAACTTTTAAAGAAATCAAAGCAAAGAAACACGTTGTCTTCTTGAGGAGCAACTGCTAAACCTGTTAGAAAAACTGCTGAAACATAGTTAGCTGGGAACACCGTGTTAGTGAAATAAAAGGGTTTATTGGGGTGCCACATGGGCAAGGGTAGGGAAGGGAAGGGGGGGTAGGGAAGGGATGGAGGGGAATAGGGACAGGCAGGAACAGAGAGCAAGAACAAAAGGCGGCAGGAACAAGAAAAGGGCAGAGTTCAGTCCGGGGCTGGCTTAAATAGAGTAGGGGCCATAAAACCCCCTTGGAGTGAGTCCTTGTCCTATAGGCCAGCAGAGGTCATGGGGGGAGGTAGTGGTAGTGGACAAGGGACTTGCTGATCAGGTTTTGGTCACGCTGAGGATCTCGGGAGCCGTAGTTTTTCACAAGGCACCTGGAAAGGTGTGGCCTTCTGCCTGGGAGGCGCGGCCTCTGCCTAGAATCCAACAAAACCAACAGCTGACTTCTCAAGAGTGAGATCGTGAAGCCATGATGGTGTTATCCAGGTCTTCAATAAATGCCCACACTGAATTCTGTCCCCACCAAAAAGCCATTAAGAATCAAGATAAGGGTCAGGTGTGACCCACTGGCAGAGCACGTGCCTAGCATGTGCAAGGCTCTGGGTCTCACCCCCAGTTACCCACCCCCAGCAAAGAATGAAGGTGAAATCAAGACATTTTCTGATAAACTAAAACTGAAGAATTTCAGCAATACAAGATCCACTGTCAGAAGCCGGGCACACGCCTGTAATCCCAGCACTTGGGAGGCTGAGGCAGGAGGATCATGAGTTCAAAGCCAGCCTCAGCAATGGCGAGGCACTTAGCAACTCAGTGAGACCCTGTCTCTAATAAAATACAAAAAAGGGCTGGGGATGTGGCCCAGTGGTCGAGTGCCCCCGAGTTCAATCCCTGGTACAAAAAAAAAAAAAAAAAAAAAAAAAAAAAAAATCCACTGTCAGAAATTCTAAAGCATGTATTCCAGGCAGAAGAAAATTATCTCAAATGGAAGATTATAGATGTAGAAAGGAAGAGTTAAAAAAAATTCATCAATATGGGGGCTAGTTTAAATAAATGCTAACTATTCAACAATTACTGTATCTATGTCTTTTTCAATATGTGTGTGTGTGTATCTACATTTAACTAAAACACATGCCAATAATACTCTCTACACTGAGAGGAGACATAAGTAGTAGTTATTATTGTGAAGTTCCCTGTACAAGGGAGGAAAGGCTCAATATGTTGGCCATTGCCAGATCTTGTTACCTGGAGGACTGATGCTGTAATTTCTAGGGTGTCCATTGAAAGAAGAGAAGTCAGTGAATAGCTTTCAAACAAGTGGAGGTTCAAAAGTAGAATGAGGGCATCTAGGTTGGTTCCACAGTTTAGCTATTGTGAATTGTGCTGCTATAAACATTGATGTGGCTGTGTCCCTGTAGTATGCTGTTTTCATGTCTTTTGGGTAAAGACCAAGGAGTGGGATAGCTGGGTCATAAGGTGGTTCCATTCCAAGTTTTCCAAGGTATCTCCATACTGCTTTCCATATTGGCTGCACCATTTTGCAGTCCCACCAACAATGTATGAGTGTGCTTTTTTCTCCACATCCTCTCCAACATTTATTGTTGTTTGTGTTCTTAATAGCTGCCATTCTGACTGGTGTGAGATGAAATCTTAGAGTGGTTTTGATTTGCATTTCTCTAATTGCCAGAGAGGTTGAGCATTTTTTCATGTATTTATTGATTGATTGTATATCTTCTTCTGAGAAGTGTCTGTTCAGTTCCTTGGCCCATTTATTGATTGGGTTATGAATGGATAAAGAAAATGTGGTATATACACACAATGGAATATTATTCAGCAATAAGACAGAAAAAAATCATGGCATTTGCAGGAAAATGGATGGAGTTAGAGAATATAATGCTAAGTGAAGTTAGCCAATCCCCAAAAGCCAAATGCCAAATGTTTTCTCTGATATAAGGAGGCCAATTCACAGTTGGGTTGGGATGGGAAGCACAGGAGGATTAGAGGAATACTAGAATGGCCAATGGGGAGGGAGAGGAAGGGAGGGGGCAAAAGGGTGAAGAAAAAAAAAAAGATGGTAGAATGAGATGGATATCATTACCCTAAGTGCATGTATGAAGTCACGAATGGTGTGAATATACCTTGCATACAACCAGAGATTTGTAAAAAAGTGCTCTATATTTGTAATATGAAATGTAATGCATTCTGCTGTCATTTATATCATCTTAGAATAAAAAATAATTAAAAAAAAAAAAGTAGAATTGTGGCTCAGCGGTAGAGCGCTCGCCTAGCACGTTCGTGGGGCCCAGGTTTGATCCTCAGCACCACATAAAAATAAACGCGTTGTGTACAACTAAAGCAAATAAATAAATATTTAAAAAAGTAGAATGAGACTTGAATCAACCAAAAAATACGCAAGACAGAAAAGGCGACAAAGGACTGATGGGAAATGCGGAGACCAGATGGAAGACGGGACCCAAACACACCAGCAGTGCCAGTTAATACAGTAAAAGGCAACCTGAAGTCACTGGAGGGAGGGAAGGAGGCAAAGCGAGACCACGCCCATGCCCACGCCCACGCCTGCTGTGTGCTTGCCGTTGGGCGGGGCTCCTCTTGCTGGGCTCCTGGCTTAGGCACTGCACCTTCACCCCTGCTCCCACGCCCGCGCTTGCCCTTGCCCTTGCGGGGGCAGGCCCAGGGCCAACCAAGCAACCTCTCCACTCTCAGTAGCTGCTGGGTCTCCTCCATGTTTCCTTCCTTTTCCAGTCTTGCCTTGGCCTACACTTCCACCTGGCCTTGGACTCAGGACTGCCTCTCCCACCCCCAGCTGGTGAGCGACCCTCTTGGCAGGGAAAAGATGGGCTGCTTCACCATCTCCTCTTTTCCATCAGGCACAAGTCTGTTGCTAGGGTTTCATTTTTAGCTGCCCATCCAGCTATATATTTTCTCTCTGAATAGTACTGCTATTTCACTGCTGAAAATTTGGAAAATACAGAAAAGCACAAAGATCACCCTTAATTCCCCTGTGCAGACAGTCACTGTTGATGTCTTGGTGACTAGATTCCTAGTCTCTTACCATGTACACCTGTGTTGTTTTTCTTTTTCTGGATAAATGGGTGTGTGTCATGATACACCTAGGAACCTGCTAATGCTCTGTGAACTTTCCTGTGTCACAGGTGCACTTCTGCATGGGCTTCTTGATAGATATCCTTGAGCTGACAAGCTACCTCCCCCATGGAAATTTCCATTAGGAGCAAATCAGCTTAAAGGTCACTCTGTTCCCCAGGCAGGAGCCAATCAGCTTAAAGGTCGCCCTGTTTACTGGGAAAAGAGCCAATAGCTTTAAAGGTCACTCAGGCACCCCCCCCCCCAAATCCCTACTTAAGTCCCTGCCTGCCTGGAGCTCCAACACAAGAGCTCCTCCCTGCGGAGAGGAAGCAGCCTCTGCAGCTGCTCCAGACTCGCCGTCTCCAGCCCTATGGCGATGCTCCAGCCAACAGCTCCAGCCTCCAGGCCATCGGCAGCTGTCCCTGCCGACAGCTCCGGAGACTGAGGCCAGCACGACTAGGCACCGACCCTCCCTCCAGAGCTTGCACGTTTCCCTCTCCCTGACTCCTCTCTCCCCGTACTTCTTCTGCCTCCGACCAGCCGTAGAGGCTGGTGAATAAACGTCTCGGCTGCACGGCTGTCTCCAGTGTGATTTTTGCCCTTCACTTCTGTCACGGGTTTTCTGTCATATGACTGTATAATGATTCATTTAACAATCTGCCTGCCATTTGTATTATTTTTTGTCCTGATGTTGCTGTAACAAATGATTTTTAAAAAATACCACACATACTGGTTGTTCTTCTAGGATAAATTACTGAAGTGTCTTGTCTTTGCTGTTCAGGCATTGTGCCTATTTTTAAGACTTTGGGGGGCTGGGGTTGTGGCTTAGCAGTAGAGCGCTTGCCTAGCATGTGCGCAGCCCGGGTTCCATCCTCAGTACCATGTAAATATAAAGGTATTGTGTACAACTAAAATAAATAAACATTAAAAAAAAAAAATGCCGGGCACGGTGGCGCACGCCTGTAATCCCAGCACATGGGAGGTTGAGGCAGGAGGATCGCGAGTTCAAATCCAGCCTCATCAATGGCGAGGCACTTAGCAACTCAGTGAGACCCTGTCTCTGATAGAAAAAAAATACAAAAAAGGGCTGGGGATGTGGCCCAGTGGTCGAGTGACCCTGAGTTCAATCCCTGGTATGAAAAAAAAAAAAAAAAAAAAGACTTTGGAGACAGTAGGTCTAATTGTTCACTGTATTAATCTTTTCTCTTTTCGGATGATTCCAAACTTTTCTGGTATAAAGTGGAAATTCATATATTTCTATTGTTTAAACCTTAGTCTGAGTCTGTGGTACTTTGTTACAGCAGCCCAAGCAAACCAATGCCCTTAGCTGTTGCTGCATTATAAGGCATCCCAAAATGTAGTGGCTTTCCAACCCACATTTATGGGTCAGGAATCTGGGCACAGCTTAACTGGGTCCTCTCTTCCCCCACCTCTGACTAGGTGGGCTCAAGTACCATCTGCCTCTAATTTAAACCTGGACTGGGAGAGGTTCTCTTCCAGCAATTGGTGGTGGCAGGACTGTTCCTCCTGGGTCATTCGGCTGAGAGCCTCAGTTCTCACTGACTCTTGGCTCAGTCCATGTAGGCCTCTTTAACTTGGCAGCTCTTTTTTTTTTTTTTTTTTTTTTTTTTGGTAGTTGTAGATGGACAGAATGCCTTTATATTATTTATTTATTTTTTTTATGTGGTGCTGAGGATCGAACCCAATGCCTCATGCATGCTAGGCAAGCACTCTGCCACTGAGCTACAGCCCCAGCCCAACATGGCAGCTCTTAAGGTTCACAGGGTGTGGTTCCAGGAGGTGGGGCTCAGGGGCCATCATACAAATCTGCCTAGGGCAGCAACTATCAGCCTGGAGCCTTGCTGGCAAGGCCTGCCTCCATGGGAGCTGGCATGCCCACACAGTGGGCAAAACCCTTAGCAACAGGGAACTGAGGCCTAAACACAGTTCTCTGCAGTCCTTCCTAGGAGGATAGGGTTGCTGCTACCCCCTTGGGAACAATGCTGTTTCCCTTTACCTGATCGCTCTGGGACAGCTGACAGGATCTGACAGGAGGTAGAGGTGTGAACTGTGGACACCCAACAGGGGCTCCGAGTTGCAGATGTGTTCTGAGGGGGCTGTAGCCGCTCATCACTGCCCAGACTGCTCTCCCTGAGGCCAAGCCCACACCCTGTGCACAAGCTGCAGGAACTCCCCATTGGTGCCCCCCCAACCCTTGGTGCCCCTCTGCTTGTTCTCCTACCTTCCCACCAGGCAGGGAGACCCTGGAAACTAGGACCTGCCCAGCGCCTGCCTACACCCCCTGGGCACAAGGAGTGCCCTGGGGGTCCTGCCCACGTCCAGGGCAGAGTTGCTCTCCCACCGACCGGGGCACCCTGGGCCGGAGAGTTCTTCCTGTGGGGTGTCTCTACGGTCAAAGCTGCTTCTCACTGCACTAACTGCAGCCTCTCCGGGCAGCAGCCATGGCTCACCCGTGCCTGTCCCAGACCCTGTCCTCCCTCTGCTTCCTCCTTGCGGGCGCCTGGACTGCCACAGGGGCGTCTCTCACAAGTGGGCTGGTCAGCACAGAGGACCAGTCCCTCCGGAGGCCCAGGACCTCACGGGCCCCCATGTCCTGCGTAGGGGTCACTGCCTCCCTCCTCCCGGCCGGTAGCCCCCAACATGGTGTCCGCCGGGCTGTCGAGAGCAAGCCCCTAGCTCTGGCCACCGGCCAGCTCGGTGGACAAGGGGTCACGCAGGGCCTCCAGCTCCGCGCCAGCGCTGGCTCTGGCGGAGAGTCCGGGAGCCGCGTGGGGCCTTCCCCGCGCGCTCGCCCCTTCCCAGGGGCTCCCAGCCTTTCCTCCCGCAGAAAGCACCCCGCTTCCCCTCGCCGCGCCCGCCCGAGCAGCACTCCCTCCCCTTCCCGCGCCCAGCCCACCTCCTCGCCCCGCCCCTTCCCGCCTTGCCCCGCCTCCTCGCGGCTCGCCGCGCCCCCTTCCGCGGACTCCTGCGTCTTCGCGGAGGAGGGGTGCCGCGATCTCAGAGGGGCGGTGGCTACGAAGGGCGACCGTGTGGAGGCGCGGGTGGGCCAGCGCACCGGCTTGCCATTGGCGGAAGTCCCCGCCTCGGGCTGTCAATCCCGCCGGCCCCGCGTGGCCCCGCCTCTGTCGGCGCCGCGTCGCGAGACGCAGGGCGCCGCGGGGGCTGCCGGGACTGGCCCAAGATGGCCGGGCGCTTGGCTTCCACTTCTCCCCGCGGCGCCGAGCCCCATTCATTGCCCCTCTGTTGAGCTGCGCCGCCTTGCGCGAGCCGGCCCGAGGCTTCCGGGGGCTGCCCCGCGAAGCGGGAGGCCGTCATGGCGACCCTGGAAAAGCTGATGAAGGCCTTCGAGTCCCTCAAGTCCTTTCAGCAGCAGCAGCAGCAACCGCCGCCGCCGCCGCCGCCGCCTCAGCCGCCGCCGCCGCCGCAGTTGCAGCCGCCCCCGCTGCCTCCGCCGCCCGGCCCGGCTGTGGCCGAGGAGCCGCTGCCCCGACCGTGAGTCCGGGCGGCCCCCGCGACCTGAGCCTCCGCGCAGGCGACGGCGACCGCGCCGCCCCGCGGAGGGTCGCCGCCCTCGCTTGGGTGCCCTCCGCCGGGAGGCCTGTCCCAAACTCGCCGAGGGGCGTCGCCCCGGTCCTCTCCCGTCCCCAGCGAGTGGAGAGTTGGGGAGCGAACTTGCTAGTCTTGCTTGGCGAGGAACCGTGGCTGGTGGGGGAGAGCCGGGGGCCGCGGCCGTCCCGCGAGGCCGGAGCGCGGGGAGCTCGGGGCGCAGCTCGGCGGGAGCGGGCCGGGGCGCGAGCTGCGGGATAGTGGGTGACATCATGCTCGTCGGTCTGCTCCGCGGGAGCGGGGGGCGGGGGAGCGGGGATGCGTCCAATGGGAGGTTCCTTTTGCAAGTGGCACTTCACACAGCCTGTGACTGGAGGCGCTTCCTGCACGAGGAGTTTCGTTTAGTTTTTGATGGCAGTGTAGTAATAGGATTTTAGCATCATCCGAGAGACTCACTTATTTAAGCTCAAGTTGTTCAGCAGGCATTTGCACGAGTCGTGATTGCCAAGTGGTGAACTACTTAAGAGAATTAGTAAAATTGACTGGCACATTAGAAAAAGTTGACTGAAGCGTACTTCCTGTTTTCTGTCAAAAATGAAGCCGACAACAGTAGTGGGGGGCGGTTTGCTGTGGGGGGATGAATGAGTTGTACATTTCACCAGTATTGCATCAAGCTTGCTAGAACATGGGCATCTGCAGGCTCCGGGAACGTCTCAGGTGTGCCGGTAAAAGCTGCTGTTTGCTTCATAGCTGACATCTGTTACTCTTTGGAAGCCAGGGCGTCTCTGCTGCCCATTTTGGGGAGAATTTTTGGAACAGAAAAAGGCCATTAATAATATCTAACGGAACTGTAGGACTTCCCTTGGAAATCTGTATGCTGGACGTTGGGCCTGTTCTCTGCTGCAGTTCACGCCTTTCTCCGACCTCAGAGCGTTTTATTTCTGATCGGGATTTGTACAAGATGGATGGCAATAAGAGTTTTAAGGAAGCAGCACCTTAAAGAATCTCACTCTATTAAGAACCATTCATGGGCCTGGGGTTGTGGCTTAGTGGTAGATCGCTCTAGCACGTGCGCTGCCCAGGTTCAATCTTCAGTACCACGTAAAAATAAACGCATTGTGTACAACTAAAGCAAATAAACAAATATTTAAAAAAGAACCATTCATCTTAGTAATATTTCTTGTTCTTTATGTTTCTAATAGAATCCTTGCCCTGTCCTGAAAGTTTAATTAGAAAATGAGGATTTTGGGAGAGTAATGCTGACTTATTTTTTTGGAATGAATTTTTCTTCTAAAAGGTGAAAAACCTGTTTGGATACTTGGAGGAATTTTTAAGAAAACAATTTGACTTATTTCCGCACAAGTAGTTTCTGGTCATTATAAAGTCTTATTGTAGTGCTTCTGTGGATGGTAGGAGTCATGGAAGTTCACACATTGCATGTATCTTGTGTAAACACTAAGCAGGCACTTGGGTGGCAAGGAAGGCCTTACTGCTGTGAGGCTGCTTTAAACAGACTTAATCTCTTATTTTTGCATATGTAATACATTAACATGATGCAGTTCCATGCTTCTTTCCTGTGTGCTTATCTCTGTGTCCAGGAACAAGCACTGTGGTATACTTCTCATGTATCCTTCCAGCTATAATCTGTGCATTTATTACAGTAGATTTTAAATTATTTGAAAACAAAAGTAGTTTAGCACAGTAATTTTAAAGGTTCTTAACATGTTCTGAAATCAACTGCCTTAAGCTTAATTATAGTTCTTTAAAATAAAATGCATCCATATCATATTTCTATGTACTTTGCTGTTGAGAAAGCAGATATTCATTAATCTCGAGTAACAAACTCATTGCTTGTAAGTTTAGACTTTGGCATACCTGTTCACATGCTTCAGCTGGAGTCCCTTCTTAAAGTAAGACTGGCCAAAGCAAGGTGGAAAGTGTTCTATTTTTATGGTTCTTGTTCTGTTGTAGGAAACCATAATGTCACAGCCACATTCAAAGTATCTAAGTGCCTGCTTTTTGCTCAGCATATAGGATGTAGGACTTCTCTGTGGGGCTGGCTACAGCTTCTGCAAGTCAGGCATGCTTTCTAGGGCCCTAACAGTTATTGGAAGTGTTGGCATTTGCTTTTGACACGTTCTCATTCTTCAGATTCCCACCTAGTTTTTCCCTGATGATAGTTATGTTTATCATCAGTAAATGTTTACTGACTTCTGTATGCCTGGCACTGTTCCGAGTGCAGGGCTCAGCAGTGAACAAAGCTATGCCCTAATGAAGTTTATATTCTAGGGAGGGCTGGAGACAGCAAGAGAGATAAAGAATATAGAATGTTAATAATAAATGAAGAGGAACAGCAAAGCAGGGAAGGGGACTAGGAAACATTAGCTTTTAGTTTTGACGTTTAGATAGGGTAAAGTTTTGATGTTTTAGATAGGGTACCTGTTGAGGGGATGTCCACTGATTTCATGGCTTTTCAGTGCACCCCAGAAGAGAGTCAAGGATCTAATGCACAGGTGTCTGGAGGAACATTTCATACACATTGCAGTGGGAACATGTCCAAAGCCCCTCTGTGGATGAACAGCAAGGAGGTAATTTTTGTTGGGTGACTTGAGTTAGGGGGAAATTCTCATAGGAGGTGAGGTCAGAGGGATGGAGGGCATGTGGTACCAGATCAATACCACTTTCCTTGTGGTGGAATAGACATTCACAGTTATTTGAGGGAGAAGTCATTGGCCTGAATTCCATTTTAAAATGAACTTTTGACAGTGGAGTGAAGGGGAACACAGAAAACAGGAAACCAGCTGGAAGCCATTGCAGCAATCTACTGGGTGAGAAATGATGGTGAATTATGTCAGGGTATGGGCACTGGCCAAGGTGAGGAGTGACTGGATTTTGAAGGTAGAACTGATAGGACTTGACTAGAACAAAACGCGGCCTTAGGATCTGAGGCTGTAGCTGAGTTGGCAGAGCACTTGCCTAGGCACTGGGTTCAATCCTTAGCACCACATAAAAATGAAACAGAGGCATGCTGTCCATCTACAACTACAAAAAAAAAATTTTAATAAAACCCTGCAGCCATAGATGTTATTAATTCGGTTAGGATTACCTTCAGCTGCTAGTGACAGAAACCCTGTTGTAATAGCTTGAGCAGGGCAGAGGTAAGAGTTCATCAGAAGACAAAAAAGTCTGAGGAAGTTCAGCAGTAAGTCCAGGGATCCAGACTTTCTTACAATTAGCTTATAAACACTTGTCCTCATTCTCTCGTATTTTCTAGTTGAGTTATCTGTATTTTTTCTTGTTGATTTGCATCAGTTCTTTATGTATTTGGATACTAGACCCTTATCTGATATGTAATTTGTAAAATCTTTCTCCCTTACAGTGTCCTTTGAAGCACAAAAGTTCTAAATTTTGATGAAGTGCAGCTTCTCTTATTTTATCTTTGGTTGCTGTACTTAGGTGTCTTGTCTAAGAAACCATCGCTTAATCCAAAGTCACAAAGATTTATTCCTGTGTTTTCTTCTAAGAATTTTGGAGTTTTAGCTCTCACACATCTGATCCATTTTGAGTTAATTTTTGTATGTGGTTAAGGTGGAGGTCCAACTTTTTTCTTTTATATGTGGATATCCAATTGTCTTAGCACTGTTTGTTGAAGAGAATATTCTTTCCCTGTTGACTCATGTTGGCACTCTGTTGAAAATTAACTGCTCATAAATGTATAGATTTATTTCTGGACTCCCAATTCTACTCCATTATTTATGTCTTTTCTGTGCCAGTACCCTACAGTCTTGATTACTGAAGTTTGTTATCAGTTTCAGTTTGTGAAATGTGAGTCCTCCAATTTTGTTCTTTTAAAGGATTTCTATAGCTATTCTGGGTCCCTTGCATTTCCAGATGAATTGTAGGATCAGTTTGTCAATTTCTACAGAGAAACCATATGGGATTAAAAAAATTTTTTTTTTTTTTTAGTTGTACATGGATACAACACCTTTATTTTATTTATTTATTTTTATGTGGTGCTGAGGATTGAACCCAGTGTCTCACACATGTGAGATGAGCGCTCCACCACTGAGCTACAGCCCCAGCCCCTCTATCTGGGATTCTGATTTGGATTGTCTTGAATCAGTAGATCAATTTGGGGGATGAAGTTAACAATATGATGTCTTGAGGAGGCACAGAACAGTGGCCGACATGTTCCAGGGCACGGATGCTGCAGCTAGCCGCTGGGCCCCAGGACCAGGAAGCCCTCAGGAGAATACAGCAATCTTTGGAAATCTGGAAGAAGCTGTTCCTTGAAGCAGGCCTAATAGGATGGTGTTGAATATTTTTGGGCCAACTGAAGAACCTCAGAATGTACCTAAGGGGGACGGGCGCAGTGGTGCACGCCTGTAATCCCAGCACTTTGGGAGGCTAAGGCAGGAGGATCGCGAGTTCAAAGCCAGCCTCAGCAATAGTGAGGCACTTAGCAACTCAGTGAGACCCTGTCTCTAAATAAAATACAAAAAGGGCTGGGGATGTGACCCAGTGGTCTAGTGCCCCTGAGTTCCCAGTACCACAAAAAAAAAAAAAAAAAAAAAAAAAAAAAAAAAAAAAAAAAAAAAGGAATGTACCCAAGGGACAAACCCATTGAAGGAGCATCTTTGATGAATTGACTCCTATGCAGAGCCCACAACATCTGAACCCACCTAGTGGGAAGACCACTGACATTTTTGGGTACCTAGTCACTGCCATTTCACCCTTGACACACCCAAACAAACCAAGTGTGAATGAGAAGACCCAAAGCCAGATCCTAAAGCTGTAACAAGCACCTCATTCTGGGAAGAGTTGGGAGAGAAGGGCAGCTCGAGGAGTGGAACATGCTAAGGTGCCTGAGCCCAAGCCCATGGCTGTCAGCTGCCAGCCCAGACTTGGGCCAAGGCCTCGCCCGCACAGCAAGGTCCTGAGCCCACTGGGAGGCATCTCCTGCTACTAAGAGGCTACTGCTCTGCCTGTAGCCAGGCCAGAAACTCAAGATACAGAGTATTGAAAGTTTATCATTTTCTTTAGCCCAAACAAAAGGAGTAGGGGAGGGTTGTCTTATGTGTGAAGCTGGCTGCTCAGAGGACCTTGCCTTCTAGACTGCGAGCCACACTTCTGGGGATGGGGATAAAGAGCTGTCTCCTGCTGACTAGACATCCAGGAACAGCTGAAGAAAGCCCTGTCTGTCTTGCTGTAGGATGGAGAGGAGGCAAAAGCAGAGACATCAGGAAGGCAGTGGGATTTTGCATAAAGCATCCCCCTTGGCCCCAGGGCCAGTTACTTGTCATGAGGATGGCTTCCACTCCCGAGAGACCACCAAACCTCCTTGTTTTATCCCCAGGTGTCTTCCTGCTCTCTTGAAACATCGTGACTGCTTTTCCCCAGCAGCGGTCAACTAGAACCAAACAGTTGTCCTCAGTCTGGTGCCGTGGAAGTTTGTTCTACTCTGGTCCTCCGAGTTGCCCAGTTCCTACATTTCAAACCATGACCACATCTCACATAGGAATCTGCTTTTCTCTGTCAGGGACTGGCTTTGTCTTCGACGTGCCTGATTTGCTTATAGATTGTTCCTTCTTTTCATCTCATCAGCCTTCAGTCTAGGCCTCTGTTCTTCACTGATGGTGTGAAGCTCACTTCCAAAACCACACTTCTCCTGCAGGTGAGGCCCTCTGGCCTCTGCAGGTCTTAAAGCCTCTTCACATACACCTGAGTAAGGGACTTATTCAGACCCTTCCTGTGTCTTTGTTCCTTTGGTTGGTGGGAATGCTTGAGAACCTTGGGTTCTCAGGTTGGTTTCTTCAGTAATATCTAAAAGGCTGTCTTCAAGTACCAGTTTCACATAAATGCCAGTGGACTTGGTTTCTGACATCTTCCAGAAAGAAGTCCACTGCTTCAGCTACCTTTAGAAACTTTGCAGAACCTCTGGACCCTGCTATAGACAATAGGCCAGGGCATTATGTAGTCTCTCAGCAAGTCTCAGCTCTCACGCCAGCGGATGCTGGCCTGGCATGAGTCTTGTTGCTTCATCTGTCAGATGGAGGTTCTTCCCTGTCCACTGCAGCCTCAGTTCCCTGCTTCCCTGTGGTGGGTGTGTTAACAGGAGAGGGCCTGGGTGGTGAGGCTGTTGCTCTAAGTGCCTACAGAGTTCGCCAGGTGCTTAGGAACATCCTCAGTGTCCTTCAGGTTTGGATGAGTGGCAGGTCTTGTGTGGTCTCACACTGGCCTAGCTGCTTGAGTGCCTGCAGGAGCTGTCCCCCAAGCTCTGACTTCTGACAAAACACTTATGTGACTTATCAACCAAAAAACCAAAGAGTCTTACCCCTTCATCTTTCCTATAAACTGTGGAGCCAGAAAATGTGTTCCATGTAACTCCTGAGAACTTGGACAGGCTGCTGTTCAAAGTAATTTATGAGAACATTTGGAATTCAGGGGCATGGGGTGGGGGAGTTCCCGTTAAAGGGATGTAAATGATGCTTAGCTTTTTTTTTTTTTTTTTTTGGTACTGGGGATTGAACTCAGGGGCACTCGACCACTGGGCCATATCCATCCCCAGCCCCTTTTTGTATTTCATTAGAGACAGGGTCTCACTGAGTTACTAAGTGCCTCGCCATTGCTGAGGCTGGCTTTGAACTCATGATCCTCCTGCCTCAACCTCCCAAGTGCTGGGATTACAGGCATGTGCCACCGCACCCAGCATAACCCCTTTTATTTTGACAGAGTCTTACTGAGTTGCTTAGGGCCTTTGCTAAGTTGCTAAAGCTGGCTTTGAACTTGGGATCCTCCTGTCTCAGCCTCCTGAGCAACTGCCATTACAGGGCATGCACCATTGTGCCTGGCAAGGTTTTTTTTTCAGGCTTTCTTAGTACTGTAATGACTCTCTTGAGTGATAAGATTTTGGGTTCCACACTGATTTTTTTTTTTTAAATATTTATTTATTTGCTTTAGTTGTACACAATGGGTTTATTTATACGTGGTGCTGAGGATCGAACCCGGGCCGCGCACATGCTAGGCGAGCGCTCTCCCGCTGAGCCACAATCCCAGCCCACCACACTGATTTTTAACCACACAGATGGTTGGCATACTGACATGCTACTTCCTCAATGTGTGCCTCCTAAACCCTAGTAACAGCTGAAGGGACCTTGGGAATCACCTCCTTTAGGCGGCCTTGTTCCTTTAGGCATGACAGTCTTCTTGGAGACAGCCACAACCTGTCCATTACAGTAGGCCCATCAAAAAAATCCCTGTTGACCGAGCTGCTGTTAGCTGAGCTTTTCATTTGTGCATGGGAAAGTTGGACCCAGTGAGAATGGATTTGC
The DNA here is from genome assembly GCA_025594165.1 of Tamias sibiricus. Classification (NCBI taxonomy): domain Eukaryota; kingdom Metazoa; phylum Chordata; class Mammalia; order Rodentia; family Sciuridae; genus Tamias; species Tamias sibiricus. Next base: position 2,413,648 of record CM046665.1, read on the forward strand.
TGTGAATCCTACCTTTCAGCTCACTGCCTTTCAGGCCTGGAAGTGGAGACTCCATAGCCATGAAGAATCTGCTTGGACTCCAACACTGCTGAAAATTCCAGATTGTAAATATTCCTATTCTGACCACCATTAAGTTGCTAGGCTTACTGAGTTCATTTAATCAACCTTTCTTTTCATCACCACCATGCAGTGAAGTCCTCGTAGGCACCAGTATAACAGAAGCACGTGGCAGTTCATTTAAGGCCTTGGGCAGATTTTCACTTTGGAAATCAAAAAGTAACAGGGCTGGTGGGTTAGTTAGCTCCTGAATGCTTGACATGGTCAGCGAGCTCTAGTTCTCTTGAAAGCTGTTGTAAAGCTAAGCTGCTGTAACAGAGGCTTTAATTGGTGATTTCAGGAAAAGAGCATTTTTATTCTCATAGTGTTTTTTCTTTAAATTGTATAATTTGGGCTGTGGCTGTGGCTCAGTAGTGGAGCGCTCGCTTGGCATGCATGAGGCACTATGTTCGATTCTCAGCACCGCATAGAAATAAAGTAGGGGTATTGTGCTCACCTACAACTAAAAATGTATTAAAAAATAAATTGAGGTATAAGTTAATATAGTACGATTTTTCTCTGTAGTGTTCAGTTCTGTTTCTTTTTTAAATTATTTATTTGTTTTAGTTGTACACAGTGCCATTATTTTTACGTGGTGCTGAGGATCGAACCCGGGCCACGCACGTGCTAGGTGAGCGTTCTATGGCTGAGCCACAACCCCAGCTCCAGTTCTGTGAGTTTTGACAGATGCATAAAGCCTTGTAATTACTCTCATCCATGCCTGTTTTTCTCAACTTCTTGCCCCTGGAAATTATTGAACAGTTTTCCATTTTTGTAGTTTTGTTCCAGAATTTCTAAAAATGGAATCACCAGTCTTGGAGTATAGCTTATTTCCCCAAACACACACTGCATTGTACTTTGTCCTTGTGTCCATTTGGCAGTTTGTTCCTTTTCATGGCCAGATAGTTTTCCCTCGCCTGGCTGTAGAATTTTGTTGCTCTCTTATGGTGGAACCACCCAGTTTGGTTCATTTCCATCATCACACTTTTAAAGTGAGGAACTTGTGAGGATGGGAGGTCTGGGGACCTGGCTGCTTATGGTCACCTTGGGACCCAAGACCCTTCTGTTGCTTTCATTGTCATCTGCATGATCAGCTGGGTGTCAGGCATGTTCTCTGGAGGTGGATGAAAGGATACCAAGTGAGGCAGGGCGTCCACTTCTGTTTCCGTTTCGTCTGTGGGACATCACCAGCCTGCTGCCAGCTGCTAGGAGGCCAGGCAGGGCAGTTTCTAACTGCGGCCATACATCTAATAAGGGAAAAATGAAGTTTTTGTGGGCGATTAGCAGTCTGAAGTGTAAGTCAATAAAAGTTTCTTTTAGGAAAGAGGTGATTGGTGAACACTTGCTCCCTGGCTCACAGTAATGCCAGGCCCTGGCAGTGACACTCAGGCCTTGCTCCTTTTCTCTGTGTTCTTCCTGACCCCTGACTTCAGCTTCTTACTCTTTGGAGAATCTCCCTTGCCTGTTTTCCTTCCCGGCCAAACCCGAACTGCATTTTGGAGGGTGTGCCCTCGGGATTTGTGCAGTTTTAACAGTCTTTGCCTTTAGGAGCCTGGAGATTACATTAGGCATTAAATAATCACAGGTGTTTATAAATTAGGGTTGTTTTTTTTTTTAAAACTTTAAAATTAGTTACCCCCAAACTTGGTGGTCTCTGGTTTATTTGTTTTTACTTAGTACCCTGTTTTGGGTTCTCTCTCTACCATATTTTGATAGTATCAACTTTGAAGACATCTGAAGCCATAGGTTTGGGTGGGAAGGAAGCACAGTAGTGTGATTTTTGTTCTCTCTCTCTCTCTCTCTCTCTCTCTCTCTCTTTTGGTACTGGGAATTGAACCCAGGGGCATTTTACCACTGAGCTACCTCCCCAGTCCTTTTTACCTTTATATTTTAGACAGGGTCTCCCTAAGTTGCTTAGGGCCTCACTAGGTTGCTGAGGCTGGCTTTGAACTTGATCCTCTTCCCTCAGCCTCCTGAGTTGCTGGGATTACAGGCATGTACCATCATGCCTGGTATTAGTCTGATTTCTTGACCAGACTGTTTAGCTCCTTTTGCTTGCTGAGAAGTCTTAATAGGAGACTTTTTTCTGGCTGCTGGGGATATAGAAGTGGTTAGCCACACCTCATTGAGGGCAATATAGTATGTTAACTGTAGTCAGTTAATGTCATTTTGAGAAATGGAGGCAACTTGGTACATAGAGTAGATGCAAAATTATTGTTTCAATGAGTTGACTGTCCCTTTATCTTGATCCATACCATTGTCTTCTGTTCTGCATGAGAAAGAAAAAAAACCTGCTAATTGAACTGTGACATGCCATTGGTTATAAGATGCATTCCAGTTTCAGTGGTATTGACAAGTGAAAAAAAAAAAGTGAATTGGTGAGCTGCTACAGGGTAGATTTGAAGCCAGAAGACCAGTCCTGGCTGTGTTACTTCTTACCCTATGGGATCTTGGGCAGGTGACTGTTGGCACTTCATGTTTTCCTTCTCTCTAAAATGGGGGGAATGAGCTGCTTTCAAGAGATCACCTGATTTTCGATAGAGCCGCGTGGTTGGAATGTTTGGTTGTGTTCCTCTGTGCCTCCCTGTACTGGTCCCACCTGGTCCCTGTGGCGGCGCAGAGAGCAGCGGTTCAGTCATAGTGGTCAGGAAGTATTAGTGACTGAATGAGGTGTAGAATGAATAAGCGGATAATTCAACATGTTCACTTCCTTTTTTATTTTTTATTTTTAGAAAGAAGGAACTCTCAGCTACCAAGAAAGACCGTGTGAATCATTGTCTGACAATATGTGAAAACATAGTGGCACAGTCTCTCAGGTAATCACACTTTGAACTTTCTAGAGGAAATAAAAACTGTTTTCAATCATAATGGTTTAGCATGTTCTTTGTGTTCCCAGTTGTCTTTATGCAATCCATATTAAATAAAGATTCTTTCCCCACATTTCTAGCTAGGTGTTAGGGATGTCCAGACTTTATCATGAGTTTCCATTTTGTAATTGTAAGAACAAGAATTGTAGCTGTTAGGATAATTGAATTGCATGTTTATATTTAATTAGTGCCCTTGATAACAAATGATTTAAAAATCATCTTTGCCGGGTACTTTGGTACACACCTCCCAGCACTTGGAGGATCACGAGTTCAAAGCCAGCCTCAGCAATGGCAAGGCACTTAGCAACTCAGTGAGACCCTGTCTCTAATAAAATATAAAAAAGGTCTGGGGATGTGGCCCAGTGGTTGAGTGCCCCTGAGTTCAATCCCCGGTACCAAAAAAAAAAAAAAAAAAAAAAACCCAACCATCTTTGGTTTGATTTTTTTTTTTTTTTTTTTGTGGTACCAGGGATTGAACTCAGGGGCACTCGACCACTGGGCCACATCCCCAGCCCTTTTTTGTGTGTTTTTTTATTAGAGACAGGGTCTCACTGAGTTGCTAAGTGCCTCGCCATTGCTGAGGCTGGCTTTGAACTCGCGATCCTCCTGCCTCAGCCTCCCAAAGTGCTGGGATTACAGGCGTGCTGATTTTTTTTTTTTTAAACATGTTGTAGTAACTGGAGCAGCACGAGCCTGTCCTGTGTGCTGTCTTTGGTTTTGGTTTACTGTCTCTGCACTTGCTACTGCCCCTTTGCTCTGGGGTCATGCCTCCACTCCCCGTAGTGCTGGTGCCCACTTGTCTGTGTTGGTGGGGCTGTGGGCAAGTGGCAGCAAGACGCTTCCCTGATGAGCTTTCTTGCTGGATAAACCAGGCACCTTCTTTTGTAGCCCTTTGTAGTTCTCCTCGTTTTTGTTGCTTTTCTGCTGTCCTGGTCATTGTTCGGAGGAGCTGTAGATGGTAATATTTTAGGCCTCTTTCTAATGATTGAGTAGGAGACGTGTGATTTCTGAATTCTGTAACCTAGGTGGGCATGTATGAAAAACTCACCTTGCTTTTCTTTCCCTTGAAATAAATAATTCCTGCTATTCTCTTGCTGAAAGCCTGGGGAAAGGGCTTTATAATCTGTTAGAAAAACCTTTGAGGGCTGGCGATGTGGCACAGTGGTTAAACACCCCTGTGTTCAATCCCTGGTATCCAAAACAAAAACAAAAGCAAAACAACTTTGAAAAACTGGGCATTGAAACCAGGGCTTTGCTTATGCTGGCCTACCACTGAGCCACATCCCCAGCTCCTTTTACTTCTTCTTCTTCTTCTTTTTTTTTTTTTTTTTTTTTTTTAAATAATTTTCTCCTTGACCATTGCCTTTCACTTTGTTCCTTTTTAAAATTCCGGCAAAATGCATACAACATAAAATACACATCTTAACCATTTTTAAGTGCACAGTTCAGTATATTCATAATGTCACATAGTCTTCATCACTTTTCCCATGGTCCTTTTCATCTTTTGAAACTGAAACTCTTCACCCACAAAGTGGTGGCTCCGTATCCCCCACTTTCCCAGCCCCAGCCACCACCATCCTCCTTACTGTCTATGAGTTTGATCACTCCAGACCTCAAGTGAGTAGCATCTTGTATCTTGTAGTATTTGTCTTTTGGTGACTCATTTGTTTTTAATCTTACCTTGCATTTTTTTAAAAATTTATAAAAATATTTATTTATTTGCTTTAGTTGTACACAATTCATTTATTTGTACGTGGTGCTGAGGGTCGAACCCGGGCCGCGCACGTTCTAGGTGAGCGCTCTACCCGCTGAGCCACAACCCCAGACCTACCTTGCATTTTTAATTTTTAATTTTTTTTTTTTTTTGGTACCGGGAATTGAACTCAGGGGCACTCGACCACTGGGCCACATCCCCAGCCCTTTTTTGTATTTTATTAGAGACAGGGTCTCACTGTGTTGCTAAGTGTCTCGCCATTGCTGAGGCTGGCTTTGAACTCACGATCCTCCTGCCTCAGCCTCTCAAGTGCTGGGATTATAGGCGTGTGCCACTGTGCCTGGCTTTCTTACCTTGCATTTGTATTTTATACTTTCAAAGCGATTTCACAAACATTTCATTTTAGTCTAACTCATTCCATCATTTGAAATATGGTGGATGATTCTGCTTCCATGTAATTTGTAGAAATGTGGAAGGAAAATGAAATAACAAATGAGAATGTGTTCTGAAAATAAGAATATAAATACTATCACTTGGGATGCTATTGTAGAAAACAATACTATTGTTTTAGTCAGGTTTGTGTCACTGTGGCCAAAATTCCTGACAGGAAGCACTTAGAGGAGGAAAGTTTACTTGGGGCTCATGGTTTCAGAGGTCTCAGTCCATAGATGGCCGACTCTAGGCAATACCTCATGGCCCAAGGGAGCAGTGAAGGAAAGCTGGCGGCAGCTAGGCAGCAGAGATAGGGAGGGAGAAAGGGCCATGGGGAAGAGGCACCCAGGGCGCGGTACCGCCTGCCCACAGTTACCAGGCAGTCCATTCATTTTACCCTCAAACATTCCTGCATTAACCCAGGAGCTTTTGAGGAACACCTCTCATCCAAACCATAACAACTGTGATAAAAGAGAAAAACGAGGTTTGTATTCCCTCTGTATCTCATGTATTAGGTTGGTGTTTTTATATAAGTTTTAGCATCTTTGAACCTCTTGTCTCATCTGTGCAAGGACAGCCCATTTACAGAGTTCTTGTGGGATCAGGTGACACAGTGAAGCACTATGAGGAAGTAGCTATGCGGAGGTGTTTGCTTGAGAGAGCAGAATATACACCCACCATGGTGCACATTGCTGAGAGCTCTGTTACCCTGCTTTTGTGTGAAATGAACTTAAGTAACTTGGTGAACGTTGGTGCCCTGCTGCTGCAGCTCAGCTTTGTTTAGGGGATCTCTCTCTTTGAAAGCTACTGACCCAGAAGATATGATTCCTTTGAATCTTGAGTGCTTCAGATTTTATGCTTGTCATTTTGTTTTTTTGAGAATTAGTTGGAATTTATAGAATATCAGCTCAGATTCACATATTACTGAACTATTTTGAGGTATCTTAAGATTGATTTGAGGTTCCATTTCCATCTTAAATAAAAGTAATAGCTGTTAATAGTTTTTACATTAGTGTGTCCCTGTTTTTGTTTTCTTAAAATATTTTTTAGTTGTCAATGGACCTTTATTTTATTTATTTATATGCAGTGCTGAGAACTGAACCCAGTGCCTTATATACATGCTGGGCAAGTGCAATACCACTGAGCCACAACCCCAGCCCTGTGTCCCTGTTTTTATGGAGTATGTTGGGTGTTCACCATATTTCTCTTTCTACGGAGGAACATTGTTAACAGGGCTTTTTTTGCGGGGGATGAGGGGTAGAGCTGGGGATTAAACCCAGGACTTTGGGAATTTAAGGCAAGAACTCTACCATCTGAGCCACATTCCCAGCACAGCAGGTTTTTTTTTTTGTTTGTTTGTTTTTGTGTGTGTGGTACTGGGGATTGAACTCAGGAGCACTCGACCACTGGCCATGTCCCCAGCCCTTTTTTGTATTTTATTAGAGACAGGGTCTCACTGAGTTGCTAAGTGCCTCGCCATTGCTGAGGCTGGCTTTGAACTCGCGATCCTACTGCTTCAGCCTCCCAAGTACTAGGATTATAGGTGTGCGCCACTGTGCCCGGCTACAGCAGGTTATTTTTTGAAGCCAGAGTAGTTCTTGGTCTCATCAGATCAAGAACCAGTTTGTTTAGGATACTCAGAATACTTTGCAGAGACTTCAGGGTGCAGAGCTGATGTGGGTATTTTCTACAAGCATATTTTATGCATACTTATGATCGACTAGTATTTTCTGTTGTCTCCCCTTGAATATGACCAACCTTTGGAGCTTTTCTTTTCTTTTTTGCAGTAATGGGGTTTCAGCCTTGGACCTTACACACTCTAAGCAAGAGCTCTACCCCTGAGCCACATCCCCAGCCCATTTTTATTTTTTATTTGAGAAAGGGACCTGCTAAGTTGCCTCCAGGCTGTCCTTGAACTTGCAGTCCTCCTGCCTCAGCCTTTGGTGTGGCTGGGATGACAGTGTGCACTGTGTGGCCCTTTGGAACATTTCCATAGCTTCTGTGATTTGATTTGCTGATTTTTGTCTTCAGTAGGGTTATTGAGATGGCAGCTTCTGAAGCTTCTGATGTGAGAAGTCACATGAAACTTTATACATGTTCATTCACACACTCTGTAGTCTGCTTCTGCACTCGATTTGGTGGTCTAAGCTAGTGAGTCCTAAATGTGTATGAGCTTCAGCTGGAAAATTTATAAAGAGCTCTGTGTTAAAGATACCTTGCTGCCTTCTTTCCCAAAACACACTTATTCTTTCTGTTTGTGGGTTGCAGGGACTGGCAGTGGTTTTTTAACAATATCTTCTTTGGAATACCTAGGGAGGGACTCACCTAAGACACCTCTTACAAATATAGTACATCTTAATAAAGTCACTAGTTAAAAATAAGTATTAAGAGGGTCTGGAAATATAGCTCAGTTGGTAGAGTGCTTGCCTTGCATGCACAAGGCCCTGGGTTCAATCCCCAGCACCACACACACAAAAAAAGTATCCGTAAGGCACTGGGTTTGATCCTTAGCACCACATAAAAATAAATAAAATAAAGGCATTCTGTCCATCTACAACTAGAGGAAAAAAAAATGTGTTAACAATCCATAGGGTGGATGGCACACACCTGTAATCCCAGTGGCTTGGGAGGCTAAAGCAAGAGGATCACAAGTTCAAAGCCAGCCTCAGCAAAATTGAGGTGCTAAGCAACTCAGTGAGACCCTGTCTCTAAATAAAAATACAAAATAGGGCTGGGGATGTGGCTCAGTGGTTGAGTGCCCCTGAGTTCAATCCCCGGTAACCCACCCGCCCAAAAAAAAAAAAAAAAAAAAATCCATAGAGTTCACAATGAATTCTTTTGTCATGTATAACTGAAAAGAAGCAACAAAACAAAATCCATAGAGTTCTCATATATAAGTAAAAATTAGTTAGAAAATACAGTGGTTATGGGTTTAATTTGTAGTAAGCACTAAAATATAAAATTCCAAGAAATTGACAAGAAATATGCAGAAAATATGTAAAGGCTGCTAATATGCCTGAATGATATGGATGACTAATCCTTTTCAGAATGGAAGATTTCCTGTGGTGAAGCTGAATTTTCTCTTAATTAACCCATCGATTTAAAAGAATCTCAATTAAAATTCTAATGGAGTATTTTTGGATTTGTTCATCTGCAAGAACAAATACATATAAATGTTATAGAGAAAATTTTAAAATCATCAGTAATATGGTGAGATCTGGTTTATGTGACATTAGGGCTTTTATAGAATAGAAAGGTAGAAAAGTCTGTCTGAATTTATGATAAAGATGACATCCTATATTAGTAGGAGAAAGGTGCATGTCCTACTGACTGGGGAAATTGTCTCTTCGTCATATTGTGTAAACAGATGTAAGCATCAGATTAATTACATCAACTTGAAAAGAATGAAATGTTTACTACAAAAAGAAAATTTAATCTTAGACTGGGGCTAACATCTTTAAAAGAAAAAAATGTTTTGACTGGAATATAGTTTAAAAAGTCAAAGTCCACTTTGAACAAAATTAAAGATAAATTCAACTTGGGAAAAGTATCAGCAGTGTAAAAATTGAATGTTTAATAGCCTATATAGGGGCTGGAGTTGTGGCTCAGCGGCAGAGCGCTTGCCTCGCACGTGTGCAGCCTGGGTTCGATCCTCAGCACCACGTTAACATAAATGCATTGCATCGTGTACAACTAAAGTAAATAAATAAATATTTAAAAAAAATAGCCTAGTGTTTCTTAGTGATTTTCTGACTCATTAAGGAAAAGACTAGGGGCTGGGATTGTGGCTTAGTGGTAGAGCGCTCGCCTAGCACACGCGCGGCCAGGGTTCGATCCTCAGCACCACGTAAAAATAAACACATTGTGTACAACTAAAGCAAATAAATTGAAAAGAAAAGAAAAAGACTACATCATCCTAATTGGAAAATAGGCAGAGAATACAGTAGGTATTTTAGAAAAGAAGAAATGATGACTTGCCCCCAAACCAGTATGGTGTGCCTGTAGTCCCAGCTCCTCAGGAGCTAAGGTAGGAGGATTGCAAGTTCTGGGCCAGCCTGGGCAACTTAATGAGATGCTGTCTCAAACAAATTTAAAAAAAAATAGGACTGAGCCAGTAACCAAAATAGTTAACACTTATTTTATGCTTCCTGTGGGAAAATGTTGAACTTAATTGCTTGTTGTAGACCGAATGTTTGTGTCTGCTCTCCCCTGATCCCTATGTTGAAGCCCTAGCCCCCAGAGTGGTGTCTTTGAAGGTGGGGACTTTTAGAAGTTGTGTGTTTTCTGTGACACCAGCCAGTTCTGCAGCTCTGACACCGGGTAGTCATCACTGGGTCATTCAGTTCTGACTCCATCCTTCTGGAGGTGTTGTCAAATTCCACAAGTTACAGGGCTTTGTTGCACAAGGCTGCTCTCACTTCAGGTCACGAGGTTTGGAAATCCACCTGCACTTCTGATGACTAGCTGTAAATCAAGCGTTTGTATGGTTCCCCATCTTAGGATCAATAATTTGCAAGGATGGCTCACAGAACTCAGGAAAATACTTAACATTTACTGGTTTATTGTAAGGAATATTACTCAGGAACAGCCAGGTGGTAGAGATAGAGCAGAGCATGGGGGAGAGGAGCAGGGCACTTCCAGGCCCTCTCTGGGTGTGTTCTTGGCCCTTCCCTGTGTTTACTGCTCTGGGTGATGCTCATCAAATCCTGCTGTTGAGGGGCCCTCACCAGGAGTCAGATTTGCCAGCACCTTGTCTCAGGCTGAAGGAGCCCCAATTAGGAAGGGCTATTGCGGCTAGCTGGAAGCCATAAGTTCCACCTGATATGTATGTGACGCACCTGTAAATGCACGTGAGGCACCCGCAAAGCTAAAGCTATATAACCGGGTGAAAGAGGTCGGAGTGAGGAGAACGAAGAATGAATTAATTCAGTGAGTCGTGCAGTCGCTCGGTCCGTCAGAAGAAGAGTTCGGGTCGGAGAAGAAGAAAAGAATCAGAGCGGCCAGAACGTAGGCAGAGCGGTTACAGAAGAGAAACCAGATAGAAGAAGTAATTGCTGGTCAGAGTCAGGCCGAGGCTCCCGAGGAAGAAAGAAGAAAGAAGAAAGAAGCTCTAAAAAATAATCTTTCTCTAAGCCGGGCGCGGTGGCGCACGCCTGTAATCCCAGCACTTTGGGAGGCTGAGGCAGGAGGATCACGAGTTCAAAGCCAGCCTCAGCAATGGCGAGGCACTTAGCAACTCAGTGAGACCCTGTCTCTAATAAAATACAAAAAAGGGCTGGGGATGTGGCCCAGTGGTCGAGTGCCCCTGAGTTCAATCCCCGGTACCAAAAAAAAAAAAAAAAAAAAAAAAAAAAAATCTTTCTCTAAGCTAAGCTCTCTCTATCTTTCTTTCTCTCTCTCTAAGCTAAGAAGAAAAGAAGAAAAGCTCTCTCTAATCTTTCTCTCTAATCTTTCTCTCTAAGCTCTTTCTAAGAAGAAGAAAAATCTTTCTCTCTCTAAGCTCTAAGAAAGTAGAAGTAAAAGTAGTAATAGCTTTACTCTGCCTCCGAGTTTTTCTCCCGCGGCGCTGTGGCTGGCCATGACAGGCAGCTTACATCAAGCCTCTGTCTTCAGAACCCAAGAGAGATGCATACTGCTTAAGCCACTCACTCAGCAGCATTTTGTCATAGCTATCGCAGCCTCCCCTGACCAAGACACTAGTAATCAGTGGAATGATACTAAAATAAAAATAGAAATATTTGTCACCAAATTGGGAAACATTAAAAAACAAAAAGTTTTTTTTCCCCTAATATTTATTTTTTAGTTGTAGTTGTACACAGTACCTTTATTTTATTTATTTATTTTTACATGGTGCTGAGGATCGAACACACAGCCGCACGTGTGCTAGCTCTACCGCTCAGCCACAAACCCAGCCCAACAAATAAGGTTTTTGGCCGACGTGATAAAACTTTTCTAGAAGGCATTTTGACAAAATTTAAAGGATTTGACTTATCATCTGTGTTTGACTTGGTTTCACTCCTAGGCATTTACCCTTAGGGGAGTATGTCATGATATTGGTACAGTGTTGTTTATCCCATTAGAAAATTGAAATTATTCTTCATGATCTATCAATAGGGGTATTGAAAAAGGACTAGAAGGAACCACTGCTGAATCTCAGAAGGGCCAGGGAGAATTTTTAATCATACCAGCGAAAGTGGGAAACCTCACCCATCCTGGAGTATTGTCCTAGGGCTTCAGAGAGGGCACTCCACAGGTTTCGCTTACTTAGCCCTAGACCAAGCTGCTACTCTGATTCCATCTATAACCTGGAGCAGGGTTTGGAACAGCAAAACCATGCATGGTCAGACTCTTTGAAAGTAACGTAATTGCATCCCATAGCAAAGTGCAAGAACGTTCCTAGGAACACAAAAATGGGCACAGTATCTGATAAGATAAAAGTAGTAAAGTTTGACATCTAGTCAAAAATAACTAGGAGTGCAAAGCAGCAGGAAAATATGATTTACAACAGTTAGCACTGACCCAGAAATTACAGATGGTGAGTAGTAAAGGAAACATGAAAACAGTTACTGTAACTGTTTCATATGTTCAAGAGGCTCAAGGAAAGATGAAGTATAAACAAACACAAAGAAAGACCCAGACTGAACTATTGCTGCCTTTTCATTGGAAACAGTTCCTGCCAGAAGTTTGGGATGTAAGAGGGAAACCTTGGAATTCTCTACCTAGTACAGTCTCTTGGATACAAAGGTGAGATATCCAAAACCAGAAATACTCCATGTCTGCAGGCAACCACTATAAGAAATTTTAAAGAAAAATTTTCAGGCCGAAAGAAAATGGTGCCAGCTAGAAATTTGGATCTACACAAAGGCTTTGAGAACGTCAGGAATGGTGATTATTCTGTCAAGATATGGCAAACATAGAAGACCCTCTTGTTCTTAATTTTTTTTTTTTTTAGAAGAGATGAATTAACCTAATTTTAGAAATGGCTTAATTTAGAAGATTAACTTAGTGTTCTAAAGCAAGATAGTGTATTTTGGGGTTTGTAGCACACATAAGTGGAATGTGTGACAGTGACAGCACGATGGCTAGAAGAACAGAAATGGAAGTGCACTGGAGACAGAGGAGTGCTGCCTACCCAGAAGAGAGGAGAGTGACTGTCCCAGTCCCAGAATCTGCAAACTCCAGTTTACAATGAATTGGTCTTCACTGCTGTGGTCAAGCTCAGGGTTTTTAGATTATCCTGGGTTATCCCCATGGGCACTAGGTAAAATAGCCTGTGTCTTTATAAAGAGAAGGCAGAGGGCGTTTTATGCACAGAGAAGGCCATCTGAAGATGGAGCAGAGAGGTGTGAAGGTGTGGACTTTAAGGTGGGAATGATGTGCTAAACCACAGAATGCTGGCAGCCAGCCACCAAAGCAAAAAGAGGCAGGCAGCGATTCTTCCTGGAGCCTGTGGAGGGAGCCTGATACCCCTTGATTTCAGCTCATTGAAACTGATTTTGGACTCCTGTCTCCAGAACTGTGAAAGTTTTTTTGTTTTTGTTTTTTTTGTTTTTGGTTGGTTGGTTTTTGGTGGTGCTGGGGATTGAACCCAGGGTCTTGTGCAAATAGGTTGAAAGTAAAGAATGGAAAGAGGTTCACCTTGTTAACATAAATCGGATGAAAGCCAGAGTAGCTTTATTAATAGCAGACAAGACAGATTTCAAAGCTAAGGCTATTATGAGGGACAAGATGGCCATTTTGTGATGATGAAGGAAATCACTCCTTCAAGTGGGCCTAATAGTCCTAGGTGTACATGCACCCTAACTGCAGAGCTTCAAAAGCACAAAACCTAGCAGAACTGTAATTGGAAATAAAGTCTCAGTTACAGTCAGGGTCTTCAGCACCCCCCTCAGTAGTCCACAGAACACGTAGGCATGGAATCTGGACCTAGAAGACTTGCGCGCTGTCTGCCAGTGTGACCCCACTGATGTTCATGGGATCTGCCCACCGCTAGCAGAGACACCGTCGTCTCCAGTGCTCACACAACGTCGGCCAGGCTTAGGATGCTGGATGTTGGGCTGTAAGACAAGTTGAGATTCAAATCATACAAAGCGTTTTGTCTGACCTTTTAACATCATTAAATTGGAATCTATTACGGGGAGATAATCTAGAAGAGCCCCCCAAATATGTGGGAAACGTTTCCACGTGGCACCTGGGTCACTGAAGTTAAAAGGAAAATTCAAAAGTCTTTTGAATTGATCAAAAATAAAAGTATTACAAATTTGCTAGATGCTGTGATAGCATATTAAAGGTAAATTTAAAGAATTAGTTGACTAATTTTAGAGCAGAATAAGGGTCTCAGTGACTTTGGCTCCCACCTTAGAAGTTGAAAAAGATAAGCAAGTGGAATCCAAAGTTATCAGAGGAGTGAACTTAATAAAGATAAGAGCAGAGGTCCAGGAAAGAGGAAGCAGAAAAATGCATAGCAGATCAGTAAAAGTGAAAACTGGTTCTTTCAAAGCATCAGTAGATTGATAAGACCCACTGATAGGGAAAAAAAGAGCTAAAGCACAAATTACCAGTATTAAGATTGAGGAAGATGGCATTAGTATAGGTTCTATAGTTATTAAAAGATTATATGGGGGGCTGGGTTGTGGCTCAGTGGTAGAGTGGTTGCCTAGCATGTGTGAGGCACTGGGTTTGATCCTCAGCACCACATAAAATAAATCAATAAATAAAAAGGTGTCTATCTACAACTAAAATTAAAAAAATTATATGGAGGCTGGAGTTGTAGCTCAGTGGTAGAACACTCGTCTTGCACGTGTGAGGCACTGGGTTTGATTCTAAGCACCCCATAAAAATAAAGATATTGCGTCCATCTACTACTAAATTATTTATTTATTTTATTTGCTTTAGTTGTACACAATGCGTTTATTTTTACTTGGAGCTGAGGATCGAACCCGGGCCGCGCACGTGCTAGTCGAGCGCTCTACTGCTGAGCCACAACCCCAGCCCTAATTTTTTTTTTTAAAGGATTATATGGGAATATTTGAACAATTTTATGCCATTTAGCTTGGTAACTTGAATGAAATTGGATAATTTCCTTGAAAGACTATTGTAGCTATTGAGAAGAAATCGAGCCGGGCATGGTGGCGCTTGCCTGTAATCCCTGTGGCTCGGGAGGCTGATACCGGAGGATAGTGATTCATAGCCAGCCTCAGCAACAGTGAGGTGTTAAGCAACTCAGTGAGACCCTGTCTCTAAATAAAATACAGAATAGGGCTGGGGACGTGGTTCAGTGGTTCATTGTCCCTGAGTTCAAACCCCAGTACAAAGAAAAAGAAGAAGTAGAAGAAATAGAAAATCTGATCAGCTCTGTATCTATTTTATACTTAAAAATCCGTAGTTGAGGGCTGCAGTTGTTGCTCAGTGTTAAGAGAGTTTGCCTCACATGTATAAGGCACTGGGTTTGATCCTCAGCACCACATTAAAAAACTAAATAGAAATAAAGATATTGGGGCTGGGGTTGTGGCTCAGCGGCAGAGCGCTCGCCTTGCACGTGCGCGGCCCGAGTTCGATCCTCAGCACCACGTAAACATAAATGCATTGATTGTGTACAACTAACATAAATAAATAAATATTAAAAAAAAAAAGAAATAAAGATATTTAAAAAAATCAGTAGTTGATTGGTTGGAAGGAATATATGAACCTTTCCAGCTGTCAATTTTATGAAATCTAAGTGTAGATAAAGTCTTTCCAATGAAAATTCAGTGTCTGAATTGAGATGTGCTGTAAAAAAGGTTACTGTGTATCTTAGTAATTTCACGTTGACTGCATATTGAAATACTATTCTGCACTGGATTAGACAAAAGGGATTGAAGGGAAGGGAAGGGAGGATGGGAATAGAAAAGACAGTAGAATGAATCAGACATTATTTCCTGTGTTTACATATGAATACATGACCAGTGTAGCTCCGCATCATGTACTACTACAATAATAGGAATTATACTTCACATATGTATGACATGTCAAAATACATTCTACTGTCATGTAAAAAAGAAAGAAATATATTCTGGATGTATTAGGTTAAATGAAATGTTAAAGAACATTTTGATGTGATTACACAGTGTGAGATCACACTTGGAACAGCTGTGTTGACAGCACTGCTTTGGAGCACAGGGTCTGAATGATCTAGCTCATTAGAGACCTTCCCTCCGTAGCTCTTTGTTCATGGCTGTATTCCTGTAGACAAGGTAAGTGTTGCTAAGTGGAAGTCTTGGACTTGGTCTTGTGTTTTTGTTGATCATAGACGTGAACAGCTGGGTGCCATGCAGCTTGACTGGGCAGTCTTTGCTCACCCTTAGACTCATGACTGTCTTCTGCCTATCAGTAGGAATTACTACCTAGGGATAAAGGGGAAGGGGACTTTGAGGGAACTTTTTAGGTTGAGGTGCTGGGACAGCAACCTGCTTTTAGTGTTTCAAGAATAACATAGCCCTTGTGTCCTGGTATTGCTTCCACCCCTGTGTTCCTGCCTTGGGATGCCTCGGCTTCAGGTGCATGGCCCATCAGCCTTTTCCTCCATAGCTGGGTTTAGCTGGTTGGTTCCTGACAGCCTAAACAGTTCATCTTGCCCAGACTCCAGTTTTTGTGACACTGGTATTCTGTCTAGTGCTACAAAGTCAGTTTGACCATGATCAGGTGCATTCTGCAGTGAAATATGGTTATACTTTGGAGCATATTAAGAGTGAGATGGAAAAGGAAGAGAAAAGATAAATTGGTATACTGATTTTTTTTTTTTTTTTTTTTTTTTTTTTTTTTTGTGGTACCGGGGATTGAACTCAGGGGCACTCGACCACTGGGCCACATCCCCAGCCCTTTTTTTATATTTTATTTAGAGACAGGGTCTCACTGAGTTGCTAAGTGCCTCGCCATTGCCGAGGCTGGCTTTGAACTCGCGATCCTCCTGCCTCAGCCTCCCAAAGTGCTGGGATTACAGGCGTGCGCCACCGCGCCCGGCTCCTGGTATACTGATTTTCAGAGTAAAGTTACCTTTTGGCAGAGATAGATGGCTCTCTGGGATTTAAGTGTCTGAAGCAGTGTCTTAAGGTTTTTAAAATTAAAAAAAAAAATGCGATTTGGCTTGCAAGTATAGTCTTCTTTTGTTAGTAAATTATTTTAGAATAGTTTTAGATTTAGTTTTTTTTTTTTTTTTTTTTTGTACCGGGGATTGAACTCAGGGGCACCTGACCACTGGGCCACATCCCCAGCCCTTTTTTGTATTTTATTAGAGACAGGGTCTCACTGAGTTGCTAAGTGCCTCACCATTGCTGATGCTGGCTTTGAACTCGCGATCCTCCCAAGTGCAATAGTTTTAGATTTATAGAAACATTACAAGAGCATAGAAAGTTCCCATGTACCCTACATCTAGTTACCTTTGTTGATTAGCATCTTATATTAGTGTGGTACAGTTTTCACAATTAGTCAGTTTTGATGCACTGTTAACTGAAGTCCAACTTGATTCAGTTTTCCTTAATTTTTATGTAATCTCCTTTTTCTGTTCCAAGAATCCCACCCAGGATAATGAATCCTTCACTATGTTTTGTTGCCCTGTCTCCTTAGGCTCCTCTTGGCTGTGACGGTTTCTTTTCTTCTTTTACTTAGAAATTCTCCGGAATTTCAGAAACTTCTGGGCATCGCTATGGAGCTTTTCCTGCTGTGCAGTGATGATGCGGAATCAGATGTCAGGATGGTGGCTGACGAATGCCTGAACAAAGTTATCAAAGTAAGAACTGTGGGATGTGATTGTGGGCCAAGAGAAGACGCCATCAAGTAGTTTCTGTGTCTTAGTGGCACGTCCTTAGGATGTCTGCACATCTTCCGTTCCTGGAGTGTGGTTGGCAGGACATGCATGGGAGGAGGAGATTCTAGCACGGGGTAATATAGCCAGGGACACGCAAGCTGGCTGGCAGTGGTGCTGGGAAAGACAGGCGAGAGAGGGGCCCCTGACTTGTTCTGTTGCTGCCTCCTGGTGCAGAGTCTGTGCAGACCCCGCGGCTGTAATCCAGTGTTTCTTTTCCGTTTTCTGCTGTCATGGAAGATTCAAGTCCTCCTTCCATGCACTAATTTTTACTGTATCGCAAACCTGTGTGTATTTATCCTTCCCTCTTCCTCTTCATGAGTCCCCAGCCTGTTCTGGTCAGCTGATTCCACACCACCTTTGACTTTGCCAGTGGGCCTTTTGAATTGTGGGTCCAAAATTCAATGTCGTTCCCATACAGGCTGACCAGCACCGAGGAGGGCTCTCTAGCATAGCTCTGCACGCTTCTCCCAAAGCCGATGCTTGATGATGGTGAGGACGAGCCAGCTTCTTGTTCCCCTCTCTGCAGGAGTCCTTGTTCATTGGACTGCTGTAGTTCTCTCTCTTTTTCCCCTACTGCTTATTTTTGTAAAAAAATACTTATTTATTTGCTTTAGTTGTATACAATGCATTTATTTTTACATGGTGCTGAGGATCGAACCCAGGCCGTGCACGTGCTAGGCGAGTGCTCTACTGCTGAGCCACAACCCCAGCCCTCCCCTACTGCTTTTGAGTCCCACCTGACATTTAGAGAGGCACCATCTCTTCCCTCTCCTGGAAGACTGTCTTCCAAGTAATACTTGCTTGGCTGGGTGAACCAGGAACTCCTGCTAACACAGTCATTGCCTTTCCCATTAGGGTCTTAGAAGAGAGTTGTTCCTTGGTCTTTTCCAGAGTCTTCCTTTGCAGAGTAAATTTTAATTTTGCCAAACAGTTATCCTCTCCTTTCCCTCATGGTCCTTCCTGAGGAAGGCTTGTCACCCTGTTACTCCTGTCAAGGCTACTGAGCATCATTGCCAAGCAGAGAGCAGAGAGAGATTTGCATTAGATCTTTCCTTTGCCACTTCCTAATAGAAAAACTGTGGGAAAGTTTCCTCAGTTATAAAATGGGAGCACACAGAGTTTTTTGTAGTGCGTGCAGGGGCATGTGTGTGTTTGTGTGAGGACTGCCACATACTGGATCCTCAAGGTGGTAAGTATTCTTATGAGTAATGAAGTTCTCACACTCTTCCCCAGTGAAGTGGAGGGCATTGCTTTCTGTCTTCTGTTACATGGGTCTGTGGAATTCTGCTGTCCCAGGAACCAACCCCCCTGGCTGCACACAGTCTCCGGCTAGCTATGCTTTTGTGGTCAGGGTGCGGCTTCTCTGTAGCCAGGGTTCTGGCTCCCACTTCCCGGGCAGACTTTGGGAGGTCCCTCTGTTGTCTCTAGAGTAGTCACTGCTTTTCCCCTGCACCTGCTCTTTGTGCTTGTGCTTGCCTCTTGCCTCCCATGATGGCCTAATGGTCAGTTTTACCAGTTCCGTGTGCCTGGGACTCTGGTCACCCTTTCGCAGGTGTTGTTCCACAGCATGTTTGCAGATGGCCTGTTTGAGTTCTGTTTGCTTCTCCAGGCCGAGATACCCTTGGTTTCTTTTGTTCTTCCCACTGGCAGGACCAGCTGGGCTTTTTCTGGTATTTGAATTCTTGATCTTCGATCCCTCAGGATCAGAAAACCTTAAAAGAGGGCTGCTGCAGGTTCCCTTGTTCATGGCAAGTCAGGGGTTGGGGGACAGAACAGTATGACCCCAGATTGCTCTGATACGGGTTACTGCACACGTGGGCACCGTTCCATTTTAAGACTGTCTTGCTTAGAGTCTGCTGCCAGAACTGCTGGTCTCAGTGACTTGGTGCCTGCTTGGAGGCTTGAGCAAAAGCCCTGGCTTGTAGCTCTAGGTTCCACTTCTTGCCTCTCTCCTTTCCATTCTTTCTTCTGTGTTCTCAGTCTCCCAGAGCAGAGACTTCAGGTTCTCGTGGCACACCTCAACATAAGATAAACCAGTCTCTCTTCTTCTCTTCCTCTTGCTTCAAGCTGACTGCTGTCAGATTTCTGCCTCCTCAAATACTGAAGTCATCAGGTTCTGCTGGCACAAAGTGGGGTCAGGATCCGGCCAGACTTTCTCTTACTGTGCAGAGGAAGGGCAGGCTGGGAGAATGTAGGTGGCCCCAGGCCAGGTCTAAGGGATGGGCAGGAGTGCAGGAATGGTCACCTACCAGTCAGGTCCTGGACGTTTGTCTCCTCTTAAGAATTGTTGTCTGCATTTTCTAAGGATCAGATTATAGCCCAAAAACTTTGGAACGTGGGGCTGGGATTGTGGCTCAGTGGTAGAGCGCTCGCCTAGCACGTGCGCGGCCCGGGTTCGATCTTCAGCACCACATACAAATAAATGCATTGTGTACAACTAAAGCAAATAAATAAATATTAAAAAAAAAAAAAAAAAAACTTTGGAACGTTTTGCTTGTCATTTGTGTAGAAAACTTATTGGGGTCTGACACATCCTGGTAGTGGAGCGTGTGTGTCCAGAAGGAAGTTAATATGTAGTATGAAGTCCATATTTGCAAGGACTAGGCAAGTCACCAGGCAGTCAGGAGGCAGAGTGATGCTCTGTCTAGGGAGACAGAGGGACCCCTTGGAAGCAGTAAGGACCTTCTTCCCCTGTGCATTCTACTGCCTTGGGGATGCTCAGGAGGAGGGTGGACTCTTCTCTTGCCATGGAGAGTGGGGTGCCTGGAGGGTCAGTTCCAGGAGTTCATACTTTAGTGGGGAATGAGGAACTCTTGAAGATCTTTGACACAGTCAGAGGAGGGCTTTTGGATTTTTGGTACCAGGGATTGAACCCAGGGATGCTTAACCACTGAGCTACATCCTCAGCCTTTTTTTTTTTTTTTTTTTTTTTTTTTTTTTTAATAATTTAAGAGACAGGATCGTGCTAAGTTGCTTTAGGACCTGGCTAAGCTGCTGAGGCTGGCTTTGAACTTGTGATCCTCTGAGCCACTGGGATTTGCAGGCATGTGCCATTGTGCCTGGCTAGAGTAGGGCTTTGTGTTAGAAGCAGGACCTGGTGAGGAGTAGAGAGAGGCCCTGATAGAGAGAACCAAGTGAGGATCCTTGCCTGCACAGTCCAAGGAGAGTAGGGCCAAGCTCGGGTGGTGGCACTGGGACCAGGACCTCCAGGAGGCAGCCAGGCTGTGGGCTGGGTTTGGCCATGAGCATGGAAGCAGGTGCGATGGAGGAGGAAGGACGGGTGGTGGTGGAGAACTGCATCACTGCTCTGAGGAGAGTTGAGCTTTAGTTTTTTCTTTTTCCTTTTTTTTTTTTTTTTTTAATATTTATTTAGTTTCTTTAGTTGTACACAGTGGGTTTATTTTTATGTGGTGCTGAGGATCAAACCCGGGCTGCACACGTGCTAGGCGAGCGCTCCACTGCTGAGCCACAACCCCAGCCCCTTTTTTCCTTTTTTAAAAAATATTTATTTATTTGTTTTAGTTGTACACAATGCCTTTATTCTTACATGGTGCTGAGGATGAACCCGGGCCACACATGTCCGCTAGGCGAGTGCTCTACTGCTAAGCCACAACCCCAGCCCCTAGTTTTTTCTTGTTATAAGTTTGATATTAGGCTACAAAGCATGTATGAAGCTAAATCAAGCTTTGCCATGGCTTATGATTTGTTTGACAAATTGTGTTTTAATATATTTGTCTGGTTTGCTCATTTAAGGACTTTCAGTATGAAATGCGACAGTGGAATCAGGATTTAAAAGTTTCTGAGCTGTTGTAATACTTCAGAATCAGTCTCCTAACGTGTGCCTCTGCTTTTGATTGTCAAGTTTGCTGGCCCTGTGGGTGAACCCCACCAGGACCAGCCTAGTCACTGGACACAGGCGCTGTGCAGCACTGTGAGAAAGGGCCTGTTACAGTCTCTACTCTCAGTAGGCCCGCATTTGCAATGCCATTCTAGAAGAGAAGATTTCCAGGGTGAGAGTGGGGCAGCCCTTCTCTGATGGGGAATGTTCCTTCCAGTGGGCACGTGGACATGATTTCTGGTTTAGTCCTGAAGTGAGCAGGGACGGGAAAGAAATGAGCTGTGAGGAGCAGGAGGCTCCTTGTTGGCATTGGGGTTGGGGGCCAGTGAACATCCCAGCCAGCAAGTGAGGAGGCCAGGCCTGCAAGAAGGTGTGGGATTCTGCACCAGATACTGTTCCCCACCACAGCCCGCGGTATGGCCTCAGCCCCAGCCCTGCAGACTTCCCAGGGTGCCCATTGCCTGGCCTGTTGTCATCTAACAGAATGTAAAGATTGACAGTTTCCTGTGAGAACTTTGAATTTATTTCAGTTTTGATATTATGTAGTATTTGATATGACAAAAGTTAAATCCTGCCAGGCGCGGTGGCGCACAGCTGTAATCCCAGCACTTTGGGAGGCTGAGGCAGGAGGATCACAAGTTCAAAGCCAGCCTCAGCAATGGCGAGGCACTTAGCAACTCAGTGAGACCCTGTCTCTAAATAAAATACAAAAAAGGGCTGGGGATGTGACCCAGTGGTCGAGTGCCCCTGAGTTCAATCCCTGGTACCACACACACACAAAAAAAGTTAAATCCTTTTTCGTCCCATTCTTTTATTCAGGTAAGTGAGCTGTGTCTAGTGTATTCAGTAATGTCTTGTGTGAATTTTTTTTTAAGTACCAGGGATTAGGCCCAGGGGTGCTTAACCACTGAGCCACATACCCAGCCCTTTTTTTTTTTTTTTTTTTTTTTTTGTGGTACCGGGGATTGAACTCAGGGGCACTCGACCACTGGGTCACATCCCCAGCCCTTTTTTGTATTTTATTAGAGACAGGGTCTCACTGAGTTGCTAAGTGCCTCGCCATTGCTGAGGCTGGCTTTGAACTCGCGATCCTCCTGCCTCAGCCTCCCAAAGTGCTGGGATTACAGGCGTGCGCCACCGAGCCCGGCCCCAGCCCTTTTTTGTATTTTATTTAGGGACAGGGTCTCACTGAGTTGCTCAGGGCTTAACTAAGTTGCTGAGGCTGGCTTTGAACTTGAGCTCCTCCTGCTTCAGCCTCCTGAGCTGCTGGGATTATAGGCGGATTACAGGTGTGTGCACCACCACACCTGGCATGAATTTGCTTCTTAAGGAATAGCTTCCTAATGTAATTGTTATATTTTACTTTGTCCCCAAATTAAAATTTTGGTTGCTTTTAGCTTTGTTTAAAACTGTAAGTATTAGAGTGTCTTCCATGAGCAAATCTCTTGTATTTCCTTGTAGGCTTTGATGGATTCTAATCTTCCGAGGCTACAGTTAGAACTCTATAAGGAAATTAAAAAGGTGAGCCCTTACTTTGCATTCTTGAAAAGATGGTACTCTTTCACTGTTTTGAGCAGGATTGTGTGAATTTTTATATTTAGTTAGTAAAATTGTTAGGAGAAAATGCTGTTTGGTAAAGTAGACTCTATTGTCCAAAAACTTACTCTCAATTTTTGTTAGATGAGATGGGACTTTAAAATGGCAATTTATTTTTTGATATTTTTATAATTGAAGCCCACTGGACCTCAGAATCTTAGAAGCAGTTACCAAATGTTGTACACATCTAATTGGCCTTTTTTTTAAACACAGAAAGTAACAATGAAAGTGCACCCTTTGCTTACATGCAGCCCTCTTGGTGACTAGTGTGTGTGGCTCTTAAATGTAACATGTCCCTCCTTAACCCATGCAGAATGGTGCCTCTCGAAGCCTGCGTGCTGCCCTGTGGAGGTTTGCAGAGCTGGCTCACCTGGTTCGGCCTCAGAAATGCAGGTAAGTTGTACCTCTCTGGGTTATGTTGGTTACTGTTTTTGGTGGGTAGCCAGCTTCTGCTGATCTGTTGTCCCAGCTCACATGTCCCTTTTTCAGAGGTCTCCCTTTCCAGTCTTTCTGAAGTGGCCCACCTCTGCCTTTCCAAATTGCAGTCAGCATTGGCCAGCTTGTTCTTGCATGCTACAGTAGTGCACTCCTGGTTTCCTGTCCCATCCTCCCCCCAAGAGAGACTTCAGAGGTGTGTGCGCTAGGGCAGCACGGGTCTTCCCATTTTGTTCTCTGCTGCAGTCGCAAGCCAGTGACAGGTGTGCACATAGTAGTTGGTCACCAACCTCATTGTCACCAAGTGCAGGAGTCATAGAAAAGTAGGCTTTGTCTGTTTTGTTGATTGAAAGATGAACATTAAACTGTGCGTGATGTTTAGACCAGTGAAAACAGCTCTGTTAGTGGATTGAGAAACAGAGCCCAAGCACCACTTTCTTTCATTTCTTCTCCTTAACCCACAAGACCTGCAGATATCTCAGAGACCCTTGGCTTCGCCCTGGGTGACCCATAGAATTGCCTAAACCCTCACTGTTAACAGAAACAATGACATATTTCATCAAAGTTGAGTTTCAAGAAGAATCTCATATGGCTACATAGATACAGCCAATAAGGACATTTCTTTTTATAAAACCCTTTTCCTTTTACTGTCCATTTTGTTTGTTTGGTTTTTGGCACTGGAAATTGATTGAGCCCAGGACCTGGTAAACATGCTGTACCACTGAGCTACTCCCTAAACCCAGCTACCTTTACTTTGAAATTATTTTGTTATATTTCTGAAGCAATACATTGCAGTTTCACCACATAGCAACCAAAGTGACTTTTTTTAAAAAATATTTTTAGTTGTAGATGGTCATAATACCTCTATTTTTTTTTATTCATATGTGGTGCTGAGGATTGAACCCAGTACCTCACACATGCTAGGGAAGCACTCTACCACTGAGCCACAACCCCAGTCCCCCAAAGTGATCTTAAAAATACAGAATTGTGCTACCATTCCCTTTCTGAAACTCTCTTACTCATTGCCCAGTGCTGTTCAGATAAAATCCAGACTGTTCAGATAAAATCCTTGCCCAGGCCCAGAGAGTCCGGCCCCCACTGGCCCTGTCATTACAGTGTTGACTCACTGGTCTGGTTTTAGTTCTTCCAGCAAGTCAGGTTGTCTGATATATCCCCAGAGTCCCCTGCTGTTTGCATTTGAAGTCCCTGCCTCAGTGCTCTGACCCTGCATACTGCCTGTCTCAGCCATGCCACTGCAAGCTCCTGGGCATCTTCTCCCCCTCGTGGCCAAGGGTCTGTTCAGTAAAGCTTCCTGGCCTTGTCCGTCAGTCCTGTGACTCACTCCTTGTACCTTACGTGTTCTGCTTTTCCCTCTAGAGGGCCAGACCATATCTTGAAGCCCTCATTTAGTTTGAATATTTTTTTTTCTAGTTTGTTATGCTCCTATTTCGAGAAAGCTTTATTCACCAGGGCAAGTTGGCACCCATCTTTAACCCCAGGAACTTGGGAGGCCGAGGCAGGAGGATTATTAGTTTGAGATCAGCCTGAGAACTTACTAAGACCCTGTCTCAAAATATAAAATGGAAAGGGCTGAGTTCAGTGGTAAAGCAGCCCACAGTTCAGTCCCCGGTATTGCAAGAAAAAAAAGAGAAAGCTTCATTTACTTATAAAAATTTTTTTTCAGTGTTTGTTTATATTATCTATTGTTTTCCAAAAGTTTTTGTTTTCAGTGTTTGTTTATATTATCTATTGTTTTCCGGAACTTGGGAGGCCGAGGCAGGAGGGATTATTAGTTTGAGATCAGCCTGAGAACTTACTAAGACCCTGTCTCAAAATATAAAATGGAAAGGGCTGAGTTCAGTGGTAAAGCAGCCCACAGTTCAGTCCCCGGTATTGCAAGAAAAAAAAGAGAAAGCTTCATTTACTTATAAAAATTTTTGTTTTCAGTGTTTGTTTATATTATCTATTGTTTTCCAAAAGTTTTTGTTTTCAGTGTTTGTTTATATTATCTATTGTTTTCCAGTTAAAACTCTTAGTATTTTAACAACTGTTAAAATCTATTGCAAATGATTTTTAAACCCAGCTTCTTCTTTTTTTTAATAAATATTGATTTATTTGCTTTAGTTGTATACAATGCATTTTATTTTTACATGGTGCTGAGGATTGAACCTGGGCTGTGCACGTGCTAGGCAAGCGCTCTACCACTGAGCCACAACCCCAGCCCCTAAACCCAGCTTCTTTATTTATTTATTTATTTATTTATTTATTTTAAATATTTATTTATTTGCTTTAGCTGTACACAATGCCTTTATTTTGATGTGGTGCTGAGGATCGAACCCGGGCTGTACACGTGCTAGGCGAGCACTCTACCACTGAGCCACAACCCCAGCCCCTAAACCCAGCTTCTTATAGTCTTGTGTGACCATGGGGAAGATGGAGGACAGTTGAACCTCATATGTGATTAGACTTAGTGTTCTTTGTGTTCTTTCAGCTGAGCCTTGTGTAGTCTTCATTAAGGACCGTATTGCTGGTAAAACTGGGTTTTCCTTAACAGGGAACTGATTGCTTCTATTTCTTGTTAGAGAACACCTGAATGGTGACACATTTTTTTGTGTACACAGGCCTTACCTGGTGAACCTCCTGCCATGCCTGACTCGAACAAGCAAGAGACCTGAGGAATCGGTACAGGAGACCTTGGCTGCAGCTGTTCCCAAAATCATGGCTTCTTTTGGCAACTTTGCAAATGACAATGAAATCAAGGTCTGATTGCACCTCTAGGCACACACATGCTAATGACACAGGGAAGGAGTCTTGCTGGGCTCAGGGCTTTTGGACAGGCTGTCACTTGAGAGGACTTCTTGGTTGTATTACGCTTCCTAATTCAGCTACCACCATTTGCATCATTTTGAGGCACCCTGAAAGCTTTTTTTCACTTCTACTTTCCTATCACGGGGTGAAGAGTTGAATAGGGAGATAGCCTATAGATACAAATTCCAAAGGTATTTTTCTAGAGAAGATTGATTTTTGGCATACTGAATTGGCTCCTTAACCTAGCTGAGGAAAGAAACAGATGGTACCAGGTCTGCAGGTAGGAGAGCTCACTGTGGGCCCTGTGGGTGTAAGAATGCTCAGTAGCTGCCAGGGTCTACTTGGCTTCCTGTTTGTGCTTTGTCCTAACAAGCCACCTGGGTCCCGCTTTAGTGTTTCCTTCATAACATCCAGAAGTTGTGACTATGTCACATGTTCTGCAGATTGCAAGATTTTGGACCTTCTCTGTTTTTGTGGTAGAGTCCTGGGATGGAGTCATCCTCCATCCTCCGGGGGGTCATGGAATGCAGTGGTGAGAGCTTGAACTAGAGAGAGAGACTTGAACTAGAACTCTCCCCTGTTGACCCTGTCTTTTCCTTTACACAACTCACCCAGTAGCTCTTAACTTGTCCTCCTCTGAAAAGCGGGACATGAAGAGTGCCTGTGTAGGGCCACTCCGGGAGTGAGGAGCTATATGCATGTGGAGTGCAGTGTAGGACCTGGCCATAGGAAGCGCTGGGCGTTAGCCGAGACTGCTGGCCCTAGCTGCGTGACCTTGGGTGAATTATTCAGCTTCTCATGTTTTTTTCTCTGAGCTTTGAAGTTTTCTTTTTTTCTTTATTTAAGTTCTTAAAATTGATTGATTATAGCTGAACATAATAGTGGGATGTGTTGTTACGTATTCATACATGCACACAGCATGATTTGTTAAGTTTCATTTCCAGTATCTCCTTTTGAAGTTTTCTTGTTAATACTAAGGTAATGTTAAAAACAAGTTTCAGGGCTGGGATTGTGGCTCAGCGGCAGAGCGCTCACCTAGCATGTGCGCGGCCCGGGTTCGATCCTCAGCACCACGTACAAATAAACGCATTGTGTACAACTAAAGCAAATAAATAAATATTAAAAAAAAAAAGTTTCATAGGCTTTTGAAATAATGAAGGGAGATTATGAATCTAAAGAATTTAGTGACTACATCATGGTCCATGGTAGCCACCGCTGCTGTTATTTTATTCTCCCTATTTGGGTTGGGGGTGGATTCTCCTGGGAAGTCCTAGGACTTGAGAACTGCTCAGCCCCAGTGTGCCCACCATTCAAGGGGTGCCTCTTGTGGACAGTCACCTCTTGGATAACTCTGACAGGGCTAAGGGACCAGGCAGACGGTGGATGTTTTTGTAGTTTTAGTCCTTATCATCCTCTAACTTAGTTCGCTATTTAAATAAGATGATGCTAACCTTTTTGTTGTTGTTTATTTATATAAAGTTGCCACTAATTTAACTTCTTCCTATTTATTCCCCTGTCCCTTTGCCCATTTATTTTTGTTCAAATTTATTAGCAGTGAAATCCAGGAGTACTAAAAGGATTGTAAATAAATAAAGACACTAGTCCCTCTACTTCTCCTAATCCTGTGTCTCAGAGGCAAGGCACATCTCTTTGTTTCTTCTGGTATTTACCTCCACATTTCTTTTTCCTTTTGTTTCTTTCTTTCTTTTTTTTTTTAGTTGTAGATGAACACAGAATATCTTTGTTTATTAATTTATTTTTTATGTTAGTGCTGAGGCTTGAACGCAGTGCCTCACATGTGAGAGGCAAGGGCTCTACCACTGAGCCCCAGCCCCAGCCCTTACTTACCTCCACATTTCTAAACAACATGCTTAGACTGCTATTTTTTGGATTTTAAAATTTTAGACACTTTTTACTTTAGAAGAGATGAATTTAGTCCTAACCCTTCTCCTGTCTTTTCGATAATGTTATATCAATATTCAGTGTATACATTATTATGCCCAAGTAAATAGTCCCAGCTGGTTAGGTATGATTATATTTCTTTTTTTTTTTTTAAATATTTATTTATTTGCTTTAGTTGTACACAATGCGTTTATTTGTACGTGGTGCTGAGGATCGAACCCGGGCTGCGCACATGCGAGGCGAGCGCTTTACCTCTGAGCCACAATCCTAACCCTGATCATATTTCTTCATACAACTTTTTTTTTTTCCTAGAGTTAGTAATTGTTTCTTTTTCACTTATATTCATTGGCCATTTACATCCTTTTTCACCTTCTGATGGCTTTGTAAGAAGCATCTCAGTACAGTTTTTTACATGATAAGTAGTTTATTGAATCCTTTTTACCTCAGTACAGTTATCTTTCTTAGAATTCTCAGCTTTCCTTAGTCTGGGCAGGTTGCTCATTAAGTCTGTTGCCAGGTCAGTTCCTGGGCCTGCCTTTGCCTTGGAATTTGCCTTTGCTGCTCTTTTATTGATGCCTGATACTTGGATCCCTCCCTTTTTTTTTTTTTTTTTTTTTTATGGTACTGGTGATTGAGCTGTGGTGCCATGTCTTTATCTTTCTAGGTCTGCTTCCCTATTTTGGTGGAACACATCCTCTATGAGCTTCTTTAGAAGGGATGAATGGGCCGAGCGCAGTGGCGCACGCCTGTAATCCCAGCACTTGGAAGGCTGAGGCAGGAGGATCGCGTGTTCAAAGCCAGCCTCAGCAATGGTGAGGCACTTAGCAACTCAGTGAGACCCTGTCTCTACTAAAAATACAAAAAAGGGCTGGGGATGTGGCTCAGTGGTCGAGTGCCCCTGAGTTTAATCCCCAGTACCGAAAAAAAAAAAAAAAGGAAAGAATGGATGAATAGGAGGTAAATTTTGCATGCCTATAAATGCCTTTACCTCTCTCGGTTGGGCATAGCATTTTGGAATGGAAATCATTTTTCCTCAGGAATGTGAAGTCTTTGTCTTATTGTCTTGTGGTAGACAGCATGATTATGGGAAGTCACATGACCTGATTCCTTAATCTTTGAAATCTTTTCATTTTGGTGAGGTGGGTTGCTGGGTACTTGGTAAGCCTTTAATTTGGAAATATGTTTTTAAATTTTTACTCTTTGTGGGGGGAACAGTGTACCAGGAGCACTTAACCACTGAGCCACATCCCCAGCCCTTTTCATATTCCATTTAGAGACAGGGTCTTGCCGAGTTGCTGAGGCTGTCTTTGAACTTGTGAACCTCCTGCCTCAGCCTCTTGAGTCTCTGGGATCACAGGTGTGCCATTGCTTCTGGCTTCTCTTGGAGTTCTGTGACTTGGACGTAAAAGGAAAGAACTGAATGAAGGACATAGAGAGGAGAGGCGGCTCGACAGCAGCACAGGTTTATTTGGGACACAGCTGCAGAGGAGGGACCAGTGGAGACTGAGACCTGTCCAGGATAGTTAGAGAGGCATGAGGGAGCGGGGGAACTTTTGCAGTTAGGCCATTGCTAGGGGCTGGTCAGGGAAGAGTCCTTGTGGTCATTACCTCTAGTCTTTGAGGTGGTCACTGTTCCATGTTGAACCATGTGTTTTCATGATTGGAGCCCCAGATAGCAATTTCCTTTCTTTGCATGATAAAGGTATTACCTGGGGTTTAGGTCAGGCTGAGTCAGAGTGACTGTGAGGTGACTCTTATTCTAGGATGGAGGATATGTTTCAAAATGGTGCTGCCTGTATCAAGTTCTTCTTAACAGTATGCACCTGCTTTTTGGGGGAGCCTTCATAACTTTCTTCCCAACTTCTAGAAAAGCTTGTGTCTGACCTTCTTCCCATGGACTGGGTCAGCCGGTTACCACTTGTTACTTTCTACCTTCAAAAGATTGTTGACACCTTGGCTCTGCTTGTGTCCCTGGCCTCTTCTCTCTGTTCTTATAAGTGTATTCTTTTAAAACTTCTTTGCTTGATTCTTGTAGGGTTTCTGGGTAGCGGAGGTTCATGTTAGATCAGAAGTCTCATAGCTTGTGGTGGGTGCATTTTAACCTCAGCATTAACAGTCACATACTCAGACTCCTTGACTTTGGATTTTTCCCCCTGAATATACAAAGGACAAGGAGAACAGTGTGTAACTGTAATTAATGAATAATTACAAAATGAACTTACATGTAGCCACCACCCAGGTCAAAAAACAGAATCTTACGTGCACACTGGAAAGCCCTGTATTCTCTCCCTGTCACTACTCTCTCTTTTCTCCGCCAAGATAGTCCCTGTCCTGGCTTCTAATGCCAGAGTGAGTCTTGTTTATTTCAAATTCTGTATATGCAGGAGCATGTAGCATGTCTTCTTTTTGTCCAGCTCCTCTGTGCACATTCAGCTTGAGAGTCTCCTGTGATGTTGTGTGTGTTAGCAGTTGCAGTGGTTTCCTAGCTGTGGGCATTCTATTGTGTGCACCTGCCACAGCTTGTCCATTTTGTTGCAACTGGACGTTTGAATTATTTCTTAGGTCTGCCTACACTGCTGTCAGCATTCTCACGGGTCTCTGGAACACATGTGCCATTTCCTGTAGTGGATTCTTGGAGGTGGAGTTGCTGGGGTTGCAGGGCACATTTAGCTCCAGTGGACACTGCTGAGCTGCCCTCCTCAGTGGTCACAGTTGACTCCATCAGCAGGGTATGGGACTCCAGGTGCTCTGGGGGCGGGGGGCAGTTGTCAGCAGTTTAGTTCATTTTTGGCAGGGGGTGTTGGAGATTGAACTCAGGGGCACTCAACCACTGAGCCACATCCCTAGCCCTATTTTGTATTTTATTTAGAGACAGGGTTTCAATGAGTTGCTTGGCACCTCACGTTTGCTAAGGCTGGCTTGAAGTCGCGATCCTCCTGCCTCAGCCTCCTGGGCCGCTGGGATTATAGGCGTGCGCCACTGTGCCTAGCAGTTATTTAGTTCTTTTTTTTTTAAATTTCTTTTTATATTTATTTATTTATTGTAGTTGTAGATGGACAGAATTTCTTTATTTTATTTGTTCAATTTTAATGTGGTGCTAAGGATTGAACCCAGTGTCTCACACATGTTAGGCAAACGTTCTCTGGCAGTCATTTGGTTCTGAACACTCTGATGATCATTCTGATATCACATGATGATTATTGTTGCCATTTGCAGTCCCTACGTACTCTGTTTTTTTAAAGATTTTTTTTAAAGATGGACACAATATCTTTATTTATTTTATTTATTTTTATGTGGTGCTAAGGATCCTCAGTACTCTTGACTCTAAAGTTTAATGATTTATGCATCTTTTCCCTTTTGAAGTACTCTTGGAAATATGTCACGGATGCATTTTGAAAAGTGGAGCCTTCCATGTAGTTAGTGCACTACCTTCCACTGTTCTGAGACGCGCTTAAGCCCAGTCTAGCACCTCCTTCAGCTAGAATGTTCTTGGGCTTGTAGAGGTTAGTTCTTAGAAGGCCCCTTGGAGCTCGCAGGTCAGATTTCATTTATTTATTCATTTATTTTAGATTTTATTATTTATTATTCCAGACTGTTTAGTTTCACAGTGGACTGGCTGTTCATAATAGAGCTTAGTGTTCCTTGTGCTTATAAATTTGGATTAATGCAGAATGATTCTTAATTTACTTTTTCAATGATGTGCATGTGCACATTTTCAAAGGAATTCTTTTAAGATGTTGGTATCTTGTCTTGCAGCTAAAAAAGTTTGTCAGACTTAAGTTGATGGATTCTCTAGATGTTGTCCAGGGGAAATGGCAGGCTACATACCATTGGGGGTCTCCATGGTAGGCCACTAGTCCTTTGCTTTTCAAGTCCCAGAGTCTAATCTAGAAAGTCACTGAAGCATGATAAGCCTCTGAGAACCAGTTTATGCAACCTATGCAACCTCACTTTTTTTTTGGGGTACCAGGGATTAAACTCAGGGGCACTTGACCACTGGGCCACATCCCCAGCCCTTTTTTGTATTTTATTAGAGACAGGGTCTCACTGAGTTGCTAAGTGCCTCGCCATTGCTGAGGCTGGCTTTGAACTCGCGATCCTCCTGCAACCTCACTTTTGAGGAAACTTAGAATCCCAGTGCTAGTTGATGTGTCAGTGCTCTTTGCCTGGGCATTGCCCTAATGAACCCCTGCTCAGGATCAGTAGGACTCCATGCAGACCCAGCGCTGGGCTGTCACTGCTGAGAGCATGGTTTAGCATCATGGGCATGAATTTTTTTGTTTATTTGTTTGTTTTTTTGGTGGTGCTGGGAATGGAACCCAGGGTTTCATACATGTGAGGCTCTTCCATTGCTTTGGGAATGGATATTCTTTTTTTTTTTTTTTAACCTTTATTTTATATATTTATTTTTATGTGGTGCTGAGGATCGAACCCAGTGCCTCACACATGCTAGGCAAGCACGCTACCACTGAGCCCCAGACCCAGCCCATGTGAATGGATATTTTTTTTTTTTTTTTTTTTTTGTGGTACCGGGGATTGAACTCAGGGGCACTCGACCACTGGGCCACATCCCCAGCCCTTTTTTTTTTTGTATTTTATTTAGAAACAGGGTCTCACTGAGTTGCTAAGTGCCTCGCCATTGCTGAGGCTGGCTTTGAACTCGTGATCCTCCTGTCTCAGCCTCCCAAAGTGCTGGGATTACAGGCGTGCGCCACAGCGCCCGGCTTCATGTGAATGGATATTTTTAAGTAACGTGGTCACCACATGCATGCAGCTCTAGGTGGTCATTCTTTGTCATTCTTTGGAGAGTTTTTGTCAAGACTTAAATGGCTACTGTTGAACTTATTGCCCTTCTCCTTAGTCTTACCCTGGATGTCCAGTGAGAATGCCTTGGTTTTTGATTTCTTGGGACAGCTGTGGGTACGCACTATGCAGTTGCAGCCAGTCAGGTCACAGATGTTTCTCTTTGCATGTACACCAACCTGAGAACACCTTCTAGCACTTTTCCAGGTGTCTTAGTTCAGCACTAGTTGTCTTTTTTTCTTTATATCAGAGTTGTTGATTTTTTTAAACTGTATTTTATATCGTGTCATTACTCACCCTGTGCCCAAATAGTGTGAATGCTTATTTTCTGGAAGCTGAGACCTTCACCCTCAGAGAGAGGATGTAGATGCGGAGCCATAGTTTATGTTTGTAAATTGTTCTTAACTATCCCAAGCTTGGAAGTCTTCCATTCAGCTATTGGAAAAGTTTTAGTCATTTATTGTTATTATTTTAAAAATTTATTTATTTGCTTTAGTTGTACACAATGCATTTATTTTTATGTGGTGCTGAGGATTGAACCCCGGCTGCGCATGTGCTAAGCAAGCGCTCTACCGCTGAGCCACAACCCCAGCCCCTAGTCATTTATTATTTATACTCTGTAAGAATTTGAAGCTCCTAGTTCTTATTTTTTTGCTGTCCTGGAGATCACACCCTGGGCCTTGCACAAGCAAGGCAAGCACTCTACCACTGAGCTACACCTCTAGCCCCAGAGCTCTTAATTCAAGTCTAGTTTTATATAATATGTGGTCAGCTTCATAGGGAACTTATCTTTCATCAGCTTGGATTTTCACTTTCATAGGTTCTGTTAAAGGCTTTCATAGCAAATCTGAAGTCAAGTTCACCCACTGTTCGGCGGACAGCAGCTGGCTCAGCAGTGAGCATCTGTCAGCACTCCCGGAGGACACAGTACTTTTACAGCTGGCTCCTAAATGTGCTCCTAGGTAAGATGGAGGCATGTGAGTGGTCCAGTCACCAGTGCTTATCCAAGATAGACCTCTGAAAAACCTTTAACACTGTATGATCCCTTAGCTTCCAGGCTGGGCCACTGGCTAATGGGTAGATATGAGCTGCATTGGGGCTGCTCTGAGTTCCCATGGGGTCTTTGTGCTCATGCAGAATGCAACTGTGCCCAGGGACCCCAGGCAGTGGGCATAGGCTACTGTCAGCCCCACCTGCCTTTCCAGTCTGGCTCTCTATCCATGGGACCCAAGGATGTGCTTCAGCTCTCTATAATGTTTGTGCCCTTTTAGCCTTTGCTGCCAGCCTTGGGGTTAGGCTCTCCTGTGGTTTCTTCTTTACAACAAATTATATCGTGCATCTCCAAGCAGCACATCAGCTGTTAAGAAATCTGTGGCTGCCTTTGTAGGTCTGCTGGTTCCTGTGGAAGAAGAACA
Source organism: Tamias sibiricus (assembly GCA_025594165.1). Lineage (NCBI taxonomy): Eukaryota > Metazoa > Chordata > Mammalia > Rodentia > Sciuridae > Tamias > Tamias sibiricus. Next base: position 2,447,396 of record CM046665.1, read on the forward strand.
CCCCACGCTCCTGATCCTTGGTGTGCTGCTCACATTGAGATATCTGGTGCCCTTGCTGCAGCAGCAGGTCAAGGACACAAGCCTGAAAGGCAGCTTTGGGGTGACGCGGAAAGAGATGGAAGTCTCTCCCTCTGCAGAGCAGCTTGTCCAGGTGGGAGCCATGAGGGTGATTCTAGTAAAAACAGCAAATGCTTCAGTTAATTTGGATGAAAAGAGGCAGAGCCAAGGGCCTGCATTGTGGGCTCTGGAACATGACTGTTGGGTTCCATGCTAGGGGGCCACCTCTAGCCTGTGACCTCTGTGTCATTTCAAATAAAGGTGCTGTGTATCCCATTAAGCCCTTTAGAGCCCCTTTACCTGGCATAGGGACTGCTATTAGCTTGTTTCTAAAACCAACGGTTATGAAATGTGCTCATCCATTCAGTGAATACTGATTAAGTGCCCACTCTGCAAGGCATTGAGGTGGGGCGGCTTCAGGGAATGCAGGGAGCACTTCTGCTGCAGTGTCTCCCCAAGGTTGAGTGCACTCATCTTGGCAGGGTGGTACACTAAGCTCGTGTGTGCAGAATGTGGACTATGGTAGACTGGCAGGAGCTCAGTTTGCTTTTTGAAAAAAATTGAAGGTGTATTCCAACAAAAGAAGAAACACATTCAACAAATTCAAGAGAGCAAATGTTTCACCCAGGAGTGTACCTAGAGCAATCCTGCGATGACTGTTGTGTAGCATGCAGTTCAGTTAGGAACTCAAGATGCATGCCTCGTGACAAATAATACGACCAAGAATCTGGGAGAGGGAAGGCACAGCCACTGTTGTTCTCGAGGAGGGGAAGAGGCAGTGAGTGACTCCATGAAAACCAGCATGATTTATAGAGGAAACTTGATGGTCCCACTATGAAGCAGGGCCTCATGCATGCTAGGCAGTTGCTGTCCCACTGAGCCACACTCCCAGCCCCTAAAATGTAGAATAATTTTAAGTAAGTAATGAAGTGAAAGAGAATCTATCTGAGCATTACTCTTGGAACATTTTAAGTGACACATAGTAATAATGAAATAGTTCTGTTTGAGTTATTATATTAATAGGCTGTTTATGTACACATGATAAAGTTAAGTTTTGGACTTCTAGGCAGAGAGTATTCATTTAGTTTTACATAGCAGCATGTGCATGTGGTCAGTCTAGACAGTATGAAGTAGCACTGTTGCAGCTGTTTCTGGAGCAGCATCGGAGGTAAAAGGAACATGGACAGTGGTCTCCCGTGCAGATTGTCAGCTTCACATCGCCGGTCTATGTTGACTACCTCAACAGGGTCCACAAGCATTTTCTTTTCTTCTTTTTAAAGGATTCTTTTTTTTTTTTTTAAACTTTTGTTTTATTTATTTATTTTTATGTGGTGCTGGGATTGAACCCAGTGCCTCACACATGCTAGGCAAGCGCTCCACCACTGAGACACAGCCCATTTTCTACCAGGGGCCAGAGAGTAAATGTTCTAAGCTCTGCAGGCCTTACCATTGCAGCCACTTGGCTCTACCACTCTAACATGACAGTGGCCACACACAGCCGTAGGTGTGGTGAGTTCTAGTGAAACAGGAAAAGCAGGCCTGAGCCAGATGTGGCCTGTGGACTAGAGCTCACCAACCCATGATTTAGGGCTGTGGAAGTTTTCATCAGAAGAGCTAGAAACCAAGGGTTAAAGGGGACTTTGCCTTTTTTTTTTTTTTTTTAAATATTTATTTATTTACTTTAGTTGTACACAATGCGATGCATTTATATTTACATGGTGCTGAGGATCGAACCCGGGCCGCGCATGTGCGAGGCAAGCGCTCTGCCACTGAGCCACAACCCCAGCCCAACTTTGCCTTTTTATTTTGTACTTTTCTATACTGATTTTTTTTTTTTTTGGTACCGGGGATTGAACTCAGGGGCACTCGACCACTGGGCCACATCCCCAGCCCTTTTTTGTATTTTATTAGAGACAGGGTCTCACTGAGTTGCTAAGTGCCTCGCCATTGCTGAGGCTGGCTTTGAACTTGCGATCCTCCTGCCTCAGCCTCCCAAGTGCTAGGATTACAGGCATGCGCCACCACTCCTGGCTTCTATACTGATTTTTTAAAATGTATTTTATGATAGTAAAGGTAGGGTTGGCGGGCTGGGGTTGTGGCTCAGCGGCAGAGCGCTCGCCTCGCACGTGCGCGGCCCGGGTTCGATTCTCAGCACCACGTAAACATAAATGCATTGCATTGTGTACAACTAAAGAAATAAATAAATATTAAAAAAAAAAAAAAAAGGTAGGGTTGGCAAGCTTAGCAAATAAAAATACAAAATGCCAGTGAAATTTGAATCTCAGATAAACGATAATTTTATAATATAAGTATTTTCCAAATCAGGCGGGACATACTTATACTACAAAATTATTGTTGTCTGAAATTAAAATTTAACTGGACTCTCTGTGTTTCATTTGGCAACTCTGAAGTGAGAAAGGTTTGTTCATATGAATTGTGGTAGAGTATTGAAATCACTGATAAGGTTTGACATATGCCTTTAGAACCTCAGTGACTCTGTTGGCCTCCAGCATGTTTCTGATTGTTGAATGTGTCCACCTGACTACAGCTGTGTGTCTGTTGGGTTTGTCCCTCTTCCCAGTCATGTTTCAGCAGATGGAGATGTGAATTGACTTGCTGCTGTCTGGTGGTGCAAGTGTGCTGTTTACTTTAAAGAATGTGCCAGTGGGGGGCTGGGGTGTGGCTAAGTGCCAGAGGGCTTGCCTAGCACTTGTGAGGCACTGGGCTCAATCCTTAGCACTGCATAACAAACTAAAGACATTCTGTCCATCTACTACTAAAAAAAAAAAAAAAATAAATAAATAAATAAAAATAAAAAACTAACAAACAATGTGCTGCCAGGCACACCTGTAATCCCAGGAATCCCAGCGGCTCAGGAGGCTGAGGCAGGAGTATCCCAAGTTCAAAGCCAGCCTCGGCAAAAGTGACCCTGTCTCTAAATAAAATACAAAAACCCACTGGGGATGGGGCTCAGTGGTCAAGTGCTGCTGGGGTTTCTAGCTCCCCCAAACCCGGGTTTGGCCTTCTCTGGCCAGCAGAGAAGGCTGGGGGAACACACCCCAGTGGTGAGGCGGAATTGGGAAGAGGCAGAAGTCGACTGGTGGCCACACTCAGCCCTCACAATAGAAGACAATCAGGCATACACCAGGGAATCCGGTCAAGGCACTAGCTCGGTTTATTGAGGAAGTTGGATGGCCTTTATAGAAGACATGGGCCAATCAGCAGAAAGATCATAGGGACACATAGGGAGCATGAGCAAATCACATTGGCGGAGCCATTAGCCTATCCTAGTGGCAGTCTGACCTCTCGACATACGTCAGGGGAAGACCCCTTGGCTAGGCCAAGTTCCCGTATCAGGAAGTGGGAGACAGCCAGAGAGTTTCTATCTACTGGCGTGTTCTTAACGTCCCCAACAAAGTGCCCCTGAGTTCAGTCCCTGGTACTCCTCCCCACCCCTGAAACAAAAACAACAACAAAAATATGCCAATGGAAAAAATCCTGGGAATTTAGGAAGCAACGTGGACACTAATGACCACCATGACCACCATGATAGAGGTGATAAAGAAGAGTCTGGAGAAGAAATTCCTAGGCTTAATCTTTCCCAGCAAAGGCCTGTTGAAAGACAAAGTGAAAGCTGGGACTGATCATGTGCCTCTGTTTCTAGGTTTATGAGCTGACTTTGCATCACACACAGCACCAAGACCACAACGTGGTGACAGGGGCGCTGGAGCTCCTGCAGCAGCTCTTCCGCACACCCCCTCCGGAGCTGCTGCAAGCACTGACCACGCCAGGGGGCCTTGCACAGCATGCTGATGCTCAGGAGGATGCCCAGGGTCGAGGCCGCAGCAGGAGCATTGTGGAACTTCTAGGTGTGTTCTCAGGTTCTCAGCGAGTTCTTCTATAACTGATTGTGCGGTATGCCTGTGACCTTCTGTTGCATTGTGGGTCCACACCCAGTTCTTTGCCTAGATTTGTAGTGCAGGCTTTATAAACAGAAGACCTAAAGTTTAGAAAAAGAGGTGACAGGGCTGGGGTTGTGGCTCAGCGGCAGAGTGCTAGCCTTGCACGTGCATGGCCCGGGTTCGATCCTCAGCACCATGTAAACATAAATGCATTGCATTGTGTAAAACTAAAGTAATTAAATATTAAAAAAAAAAAAAAAAAAAGCCTGTCTTAAAAAACAGAAAAGAAAGAAAAGAAAGAGAGGTGACAGAATGAGACCAAACATTTAAAATCTGGCCTCCTGGCTCTGCCTCTGACTTGGTTACCCCTCCCTCCCTTGGATTTTTAGGTGTCATTAAATGAGAATGTTAGGGGAAATATTCCTAGGACCTTGTGCTAATTTGCCCAAGATGGTATCTTCAAGTCTGCATAAGGGTTTTATAGTTCCTTGTGCCCTGTGTTTTGTGACGTTAAAAAATCCCTACCATTTTGAGCCTTTGCACAAGGTACCTCCCCAGCCCAATCTCTGCTTTTTTTTTGAGGGAGTTGGACCCTGATTCACTGAGGGGCTGCTATTCTAGAGCAGGGAGCTTGGTGAGCCCTTATTCACCTGAGGTAGCCCTGGGATCTGGGCTAGCTGGGAACCCTGCATCTCAGCCTGCAGAAGTGAGCCTGGTGTACAGCAGACCTTTGAGGGGATACTTCTGACCCTGGGCCTCTCCTACACTGCTGCAGTATGTGTGCACTCTTAATAAGGCCTTTACTTGCTGCATGGACACACTTAGAATTTGGACATCTGATTGCTGCTTTGTAAACATAGATGTTTGCCGTAAGCAGAAAACTGTAATAGGCTCTGTCTGCTGTCATTTGCAGTAAAAGACTCTTCTCTCTGTGTAATGCATGCCTCAGAGCTAATTGGTGGAAATACTCGTCTCTAATGATTTTTCTAATGGAAATTTATACTTAATTATTAGTTGGGCAAATAATCTGAGATCTCTAAATATTTTTGATTTGACTTCCAAAATGCAACTTATTTTAATTCTTGACATTTTAGTCATATTTTTAGAAATATATAATTTGAATGTCAGTGTTATTTTCCCTTGTTTTAAAGTTCAATAAATTTTTTGATTTTTTTTTTTTTTTTTTTTAATTTCTTCTTGATTTTAGCAGCTTGTTACCTTTCTTTCATCTGTTACTTTCTCTGATTTGCAGCTGGAGGGGGTTCCTCATGCAGCCCAGTCCTTTCAAGAAAACATAAAGGTAATGATTTCAGAAATCTAAACTTTGTGTTGAACCTCAATGCTTTTCCTCTTTCTCCATAACGTATCAGGTCCTATCTCCACCCAGTAGAGTGGTTGGGTGGGCAAATGTTGCTGAAATCTGGGAACTAGGCCTGAAGCTATATAGTCTGGCTTTTTAAAATTGCTTCTCTATCAGAATTGTTTTGTCACCAATTTCTTTTTTTTTTCCTGGTTATGATATTTTATTGTTTTTTAAAATATTTTTTTTAGTTGTAGGTGGACACACTATCTTTATTTTTATTTATGTGGTGCTGAGGATCGAACCCACATCCTCACACATATGAGATGAGTGCTTTACTGTTGAGCCATAGCCTCAGCTCCTATTTTACTGTTTTCAACATTAATTTTTAATGTTTTAGGTCAGTGGTCAGTAAACTTTTTCTGTAAAGGGCCAGAGAATAGATATTTTCAATTTATGAGCCAGAGGGTCTTTATTGCAAGTGTTCAACTTTCCTGTGGCAGGAAAGCAATTGTAGATGATACACAAGCAACTGGGCATGTCTGTGATCCAGCAAGACCTTACATATGCAGGCCAGCCAGTGCCTGCTTATAGGGAATGTGGTATGTTTTATAAAGGCAACTTACCTTCCTGATAAATTTGCTTAGTATCCGGAATATTATTAGATAGTGTTTTTTTTTTGTTGTTGTTTGGTTGATTAATTTAGGCCCAGTTGTCATTTGTTAGCCATATTTTAATTTTGTACATATCAGAATGTTCTACAACTAACTTATTTTTGTTAAGTTAGTGGGTTTCTGATATAATCTGATAGTTTTCTTATACATTATTTCTTTGCAACACCAATTATTTTCTTTTCCATTGTGTACTTCCATAGGAAAAAATTTCTGTCATTCTGTTTTGAAATCTGATCGGACCAATCCTTTTCTCTGTGTGTGGTGCTTTGTGTTTGAGAGCCTTATACTACTTGCAGTATTGAATGAATGAATTTAAAAAAATATATATTTATTTGTTTTAGTTGTACACAATGCCTTTATTTTTACGAGGTGCTGAGGATCGAACCCGGGTTGTGTACGTGCAAGGCGAGAGCTCTACTGCTGAGCCACAACCCCAGCCCCTTGAATGAATTCTAAACAAAAATAATATTCTTGCCTTCTCTGAATTACATAGGCCTTTCCTCAAAGATTTTGGAATCAGTACTTAGCAGTCCAGCTGGGTGAGGTGCCAGGTACTTGTAACCCCAGCTGTTTCGAGGCTTGAACCTAGGAGTTTGGGATGAGACTGGGCAATGTAGCCAGGCCCCGTCTCAAAAAAAAACCTAAACATTTGGAAGCCATCATAGTGTGGAATCCTTAGTGTGTGATTTTAGAGAAATATTGAAATTGTTTAAAGACCAGTGGGATTCTGGGAAAAGTCAGTCTATATGTTCTTGAGATAGGAGAGATTTTTGGACACATAACAAAATTATTGAAAACTTGTTTATTAGTAATTTTTTCAGAGACATTGAATTATATGATTGATGTCACTAAGATGAATTGTTCTCCCCTTTTGTAAGTGCTTAGGACGTGGATATTTCTTCAGTCTTTACATATGTTTTTCTGTTCCCCTTCCTATTTTTTTTTATTTTATTTTTTTGGTACCAGGGATTGAACTCAGGGGCACTCGACCACTGGGCCACATCCCCAGCACTTTTTTGTATTTTATTAGAGACAGGGTCTCACTGACTTGCTAAGTGCCTCTCCATTGCTGAGGCTGGCTTTGAACTTGCGATCCTCCTGCCTCAGCCTCCCAAGTGCTGGGATTACAGGCGTGTGTCACCGTGCCCAGCCCCCTTCCTATATTTTTAATATTTATTTTTTAGTTGTAGTTGAACACAATACCTATATTTTATTTTTAATTTTTATGTGGTGCCGAAGATGGAACCCAGCGCCTCGCACATGCACATGCTAGGCAAGCGCTCTACTGCTGAGCCACAACTCCATTCCTCTCCTTCCTATTTTAAACATTTTTGTGGTAGCTACAAAGTGGGTATTTTTGTTTGTTTGTTTGTTTGTTTGTTTTGGTACCAGGGATGAACTCAGCGGCACTTCACTACTGGGCCACATCCCCAGCCCTTTTTTGTATTTTATTAGAGACAGGGTCTCACTGAGTTGCTAAGTGCCTCTCCATTGCTGAGGCTGGCTTTGAACTCGCAATCCTCCTGCCTCAGTCTCCCAAGTGCTGGGATTACAGGTGTGTGCCACCGCGCCCAGCTTGTTTGTTTTTTAAGTGAAATTGAAATGTGCCAGTATGGCACATTTTTCATGAAGATAAAAAGCATAGTTGTGTTGGATGTGGGCTAAGGGTGAGGGTCAGAGGTGGCCTGGAATCTCTTCTCTGGATGCAACCTGCCCTGGTTCCTTCTCAGAGGCCTTCCCTGGGGAGGAGGCTTCCACGGCACATATTTGTACACCCCTGAATTGGAGGATAGAGACTGTATTAAGGTCCACATTCACTGTTCTGTGATAAAAGGCCCCATTGTTTAGTTTGTTTAGTTTTATGCCTCATTGCTGTGTTCATTTCACCTAGATTTTGGGTTTCCTTTGCTGGAAATTTTGTGCTTCTAATGTCAGATCATGTAAATTTATGAAAGTTAGCACAACTCTGACTTATGTTATAAATTGGAAATTGCCAGTAACTATTTGGATAGTGTCATTTAGTGACATTCATATGTAGTGTAGCCATAATGGTTGTTTTCAGTTAAATTGTGTTTCAACTTTTGGCTTCTTTTTTCCTTATGAATGTAATTTTGAATATGAACTATAAAATGTATTTTTAGAACTTTGTTAAATATTCATCCTCTCAGATCATATAGTATTTGAATTCTGATAATTACCCATAGTCTAGAAAATTAGAAGATAATAAAATGAAAGTGATTTTTATTTATATATGAAAATTTTTTGTATAGATTCTGATGCACTATTGGATATAGGAGATGGATATTCCAGTGCTAATAAAATTGGATATTTTCAGTTATAACTTGCCATTTTAAGTTAAATACCAGTAAACTAAGTCAATAAATATTAATTATTAAAATATTTTGTGGTACAGTTGACAATCATCACTGTTAATGTTTTTCCATAGAGGTTTGAATTTGATAGTATCTTTGCATTGTATCTTTTTTAGAGGTATAAGTATATGTGATCATGAACTACGAGGATAACTCAAATATGATTTTCGGTTTAGGATGTGCATTTATTTGATTTTCCAAGTCCTTACTTTTAGCAAACTTACAGGGACTATGACTGCATTATTTACTAGGCAGAGTGCTCACAGGAGAAGAAGAGGCCTTGGAGGACGACTCAGAATCCAGGTCCGACGTCAGCAGCTCTGCTTTTGCAGGTAGTTTTTGTCAGTGAGTAGCTGTTGTTGACCTTTGTCTGCTGTCGACCTTTGTCTGCTGTCCCCGCTCTGCCTGTCCCCGCACCTGAGCCAGCAGAGAGCACTGGTCAGATGTGGCACAGTGGGGTCAAGCCTGCTCAAATAGTGGGAAGTTCTCACAGCTTCTCTTATAAGTCCACTTTAAGATGTATGCATGACTGTGTTTTCTGTGGTGAGGACTGCTGTGCAGTTGGGTTCATCCTCCCCGAGCGTAACTCTCTTCCAGTAGGGCGGTGGGTGGAGTGCTCATGATTGGATGGGTCCTGTTGAGGACAGTGAGGTGCAGAATCATCTGTCGACGCTCTAACTTGGAAGAATCTACCTCTGTCTACAGTTAGTTATCTTTTTTTTTTTTTTTTTTTTGGTACTGGGGATTGAACTCAGGGGCACTCAACCACTGAGCCACATCCTCAGCCCTATTTTGTATTTTATTTAGAGACAGGGTCTCACTGAGTTGCTAAGTGCCTCGCCATTGCTGAGGCTGGCTTTGAACTCGCAATCCTCCTGCCTCAGCCTCCCAAAGTGCTGGGATTACAGGCGTGCGCCACTGCGCCCGGCTCCGAAGTAGTTTTTATGTTGTATTTTTTGTTTTGTTTCTAAATGGGAATTTAAAAATGAACCTAGGAAAATGTGGCATATGTTTATCTTGCAGGAGAATAGGACTGGATTAGGGATCTTGAACAGGGCTTGGAAGAAGGTGAATGTACCCCCCCGAGCAACAGTGAATTTGCCATTGTTCCTGACCACTGCTTGCTTAGAGCCCCAGGTGTTTGTGCCCTACCAAGGCTGGAGTAGTTGCTTAAGAACTTAAACTTTGGTTTTGCTTTTTTCATGTGTGTGGTACTGGGGATTGAACCCAGAGTACTTTACCATTGAGCCATACCCCTAGCCCTTTTTCTTTTTCTCTTTCAACGTTTGTTATTGATGGAATTATAGTTGTACATATGGTGGGATTTGTTGTTACATATTTGTACATGCACTCAATAATAACAATATAATTTGGCCGAGATCGCTTCCCAGCACCTCCACCCTCCCTCCCCTTTTTCCACCCCCCACCCTGGTCCCTTTCCTCTACTGATTTCACTTTGATTTTCATAAGTTCCCCACACCCCCACCTTTCTTTCCCTTTCCTCTCTAGGTTCCACATTAAAGAGAAAACACATGACCTTTGACCATCTGAATTTGGATTATTTTGATTAACATAATAGTCTCAGGTTCCATCTATTTTCTTGCAATTGACATAATTTCATTTTTCTTTGTTGCTGAATAAAACTCTTTTGTGTATACATACCCTATTTTCTTTATCCATTCTTCTGCTGATGGACACCTAGACTGGTTTCATAGTTTGGCTACTGTGAATTGTGCTACTGTAAATATGGGTGTGCATGTGTCACTGCAGTGAAATGACTGTAATTCTTCAGGGCAAATACCAAGGAGTGGTACTGCTGGGTCATGGGGTGGTTCCATGCCTAGCATTTTGAAGAGCCTGTATGCTGATTTCCAAAGTGGTTGTACTAATTTACACTTTCACCAACAGTGTGAAAGTGTTCATTTTTTCTCCACATCCTCTCTAGCATTTATTATTGTTGTATTCTTGATGATTGCCATTCTGCCTGGTGTTGAGCTTTTTGAAATACCACGTGAAAATATTCATAGCATTTAAAAAACGTGCTAATGAAGATTGTCTTACTGATATGACTGCAGTAGTCAGGGTTGAAGACAGCCTTGTGTGCCAGTACTTCACATTTCCACCGCATTTCAGGGTGCTTTGAGTTAGAACATTTGAGGACAGTGAACTTTTTGTTATTTGGACACCTCTGATGCCCTGGTGGAAGTTTCCTCCGGCCACCTGACCAGTGAGCATTTCTTTGTCTTCAGCCTCCGTGAAGGGCGAGATTGGTGGTGAGCTTGCTGCTGCTTCGGGGGTCTCTGCTCCTGGGTCTGTGGGTCATGACATCATCACGGAGCAGCCACGGTCGCAGCACACGCTGCAGGCGGACTCTGTGGATCTGTCTGGCTGCGACTTGGCCAGTGCTGCCACTGACGGGGATGAGGAGGACATCTTGAGCCACAGCTCCAGCCAGGTCAGCGCTGTCCCATCTGACCCTGCCGTGGATCTGAACGATGGGACCCAGGCCTCCTCGCCCATCAGCGACAGCTCCCAGACCACCACTGAAGGGCCTGACTCAGCAGTCACCCCTTCTGACAGTTCTGAAATTGTAAGTGGGCAGAGGGTTCCCCATCTTGCAGAACTCCCGCTATACTCCTGGGCTCTTTCCTGGAGGCCAGACCCAGCCCTCCTGCTCATTGTGCTCCTATCTGGCCCCAACCCCCCTCCAGTACCAGCACGGAGGCTCAGGTCTTTAATGGAGGGCTAGGTCTTGTTTGATAGCTTCACTGAAGGAAACAGTCTAGTGTCTTTTGAACATGAGGGTCAAAAACTAGGTAAACTGATTGTAAGCACTGCTGAACTGTGTTCACTTGACTTTCTTTAAGATCTTTTATTGGGCCCTGTTTCAGTCATTGTTTTTTAAATTCCTAAAGGAGCCCATTATTATACAGATCTGTAGTCTTCAAGGAACATGATTGATAACAATAGTCTAAGTTATTTTCAACATATTTTTTCATTTTTCAGAAGCATCTTCAACATATTCCATTTTATAACTGTGAAGTTTAGTCCCTTTGTTCTCTGAGTTCATGGACAGGAGTCACCTCGAGGCTTGTCTAATCAGAAAGTTTGGTACAAAAGTATGCTGAGTTTTATGCCCCTTATTTTCCTTTTTCATTTTTTTTTTTTTGTAGTAAAGTATGCATAACATAAATTTTACGATCTTAACCTCCACCCCACCCCCATCCCCCACCTTAGTGGTGCTGGGGATTGATGTCTGAACCATTTTGAGGTGTAAAGTTCTGTGGCGTTAAAATACATTTAAATAATGTCATGCAGCCATACCATCATCGAACTCTGCCATTCTTTTCATTTTTCTAAACTTAAGCTCTGTCCCTATGGAACTCTAATTTCTCACCTTCCCTAGCCCCTGGATTTCTGTCTCTGGTTATGGCTCGGGTCCTTCACAAGTTGTGGGGTTTGGTCTTCTGCAGTTGGTGTATTTCGCTTCTTATCATGTCAGGATTTCACTTAGTGATTGTCAGAATTTTTCAACTTTTAAACCCTAGACAATATTCTGTATATGGATAGACCACATTTTGCTTGTGGCTTCTGTATTGTAACTGTTGTGAATTGTGCTGCTGTGAACAGGGGCGTTCATATATCTCTTTGCTTTCTGTTCTTTTGGGTGTGTACCCAGAAGTGAAATTGTTTTTATATCCTAAGTTAATTTTTTTTTTTTTTTTTTTTTTTTTTTTTTTTTGGTACTGGGGATTGAACTCAGGGGCACTCAAGCACTGGGCCACATCCCCAGCCCTTTTTTGTATTTTATTAGAGACAGGGTCTCACTGAGTTGCTAAGTGCCTCGCCATTGCTGAGGCTGGCTTTGAACTTGCAATCCTCCTGCCTCAGCCTCCCAAGTACTGGGATTACAGGCGTGCGCCACCACGCCAGGCCAGCTCACAGATCTTTAAGGAGCAAGTGTCTGGCCTTGATATGTGTCCCACGGTGTGGGTCTTCTAATTTATGAGGTGTTTCTATATCTTTTAATTACTAATTGTTTATTAAGCAAATTCATTGATTGCCTCTTTTGTTCTAGGGTTGTTCCAAAAGTGGGGGGTGAAATCCAAGCTCCAGTGCCTGGAACTCCTCTTTCCTTTGGCTGATATTCCAAGGGCAAGGGTTGTCAGACCTTTCCACAAGGGGCCAGATAGGACACATTTGGTGTTGTGGGCTGTGTGGACTCTGTGGCCAGTTCAGCTCCTCTCATCTCTCCTGCTAAGTGTGAGAGCCCACCCAGACAGCATGTAAACATCAGGTAGCACTGTGTTCCACTACAACCCTATTTGAAAGTAGGCCTGTGCCAGGTTTGACCCACAGGCCGTCGTTTACCCACCCCTTTCCTAGAGAGTGCCCGTGTGTGCAGGACACATGATAAACCAGCATTCAGTCGCATAAATAAGCACATAGGCAGATGGCAGTTATTGCCTCAGAGAAAAGCCAAGTGAGCCGGGGCGGACACACTCCATGTGCTGGGAGGAGCCTTGGCTCTGGCTGTGTGGCCCAGAGTCCTGTGTCCCTCCTGTGTCTCACTTTTCTGTTCCATGAAGGTGAGGCTGATGAGTACCTGCATGTGCAGGGATGGGCAGTGAATGTTATTAACTAGCTCAGCTTGTCGGGGAGTAAGCCTTCTGCAGGTGCACAGAGGAGATATCTTTCTTCATTGCTTTTTTTTTTTTTTTTGGTACTGGGGATTAAATTCAGGGGCATTTGACCACTGGGCCACATCCCCAGCCCTTTTTTGTATTTTATTAGATGCAGGGTCTCACTGAGTTGCTAAGTGCCTCGCCATTGCTGAGGCTGGCTTTGAACTTGCGATCCTCCTGCCTCAGCCTCCCAAGTGCTGGGATTACAGACATGTGCCACCACGGCTGGCTTCATTGCTTTTTAATAGGTAGCTTGATTTTTTTTTTCTTTTGCTCTGATTAGGAATTTGGAGTATTTTTTAGTATAATCATTTCAAGAATAATTTGCTAGTCGTTTTAGAAGCCATTGCTCATTTTTTCAGGTAAATCATACAGAAGATTTCAAGAGGGTATGAGATGTTTAGCAGTATGGAATCATGATCCAAGCTTATGGCTAAACAATAGTACTTATTAGGTGTTACGTTTTTGTCTCAAAGCATCGTCCTCATTTCTATAAAATATGTTCTCAAAAACATGAGTTTTGCCAGGCGCGGTGGCGCACGCCTGTAATCCCAGCACTTTGGGAGGCTGAGGCAGGAGGATCGCGAGTTCAAAGCCAGCCTCAGCAATGGCGAGGCACTTAGCAACTCAGTGAGACCCTGTCTCTAATAAAATACAAAAAAGGGCTGGGGATGTGGCCCAGTGGTCGAGTGCCCCTGAGTTCAATCCCCGGTACCACAAAAAAAAAAAAAAAAAAAAAAACAACATGAGTTTTCATTTTCTTTTATATCAAGGAGAGAAGTTTCTTGTTTGGAATTTGTTTCAAATTTCAGAGTTGTAATGCTTAAGTGTAGTAGTGGCGTGTGATCAGCACACTCTCTGTGGTTTCTGCACACATGTTGATGCGCACAGAGTGGTCTTGGTGGTGTGTGTCACATGCCCCGTGCTGTTTGTGGCTTTTGCCTTGCCACATTGGAGGGCTGGCACCTCAGTGATCACACTTCAGAATGCTCACAGACCCCCTTGTTCTACTTAGGTGTTAGATGGTGTTGACACCCAGTTTTCGGGCATGCAGCTTGGACAGCCACAGGACGAGGAGGAGGAAGCCGCAGGTGCTCTTTCTGATGAGGCCTCAGAAGCCTTCAGGATCTCTTCTCTGGGTGAGCCCACCTTGGGTGCTGCACTGGGAAGGGCTCTTGCTTTCAGCCTTGGACTTCTTCACTTTATCTTTGCTTCTAAGAACAAGCTTTTTGATACCTGTTTTCTGCATTGTCAACAGCAGATGAAAACGGCCCATTTAGGAGTGATCATACTTTCTTGATCTAAATTTGTGCTTTTGTGTTACTATCGTGTAGCTGTGCATGAGTGTCTTTATTGGAAACGTGTCAATTTTAGTTTCTTTATTTTTGAAGCCCTTCAACAGGGTCATTTATTGGAAAGCATGGGTCACAGCAGACAGCCTTCTGACAGCAGTATGGATAAGTTTGTATCAAGAGATGAAGCTGCTGAGTCAGCTGATCAAGAGAACAAGGTGAGCTCCTTGGGCTGAGGCAGCTGGGTGCTCCCGAACTTGCCTTGGCTGCTGTTTATTGCTCTCTGTCTCTGGGCACTGACCACTCCCCAGGCTGCCCTTCTTTTCTGTCTCTAGGGACTGCACAGATTCATTCTTGTGGAGAGTCCTGCCTGACACCTCTGCTCTGTGCTGGGCACTGTGGCCTGGTTTCTTGGCCATTCATGGGATGATGCCTGTGTATGGCCTTGTAACATTTCTTATTTTTGTTCTGCTGCACAGTTGTAAATGTCTCTTTTTATATTGTTAATCTTTTCCATACAATTGTACTGTCTTCCCAATTAATTTTAAATTTGTTGAGAGCCATAGGAGTGTGTTTCACAGCATAATCTCATCAAGTAGAACTGCATCCTCCAGCAATTCCTTCCCTGTCCCCTCGTACCAGGCCTGTTCCTTCTAACCTTTTGATTTCTTCTTCCTGGCTCCTTCATGTCCAGGGCACCCTCCCTGCCTGCTGAGCTAGTCCTCAGCTACAGACTCATAACCCATGTTGTAGGGCTCTGACTTGCTGGCTGACCTACTCAGCTGTGCTCTCATGTATATGGGCAGAAAACAGGTAGCTCTGCCCCCAGTATCTGGCATAATTGCCGTTCTGGAGTTATTTGTTGAATGAGCTAATGAATGAGGGAATTGGTTCTCTGGTTATAAGGCAGAAAAATGTTCCTTTCTCTGTTCTAGCCTTGCCGAATCAAAGGTGACATAGGGCAGTCTTCCGATGATGATTCTGTTCCTCTGGTCCATTGTGTCCGCCTTCTATCTGCTTCATTTTTGTTAACTGGGGAAAAAAATGGTAAGCTGTCGGGCCTTAACACTGTCTGCCAAGGGGATGGAAAAGCTCTGGCTTTCTGGCTGCTTGCCACATTACCACGCCCTGTTACCGGACCTAGGCTAAGCAGGGGGCATGGCTGTGAGAACTGAAACCACCCCGAGGATAGGCCAATGGCTCCGCCAATGGCATCCGCCCATGCTCCTTATGTGTCCCTATGATCTTTCTGCTGATTGGCCCATGTCCTCTATAAGACCATCCAACTTCCTCAATAAACCAAGTTCCTGCACTGACCGGTGACCGGGCTCCCCGGTATGTTCCTGTGTCCTTTGAGGGCGGGGGAGGGAATATCGGCGGCCTTTACTTTTCCAATCCAGTCTCATTGTTGAGCTAGGCCCCTCTGGCCTCTTTTGCTAGACAGAAGAGGTCCATCCCGGGTACAGGGGTGCTAAAGACCTCAACCCCTTATATAACTTTGGGACAGTAAGCATGGAAGGGCAGGTGTAGACATAAAATTCTTGGGGTTTCAGAGGTCAGCTTGGTGGCCAGCTATCACCTTGTTATTGGAGAGAGCTTTGCTTTTCACACAATGATGGGGGAAGGAGGAAATGAGGGGCAGGTAGCATATTGGGCCCAGCTTTGTTGATTTGAAGAAGCTGAAGGTGGCCCTGGTGGGGTTTTTTTGTTTTTTTGTTTTTTGCAGCACTGGTTCCGGACAGGGACGTGAGGGTTAGTGTGAAGGCCCTGGCCCTCAGCTGTGTTGGGGCAGCTGTGGCCCTTCATCCAGAGGCTTTCTTCAGCAAGCTGTATAAAGTACCTCTCGACACCACAGAGTGCCCTGGTATGTTCACAGTTCTCCTTTTTTCCTCAAATTATATCACTGTTTTTAAAACTATTTCTAACATTTGGGGTGCTTTTCAGTTGTAGAGCAGTGGTTTGAGTTAGTCTCTGCATTTGAGCTGTGTTGCAGCTTTCTGTAGACATGTAAGTAGTAATATTCCTAGTTTCATGGACTCCATGTAGATGCTGTGTTTGTGATGGAAATACATAAAACAAGAAAATTGAAATCTGGGAACAAAAGAGCTATTTATGTCTATACTGGGTTTATTCCTAAAGCACAAACTGCATTGTCAAAATTGCTCTGATTCACATTCTCCTTGGGCAGCCGTTCATACTCAGAGATGAGTAGGGACCAGCTGAGGCTAGTGAGGGCAGTGGCAGGCCCTGTACCGTCTCACATGGTCATTGAGCAATAGAAATTATCTCTAGCCTTCTCTGTCTTTTTCTGTGAGCAAGACGACACGTTTTGCTTTTGAATTTACATTAGGTAAGTGTGTAATAGTTTGAATTTTTTAAATCTTTATTTTGAAATGAAATCTTGGAATGCTGGTTGTTATCTGATAGCCAGGATTTATAATCCAGAAAATCTACTGTATTGAAGAGGTATCAGCAATAAGATGAATCTAGAATCCTTAAACACCCGAATGTTTTTTACCATTTAGGCTTATTATAGCTAAGTCTCTTAAAGATTTGCAAAGCCCCCTCTTTTTCTTTTTTGAGAATTAAGCCTTTAGTTTGAGGTAGAAAGTTGATGGTTGGCTGGTTGGTAGAAAGTTGTATAGTGACTGGGCGGTTTGTCCCCACAGAGGAGCAGTATGTGTCAGACATCCTGAACTACATCGATCATGGAGACCCGCAGGTCAGAGGAGCCACTGCCATTCTCTGTGGGACCCTCATTTGCTCCATCCTCAGTAGATCCCGCTTCCACGTGGGCGACTGGCTGGGCACCATTAGAGCCCTGACAGGTAACAGCCAGCTCTCAGTAGTCTTTCCTAGGCTCCATTGCCACATGCAGTTCACGTGGAGATGTTTATCACATGTTCTTCTGCTCAGGAAATACATTTTCTCTGGTGGACTGCATTCCTCTGCTGCGGAAAACTTTGAAGGATCAGTCTTCTGTTACTTGCAAGTTGGCTTGTACTGCCGTGAGGGTGAGCACAGTCTTTTGTGTAAACCATTCCTTTATGGGTGGACATTTTTACCATTGTTAATAGTTAAAACTGGAGCTTGGTTGGAAATAATTTCACACATTCTAAAGCTATAAACAGTAATCAACATCTGTGTGTCCATCACTCAGCCTTAGAAAAAGCATTGCCAATAATGTTAAAGCTTAATAAACTTTAAATTTTAGTCCTTGAAATATGCCTCCTCCTAAAGGGAGGGTCTATTTAGAAATACATCTTGCTATTATTAAATGTAAGATCTGTACAATAAAAAATACTGTCTTAGGCCTACAGAATGCCAAAGGTCAAAGTGAGCCCTACACGTCGTCTTGATCCCTGAATTTAGTGCATGTGGGACCTTCATGGCTCAGAAGTCACAGTTCACAGTCAACAATAGTAAATGTCAGCCAGTAAAAATCAGTGAAAAGCTCCCTGCGTTGGTCAAATGTATGGAAAAATCTCCCTTTTTAAGACAATCTCATGGCCTAATAGTAATTTTTCTCTTTTTTTTTGTAATATTTATTTATTTGCTTTAGTTGTACACAATGCAATGCCTTTATGTTTACATGGTGCTGAGGATCGAACCCGGGCCGCACACGTGGTAGTCGAGCGCTCTACCACTGAGCCACAACCCCAGCCCCTAATTTTTCTCTTATTCCTATTTTTTGCCAAGTCTGAGTCAGTCATGTTTCCTTTTTTTTAATGTAATAGTTTTTTTTAATACCTTTATTTATTTATTTATTTTTATGTGGTGCTGAGGATCGAACCTGGTGCCTCGCCCATGCTAAGTGAACGCTCTGCCACCGAGCCACAACTCCAGCCCTCATGTTTCCTTTTGAGTAGAAGCAGACCAAGTGTGGAGACAGCAGAATTGTACTGTTAGCTGGGAGTCAGTGTGCTCAGAGGTCTGGGGGCCACAGAAGCTCTGCTATGTTCCCTTGTGCAGTGCAGAACACAGGAACCTCCATGGGTACTCCTTGGTGTGGGGCCCTTGCCCTTACCTGGGCCTGAAGTTTATGTTGAAAGTTGGTGGTAGGAGCTGGGCGCAATGTAATTACACGCCTGTAATCCCAGCTGCTCAGGAGACTGAGGCAGGAGGATCTCTAGTTCAAAGCCAGCTTCAGCAACAATGAGGCGCTAAGCAACTCAGTGAGACCCTGTTTCTAAATAAAATACAGTATAGGGCTGGGGATGTGGCTCAGTGGTAAAGTGCCCCTGAGTTCAATCCCCATACAAAAGTTGGTGGTAGGATCTTGTTGCACATCTCCCTTATAACCAGCCATGAGTGTTTTTAAAATTGCTGTTGAGAGTTGAGGCCATGACATGGGAAAAAGTGAGAGGAAGAAAGAAACAAATTCTGTGAGAGGGACACATTTACTTTTAAACTTGATTTTACTAGGATAAAATGAATCCCATGAATATTTGTAAGAGCCTGTAGCTTCTCTGTTGAGGTTTGAAAGACACAAAGCTGGCAGGTGTGTGGGCATGCTGTCCAAGGGCGTCAGTGTGACTTTTGGAGGCTGACCCCCACTGTCCTCCCCCTGACTTCTTCCAGCTCTGTGTCATGAGTCTTTGCAGTAGCAGCCACAGCGACCTAGGGCTGCAGCTGCTCATCGACGTGCTGGCGCTGAGGAGTAGCTCCTACTGGCTGGTGAGGACAGAGCTCTTGGAGACTCTTGCAGAGATTGACTTTAGGTGAGTGAGTTGAGTTCGTTGGTGTAATGTATGAAAGCTCAGAAGCTCAGTTCAGAATAGAAAGTCCTAGGGTCGCTGATGTAGTTCATGGTGGTGGTGTAGCTCCCTCTGTCCCAGGTCTCTGGCAGTCAGGTGGAAGACAGTGATGTTCTCCTTTCCAGGGTGTTTTAGTTTTGTTTTTGTTCTTTGTCTTTTTGCTTTACAAATTAAAAACAACAACAACATTAAATACAGGTAGAGGACCATATCTTTCTGGTAGTCTCAGTTAGGTGTTACGGGTAGTGGGTATAAGAGCCCTGAGTTTAATCACCTTATCTTAAACTTTTGTTTTCTTTCTTTTTTTTCTTTTTTTTTTTTTGTTTGTTTTTAGTTGAAGATGGACACAGTACCTTTATTTTATTTATTTTTATGTGGTGCTGGGGATTGAACCCAGTGCTTCACATGTGCTAGGCAAGTGCTCTTCCACTGAGCTATAGCCCTTGTTTTAAACTTTTGAAAAAACATAGCTTATATATTCTGTTTGTCATTATACTGAACATAAGGGAGGCAGCTGGATTGCATTTTGTTGGAATTAAAAACTTAACTTGAGCTGGGTGTGGTGGTGCACACCTGTAATCCCCACAGTTCGGGAAGCTGAGGCAGGAGGATTGCTATTTCAAAGCCAGTCTCAGCAATTTAGCAAGAACCTAAGCAACTTAGGGAGACCCTGTCTCTAAATAAGAAATAAAAAGGGCTCAGGGTGTGTCACTCAGTGGTTAAGCGCCCTAGGTTCAATCCCTAGCACCAGAAAAACAACAACAACAACAACAACTTGATGTGTTGCAAATAAAATGTGTTTTTTGGAGATTTTTTTTCTAGCACTTTGTTTTAGAAAGGAAATTATGTTTTGTGTTTTTTTTTTTTAGAGGGGGCGGGTACTGGGGATTGAACTCTCTGGGGCACTTGACTACTGAGCCCCATGTCCTCAGCCCTATTTTTTATTTTATTGAGACATAGGGTCTCACTGAGTTGCTTAGCACCTTGCTAAATTGCTGAGGCTGCCTTTGAACTCCGAGCCTCCTGCCTTCGGCCTCTCGAGTGGCTGGGATCACAGGATTGAGCCACCACGCCTGGCTTAGAAAGGAAATGACCTTTATTGGCCCAGTGGGTTTTTGTTTTTTTAAATCCACTACAGACTTTTGGGTTATTTTATCTTATCCTTAGAATATCTCTGAGTGGGGCTGGGTGCGGTGGTGCACGCCTGTAATCCCAGCACTTGGGAGGCTGAGGCAGGAGGATCGCGAGTTCAAAGCCAGCCTCAGCAGTGGCGAGGCACTTAGCAACTCAGTGAGACCCTGTCTCTAATAAAATACAAAAAAGGTCGGGGAGGGGCTGGGGATGTGGTCCGGTGGTCGAGTGCCCCTGAGTTCAATCCCCCGTACCCCCCAAAAAAAAAAAAAAAAAAAAAAAAAAAAAAAAACAAACAAATCTCTGAGTGGGGAATTGTTCTCACCTCTCCCAGTCAGGGCCACTGAGCAGCTCTGGGTCTGCAGTGTACTCACCCCTTCTGTGGGTGTGTGAGGTGATGTGCGGGGCACTCAGAGCCTCCCAAAATAGCAGAAAAGGCATTTTCCGAGTACTGCCTTATTGCGTGGAATTGTGAGAGGAATGTGAAGCTAAGCCCATTCGCCTTCCTGTTATTTTGAGGACGTGCTGGCTCTGAGAGCTCCTCTCAGACCCATTTGCAGCTTTGCGTCCCAGCTGCAGAGCAGTGCAGGCTGGTGTGAGTGGCCGCTGAGCGTGGCGTCACTGTTGGTGTGTTCTCTTGTCAGGCTGGTGAGCTTTTTGGAGGCAAAAGCAGCAGCCTTGCACAGAGGGGCTCATCATTATACGGGGGTAAGCTGCTCGTTTTGTGAAACTGTCCTTCCTCCCAGGAAACTGCGGGAGGGCCTCCGAGTGGTGTGGAATGTCTCTGAATGCTTGATGAAAGTGTGACTGTCTGGTGTGAATTTGAGACTAGTCATCTTGAGCTCTTCCTCACCCACTTTCTAAATATCTCAGATTTGGTCAAATACAGAGATTATGTTTATTTTTATTACCCATCTCTCTAAAGCTTTTAAAACTGCAAGAACGAGTGCTCAATAATGTTGTCATCTATTTGCTTGGGGATGAAGACCCCCGGGTGCGACATGTTGCTGCAGCAGCATTAGTAAGGTATTTGCCAGTACTTTATCTCTTCACTCTGCCTTGTAGTTGAAGTGTATATGTAATGAGAATGGGAAGAGTGGGATAAGGAAGTATTTCTGAGTCTCTTGAGCTTGTTGTAAACATTTCTCTTCTTATCTTAAAAAAAAAAATCAGTAACCTGAGTCTAAAATGATAATTTTTAAAAAGTCTAATCTTCTAATTTAAAAGTGATACACTTGCATTGTCAAAATTTTGAAATATAGAGAGTAACACTAAAAAGGAAAAAAGGTCACCTTCAGTTCAGATTGCCTCCTGGCAGTTGGCTGTGCCCTGTGCACGCCAGTTTGTGTTGGCTGACAGGGCTCAGGCGCAGCCCTGGGAGGGGGCTGGTGGGGACCAGGGATGAGTCTCACGTGCCTTCTGAGTATATCAGCCTTCCTTTCACGGTAGGCTTGTCCCAAAGCTGTTTTATAAATGTGACCAAGGACAGGCTGATCCAGTGGTGGCCGTGGCAAGAGATCAAAGCAGTGTTTACCTGAAACTCCTCATGCACGAGACGCAGCCTCCATCTCACTTCTCCGTCAGCACCATAACCAGGTAGGCGGCTTCTGTGCCCAGGCTTGTTGGCAGAGCAGGCCTCTCCTGCGCCCTCCTGGGGAGTCACCTGCATGCGCTGTATGTCCTGAAGAAGACAGGTTAGGTCAGGGTGCTGGACCAGGTCTGCCTTTGAGGCCGCCTGTCTGTTTTCAGGACTGCAGGACTGGCATGCTGCCTCTGGTGAAGCCAGTCACACAGTGGCACCTTCATCAGGCTTGCCACTTGTCATCAGTGCATCACCTCCCTCACGCTGACCACTATATTTGTTTGTGTGGCTCTCACGTGTGACCTGAAAGCTTGTTCATTGAACACTCTGACTTATTGATGTCCCCTCTGAGGAGAGCGCCTTCTGTCACTCCTTTGACTCTTCAGGTGGGTGGGCTAGTGCCAAGTGTTCATGCTGGTTGGGGTGGCCCCGTTCAGGGAGTGAGGTGATGCTTCTTGGCCTGTGTTGTGTGAGCTGGGGCAGTGTCCGCCAGCGACACGGATTCCTCCCACCTTCTAGGCGAGTACTGCAGGAGCAGGTGTCTTCAGAAGACTGCAGGTGATGGTGCTGTGCCTTTAAGCTGTCTTTTAAGTGTTGTTTTGAATGTTGGTTTTATGATGCCCTCATTTCTACTGGAGGTATTTTTTTTTAAGTTGACCAAGTGATTTCTCAGTTTAAATGATTACTTAGTACTTTCCTCCTGAATGTGGAACTCAGCAAAATCTGAAGTCATTATTCCCAAATAAACATCTTTTCTTGTGTAAAGATCACTTGAAAAAACAAATGCAGAAGTTGTTTCTGGGCTATTTTCTATCTCCTCATCAGAGAGTGTCCTTTTCTAATCTCAGAACAGGTATCTTCCTGTCTCTGAAAAGATTCGGCAGAAATTTTCCTTGAAGACAAATAAAAGCAATGTGAGACTTTGATTTCGAGGAATTTGGTGACCTTAGAGGAATTTGGTGACCTTAGAGTAAATGGCTGTTTTTAAATGCTATTCCAGAACAAGAATACGAGAGGGCAGCAGAGATGGGTCTAACCTGGCTGCTACTGCTTTAAAAGTCAAAAGTCAGGCAGTTGCAGACAGGAGCATCCCCTGGGCACCTGCTGCGCTCCTCTGTGTCTGCGTGGTAGACAGGTCACCAGCCATGCAGCCGTTTCCCGCCTAACCGCCTGCTCTGTTACAGTCTCTGATTCTCCAGTTTTCTTGTTGAATGTCGTGGGGCAAGACACCGTGAGGGACGTGAAAGTGAATTGTACGTGGTCCTTGCGTGGGCTTCACATAAACCATTGGGCAAGCAGAGTTTGCAGGGCAGCAATGGACACATGGCAAGGGTAGAATGTGGACACAGTGCCCAGGGGCCCAGTAGTGCAGAAGGGGATCTCTTCCATGTTGGCTCAGGGTTGCTTTGGCCCTCCAGCGGCAGGGATTGCTGGATGGTGGTGAGGTGTGAGGGCGTGTGGCCCCGACCGAGCTGCTGAAGGGGCCTGGAGGGATGAGGGGATGTTCAGCCTCTCCTTCCATATACGACCAGATTTATTTCTTGTCTTTCCTTAACTTAAATGTTGAGACTTTTATTAAAGTTTTGTCTTCTTCCAGACTTGATTTATTTCTCACAGTGCTAGGGATTGAACCCAGGTCCTTGCACATGCCAGGAAAGTGCTCTACCACTGAGCTTTCCTTTCAGCCTTGGTCTTTGATCTCAAAATTTTAAGTGACATTTGATCTTGAAAAATTCCATATGCTTTAATGGTGGATCTCAAATCTCTGTGTTTTTGTTTACAGACTCTATAGAGGCTATAGCTTATTGCCAAACATAACAGACGTCACTCTGGAAGGCAACCTCTCGAGAGTGATTGCTGCCGTGTCTCACGAGCTCATCACGTCGACCACACGGGCGCTCACAGTGAGTCTCTTTCTCAGTTGGGCTTAAGGAATTATTTCCAGCGTGTCTTGTGATCAGTTGTGGTCATGGTGGTAAGACGCTGGGTCAGACCTTCAGTGTCTGTGGAGCCTACTTAGGGACTGTGCTTTGTCAGCGGAATCTTGGCTTGTTCCAGAGGGAATGGTGAAGAGGTCTTTGTTTCTCATTGTTGAAATAATACATGCACATTGTAAAAAAAATAAATAAATAAAAATCAGTCAATTTAGGAAGACATAAAAATGAAAATAACACTCACCAGAATCTGAATTGATATGTATGAGAAGTTTAACGTATCTCCAATATAATTAACTTAGTGACTTTATAATATATAGTAAGAGGAAAAAATCAGAAGTGCCAGCAAAGATATTTTATATGATATGATTAACTATATCATTATTTATGATGATGAAATTGGAAAAGATCTGTAATATCCACGAATCCAGGAATGATCAAATTTTTTATTATTTAATTCTTAACATTATGCTTTGGAGAAATTTTAACAGTGTGTAGAGGTAAGATTCTGGATTATAATGTTGAATGAAAAAGGTAGAATACAAAACTGTATGTGTGGGTATGTTTGGTTGGGTCAGAGGTAAGAAAAACATTTTTCATGAATATACACTTCTCATATACGCAGAAAAATGACTAGCAAAAGTTGCTAAAATGAGGTTTTAGATTGTGGGTGACTTTTAACTTCTTCTTTATATTTTTCAGAGATTCCCAAGTTTTCTAAAATGAGCAAGTATAACTTTTATAATAAAAAAAGAATAATTGTAAAGTTAATTTTCTGATTACTAGGATAAACCTTTTTGTTTATGTGATAGAAATACTTGGATATTATAGAAAGCTTAGACAATAGAGTCCTCTGTCTTGCCAAGTAAATAATTGCTTTTGAAACCTAGGCGTGTTCAAGGGATCATACACTTTACGTATTTTCTTGTGGCCTCTTTGTAGCAAGCACTGCTCTAGGCTTGGGATGCAAAGCCAACAGGATCCCTCCTTGCTGGTTTCTGCAGTCTGGTGGAAGGGATTAACTGGAGTCAGCTGGCAGGGCCTTCCCTGGAGAGTGGGGAGCTCCAGGCCTGCCACCTCTGGCCCCCCTTCCTGGGAAATTGTCTACCTGTAGTGAAACTCCTGTTTCAGTGGTCTAGCTGTATGTCTTTTTAAAGTCTGAATTTGCACCCCACCCCAAAGACAGCCTGATGGTCATGACAGTCTCCGTGTTCTCCCCGTGGTTGGTGATCTTCATGCAGGCAACCCCTCTGGGTGGTTGGGTGTGACATTCTCACTCCTGTTTTCTGTAGTTTGGCTGCTGTGAAGCTTTGAGTCTTCTTTCCACGGCCTATCCCGCTTGCATCTGGAGTTCAGGGTGGCATTGTGGGTATGTATCTCCCTCTCTGTGTAGTTGCTACAACTACATGCTACAACTGTAGTTATCGGAAGATCTTTTGTCTTTCTCTTGATTTTTTTTGAAATGTATTTGAGAGAATACTTGTTTTTGCCCTATTGTATGAATACTAGTGAGAGGAGCTGTTAAAAAATACTGGACTTGGGGCTGGGGTTGTGGCTCAGCGGTAGAGCGCTCACCTAGCACGTGCGCGGCCCGGGTTCGATCCTCAGCACCACGTAAACATAAATGCATTGCATTGTGTACAACTAAAGCAAATAAATAAATTTTTTTTTTTTTTTTTTAAAAAGAAAAATACTGGACTAGTGCTCATTCTAATGAATGCCAAATGTTCTTCAGCATCTTAGGCATTCAAGAGTGTGATCTGTGGGTTCATTTAAGGGAATTTTCCTATGCAGGCAAGAGACTACCCCCTTCCCAGAATATAATCAGTTCTCTGCTTAACATGCATGAGATCCTGGCTTTAGTATCCAACACCAAAAAAGAAAAGGACTAAAACTCAGGATAAAAAGAAAAAGTGATAGTAGTGTGGCTAGTTTAACAGTAAATTTTCAGTGCAGAAACAAATGCAAATTTGCTAATATCTGTTTTATTCTTAAAAATAGCTAAGAAACTTTAAACAGCGGACAAGACTTTTCTAATTGGTTTGATTCTTCCCAAAATTACTCTGTGTGTTAAAAAATCAAGATTGGGTACAATGATACATGCCTGTAATCCTAGCAACTCAGGAGATTAAGGCAGGAGGATGGAAAATTTGAGGCCAAGTTGATTGCAAGTTGTGAGACCCTATCTCAAAATAAAAGGGCTGGGGCTTTAGCTCAGTGGTAAAGTGCCCTGGAGTCCAGCCCTGGTGCTCCACCAGCCCTCATAGGCCAGCACACTAGCACATGAGGTTGTGATGAGCTGTGAGGTGTACTTAGGAACTGTGGGGCTTACATTAACAATTTTCATTTAGAAGTCATTTCCCTCCCTAGATGGCCTGCCAGCAAGTGGGCAGTAGTGCTGGGTCTCCTGTTGCTAGGGAGAGAGCCTTCAGGTGTACCCAGGACCGAGAGACACCTTGGTGACTCGTATCGCTTTGGAAGTGATGCAGACTTCTGGTGTGTCACATATGGCCAGCTAACAGTTGCTCTAAGTGGGTCACATTCTTGGTCTAGGAGATTCTTGTTTTGTGGAAGGAGGGGAACTAGTGATCAGAGGTGCAGCACCAGACTTGACTTCTGAGCACCATTGGCATAGGAATAAGATGTGCTACTTAAATGCTGAAAAAAACCACTCAATTTCTGAGCTGAGCTGGTGTGTCGTGCGGTGCCTTCCTCCTGGAGAGAGCGAGGCCCTTGCCTGAGCCTTTGTCCTTATTAGGCCTTGCCTATGTCTTGCTTGCAGGGTGCCCCCACTGAGTGCCTCTGAGGAGTCCAGGAAGAGCTGCACTGTGGGGATGGCCACCATGATTCTTACCCTACTCTCCTCAGCTTGGTTCCCTCTGGATCTCTCAGCCCATCAAGATGCCTTGGTTTTGGCCGGAAACTTGCTTGCAGGTACTGATACCAAGTTGAAAGAGGGACTCTGGGATTTTAGCTTCTTTTTTATTAATACCTTTATTTTTATGTGGTGCTGAGAATCTATTCATTGCCTCACATGTGTGAGGCAAACACTTTGCCACTAAGCTACAGCCCAAGCCCCCATGACAATTTTTAGAGGGGGTATATTCCCAGATGTTTAAAGATTGCAAGTGAAGATTTGTAGACTTCTCAGAACGTTGGCAGGAATAGGCTTGGGGACAGCTCTCTTGGGGAGTGGAAATATGAGGAACGTAGGCACAAGCCCTTAGAGTAAAGTCATACTTTCCTGCATTCCCTTGGTCTCCTCCTTACCTCTTTTTTTAAATTTTTACTTTATTTATTTATTTTTGGTACCAGGAATTGAACTCAGGGGCACTCGACCACTGGGCCACATCCCCAGCCCTTTTTTGTATTTTATTAGAAACAGGGACTCACTGAGTTGCTAAGTGCCTTGCCATTGCTGAGGCTGGCTTTGAACTCACGATCCTCCTGCCTCAGCCTCCCAAGTGCTGGGATTACAGGCGTGTGCCACGGCGCCCCGATTTTAGCTTCTGATTGCTTATGAGGAGTGATGGTGGCAAGCACATAAGGGAAGAAAAAGCCCGTGAGTCATTGCCAGGCATAGCTGTTCCTCAGTCACAACTCCAGGTGTTGCTGTATGAATGTGTTTATAAGCAGCTGTTCTTTGCTAGGCATTTTAAGATAGCCATTTCCCAGTCCAGCCCGTTGGCTGGCTGTGGTAAACTCATCTTGAGTTTCATTTTAGTGGGTACCAGTGCCCGGCACTGTCGCAGGCCTGAGGCCCATAAGGAGTGCAGTGTATGGGTTCCGTTCTCAAGTTGGTTCAACTGGAAGGGATGCATGCACACAAGCCAGGGCCAGCACAGAGTGGCTGTAAGTAGCTTCTTTGTGCAGATTTATGGGCTGGTAGGAAAGGGCACACCAGATGGGGTCTGGCACATGCAGAGGCATGGAGATGTGAAAAGTTGTGTAACACTGGCAGAAGGTAAGACACTGTGGATGTCATGTGAGGAGATGAGAGAGGAAAGTGTGGCCAGTGAGGGCAGAGTCCACTGCAACTGGATCGGGGAGGGGTGATTCTCTTGGCTTTGGGAAGCCAGTGACTGATTTCATGAAAGGGACTATTAGATTTTTTGTTAGAAAGACCATTCTGGCTGAATAAGGGGTGGAGGAGAAGATAGGGGAACTCAGTTACAAGGTTGATGTTGAACTTCAGGCAAGAGACAATCCAAACAGTGTCTTTTGGATTGGGGGGAAGACTGAAAGAGTGAAGGAGGCAGAGTCACAAGGCCTTGGTCTCTAACTAACTGAGCCTTAGTTGTGAGGATGGCATCCTGGGCTGGTGTGTGGTGATGACGTCTGTGGAAATTGGAAACACAGATTTTTGGGGGGCATGTCAGTTGCATGTTGAGTTTAAGAAGTCCATTGAACACCAGGTACAGAAGTCCAGCTGAGTCTCAGCATGGCTGGGTCTAATGACATTTGTCCCCCAAGCAATTTTCTCACACTGTGGAGGTTGGAAGTAACTTGTGCACCTGTGTCACAGCCAGCGCCCCCAAATCGCTGAGAAATTCATGGGCCTCCGAAGAAGAAGCCAACCCAGCAGCCACCAGACAGGAGGAGGTCTGGCCTGCTCTGGGGGACCGGACCCTGGTGCCCATGGTGGAGCAGCAGCTTTTCTCTCACCTGCTGAAGGTGATCAATATCTGTGCCCATGTGTTGGATGATGTGGCTCCTGGGCCAGCCATCAAGGTAACTTCTTCCTCAAGGCGGCTGATGTGATCCAGTTCTAATGGCTGTGGGTCTCGGGGCACCTTTCTTTAGAAGCCTGCCCCTTGTTCTCTTTTGGTCTAAGTAAACAAAATTGGCCGCATCCTGCCTGTACATTCAACATCAGAACGTGAGCTCTGCTCCTCCCCGTCAGCTCCTGTGGCCCCCTGGAGAAGCCTCACCCTGTCCGAGGCTCTCGGCGTCGGCCAGGGAAGCTCAGTGTTACGGCTGCTCATGTGCCTCATCTCTCTCCTTCAGTGTTGGTGAACAGTTTTACTTTTGATTTATGGTTCAATGAAATTAGCTTCAAAACAGATGTTAACTTTTTGGACAGTGAATTTAAGGGACGTCAGTTCAGGCGTGTCTGGTTCTTTTCCTCCTTAAGCCCCTCCTGTATGACGTCACACCGGCCAGCTCTGTCCCCTCTCCTCAGGCACTTCTGAAGAGCCAGCCTCCAGGCTGGTACCTGGCACCCCCACTCTGTGGGAGGACCTTCTGGGTGAGGTTTCTTTGGCCCTTCCTGTCTGGACTTTGCCCTCTACTTCAGCCATCCCTTCTTTAACCCCTTCTGATCTGATTTCTTTCACCACCTTCTAGAACACTCTTCCTGCCAGGGTCACGTCTTTAAATGTCCAGGGTACTTCCCTAGCCCTGTCTCTTTTCCCCTCTATGGACTCTTCAGACCCCCTTCCCCATCTAAGCCTTCTCTCCAGTCTGCTCCCTAATGGCCTCATATTTCCTCCATCCCTTTCTAGAACTGTCCTGGTCCGGTGTTTCTTGCCAGCCTTAAAGTTTCTGTCCTAGGCTGAGGCACACATGCTCTCCCTGGACAAACACTGGAGCTATTGCAACCTCTGCTCACAGACATCTTTGTGATACTCATTAAAAAAATTTTGTTTTTAAATATTTTTATTTATTTGCTTTAGTTGTACACAATGCATTTTATTCAATGCGTTTTATTTGTACGTGGTGCTGAAGATCGAACCCGGGTCGCCCACGCACTAGGCGAGCGCTCTACCGCTGAGCCACAATCCCAGCCCTCATTAAAAATTTAACAAGCTGGAAAGTCAGCCCCTAAGTCACACTAGTCACATTCTAAGGGCTCAAGAGTCACACAGGGTTAAGTGGATAATATCCTGGCTGATGCAGACATGGAACGTTCCCACTGTGGCAGAAAGTCCCCTTCACAGTGCTTGTGCTTGTTCCTGTCACAGTCACAGAGTGCCCTGATTTCCTTCTTTTGGAGGCGACGGGTCTGGGGACTCCAACAGCCTCAGGCCCTCCTGACTCCCTGCGGGCCCCTTCCACCTCCAGCTCATTTGCCACGCACCTGTGAAGACATCCTGGGCTGTACTCACCAGATAGGGTTGTGGTGTGAGAGAGGGTGCCGCAGTGGCCAAGCTCTGTAAGAATGGGCTCGGAGAACACGGTGAATTGCAGGGTCTGTGCTTCTTAACCGGCCGTAGAACCACACATGACACGCAGCCTTTGGTGTTCGTGCTCGTCACACTGTTTCTTGTTCCGGCTTTCTGCTCTAGGCAGCCTTGCCTTCGCTGACAAACCCCCCTTCTCTAAGTCCCATTCGACGCAAGGGGAAGGAGAAAGAGCCAGGAGAACAAACATCTGCTCCACTGAGTCCCAAGAAAAGCAGCGAGGCCAGTGCAGGTACGAAGCCGCCGGGAGGGGCTGCTGTCTGTCCTGTAGCACGTGAGCTCATGCTACCCTCGAGCCGGTAGCCCAGCTTGGCGCTAGGTGCTTTATGGAAATCAAGTAATGGGAACAGAGTCAGAGAAGGCTTCCCTGGGAGTGGCCTCAGGTCACAAAAACAAGTTACTGAATGTCCTCAGATCACCTTTGCTCTTAAGGGTCTGTCAGTATCTTGCTGAAGCACATTCACTACACCCTGCAGCAGCTGGCCAGGGCACAGGACCTGCTCTCCTGTGTGTCCTCCCTTCTGCCCTCTCTTTGAAGGAGAGGGGTGCTCTGCAGGAGAGGACTCCTGGTTTCAGTGAGGGAAGTAGCATGAATGGCTGAGAATAGGGGTGGGGCTCTGAAGCCAGAAATGGAATGTTGGAGTTTGGAAGCACTAAAGAGAAGACGGTAGGGAAAAAGGCATCTGAGTTGGAGAAGCACAGAAAATTCACAGGTGTTTGGAGGGGCTTCCGCACCTGAGGAAATGTCAGATCAGAAGCCCAGGAAGTTTGATGTGACCATCCGTACTGAATCCCAACCACCTTCGCTGCTCTTATTGAGGACACTGGCAGGGCTAAGGGTGGGCAGAGCAGGGGGTGCCTGCTATCTCTGCACCCAGCTCCAGCCACATGCTCCCCACCCCCGCGGTGTTCCCGAGTGGTCTCGTGGTAATGTGTACACGGGAGGAGCGGCTGGTACACATGTGCGTGTGTTACTTCATGTACTTGCCAAGTGTTGTGGAGCATTTTCAGGTACGCAATAGCATTGTTACTAACTGTAGTCACTGTATTGTTCAGTAGGTCTCTTCAACTTATTCCTCCATCCATAAATGAAATTTATACCCTGACCAACATACTAAGGCTTTTAAAAAGATGCCTTTTTTTGGGTCTTCTCTCCTTTTTCTCCATTAATTGGTGCATTATAGTTGTACATAGTGGTGAGATTCGTTGTTACATATTTGTATATGCACACAGAAAGATGCTCTTTTCTAAGGATTGCCTCAAGTACAGCAGAAAGATGGACCTTTTTAAAAGCTTCAGACTTCACACATACACGTTATCAGCACGTAGTCATGTCTCTGATGCATCAAGTAAACCAAGCACTCCATGTCAGAAGTCCTTAAAACTGTAGTAGAGACAGTGGTATATGGCGCTTGACCCTTTGACATTAAGTATTAGTTTAATGTTTGTGCTCTTTTTAATTTTCAATACCTGTCAGCCTGATCGATTGCTTAAGGGGCTGGTGACTGAGTTGCCTGCGGTCAGCCCTGTGTTCTCCAAGGAGCCTTAGCCTTAGGGCTGGCAGCAGCGGCACAGCACTGCTGCTCCCACTGTCATTTTATGTTGTTTTTTTAGGTCTCCGGTTCTGCTTCTGTGTGTTAGTCAGTTTCTCCTTACATCTTATTCACTAAAAAGTTCCAGGAAAGTTTTGAGTTTGTTTCTACTAGAATACATTTAAAGGTCATTATTGTCAGTCATTACTTTTTAAACTCCATGGTATTTTCCCTTTGGTTTGAATGTTTATTTTATGTTATTTTAGCCTCACGACAATCCGACACCTCAGGGCCTGTCGCGGCAAGTAAATCCTCCTCCTTGGGGAGTTTCTACCATCTCCCTTCGTACCTCAAGTTGCACGATGTCCTGAAAGCTACGCATGCCAACTACAAGGTGCGGGCCTCAGCTGCTTTCTCAAATATGCGTGCACTTGTGCATGTTTCTGGTGATTGTTGATGTTCATTTGTGGTTTATGCTATCTTTACAAATATTTTGCGGTTTCATATTAGCAAAATGATCTTTCATGGCTTGAGGCTGTTGTGCCTAGGCTCTTCCTCCCCACACATTCAGATGTACCAGGAGGATTCCTGGACTCAGCATGCAGGGGTACTCATGTGTAGGCTCAGCACAGTGGGGTCCTGAGGATGCACCGCCAGTTGTAGCCCTGGCAGAGTGTGGAGGGATCCCTGTGCAGGCTTCCCGGGCTCTGTCCCTCTGTGAGGCTCCCTGGGAAGTGCAGCATCGTGCTGTCTACCTAATGGGAAGCAGAGCTCCAGATGGAAGAAAAGCACCTGGTTTGTGTTGAGCAAAACCCAGGTGTTTCAGATGGTCAGTGGGCCACGCGGACAGCTAGGGAATACTGTTCACATTGTAGGGAAATGTCTGCCACATGGCTCCAAGGGCCAGCCATGCAGGCAGGCCGCTAACAGGAGGGTGTCTGCTGTGTTGACTCTTCTATGTATGTGTTAGTTTTTTTAAATTTATTTTTCCTTTACTTTCTTTCCATCTGCAATTTATTTGTGTGTGTGTGTGTGTGTGTGTGTGTGTGTGTGTGTGTGTGTATTGCTTTGTTCATCTGTTAGAAGCACATTATAGCTTCCCAGATTCACGATATATTTCTGAGATCAGTTCTCTTATTTTTCTTTAAAAATTTCTGGGTGTTCTTATTTATTTCTGTATGTGAACACTAGAATCAGATTATCTGATTTCATCATGTTGAATTTGTAGGTTCATGTGGGGAGAAATGGTATCTTATAAGGTAAATTGGTTTGTCCAGGGTGGGATGCTTTTCTCTTTGTTTCAAACTTCTTTCATTACCTCAAAAGCATATGAAATTTAAAGGATTTTTTTGTGTGTGTGTGTGTGTGTGTGGGGTCCTTGGGTGAACCCTGGGCCTCAAGCATGTTAGGTAAACACTCCACTGCACTATATCCCCAACCCTTTTTATTTTAATTTTGAGTCTTATTTATTTTTATTTGGGTCTTGATGAGTTGCCCAGGCTGCCTTGACCATTTGATTCTCTTGCCTCAGCTTCTCGAATAGCTGGGATTATAGGTACATACCACCATGCCACTCTGCACAGCTTAAAAGGATTTTTAAAATAATTTTTTAAAAAAAAATATTTACTTGTTTTTGGTTGTATACAATGCCTTTGTTTTTACGTGGTGCTGAGGATCGAACCCGGGCCGCGCACGTGATAGGCGAGTGCTCTACCACTGAGCCACAACCCAAGCCCCAAGAATTTTAAAATTATTTAACACAGCTCTTGCACATTTCTTAGTAAATGTATTCCCAGGCATTCTTTTTTTTTTTTGGTACTAGCAGATACTTCTCATTTTTTGGAAAACCGTCTATAAACCTTACGTAGCTTCTTTTTGGAAGGATATTGATCATTTTGAAAGATAAGTCTTCAACCACATCTTATAAAAGTTTTAGTCTCTGCTTAGATGCATGTTCCTCATATCAGCCCCAAAGAGGAGGAGGAGATATTTTAGATGCCACGTGAGAAGATGTTTCTTTTCTCTGTCCGCAAGAGTCCTCAGCCTGGGCCCTCCCTGTGCTCCCAAGGTGCTTGCTCCTCTATGTCATTTTGTTCCTGAATACCCAGAACTACAGGGCATCCCACTTCCATTTTGGCCTCCCTGGCATCTTGGATGCTCGCTTCCTTTTTCTATCCGCCCTGGTTAACTGCCTGGCGTGTGTGGTTTGAGGCCTGACCACAGTTGGTAGGCTTTGGTCATCAGCTCTCCTCTCCTTCGCTCCTCCTACAGCTCACATCACCGTCTCCCTGTTTGCACAGCTGTGCATGCACGCCCCCACCCCACTCCCTTTCTCAGCCCTGTTTTTTTTTCTTGTTTCCTGAGTCTCCACAGAGTCCTGCTGCTCCTCTGATGCCCTGGGGCTGCCCCCTTCACCCCTGTTCTGCTCAGAAGCTAGGTCTGCCTGGGGGCCCGCTCCCTCCAGGCCCCTCCCTTTCCCCTTCCCTCTTCTGGAGAGGAAGCATTGCTGTGCCAATTAGAGGGACCTTCCTCCCTGGGCTCTTATCCTCACATGACATCACCCCATTCCTCCTGTCCTCAGTGGTCTCATTGCTTGGTGTTCCTTCCTTCCCCTCGCTGGTTGAAAGTGCCCTCAGGCTAGCCGGGCACGGTGGCGCACGCCTGTAATCCCAGCACTTTGGGAGGCTGAGGCAGGAGGATCTCGAGTTCAAAGCCAGCCTCAGCAATGGCGAGGCACTTAGTAACTCAGTGAGACCCTGCTTCTAATAAAATACAAAAAAAAAAGGGCTGGGGATGTGGCCCAGTGGTCAAGTGCCCCTGAGTTCAATCCCGGGTACCAAAAAAAAAAAAAAAAAAAAAAAAAAAAGAAAGTGCCCTCAGGCTGACCCCAGCAAGCACAGGAGGTAGACCGCTCTGTTTTCATTCTGAGTCTGTCTCCTGCCTGCTTCTTCTGCCTTTGCCCATTTTGGGTGGTTATATTTAATATCACTGGGCACATTGTCTTCTATTTATTGTAATGTTTTTTTTTAATATTTATTTATTTGTTTTAGTTGAACATAATGTCTTTATTATGTGGTGCTGAGGATCAGAACCCGGGCTGCACATGTGCTAGGCGAGCGCTCTACTGCTGAACCACAATCTCAGCCCTATTATAATGTTTTTGCTAGTGTTTATTTTCATACGCAGTCCCCCCCCCCACACACACCCTTGTTTTTATACATTATGTCTTTGGTCCTGACCCATCCACTGAATCTATAAAATAGGGAAATTACTATGTAATCTAATTAAGCACAATCCTTTGGAACCTTAATTTGTTTCAACACTGATTTAATATTTTGTGGTAGCCAAACTGAATAACTATATTTGAAATTGATAATGGTTTCTCCCAGGGATTTCAGTGAATATGGAATAGGTCTTTTGCACTTTATATTTCTTGATATATATCAGATAATAAGTTATGGACGGGCATTTAACAATTTCTTTATGACATAAGGTCAGGAATTGTTGCTATCAGTAGTGTCAGCATAACCGGGAGGATAACAGTTTATATAGCTATTTGGAAGAACAATTTCCTACCAAGGTATTTTCCCAGTGCCAAAAGCAGTAAGCACCTAGACACACCTGAGTGGGAATGGGAAGGACTGCATGCCCGGAGCATCTCATGCAGAGGGCATTTGGGTTGCTGTTATAGATAGTCAGACTGCAGCCGTGCCAGTCACCCTGTGCTCTCTCCTTCCACCTTACCAAGGTCACCTTGGATCTTCAGAACAGCACTGAAAAGTTTGGGGGATTCCTGCGCTCTGCCCTGGACGTTCTTTCTCAGATTCTAGAGCTGGCAACACTGCAGGACATCGGGAAGGTTTGTGTCTCCTTTTTTCTCCTTGAGTTGTGGCTGGCATACCTGGAGTGTGCCCTGGGCTGGGGCTTCTCAGGATGAGGTCCAGTACTCCAGGCATGTCAGGAAGGACCACCACCTAACTCTGCATCCTCATGCCAGGCTCCTGAGCCCCACTGCTGTCCCAGATAGGAGGTGTGGGGGTCTATGTCCTGTTTCCAGTGTTAGTTTGGTGCTGTATATTAGTTCAGACCCAGTTTCTTCTAGAAAATTTGACTTAAAAACTTGCTGATAAATAAATATATTTTTAAAAAATGCTGATAAAATTCTTTATTTTCTCATTTGACCAGGTCAGAAAGGGCAATAGACTCAAAGAGAGTGTATGACTGGTTTTCTGTACCTTAGGAAGAAGCCGAGCTGGGGGACACATGTTCTTTGGGTTGGTTTGGGGTTTTTTGTTTGTTTGTTTGTTTGTTTGTTTGTTTTCATTTTGATTCTGGGGATTGAACCCAGGGGCACTTAACTACTGAGCCACATCCCCAGCCCTTTTTATTTTCATTTTGAGAAGGGATCTTGCTAAACTGCTGAGGCTGGCCTTGAAATTGGGATCCTTCTACCTTAGCCTCCAGAATCGCTGGGGTCTCAGGCCTTCACTACTGTGCCCAGTGTTTATATTCTTTGGTTTCAAGTGCAATGATCCCCCTCCCTCCATGCCACCACTTTGTAAGGAAAATGCTCAAGCATGTGGGAAGGCTTTAAGTGTTCTGTGGTGACACCAGAGTCATGGACCCAGAGTCTGTAGGTTTTGAACTTTGCTGGATCTGCTTGTTTGTGTGTAGCAATCATCCTCAGAAACTATGGCTTCTCAGTCATAGTGAATTCATGAAATGCTGCATTATCCAAAGATAAAAAGGTAAATAATTATCAGTTCACATTTTAATCAAGAAAGACATGAGTTGATCTTTATATTCTTGAAATCAGGGGTACTGTTCTGCATGTGTGTTGAAGGTGTGTATAGGAACTTCAGTTGTGAAAATCATTGTGTTTGGGACAAGAAGAACTGGAGAATTCAGCATCTTTTCCTCTTGCCTGTGTCTTTCAGATGAGGGTAGTTTTGGTCACCTCTGCTTTCCTGTTTTTGTATGTTTATCTTCCTTGCTCTTCCACAGAGGCCTTTGTTGTCTACAGTTAGAGCTTCTCCTAGGTGTGTGTACTTGGAGGTCCATCCTGCAAGTCTGCAGTTTCCCTCCCTGGGCTTTCTGGTGAGATCGGTGGGAAGGGAGCCTCCAAAGGTGGTTCTTGGCACTGGGCCTCTTCTTCACATTTGTGATCTGGACAGGCTGTGAAGTCCACTCCTGCTGCTATAATCCTGTGTCTGTTGCAAAGATACCAGACTCTTGGGCCACCCGGTTCGGCTTGAGATGTGCAGTTGGCAGCCTGGGTGTGACTGTTGAGGGAGAGGCAGCAGGATCTTCTGCGGTGTGTGCCCGGGCACTCCCTCGCTGCCTGAGGGCAGGGGACACTGGAGGAGGCAGACCCGTGCGCAAGGCTTCAGGTTACTGTGGGCTTGGCTGGTTGTAGGGCAAGAAGGCAAGGAGAGATTTTAGAGTAAATGCAGGCCTGTTTCATTTTGTTTTTCTAAATACCAACACTGGGAATGAAAAAAATAATAGTGATTCCATGTCCTTGACAAGTAACTTTTTATTTTATCTTGACCTTGTTTATTCTGTCCTCCTCTTTATACATGATTGAAATTTAATGTGTGGTGGGTTGCTTTGCATCATATATAATGCCTATTTTCTCATACAACTCTGTATTGCTCAATATCATGTTTTCTGTCTTTAAAAACTGTACTACTGGGCTGGGATTGTGGCTCAGCGGCAGAGCTCTCGCCTCGCATGTGCACGGCCCGGGTTCGATCCTCAGCACCACGTAAACATAAATGCATTGCATTGTGTATAACTAAAGTAAATAAATAAATAAAAAAAAAAAAAAAAAAAAAAAAACTACTTCCAGCCGGGCGCGGTGGCGCACGCCTGTAATCCCAGCACTTTGGGAGGCTGAGGTAGGAGGATCGCCAGTTCAAAGCCAGCCTCAGCAATGGCGAGGCACTTAGTAACTCAGTGAGACCCTGCTTCTAATAAAATACAAAAAAAGGGCTGGGGATGTGGCCCAGTGGTCAAGTGCCCCTGAGTTCAATCCCCGGTACAAAAAAAAAAAAAAAACTATACTACTTCCAAGTGATTTGATTGCCATGCACCCTGATGTAAGAAACAGCACAACTTGTGTTTTTTATGGCTGGGTTGTTGAGCTTCTTGGATCTGGGTTTTATAGTTTTCTAAGTTTGGAAAATTTGGGGCTATTATTTCTTCCAATATATTTTTTTTGGACCACTAACCACATACCCCCATAACATTCTAATTACCTGCATATCTAGTTGCTTAAAGTTGTCCATAGCTTACTGATGCTCCTTTCAATTTTTCACTTTTTAAACCTCTGTTCTTTGTTTTGTGTAGTTTCTACTGTGTCTTCGAGTTCTCTTACCTTTTCTTCTGTGATATTTAATTTGCTTTAAATCCTATTAGTGTATTTTTCATTTCTAACTTTGTAGGTTTTTTATCTCTAGGAGTTTGACTTGTGTCTCCTATTTCTCTCTTGACTACTCAACATTTTGAATACAGTTGTAATAGTTTAATGTGCTTTGCTAATTCTTAAATCTTGTCAGTTATAGGTTGGTTGTGGTTGATTGAGTTCTTTCCATTATGGACTGGCTTTTCCTGCCCCTTTGCATGCCTGCTCATCTTTGACTAGATGCCCCATGTTGTGAATTTTACTGTTGGCGTGAAGTCTTTTTGTGTTCCCATAAGTCCTCTGGGGTTTGTTCTGGGATTCAGTTACATTGCATGGGAATAGTCGCCTCCAGTGCCAAATGGATTGGTCAGATGGTTTGGAGCTGTGCTTAATCTGGGTCTTTGCTAATTACTCCCCTCTACCAGGGGAGGCTAGGACTTCCTGAGTGCTTAACCAGTGCCCCATAAAGGATGGGTTTTACCATCAGGCTAGTGAGACGAGTGACCATTCCTGGCCTGGCCCTTTGCGAGCCCTGAACACTGTCTCTAATCCCTCCTGATGGTTCTTTCCCTGACCTGCACTTGCCGTTATCTTCACAAACATGCACTGAGTGCTGGAGTTCTTCATGTCGTCCCTAGCCCCCGTGCTCCACTGCTAATGGCCCCCCTCCCAGATCTCCAGGGATCTTTCTGTATTGCTCTCTTCCTGGTACTCTGTCTTGTGAGTTGTAGGGGACTTGGTGTCCTTGGACTCTCAGTTCCGCCTCATCTTGATTTCCCGGGCTTGGCTTTGTCCATCTTCCTCATGGATGACCTAGGAACTTTCGAAGCAGTGATCTGGGGCAATTGTAGGGCTTGCCTTATTTGCCCCTCGGCTCAGCAATTCTGCCTCTCGTGGCCTGATGTCTGTGTCTTGAAAACTGCAGCTCTAAGTCTTTGGTCTGGACTTTATTTTTCAAAGTTGTTTGTCTCATATAAGAGTGTGAGTCCTCTCCTTCTCACCCCGCTCTGGCCAGAAAGAGGATGGCTCTCTTTATTACATTGGATGCTAATATCTGCAACAGGGCGCTGGCTCCTGTTACTCTGGGATTCTCAGGCCAGAAACAGCACCCTTTCTCACTGTTTGCAGTGCCTACTTCAGTTTCTGATGCCCACTAAGCCTTCCATACATATTTGCTAAGAGAGAAGGTCCTTGAGGACAAATTGTGGCCCAAAGCCTCTGGTTGTAATTCTTTCTGCTAGTGTTTATGAGATTATCCACTGTGAGCCAGGAAAAATAAAAAGGGGCATATAACAGTTTCAATCGTGGAAAGTACAACCTTCAACACGAGCATATCAGAATTTCTGAAAATACCTGACTTGTGTATTAGATACTAGCAGCACTCTGTTCCTTCTTTTGAAAAAAAATTTTTTTAGTTGTAGATAGACATAACGCCTTTATTTTATTTATTTATTTTTATGTGGTGCTGAGGATCAAACCCAGTGCCTCATGTGTGGTAGGCAAGCATTCTACCACTGAGCTACAGCCCCAGCCCACTCTGTTGCTTCTTTTTATTTATTTATTTTTTAAATACCAATTCTCTACAACATCTTTCAGAGAATACAAACAGAAGAAATACTTCCCAATTATTTTCACAAGGCCAGCAACATCCTAATACAAAAACTATACAAAAGCATTTTAAGAAAATTGCAGAGTACAACCTTTCATGAACATAGAGGCAAAAAAACAAAACAAAACAAAACAAAACAAAAAAACTCAACAAAAAAAAAACCAGTATATATATAAAAAGAATTATGCACCACAACTAAATGGAATTTATCCATACTAAATTAATATAATCCATTACATCAACAGGCTAAAGAAGAAAAATCACATGATCATATCAATATTAGAAAAAAAGACAAAAATTCAACATCCATTCATAGTACAAAATTTCTTGTAACCTAAAACTAAAGGGAACATCTTCAACTTGATAAAGAATATCTACAAAACACAATCAACTAAAACAATATTATTTTTCAAGTTGCTGGTTTTATAAAAAGTATTTTCATAACAATTGTGTCTTCATACATGCACTTAGGGCAATGATGGCCAACTCATTCTACCATTATTCCTATCCCCTTGCCCCCTCCTCTCCCTCCTACCTCTTTATTTATTTATTTTTATTCAATGTTGTATTTGTAATAGTAGAATGCATTACAATTCATAATACACACATTTAGCCTCCTTTCACATAACACTGTACACAAAGTATATTGGTACCATTCAAGTCTTCAATCATGCATTTAGGATAATGATATCCATCATATTATACCATCTTTTCTTTCCGCCCCCCCCATATCCCCCTAGCTCCCTCCCTTCTCCTCCCTCCCCTTTGACCACTCTAGTGTTCCTCTGATCTTCCTATGTACCCCAACATCCAACACCACTGTGACTCTGACTCCCTATATCAGAGAAAACATTTGGTACTTGGATTTTTGAGACTAACTTCACTTAGCATTATATCCTTCAATTTCATCCATTTACCTGCGAATGCCATTATTTTATTTTCTTTTATTGCAGAGTAAAACTCCATTGTGCTTATATACCACATTTTCTTAATCCACTCATCTACTGAGGGACATCTAGGTTGGTTCCA
This sequence comes from Tamias sibiricus, assembly GCA_025594165.1. Lineage (NCBI taxonomy): Eukaryota > Metazoa > Chordata > Mammalia > Rodentia > Sciuridae > Tamias > Tamias sibiricus. Next base: position 2,487,840 of record CM046665.1, read on the forward strand.
CAACCTAGCTATTGTAAATTGTGCAGCTACAAACATTGAGATAGCTGTGTCACTGTAATATGCTGTTTTTAAGTCCTTTGGAAATTGACCCAGGAGTGGGATGGCTGGGTCATAGGGTGGTTCCATTCCCAGTTTTCCAAGAAATCTCCATACTGCTTTCCATAATGGTTGCACCATTTTGCAGTCCCACCACCAATGTATGAGCATACCTTTTTCCCCACATCCTCTCCAACATTTATTGTTGTTTGTGTTCTTAATAGCTGCCATTCTGACTGGTGTGAAATGATATCTTAGGGTAGTTTTGATTTGCATCTCTCTAATTGCCAGTGATGTTGAGCATTTTTTCATGTATTTGTTGATTGATTGTATATCTTCTTCTGAGAAGTGTCTGTTCAGTTCTTTGGCCCATTTATTTATTGGGATATTTGTTTTTTTGGTGTTGATTTTTTTGAGTTCTTTATACATTCTAGAAATTAGTGCTCTGTCTGATGTGCATGTATTAAATATTTGTTCCCAGTTAGTTGGTTCTCTATTCACCTCACTGATTGTTTCTTTTGCTGAGAAGAAGCTTTTTAGTTTAAATCTATCTCATTCATTAATTCTTGGTAATAATTCTTGTGCTACAGAATTCTTATTAAGGAACTTGGGGCCTAATCCTACATGTTGGAAATTGGAGCTTACTTTTTCTTCTATTAGGCGTATTGTGTCTGGTCTAATTCCTAGGTCCTTGATCCACTTTGAATTGAATTTTGTGCATGGTGAGAGATAAGGGTTTAATTTCAATTTGTTATATATGGATTTCCAGTTTTCCCAGCACCATTTGTTGAAGAGGCTATCCTTTCTCCACTGTACATTTTTGGCACCTTTGTCTAATATAAGATAGCTGAAATTATATGTATTAGTCTCTGTGTCCTCAATTCTGTACCATTGGTCCACCAGTCTGTTTTGGTGCCAATACCATGCTGTTTTTGTTACTATTGCTCTATAGTATAATTTAAAGTCTGGTATGGTGATGCCACCTGCTTCACTTTTCTTGCTCAGGATTGCTTTGGCTATTCTGGGTCTCTTATTTTTCCAGATGAATTTCATGACTGTTTTTTTTTTACTTTGAGGAATGATGTCATTGGGATTTTGATTGGAATTGCATTAAATCTGTATAATGCTTTTGGTAATATAGTCATTTTGACAATATTGATTATGCCTATTCAAGAATAAGGTAGGTCTTTCCATCTTCTGAGGTCTTCTATAATTTCTTTCTTTAGTGTTCTATAGTTTTTGTTATAGAGGTCTTTTATCTCTTTTGTTAAGTTGATTCCCAGGTATTTTTTTTTTTTTTTTTATGCTATTGTAAATGGGGTAGTTTTCATCATTTCCCTTTCAGAGGATTTGTCACTGATGTACAAAAATGCCGTTGACTTATGGGTATTGATTTTGTATCCTGCTACTTTGCCGAATTCATTTACTAGTTGTAAAAGTTTTCTGGTAGAGTTTTTTGGGTCTTCTAGGTATATTATCATGTCCTTGGCAAATAGTGCTAATTTGAGCTCTTCTTTTCCTATGTGGATCCCTTTAATTTCTTTCGTCTAATTGTTGTGGCCAGAGTTTCAAGTACTATATTAAATAACAGCGGTGAAAGGGGGCACCTCTGTCTTGTTCCAGTTTTTAGAGGGAATGCTTCCAATTTTTCACCATTTAAGATAATGTTAGCCTGGGGCTTTGCATAAATAGCTTTTATGATGTTGAGATATGTTTCTGTTATTCCTAGTTTTTCTAGTGTTTTGAACATAAAGGGGTGTTGTATTTTGTCAAATGCTTTCTCTGCATCTATTGAGATGATCGTATGGTTTTTATCTTTAAGTCTATTGATGTGATGTATTATGTTAATGGATTTCCGTATGTTGAACCAACCTTGCATCCCTGGGATAAACCCCACTTGATTGTGGTGTGCTATCTTTTTGATATGTTTTTGTATTCGATTTGCCAGGATTTTGTTGAGAATTTTTGCATTTATTTCATTAAAGATATTGGCCTGAAGTTTTGCTATTTGGCTGTGTCTTTGCCTGGCTTTGGAATTAGTGTAATATTGGCCTCATAGAAAGAGTCTGGGAGAGCTCCCTCTTGTTCTATTTCTTGAAATAAGTTGAAGAGCAATGGTATTAGTTCTTCTTTTTTTTTTTTTAATATTTATTTATTTGCTTTAGTTGTACACAATGCAATGCATTTATGTTTACGTGGTGCTGAGGATCGAACCTGGGCCGTGCACATGCTAGGCAAGCACTCTACCACTGAGCCATAACCCCAGCCCGGTATTAGTTCTTCTTTGAAGGTCTTGTAGAACTCGGCTGTAAAGCCATCAGGCCCTGGGCTTTTTCTAGCTGGTAGTTTTTTGATGGCGTCTTCTATTTCCTCACTTGAAATTGATCTATTTAAATTGTGTATATCCTCCAGATCCAGTTTGGGCAATTCGTACGACTCTAGGAATCTGTCAATGTATTCAGTATTTTCTGTTTTATTAGAATACAAGTTTTCAAAGTAATTTCTAATTATTCTCTGTATATCTGAGGTGTTTGTTGTGATATATCCTTTTTCATCACGGATGTTAGTGATTTGAGTTTTTTCTCTCCTTCTTTTCGTTAGCATTGCTAAGGGTCTGTCTATTTTATTTATTTTTTCAAAGAACCAACTTCCAACTTTTAGTTTTGTCAATTCTTTGAATTGTTTCTTTAGTCTAAATTTCATTAATTTCAGCTCTGATTTTAATTATTTCCTGTCTTCTACTGCTCTTGGTATTGGTCTGTTCTTTTTTTTCTAGTGCTTTGAGGTGCAATGTTAAGTCATTTATTTGTTGGTTTTTTTTCCTTTTGAGGAATGAACTCAGTGCAATGAATTTTCCTCTAAATACTGCCTTCATAGTGTCCCAGAGATTTATATACGATGTATCTGTGTTCTCATTTAATCTCCTCCTTGATGTCTTCTTCAACCCCTTGTTCATTCAGTAAGATATTGTTTAGCTTTCAGTTGGAGTAATTTTTTTTATTTCTTGTTTTATCATTGATTTCCAATTTCATCCCATTATGGTCTGATAGAATGCAGGGAATTATCTCTGCTTTTTTATATTTGCTGAGGGTTGCCTTGTGACATAATATATGGTCTATTTTGGAGAAGGAGCCATGTGCTGCTGAGAAGAAAGTGTATTGCTTACTGAGGGATGAAATATCCTATATATGTCCGTTAGGTCTAAGTTATTAATTGTTTTAATGAGGTCTAACGTTTCTTTATTTAGCTTTTGTTTGGATGATCTATCCAGTGGTGATAGAGATGTGTTGAAGTCCCCTAGGATAACTATGTTGTGATCTATTTTACTCTTGAACTTGAGAAGGGTTTGTTTGATGAATGTAGGTGCTCCATTATTTGGGTCATATAGATTTATAATTGTTATATCTTGTTGATGAATAGTTCCCTTAATCAGTAAGAAATATCCATCTTTGTCCCTTTTGATTAGCTTTGGCTTGAAGTCTACCTTATTTGATATGAGAATGGAAACCCCTGCTTGCTTCCGTGGCCCATGTGAGTGGTAAGATTTTTCCCATGCTTTCACCTTCAGTCTATTGATGTCTTTTTCTATAAGATGGGTTTCTTGGAGACAGCATATTGTTGGGTCGTTTCTTTTAATCCAGTCTGACACTCTGTGTCTTTTGAATGGTGAATTTAGGCCATTAACATTCAAGGTTATTATTGAGATGTGATTCGTATTCCCATCCATTTTTATTTGTTTATGGTATTTAACTTGATTTGGTTTCTCCTCTGGTTGGTAATTCCTTTAGTTTAATATCTCCCTTTGTTGATTTTCATTGCTATTTTTCTTTTCTTCTTCATGGAGTATTTTGCCCAGGATGTTCAGAAGTGCTGGCTTTCGAGTTGCGAACTCTTTTAATTTTTGTTTTTCGTGGAAGGTTTTTATTTCATCTTCAAATCTAAAGCTTAATTTTGCTGGGTATAAGATTCTTCGTTGACATCCCTTTTCTTTCAGAGCTTGAAATATGTTATTCCAGGATCTTCTAGCTTTTAAGGTCTGGATTGAAAAATCTGAACATAGTCTAATTGGTTTCCCCCTGTATGTAATCTGCTTTCTTTCTCTTGTGGCTTTTAATATTCTCTCCTTGTTCAGTATAGTAGGCATTTTCATTATGATGTGCCTTGGTGTGGATCTGTTGTGATTTTGTACATTTGGTGTTCGGTAAGCCTCTTGGACTTGGTTTTCCCATTCATTCCTCAAGTTTGGAAAATTTTCTGCTATTATTTCATTGAATAAATTATTCATTCCTTTGGCTTGGAATTCTGCTCCTTCTTCCACCCCAATCACTCTTAAATTTGGTCTTTTTATGTTGTCCCAAATTTCTTGGATGTTTTGTTCTTGATTTTTGACCATTTGACCATTTTTACTGTGCTCTCTGCATTTTTTTCCAGATTGTATATTTTGTCTTCATTATCTGAGGTCCTTTCTTGCAGGTGGTCTAATCTATTGGTGATGTTTTCAATAGAGCATTTAATTTGGTTTATTGCTTCTTTCATTTCCAGAATTTCTGTTTGGTTTCTCTTTAGAACCTCTGTCTCTCTGTTGAGGTAGTCTTTTGCTTCTTGTATTTGTTTATGAAATTCTTTGTCAAAGTGATCTTTTACTACCTGAATTTGCTCTCTCACCTCCTTCTTGAATTCGTCTTTGAGCTCCATAATCATTTGGATTATGTATTTCCTGAATTCCTGTTCTGTCATTAGATCTACTGTGCTTGCCAAGGAATCTGCTAAGGAGGTATGTTGATTTGTTTGGGACATTTTCTTCCCTTGTTTTTTCATATTGCTTATGTGTCTTTTCTTTTAGCACTGTGGAACCTTGACTTTTTTTGTTTTTACCTTAAGGCCTAATGATGCTCTTGTTGTAGGATTCTATCAGCTCCCCTTATATATACTTTACACCTTAAAACCAGACATTTTTTTATATTCAGTTAATCACAGTTTGTTCACAATTTACAGAGTTAGAGAATTTAGATATTGCCTCCAATATATTCTGAGAGATTATAATGGGGTTTGTAATTTCAGATATTTGGTACAAAGGTGATATGTTTAAGAGGAAGGAAAGAGGATATTGCTTTCCCCCCCTTCGGGAGTGTAATACTAGAAATCTATGGAAGTAGTTCAATAGCAGAAGAGGGAGGAAAGGAATTGGAGTGTACAGTTAAGTGTGAAGACCGATATATATTTCAGCTAGACTTATGTAAACATTGAAAGAAATTAGAAAATGGCCAGGTAGTAAGAATTAATGAAAGAGAGAAGACAGGGTGAGTCAAAAAAGAGAGAGGAGACTATATAAAAGACCCTTTTGAAGTACTATTCAGATGCCCCAGTTTTAGGATTCCAAGTTGTTGTATACAACTTGTTTTCTTCTCTGTTGAGAATGTAGGGGCAGGGTGTAGATAAAAAAAGATGAGGAAATAAGGAATGGGAGACAAGAGGGAATGAAAATGGGAAAGGGGAAAAAAGAAGAGAAAAAAAAAGAAAAAAGAAAGAAGAAAACACAATACAACTATATGACAATGACATAAAAACGAAAAAAAAAAAAAAAAAAAAAAAAAACCCACAAGGTCAAATTCACAAGTCTCAATTAGGCAGCTTATTCTCTTACTCTCTCAGTTTGTTAAATTAGCTGTTTGGCAGATCTTCTCTGGCTGATGCGGAGAATTTGTGGGGGTCAGGTCTGCGTACCTGGTTATCGAGGAGTGATGCTGGAGATGGGTCTTTGTGTTGAGTCTACTTCCTGTGCTCTTCCTCAATTGAAGGGTCGCAGAGGGTCGTCACACTGGACTCCCGTTCCCGCTGTCTGTTGAAGGCCCTCCCAGTCGCGGGTTCCTCCTTGCCTGTTCACCGGTCTCCGGGCAGCTTTCTCTGGGGCTTTACTGCTGAGGGTCTCGTCCGGCCGAATTTGGATTTGAACTGGCGTTGTCATCCCGCGGTCTCCCGTGGTCTCCCAGCACTAATCCCGCCGGCTGTTTTGGCTGGCTTCACCCTGGCGGGCCGAGTGTGGTTGGGGTTGCAGTCGCAGCGCGGTCTCTCCGCTCTGGCTTTGTTCTGCACCGTCTGTGCTCTGCCCGGCGGTGTTGCAGAAGCCACGCGGCTCTAGCCGCTACAGACAGCTTGTCTCACTCTCTCCCAGGTCGCGGTATTCAAACCATCCAGGAGATGAGTATTTTCAGCCTATGTATATATGATGAAGGGCAATCTGCTTTGTTGGATTCTTTCCACGGAGCTGCCCTGAAGTGCTGCTTCCTCTAATCCGCCATCTTGGATCCCTCTCTGTTGCTTCTTAATACAGAAAGTTCTGTCTCACAAATGCAGAGAGGCACTCCAGCCTGCCTGGTGCTGGTTTTCAGCAGCTAACAGGGATAGTGGCTCAAGGCTGGCCGGGCTGCAGGGAAGCATGCTGCTGGTGCAAGCCCACACCCTGGTGTTCTTAGGGTCGTTCTCCACCCTCTTGATTCTTCAGGAGGACATGAGTATCTTAGATCTCATTTTTGATGGCAGAGTAGCTCATGAGAAGAATGACAGTAAGGCAGTCATTTTACTTAATTTTGCCAATTGTCATGAGACACACTGAGATCTTATTTGGAGTAAATCACATAGCAGTGTGCTCCACGGTGCTGCTCAGCCCAGTACATCCAGGCGCTCTGCAGATGCAGGGCTCTTTGCACACTTCCAAATTCCTGCCCTGAAGACAGGCCTGGATGCAGAGTGGACAGCAGCTACTCCATGTCTCTTCATTGAGCAACAGATGAATGGGTGGAGGTATAGACGTGTCAAGAATGGTTCTTATGTTTCTACTTAGGTTTCAGGACTTTTGACTGACTGTTCAAGGTGATAAGCTGAAAACCCTCCACTGATTTTCCTCTTGTGTTGACACAATTTAGATGGTGGCTGTGTGTGTCTTTGGTTTCTGTCTGCAAGTCACGTACTCTTTGCCTGTTCTTTCCAGTGTGTGGAAGAGATCCTTGGATACTTGAAGTCCTGCTTTAGCCGAGAACCCACAATGGCGACTGTTTGTGTTCAGCAGGTAAGAGTGTTGTTTCCTGCCTTTCTCAGTGGCCCTCCAGGCCCTGTGACCAAATATTGCTTCTTCCTTAGAAGCTGGTGCTGGATCAGCAGGAAGGGCTGGGTGGTCTGAGCTGTCACTCTTTGCTTGCTTATGCCAGGAGGGCATCCTCTCCCTCCATAGGAAGATGTGGGGGTCGGAGGACTTCAAGCTGTGCTGGACCCTTTGCTATCTTACACTTGTTCAGAATGCCCAGTCTCAGGGCACAGGGAATCCCCAGTGCTTAGGTGCTGGCAGCACTGCTCAAATTTCAGAGTTTTTCTTGGATTTGCTGCTCACAAGGGAGAGTCTTAACGTGTGGCTCATGCTTGATTGCGTCAAGTGTCAATGCTTCGTTTCTTTCACTGCAGCTGCTGAAGACTCTCTTTGGAACAAACTTAGCCTCCCAATTTGATGGCTTCTCCTCTAACCCCAGCAAATCTCAAGGCCGAGCACAGCGTCTTGGCTCCTCCAGCGTGAGGCCAGGCTTATATCATTACTGCTTCATGGCGCCCTACACCCACTTCACGCAGGCCTTAGCTGACGCCAGCCTGAGGAACATGGTGCAGGCAGAGCAGGAGCATGATGCCTCGGGGTGAGTCGTGGTGGGACTCTGTCACTGGTAGAAACACAAAAGATAAGCAGGGAGTACTTCTGTGTGGGCATTTAAAAATAAAAGTAAGTGGGGCTGGGGTTGTGGCTCAGCGGCAGAGCGCTCGCCTCGCACGTGCGCGGCCCGGGTTCGATCCTCAGCACCACGTAAACATAAATGCATTGCATTGTGTACAACTAAAGCAAATAAATAAATATTTAAAAAAATAAAATAAGATAAAAGTAAGTTCGTCAGCGTCTCCTCGCCATTCACTGTGTTCCAAAGAGTCTGTAATGCATGTCCATGCACAGATGAGTGAGGGCCACCCTTGTCTGCAGAAGAGCCTGGCCTCGCCCAGGGCTGGGGCGCAGGAGCCTGAGCAGGTGCCTGGGAAGCACCAGCTCTGCATTCCAGTGGTGCTCTGGCCAGACTGGGACATGCCTTGTCTTCACACAGGAGAGCTCGTTCTGCTTTCTAGACTCATAAGTGATGTGATGTTTTCCTTTGCACTAGTATGGCGTGTATGGTAGCACTTTGCCAGTCTGTAGTGAGTGCTGGAGTTCAGGTGTTTAAAGGTCATAGAAAAGTTTCAAATGTGTTACTTTGTGTTTTACAAACTATTTTAGCTTTTCTGTTGCTGTGACCAAAAGACCTGTTGAGAACAATTTAAAGGAGGAAACGTTTGTTTTGGGGCTCATAGTTCCAGAGGTCTCAGTGCATAGATGGCTGACTCCATTCTTTGGAGACTGATGTGAGGCAGAACACCATGGTAGAGGCTCACAGCTCAGGACTTCATTGCCAGCAAGCAGAAAGGGACCTTGCCTCGCCTTGGACAAGATAAAAGCCCAAAAAGTGATCCGCCTCCTTCAGCCATACCCTACCTGCCTCTAGTCACCACCCAATTAGTACATATCAGGGGGTTAATGCATCGAGTAGGTTGAGACTCTTGTAGCCCAATTATTTTACCTGTAAACTTTTTTGCATTATCTCAGTTGTGAACTTTTGCGGGGGACACCTCATATTGAAACCATAACATAGACTTTATGGTTGAAAATCTCATTTCACTTAAAATTACATTTGTCTTTTTTGATACCTAGAATACAAAAGGTATTCCTTTTTTTTTTTTTTTTTTTTTTGGTTGTGCTAGAGATTGGACCCAGGCCCTGTGCATGCTAGGCAAGCCTTCTACCACAGAGCTGCATCCTCAACCCCAGGTGTTTCTTAAACTACCATAATCATCAGCTGGTATTTGAGTTGCTACTCTCAAGTAGTACCAAAAATAGAATCTTTGATTTTTCCTTTGATAAATGTAGTGATCATACAATCATAACTAAGATACTCTATTTAAGTGCTTTATGTAATCGTGGGATGTAAGTAAGTGAGTGAATATGTGGCCAGGTGCTCGTGTTGCTGCTGTTTTGTTTTTGAGGTGGAGGGTTGTTGTGTTGCTCAGGTCCTGGCCTCCTGGGCTCAAGGGGTCCTCCTGCCTCAGCCCTCTGAGTAGCTGGGACTACAGTGTACCACCATGGCTGGCACTGTTACTGTCTTAATTTCAGATATATTTCTTTAAAAGAAAATCGTATAATCAGTGTAAATATTATAAAGCTTCCTCCCAGAAAGTCAAGTGTTGCTGTCTAAATCACTGGTCACCTCTTTCTGGTCCTCCTGGAGTTTGGCCTGAACATGGGTTACCTAGAGCAGAAGGCTCAGGCTTGAGAGCCTGCAGGTGGCACTTGGGGGCTGCCGGGCGGCTGCGACTCTGACTTGAGTCTCACTGTCTGCAACCCGTGCTGTCGCTGCACTGAGTGGCCGTTTGGTTCTCCTTTCTGATATGTTCTATGCCTTGTTCTCATTTTGCCAACTTGAAACTGGTTTTTAGTGAAGCATATTCCTGCCTTCCCTCTTCTCCAATTTGGCAGATGGTTTGATGTCCTCCAGAAGGTGTCCACCCAATTGAAGACAAACTTGACGAGCGTCACGAAGAACCGAGCAGATAAGGTAGATGGCGCCATAGCTGGTGAGAGGTCGTGGGCCCTCCCGTGAGCACAGGTGCTCTGGTGCCAGGAACAGCACCAGGCCGACTGCCCGAAGGTGCACCTGGAGCTCACTGGGCTCTCCTTTCTGGCAGAACGCCATCCACAGCCACATCCGTCTCTTCGAGCCTCTCGTTATCAAGGCTTTGAAGCAGTACACCACAACGACGTCCGTGCAGTTACAGAGGCAGGTTTTGGATTTGTTGGCACAGCTGGTTCAGCTTCGGGTCAATTATTGTCTTCTGGATTCAGATCAGGTTTGTGGCTTTTGTCTCTTGTCCTTGTACAGATCTAGATGAATGAAGGTTACCCTAGAAAGATGCTGGCATCTGTCTACCTGAGAGAAATGTGAGGTTTGGTCCTACCCCTGACACCAGTTTCTGCCTTTTGGCTATTCCACGGATCCAGAGTCAGAGGCCTGGGCCCTGCAGGCCACAGCAGGAGTGGGCACTCGCCCAGCTGCCCCGAGTCTGTGTCGAGCTCTGGTAGGAGCAGCCTTTGAAAATCTGCTGGAGGTTTCCCCATCCACTTACCTCCTCTTCTTCTCTCCAGAGTAGCTTTGAATTTCAATTGTAAGATATAATTAAGGTTTATTGTTTTGGGGGGCATTTTTGCAAAATCCAGAGACTTATTTTTTTTTTAATATAGTTGTAGTTTTTTAGTTGTAGATGGACACAATGGCTTTATGTTATTTATATTTATGTGGTGCTGAGAATCGAAACTGGTGCCTCACACGCACTAGGCTAATGCTGTACCACTGAGCCACAACCCCACCCCTCCACATACTTTTAAAAGCAAATTATCAATTATGGTCTACAGTTTCAAGCAATCTAAAAAGTTGGCTTGGCCCCTTAGGAAGGAATATAGTCTGCCAGGCTAGTAGCTGGGACCTGTGCCTGGCTCCTCTGTGGGGGCGGTGTGGCCTGCAGCTGCTCTGGGCATGAAGCTCAGGCCAGTTGTGTTCCTTGGTGATGCGTGAGGCAGCCTCTTTCTAAGCAAGGCTCGTGCCACCGCCTTCATTAAGTATGATTACCTTTAGGTCGTCACGATTGGTTGTTGTGGGCCCTGATCTTGGGCTGCTTTCCTGTGTGAGGCAGGAAATGTTCTGAGGTAGAATTGCTGTAGTTCTCCGTTTCCTTCTAGACATAGATATCCTTAGACCTTGTCGTCTGCATCATTCGCCTTATGGATCAGCTCCTGGGAAAAGCGAGGACACTCTTCTCACACACTGATCCTCACCTCAGGCTTGAGCCAGGCTCGTTTCCAATGAGAGGAGTCAGGCTGGAGGTTGGCTTTTATGCTGCTTCTTTGACGAAAGCTACCTGGAGAAAATTGGCCCATTGGACATTCCCTTTGGGGAGCTTCATTCATTTCCTCACTTAGTTTCCTCTGACACCGAGGCTGTGTGGGGAGAAGTGGGGACTGAGGAGGTTGGGGTGGCAGCAGGTGCTGAGAGAGCAGGGAGGAGGGAAGCCAGGACACCGCTTTGGTGTGTTCTGCTCAGAGCATGTCAAGGACTATAGTTGACGTTTTCTTTCTGATTTCCCATTTCTGACCCGGCTGAGGTAGAAGCTGATGTTCTCATGTGGCACTTAGGGACTGTGGCTTCTTTGGGGGCTGTCCTCAGTAGACAAGAAGTGACCAATGCAGAGCCTTGTTTGGGGAGATGGCTAAGATTGCGGTTGACTACGGGCCAAGGAGATGTTTGGCTGTTGCCGCCTTCCGTAGTCTCACGGGACTTGGCCCGAGATCTCGCGGGACTTGAGCGAGATTGCTGATCGGGTCTGTGCCATTTTGGTGGTGTGTGTGTGGTACGTGTTAAAGTCGTTGTTAGAGCCAGAGAGAAAAGTTACCAGAATAAAAAAGCTGTTTGTTTCCAGTTCGCCTCTGAACTTCTTCCCGTGACTTCGTTGCTCCAAGCGGCCATCGCTTCAGGCGGCAACAGACCAGTTCTCCTCTTCACAGACTTGTTAGACAGACTTGACAGCCTCGTCATATTTTTTCTGTAGTCATTCTATATGGATCCTCTTTTCAAAATAGAGTGATTTTTGTCACTCCCTTCTGTCACCCTGAAGTCTTCCTCTGATACCTAAACACTGAGAGGGGACAGCCTTCAGATTCTCAGCACCATGCTCCACATGTACGCGGACCTTGCCTTAGCGCTTCACCTGTGCCCAGCCCCTGCCTCACGCCAGTAGAGCTCTTTGTCGGCTACCCTCACTTGGTGGAGTTCTGTCTGTCTTTCCACAAGCTCTGGACTCCCCTTTGTTCTGTTGGCTTTGGTCACGCAGCGCCTTTCCTCCAGCTCTTAGGATCCGGTACAGGAACAGTTTTATGAACAAGAACTAGGCTGTGGAACCCAGTTCATAGTGATGGACGGGCAGCTGCTGAGTGTCTGTCCGGGGCTCTGAGGACAGAGGGTGTGAGTTCCATGCCTTGTCTGTGGGAGATTCCTGACAGGGCAGGAGGGCTGGGACAGCCGTACCACCTCTACTCTTCGGGTGGGCTGCCCTCTTGGCACTCAACACTGGATGCCATTAAGCATGGGCAAGAGGAAGATTTGGGGCGTTGTATTATAGGGAACGCCTTTTGCTTGCTGAGTTTGCCATTCACTGGAGCACACAGTCCTCCGGATGTGATTTTGGGTGAAATTTGGCATGTCCTGGAATTTGCCATTTGCTTTCCCAGTGCGATTTGCCTCGTTGTTCAGTGAACTTGTCTCTGAAGGGATTCCTGGAAATGTCCTGCAGTTACCTGAGCTACTTCAGAGTTGGTTAGAGGTCTTGATTACAAACAGGTTTATCTGTTGTCAGGAAACTAGTTCCAAATTTATGCAGATAACATAACGTGTTTTTTCTATATTAATCCTATTAATCATTATTAATTATTAATCCTATTATTGACGTGAAACTTATGTTCCTGCCCGTAGGTGTTCATTGGATTTGTACTGAAGCAGTTCGAGTACATTGAAGTGGGCCAGTTCAGGTAAGGAGTGTGTTGTCATTTAGAGTCCTGTCCTTGCTGTGGGCTGAAGTGCTGTCAGATGTCTTGCTGGGCCTTGCTTTTGATTTTTGCCTTCATGGAAGCCTGAGCAACATGCGGTGCGTTATTTCTCTTAAGATTTAGACAGGGCTTCTTGTGACTGCTAGGAGTTCTGCACCTGGCCGTCACACATGCTGTTTCCGTTTCACATCTCAAGGGTTTGCTGATGGCGACAGTTGCTCGTTTCTGACTGACGGAGCCCACCTTTTCTAATCCTAAACCAGCCTCTCCGGGGCAGCCACGCTGCGCGTCAGGACACGGGCTCCTCCAGTGGCTGCAGCTGTCCCCCTCCAGGCGTTAGGTGCAGTGCACCTGCCATGCCCGTTGGGCGTGTGGGCACAGGCACTGGAAAGTAAAGTGCTCTAGAGCTGGAGCACTGATAAGCAGACTTGTGAACAAAAGTGTGGAAGGAGAGTGTCCCAAGAGTCACCGAGGTCTAGAGAACCAGGTCTTGTCCTAATGATGTGGCACCTTGACGGTGGTTTGGGGCAGGTGGAGACCAGGTCATCCATGCTGCCAGGTGCCCTCTGCTTCACCCTCCTGGCCATCAAGCTGTCTGTGCGCTGGGCCAGGAAGCCAGTGCCACGGCAGGATTAACGAGGCTGCTGAGGCTGTTTAGCTCAATGTGTGCCTGTCTCAAAGCTGACTCTTGAGTTATTTTGTGTTGTTTATATTGATGATGTGTCTTAATTTTGATAAGAAATGTCTAAATGGATGTTTTTGTTTCCAGGGAATCAGAGGCAATTATTCCAAACATCTTTTTCTTCCTGGTGTTACTGTCTTACGAACGCTATCATTCAAAACAGATCATTGGAATTCCTAAAATCATTCAGCTCTGTGATGGCATCATGGCCAGTGGCAGGAAGGCTGTGACACATGGTAACAGGCCACACCTTTCCCTGTCTTCAGTGTCGTGACATGCCCGACCGTGTTAGTCTTCTTCCAACACTTGGAGCTGTGTGGATGCCAGCTCTGCTGCATGGGCCCTGTGTGTGAGAGCGTGTGGGCGGCATGTGCATGCATGTGCAGGCGACAGGTTCTTACAGGGGAGAGGGCACGTTCTTGTGTCTTAGGAGTCTAGAATCCACTTGTTGGGAAAACATAAGAAACAGTAAGATCATAAAAAACATACAGTCTGAATATAAATGCTCCTGTTTATTCATATGAAACTATTTTATTTTTTAAGTTTTAGTTGGACACAATACCTTTATTTATTTTTATTTTTATGTGGTACTGAGGATTGAACCTAGCACCTCACATGTGCTAGGTGAGCACTCTACTGCTGAGCCACAACCCCAGCCCCCAATTTTTCATTTTTTAACTTTTTATTTATTTAATTCTTTTTCAAGACTGGCAGTCACATTCAGGGCCTTAGGCATGCCAGGCAGTTGATCTACCAGTGACCTAAACTCCCAGTCCCACAAAATTTTAAAATCCACCTTGCAGTAAAAAGCAAATTTTTATTTCTTTTCCAGTAGTATTGAGGGTATAATTGGACCTTGGTTTCAGGGCTTCCTGTTTTGCTTAATTACCTTACTGGAGCTTAAATGACAGCCACAGCAAATGGCCAGCTGCTGGAGTGCAGTCCCCTCTAGGCTGTGTAAGAGGGCAGAGGTGTGCATTTAAGAATGCATTGTAGGGATTATAGCTCAGTTGGTAGAGTGCTTGTCTTCAATGTACAAGGCCTTGGGTTCGATCCCCAGCACTGGAAACAAACAAAAAAGAATGTATTGTAAATCGTTCTTTGAATTTTTAAACTAATCTGCTAGCATTTCCCTGTTAGCCTTTCCCTCCTTTACCAGGACTCTGTAGGCCTTTTCCCCCTTAACTCTTACTTTATTCATTTATTTATTTATTTTTGTGTGGTACTGAGGATTGAACCCAGTGCCTCACACATGCAAGGCAAGTGCTTTACCACTGAGCCACGACCCAGCCCTCTGTAGGCTTTTTTTTTTTTTTTAATTTTTTTTATTATTTATTTACTTATTCATCATGCACAAGTATAGTATCTTTTTACATACAACTGCTTGTATACAAAGTATATAAGTACCATTCAGATCTTCAATCATGCATTTAGGATAATGATATCCATCTCATTCAACCACCAGTTTTTTTCCAACCCCCTTGATGGGATTTATTCGAAGATGCTTGCAGGCCACTAGATGTGAAATGCTGCTGCCACATCCAGCCTTCTCCCCCTGCGGTGTCTGCAGAAGAGTGCAGACTGAGCAGTGCTGAGAGCAGGGCTGGGCTGCCCGCTCAGGCTCCACAGTAAGCTGATGCCCTGGGCCGTGGCTTCTCAAAGGCTTCAATTCAAGTCTCAGCAAAAGAAAGGCATGGCATTTGGGCCACTGGATTTAGTCGAACATGCAAATGTCAGATACAGGGAACTAAGGTGTTCTGGATGTGGAGGCTCTTTGGATGGAAAATCAGAGTCAGTGGCAGCTTAAACCTGTACTTTGTGCAGGGATGCTTGGTTACCTGGAGGAAGTTAGTAAGTGTGCCCGTGTGTGCATGTCACTAAGAGTGTACTGTGTGCCAATTATAGTAATTTCTTTTATAGCTTTTTTCTATAGACCAATCAATTTAGTTTGGTTCCTTTTCCAGCCCAAGATAACTAAGGGAAAAAAACTTTTATCTAATGAGATAGTTTCCATAGAAGGGTCTCATCATCTAATACTGTAACTATTCTGTAGGAAAAGTATTGGTCATCTTTTTAGGCAAATCGACTAGACCATACATGAGACCAAGGCTATTGCTGGTCTGGTTATTGGGAAAGCTCTTTTATATTTGGTACTAGAGATTGAGCCATGGGTGCTCTGCACTGAGCTGTACCCCTTTAGTGCTTTTTATTTTGAGACAGGTCTTGCTACGTTACTGAGGCTGGCCTCACATTTGCAACCTTCCTGCCTCAACCTCTTGAGTAGCTGACATGACAGGTGCATGCCACTGCTTCAAATTGACTTTTCAATTTAAGCTACCTTTTGTCAGAAGTGATGATGTATTAAAGGATCCCCCCACACTTTTTCTTTTCTCTTTCTTTCTTTCTTTGCAAAAGCTTTCACAAAACTCTCAGTGTTCATTCAGATAAAGAGCCCTGGTCTCCCTCAGTGGTATAATAATAATTTCACAACTCAGTGATGAAGCCAGGGCTTAATTCATTTCCTATCACAAACTAAGTACAGGCTAGGATTTTACTTACGTCTTGAAAATATTCTGGAGATGTTTAGACCTGTCTACCAAATGCAGTTTTCTCATGAGGCTTTATTAGCATGCTCTTCTGTGCCCACAGCCATCCCAGCTCTGCAGCCCATTGTCCACGACCTCTTTGTGTTGAGAGGAACAAATAAAGCCGATGCTGGGAAAGAGCTTGAAACTCAGAAGGAGGTGGTGGTGTCGATGCTGTTGCGACTCATCCAGTACCACCAGGTAAGAGGAATGTTGGGGACGTGGAAGGAAGTGCCCTGGGGTCCTGCATGTGTTGAATGGGGGCAGTGTCTCTCTACCAGGTTTGGGCTCTCTGGGCCCTGGGGAGAAGCCAGGATGGAGATGTGGTGGCCTTGTCTTTACCAAAACAAGGTCCAAGTATTAGTTGATTGCCAATCTCCATCACAGTGGTAGAATTCTAAAAAATGATATAAATCTCAAGTCTGAAATTATTTGAAGACTTTTTTTCTTTTATATACTGACTGGTAAGAGTCTTTCATTGAACTGATTTTCTGGTTTTGTTTTCTTTAAGGTGGAGCAAGAATTTCAAGACACTTTCAGGCAGCCCAAGTATAAAAAAATAAATCTAGCCTAATTTTTTTTTTAACTTGCACTGTTATGTAGGCCTTACTTATTTTGTCAGTTCTTTTGAGCTATATTTTGAATCCTTAGAAAGCCATAAACTTTTCTCATAGAAACAGTATTTTCTTTGTATACTCATGTTTTGGTCACTGTATGTAATACACAAGTACTTCATGCTTAACCAAGTCCCAAGTCCTGTGACTAAGACAAGAAGGAGAACAATGCAGAATGGCATGAGAGGCAGCAGCTGGCCTGGGCAGGCACAGCAGTGCCGCTGTGCTCTGGAGAGGGGCTTCCTAGCCTGCGAGCCTCACAGAGGACGGAGCGCACTCATGGCAGGAAAGGGATTAGATTCTTGTGTAACCTAAGTGCTGTCCTCAGAATAAGGCAGCTACGGAGATGGTTGGTCGGGAGGGCTTTCCAGAGATGGTCCCTGCGGTGGCTGTGTCTTTCTCTCTAGCAGCCTTGTTGTGTAACCAGGGGCAGCACATTTATGTAAAACCCCAGGTAGTAAGCTTGGGGGACGCTGGAGCTGAGGTGGTCTCGCCTGCAGCTGCTCGGCTCTGCTGCTGGAGCCTGTCGCACAGGAAGGCCAGAACTGGAGTCCCGCAGACCTCATCATAAGACAGGGTGGCCACCCGCCACAGACGTTACCAGTCACAGACGTCTCTGTTCTCTGTGTAGACACTCTCGCTCAGCCCTCTGTGGCTCTGGGGTGTCATGCAGGGATCCCCTGTGTGCGGAACCCAGAGTGGACTTGCTGTGTGGAGAGGCTGGGTCAGGCAGTGTTTGGGTTTTCCCACAGGCTGGTACAAGTTTGATGTTTCATTTTGTTCTTCTTCTCTGTGTAGTCTTATAAACCCCATAGAAGTAAGACTTCCAGTGAGTCCCCTGCACAGCAGGAACTCACACATGCCCTGAAGGGACCTGTTGAGTCTCCCCTTGCATTTTTTTTTTTTTTATGGTTCCCCCACGTTCACGTGCCACAGGTGAGGATGTGATGGCTTCCTCGATCCTTAACCAAGAGCCCATCTTCTTGGGACCTGGACTCGTCCGGCTGAACCGGGGCCAGGTGGGGGATGAGCAAGTGAAAACGAAGGGTGCGGGGCTGCGACGCTTGCTGACTGTGCGCGCTCTTGCAGGTGCTGGAGATGTTCATCCTCGTTCTGCAGCAGTGCCACAAGGAGAACGAGGACAAGTGGAAACGGCTGTCCCGGCAGGTGGCCGACATCATCCTGCCCATGTTAGCCAAGCAGCAGGTCAGTCCACTACCCAGCTTGCTGTTGCTCAGCGGTCGCAGCCTGTTGAAAGGGGATTGGTGATCATCTTTCCATCAAACTGTGATGGAGTCATGCTTTGGTAGTAGTCCTCAGAGCTTGTCTCAGAGCATGACTTCTTTTATTTTCACGGTGATCCTCTCAGGTTGGGATTGACTTCCCACTTTACAAGTGGGGAAATCAGGGCTCAGAGGGGCTGTTGAGGCTTTCTAACATCACACAGCTAAGAGTGCTGGGGCTGGGCTTGGGCCAGGTCTGACCAAAACTAGGTTTCTGAGGATGTGGCTCAGCGGTAACACACTTGCCTGGCATGTGTGAGGCACTGGGTTCGATTCTCAGCGCCACGTATAAATAAATGTGTATCAACAACTAAAAAAATATATATGTTAAACAAAAAACAAAGCTGGTTTTTTTTGTTGTTGTTGTTTGTTTTTAAATACTGTCTCTTTCATTTCAATCTTTGGCTTTTTGGGATCTCCACTTCATCTCTTATAAAGGAACGTGATCATCCATCATTTAGTCAGAGTTCCTGCCGTTGAGTGGTGTGACTGGTTGTTTGCACAGTGCCCAGAAGGGAGGGTCTGGTGTGCCACGTCACATGGAGCCACAGCCCTCGGTGTCCAGGAACAGTGAGCCCTGTGCCCCTTGCAGCAGTGACCCGGGTGGGCTTCGGGGACTGCTGCGGATGAAGGTCCCACACTGCCTGGTGGAGCCCTGGCCTGCGATTTGGGCTCTGGCTTTATTCTGTGGCACTGGTGACTGAACCCAGGCTTGCTCTACAGCTGGACTCCATCCCCAGCATTTTTTATTTTTCATTTTGAGAGATGGTGTTGCTGAGTTGCTGAGGCTGGCCTTGAACTGGCCATCCTCCTACCCAGTCTCCTGAGTAGCTGGGCCTACAGGTGTGCACCACCACACTCCGCTCATGCTGAGTTTTGAGTGGGGTCAGCAGATGGGTGTTTGTCCACCTTGTTCATCCACACTGAACAAGTGCTCTTAAGTAGCAAGTAGCTGCTCGCGGTTTGGGCATTCGATAAAAGCAGTCTGACTGCATGAATGGTTACTGTCTTCCTAACTTCACCTCATTGTGATTTCCTGGTGGACCTGTTATTCCAAGATCACTTGGACAGGAGGAGTCTTGGCTTTTAGTGGGATCGACAGACAGGTTGAAGTGATCAGGGACTCCACGCCCATATGTAGGTCCTTTCAGAGCGATGCTCTGGTAGTTCTTTTCTGTTCTCTTACCTATGTACACAATTTGAGAAGACAGAAATAGAAGGCCTAAGTGCATAGTAAGTGCTTGGCTTCACTTCTGCTTCTGTGGATGTTGTGAAACTGAAATTCTGGGCACGGTACCTGTGGGTAGCTTGCACACATGCAGGTTACATTCAGAAGTGTTGCTAGGCAATATTGCAGGTACCAGCAGTAGGTAGTTCAGTGAACAAAGTAAGTGGAAAAGCTTACCTACCAGGTGATGTTTCCATGTGCAGGAAGGAAGGGGGTGATTCTAGCAGAGGCCTGGGAGGGAGTGTTCTAAGCAGAGCAAACAGCAGTGCAAAGACCCTGAGGTGGGAATATCCTGTTAGGGTTCAAAAGACTAGCCTGGTGGAGCAGCCACAGGAAGAAGGAAGGGTGGGAGGACCTGGAGGGGAAGGCCAGCTTAGTAGACGTTGGGAACCCTTTAGAGGGCTTGGTGCAAGGGAGCAATGTGGTGTGATTTGAGTTTTCCCAGATCAGACTCAAGGGGAGGTAAGAGCTGAGCAGGAGGCTCACGTGAGGCCCTGTGGTGCAGGGGTACCTGTTGACAGAGTGTGCAGGTAGAACCAGCAAGGTTTGCTGGTGGCTTAGCCATGGGACTTGTGGAAGAAAGGTTTCAGGGCAGCAAGGGTGCTACCACAGTTGAGGCAGAGAGAGTGGGGACAGTGTCCCTGGGAGATCAGAGCCTGGCATGGATGTGGTCAGCCACTGCACCTGGTGGGGGTGAGACTGTTGTCTGAAAGCGAGTCTGGAGCTGTTGAGAGCGAGCCAGACAGTAACATCTGAGACTGCATGAGGTCACAGTGGACTGAGCCCAGGTGGAGAGGCCAAGATGCCCAATGCCAAGCCCACTGAGTCCAGCTCAGAAGTGAGGGATGAGTGGAGGTGCTGTTGGGGGACAGGAAGGACAGCCACTGTTGGTTGGGGTGGGGGGAGGCAGGCACAGTGTTACTAAAGCCAAGTTTAAAAAGGCATTTCACAGAGGAGGCAGGGGTCAGCTGTGGGTACCCTGAGAACTCAACTGGGCTTGGCAGCACCAGGGGCACTGGCGGGCAGTCTTAATGGAGTGTTTAGAGCCAAATTGTGACAGGAGTGTGTTGCGAAAAGACAGGAAGAGAGAAATTGGAAAGAGATTCTTTGGAAGAGGGAATGGAGAGGTGGTGTAGTACACAGGAGGAGAGGGGTCGGTGGGAGTTTCTGCTCACAGAAAAGAGGGTCTGTTTATACAGTAGGGCAGAAGCAAATAGAAGTCACGGGGGACAGACAGAACGTTGCCCTCACAGTGTCCTTAAGCAGAAGGCAGGGTCAGGCTCAGCTCTGAGAGTGGCAGGTGGTCTTTGCTGTGGGTGTGGCGTGCCTTTACAGACTGTCGAGAGGGAGAGGGCGGGCGGAGGTGGTGGCACTTGTCAGGTCCAGGCTAGGGGGAGGTGTGGCGCTCAGAAGCTCCTCAGTTTCCTTATCCTCGAGTGCGGCTCAGTTCTGCAAGGAGGCAAGTCCCCCATCTCTTTGCAGTTACTGAGGTGTGTACACCTCAGTACTAATAAAAATGGGAAGCAGAGTGCCCAGCGGGAGGGCATGGTTGAACACGTTGTGGCACAGACTTGGTTGGAATATTTTGTATCTATTAAAAGTAATATTAGGGGGGCTGGGGTTGTGGCTCAGTGGTAGAGCGCTCGCCTAGCACGTGCGCGGCCCGGGTTCGATCCTCAGCACCACATACAAATAAACACATTGTGTACAACTAAAGCAAATAAATAAATATTTAAAAAAAAAAAAAAGTAATATTAGGGGCTGGAGTTGTAGTTCAAGCGGTACAATGCTTGCCTCGCACATGTGAGGCACTGGGTGTGATCCTCAGCACCGCATAAAAATAAATAAATAAATAAATAAATAAAGGTATTATGTCTGTCTATAACTAAAATTTAAAAAAATTTAAAATAAAGTGTTGGTTTGTACAACCAGTTGCCTTGGGAGTCCCATTCTATTGTAGAATGAGCAAAATAGTCACATGCTTGACAGTTTCTCAAAGCAAACAGCCACCTCCCCAGGTGGGCAGCCTAGGGGCTGGCAAAAGTTAAGAGAGGGCCGGGCGCGGTGGCGCACGTCTGTAATTGCAGCACTTGGGAGGCTGAGGCAGGAGGATCGAGAGTTCAAAGCCAGCCTCAGCAATGGCCAGGCACTTAGCAACTCAGTGAGACCCTGTCTCTAATAAGATGCAAAAAAGGGCTGGGGATGTGGCCCAGTGGTTGAGTGCCCCTGAGTTCAATCCTCGGTACCAAAAAAAAAACAAAAAAAAACCTTAAGAGTGCTGCCCCTGGGGCTGGGGTTGTGGCTCAGCAGTAGAGAGCTTGCCTCGCATGTGCGAGGCACTGGGTTTGATCTTCAGCACCACATAGAAATATAATAAAGATATTGTGTTCAACTACAACTTTAAAAAGACAACAGAAAGGCTACCCAGTATGTGCCAGCGTGTTACCAACTGGCAGGGTGGGGTGGGGCACCAGCAAAGCGGGAAGGGAGCAGGAGCGGCACGTGGCCTCCCAGCTCTCTGAGAAGGGGTACACGGAGCCTGGTTCCAAGGGGTACATGGAGCCTGGTTCCCAGAACACTGATGCCAGTCGCATCTGGGTGGTCGGTTCCAGGTGACTCTTTTCATGCTTTTGTACATTTGATCCTTTTACGGAAGCATGTGTCACTTACCTAGAAAACCTAAGCAGTGTTTGTACTGCGGAGAGAACGCAGTGCTGTCCTGAGAGTGCCCGCTTCACTGCTGACCTTCCAGTGCTGTACTGGGAGGGTGGCGACCGCAGGTGGTGAGGAAGGCGGGCCCTGGAGACGCAGGTCTGATGCTGGTGGACCTGCATCTCTTGCTGGCTTACGTGGAAACGTCTGTGCTGTTTGATTCCACAGATGCACATCGACTCTCACGAAGCGCTTGGGGTGTTAAATACTGTATTTGAGATTTTGGCCCCTTCCTCCCTCCGCCCTGTGGACATGCTTCTGCGGAGCATGTTTGTCACTCCAAGCACCATGGTGAGTTGCCTGATCCACCTGCAGGGCAGGGCCAGCCACAGGCCTGCTGTGGGTAGCGGGCAGAGCTCGATTTCGCTCTTTGCCAGGTCCCAGCTGCCACTGGTACGGCTTCTCTGGGACCACGCTGGGAGAACCAGTGGGGTGGGGATTTGTTGGTGGAGTAAAATCAGGGTGATTTTCTTTCATGAAATGGGCAATCAGGGAAACCTTTTCTTTATTCTTTCTTTCTCTAGCTAAAATCTGTTTATTCTCTCTTTGAGGCGGCTGTGAGCACCGTCCAGCTCTGGATATCTGGAATCCTGGCCATTCTGAGGGTTCTGATTTCCCAGTCAACTGAAGACATCGTCCTTTCTCGCATTCAGGAGCTATCCTTCTCGCCATTCCTGATCTCCTGTCCAGTCATCAGCAGACTGAGAGACGGGGACAGGACGTCAACACCAGAAGAACACAGCGAAGGGAAGCAAATGAAGCATCTGCCAGAAGAAACATTCTCAAGGTACGCTCTCTGTCTGAACCTGCGAGTGCCCCTGTCTTCTGGGAAGCCGTGTGCTGTCTCATGGCCAGTACGTCTGGAACAGTTGCCAGTCTCCCGTGCTCTGTGAGCTGGGTGGGGAAGTGTGTGTGTGTGTGTGTGTGTGTGTGTGTGTGTGTGTGTGTTTTGAATCCAGTCTGCCTTGGCGTGGCCCTTGCTTTGCACATCTTTTAAGGTCATGTCGTGTTTTGTCTTCATGCTCCTTAGGTCCCTGTGCTTAGGTACTAAGGGGTGCATTGTCTGCAGCGAAATTAATAACCTACGGAAAGTTCTCTAAGTAGGTCTTCTGTTCAGTCTCACTGTGTGCTGCAGTTCTTGCTAACCTTCCGGCTGTAATGGGAGGATGGTGATGGCAGATGATAAGGAAGACGTGCTGACCACTGTCAATGGCAGACTCACCCTGCTTGGGACCGCGCTACTGTGTTCCATCAGTGCGGTCCTTTCTTGCCTCCTCAAGGGCAGTGGGCGCGATCCCGGTGGCCGTCCATGCTGCTGCACTGGATGAGCATCCACCCGCCCCGGGAGTGCTCACTGAGTCCAGGTGCCCCTGCAGATGTGCTCAGGTGGCCCAGACAAGTGGAGGCCACCCCTGGAGACCTACACAGCACCTGTTTGTTCGCAGCCTCAACAGGCGGCTCTGCCGCTGTTAAATTGAAGCAAGTGGCCAAAATGGATGATACGTTATATTCTTGTCACAGATTATCAGCTTTAATTTGGTAGCACTTCATAGTTTACAAAGGTTTTTAAAAATATACATCATTTTATCCTGACAGTCCTTTGCAGGTGGTATTATTACTCCATTTCTTAAGTGAGGAAGGCGGTCTGCAGAGAGGCAGTGACTTCATCCGCAGCCATGATATTGAACTTTTGGCTTGCACTTTGTTCGGAGTGCTGTACCCGCATCTTTACTGCACCTGCATTTATTGTGTTATTTTATGTATTTCGCTTGAGTGCTCTGTGGATAGTCATCTGATTCACTGTCCTCCTCTTCCCTTTCTCTGAAGGTTTCTGTTACAACTGGTTGGTATTCTCCTCGAGGACATTGTTACGAAACAGCCCAAAGTGGAAATGAGTGAACAGCAACATACTTTTTATTGCCAAGAACTAGGCACACTGCTGATGTGTCTGATTCACATCTTCAAGTCTGGTACGTGGTCCAGAGGTCTTGGTGGTGTTTACTGGGTGCTCTCCTGAACACTGTGCTCCGGGGTGCAGGGACCATGCTGCCCAGTGGGAACCTTGGGAAAATGCTTTGTTGGTGGCAAGAGCAGACCTGTTACTGTGTGGGTCCCCCTTGGATAGAGGCCCCAGAGAATGGAAAGCAGAGTGGTTAGAAGGTGTTTGTGAGAGTGTTCGTCATTCACGGGAGCTTGAGTGTGCAAGCAGCTCTGCTGTCCTCTGGCAGGCTGGCTACTGGATGAGCAGAATGTATAAAATACATACAATGAAATATTTTTCAAGCTGAAAAAGGAAGGAGATTCCAATAAATGCTGCAGCCATGGGTCACGTTTGAGGTCATTGTGCTGAGTAAAATAAACCACACTCAAAAGGACGAGTGTGGATCCACTTACATGAGCTACTCAGGAGCCCGACTCAGAGATGGGATGTAGAATGGGAGCTTGTGGAGGCTGGAGGGCGATGGGCGTGGCGGGCTTCGGTTCTACAGAATGAGAAGAGTCACGGAGAGGGACGGTGGAGATGGTTGTAGAATATTGTGAAAGTATTCTATACCAGCTTTATGTACTTAGAAATGGTCTAAGTAGAACATTCTATTAAAAATGGGGAAGTAACCTAAGGGCCTCTTGCTGTCTTAAGGTGTTTTCACCTTTACAAATGATTGTGAATTAAAAAATGAGAGGGAACCCCAGAGAGTGAATCACGGGTGCTCTACGTGCAGCAGACCTAGGAACACCCAGGCCAGGGTGGAGCCAGGGAGGAGTGCGAGACACGAGCCTGCTTCAGGGGGAGCTGCGGGAAGCGGGGTGACTGGCACAGTGCAAGGATGAAGAAAGGAGGACCAACAGCCCCCCACATTCGAGGTTCTCCTCTCAGTGGCCAGGGCTCACGGAACGCAGCAGCCCCGGACTTTTTGGCTCTGTTGGGAGCTGTATTCCATAGTGTAAAGGTTGTCGTGACTTTCACCTGTGGAGTCAAGGCATGAGTGAAACACTGAGGACTATATTACTTAAGGACAGAGTGAGCACGCTTTTAGTTCTGACAAAAAGAAGAAGAAAACTAAGCAAGTTAATTTGGGAAACGAGTGGTAGAACATTAGGTGTCGGGGTGGAAGGGGCGCAACAGTCTCATCTTGCATTGTTGGGCTATGTGATAATGTCTAGAGTTGACAGAACAAAAAATAGACTACAAAGGAATCCAAATAGATGTGAAAATATAACTCAGATTGGTAGGAGGCAGCTCACGGGAGCTAAGTTTCCTCGTTATCAGGGCAGAGTTAACAGGTAATGTCCAAGGTTGTCTGAAGTTGTAAATCACAACAAAACATGGCGTGGTTTCTGTATTCAGCAGTCTTTCAGTTTCAGGGGTAAGACTCCAGCCCAAACCAGAGCAAGGAAAGGAGCTTACGGGCCTGAGTGCCTGGCACACGCAGACAGAGCCCCCGCGTCTGGTGGTCTCGCCCCGCGGTCTATGTGGTGTTTCTGCAGCTCTGCTTCTGTGTTGGCTTTGTCTTCAGCGGACTCCTTTGATGTGCAGGAGCATGGTCTCTGCGGTTCTGGTCTTAGCCCCTGAATTATGTGTGTGACTGGCCCTGTGTGACTTGTGTGGATGACAGTGAACCTCTGGGTCCTCCAGCCAGCCTGGGCCCCGTGAGATGTCGGGTGGCATTCCTTAGAGGGTGGGTCTTACTGTGTGTTGCAGTATTGTCCAGTGGAACGCTCTAGCAAAGGTGAGTGTGTCGTGTCTACATGAGTGTTGTTGGGTACCAGAGATGCAGCCCGTGTGCTGGAGGCATGTATTTTTAAATTTTATTTAATTTTGATTGACTTATATTTAAGCAGCTCTCTCTCAGGCAGCATAGGAGTTCTGAGAGTGCTCCCCGGGATGAGCTCTGGCTCTGTCAGGGTGCCTGCCCTCGCTCGAGTGTCTTTGGACATTGCTTAACTGGTCCAACATTGCAAATAAGGTGTGCCTGTGTGTGTGAATGTTTCCTGTCTCCTTGTTTAGTACGATTGCATTTCTCTTAAAGACACTAGGTGGCATACTTACTGTATTTAGTTGATGGAGAGGTGGGGCTGAAATACATCATCTTTTACTTTAATAAAAACATGGTGCAGTTAGCATATAAAATTGGGATTCATGGTTTTGCATTGCTTTTAAAAAGACACTGTATTCCACCCATTCACTGAAAATTGAGACCCTTAAATTTGTCATTTCAGTCATTTTTAAAAAATTTTTCATTTGTTCTTTTTAGTTATACATGACAATAGAATGTATTTTGACATATCTTACATACATGAAGCATAACTTACCATTTTTGTGTTTGTACATGATGTGGAGTTACACTGGTCACGATTTATTCTACTGTCTTTCCCATTCCCTTCCCTGTTTTCTCTCCCAGTTCTATCCTGTCCAATCGAGTGATTCAGTCATTATTTCTTAAAAGAGGAACTAGTCTAAAGAGTGGCTCTGACCACTAGTTTTCTGCTATTCCTCTTGCTGGGGGAGGGGGAATTTATCCCAAACTTATTTAACCTTATTTCAGATTCAATCCAGTATCATAAGAATAGCCAAGGAAGATACTGTTCTGGTTTAAAAATTAGGAGTAACCAATATCCTTCTCTTTAGCTCCAGGATAGACCAATTTAGAAACAGAAGGTGGGGGCCCGAGGCATGGGCCCGAGGCATGGGGGTGGAGTTCAGTCAGCCCCCTTGTCCACAGTTCTGTACCCACAGGTTCAACCAACTGCCATTGAAAATACTTGGGGAAAAATACTTTTCTTGTTATATTATTCTGTGAGTTATGCTGCATAACACCTATTTACATAGCATCTATATTGTATTAGGTTTTGTGAGTAATACACTCACAAGATGATTTAAAATGTGTGGGAGGATGTTAGGCTATATGAAAATTCTGCACCATTTTATACGAGGGACTTGAGGTTCTGCAGGTTTTGATATACATGGTGGTTGATGGGGAGGTGTCCTGGAACCAATCCCTGCAGGTACTAAGGGACACCTGTACCTGTTTTGACTGTTGTCTATGTGGTTGGATTAAAGAGCTCTTGCCTGTGGCCTCATAAAGCTTCCTAGCTTTGCCAGCCATGAATTCTAAGTCCACATCTCTGTCCCTTCCCCACGTGCCTTCTAAACACTCATCCAGTCAGGAGCAACAGAAATTGATGCCTCCCTCCTCTTTGAGTCCAGGTCGTGGGCGGTGGAGACCTGCTGAGCACGAGGGGCAGGATGTGGGTGCTGCATGCCCACCTTCCTTCTGGGCAGAGGTGGGCAGGTGGGTGGGAGTTCTTCTCTGCTACTTTCAAAAGAGCCAGTATTTCTATTCTATGGCCAAGTGGGGGTAATTGGAAGAAAGAGAAAAATGGTTTTTTCTACCATGCTTGGGTAAGGGTGAGGGCTGGTTAGTGTTCGTGGTGGAACTGGAAGTTCTCCACTGCTGTGGTGGGCGGGTTCTGCTCAGGTGGCAGGTCTCTGAAGCCGTTTCTTCTCCACGACCATTGAGTGCCAGGTTGCAGCTCTTAATGGCAGGCCACGCCTTCAGTGTCGCAGCAGACTTCTCAGTTCACCACCAATTTCTTCTTTCTGTGTTTTTTAAAATATGTTTTTTAGTTGTGGATGGACACAGTATCTTTATTTTTATGTGGTGCTGAGGATCAAACCCAGTGCCTCACACATGCAAGGCAGGTGCTCTACCACTGAGCTACAGCCCCAGCCCTTTTTCTGTGTTCTTGTCTCGCAAATTGAAAGAATGAAATCCACAGACAAGGATTAGTGAGTGTGAGAATAGGGTTTATTCAGGTGTGAATGGAATCAGAGCTCCTGCAGGGTGAGAGGGGACCCAACCGGGGCTGCCGCTTGGGTGTGCTGGTCTGGGGGTTTATCTACACTTGGTCAGTGCTATTGGTCCAAACTCATGCTACACAGTTTGGAAAAGCACTAGTTTAACCAATAGGTTAAAATCCATGCTAGTCAGGTTTTAGAAAAGGCACTAATGCTATTGGTTAACCCTTGAGTCTTAACTTCCATTCAGGTCCCTCCCACTTCCGCTTGCCTGCAGTCCCAGCTTCCATGGAGGTTGAGGTTATCGGATCCTGGAGGGACCGTGGGGAGGAGGGGCTGCCTCAGGACGACAGGTCAGGGTACCCTGGGTTGTCCCAGGCCTGGCTGGCTGTGCCTCAGGCCATGCCAGCATGGCATGTTCTGTGTGGGTGTGCCCATGCTTGCTGCCCGTGCTCCAGCCTACCCAGGTTATGGCTCTCTGCTTCTCTGCAGGGATTGGTGGGCTGGCCGTGCGGTTTGGTAGCCAGGGATCCACATCAGTAGCACCAGGAGTGGTAGAGTTCTCAAACATGTGGTACCATTCATCTCAGAAATATTTTCACTTCCTTCTGATGAGGAGGGAACTGTTCTAACAGGCTTTTGTGAAGCCAAGAATGAAAACCAAAGAAGGACTTCTCTTCATTGTCCTTTGCGTTGGGACGGGCTGCTGCCTGGTTGGTGATGGTCAGCATCGCGGCTCGTACTTGCAGCTAGAGGAGACGATACCAGTGTGTCCGTGTTAGAGCTGAGGAAGCAGCTCAGGTCCTAAGCAGTGGACCCAGGACTCCACTGAACTCCACAGACCTCCTCTCCCCTCTTGAGGAGACTCACCTCCAACTGCTGTCTCCGTTGTGTCCCTCGGTGTCTTCTGCTAGCTCCCAGCACAGGGCTGGGGAATCCATGCAGTGCCACCAGCCGCTCCGCTGACCTGGGCCGCCTCAGTGCCCTCAGCCTTTTTCTCTTCTCCTGGGTCCCTCCCAGCTTCCCTCACCTGCCCTGTGCCAGCTTCTTGGCCCACAGGCTCTGCCCTCTTATCTATCTCAGATAGCTGGTCACCACTGCTCCCAACAGCAGGAAGGGAAGCTCTGCTGGGAAGCACCGAGGTCTGTCCCGTCCGTCCTCAGTGATGGAGGACGCATCACCATTCAGTGGCTTCACACAGTGGAAGTCTGCGAGTGTCCCTGGCAAACAGTTCTTCCCTCCGAGAGGGGACTCAGGCGCCCAGGCTGCTGCCTGTGGTTCTGCTGTTCCCAGGATGCAGCAGTCTGCCTGATGGGGTAGTGCAGAGGGAGGGTGGAGAGGGCCTTGTCACCACAGACCAAAAGTGACCTGTGTCCCTTTTGCTTCTGTTGCTCTGGCAGTGGCTGGTCACAGTCCCCATGTTCTACAAGGAGGCTGGGAAATGTCTTCTTGCCTGGGTAACTGCTTCCCAGCCTGGGAACCAGAGGGTGGGAGCAGCTGGTTTCTAAGATGAGGAAGTCAGGGAAACCCCGGGGAGGGAAGGGGACAGGGCAGTGTCACACAGGGCCAGTGGGCACTTCAGTCGGAGCTTTCCAGGAGTCTGCCCTCCTGGCACGTCCTGTACCCCTCTAGACCTCACCTCCCCAGCAAAGTCACCCACTGTTTGCAGAGAGGAAACGGGTCCTCCTGGCGAGTGGGTGTCTGGCCCTCCTCCTCTTTGCCTCCAGCCTGCCGCCCTTTTCCATCTCTCCTGCAGAGAAGGGGGGACCCCTTGGTCCTGTCCTGGGGCAGCCTGTTCTTCTGCCCTCTTCCTCATCCTCTCTCGCATTTGCTTCCCCACCCTCACATCCTCTGGTTAGCCTCGGGTTCTCCTTCACATGCTCATTGGGTAGATAGCCTCTGTGCGTTCGTTGCAGCAAGCCCAGGAAAGTCGTCCCTCTGCCTCGCCCGCAGGCTCAGATAACCCAGTCCCACACCACCCACGAGGGGCTCTTTTTGCCATGCGTTCTCAATCGCTGGTCTCCCCTTCTTTTCACTGTACAACTTTCAAAAAAGGGCGGAAAAAGTCTCAGAAGTTTATTCTGCAGTCATTTCCCTCTTGGTTCATGTCTATGGCAGTGTCTCTTGCCCTCTTTTTTATTTTAAATGTGTGTGTGTGTGTGTGTGTGTGTGTGTGTGTGTGTGTGTGTGTGTGTGTTGGTACTAAGGATTAAATCCAGGGTTGGTTGCTTTACTGCTGAGCAACATCCTCCAGCACCCCCCCTTTTTTAAAAATATGTATTTATTTGCTTTAGTTGTGCACAATGCATTTATTTTTACGTGGTGCTGAGGATCGGACCAGGGCTGCACACATGTTAGACGAGTGCTCTACTGCTGAGCCACAACCCCAACCCCCACCCCAGCCCTTTTTATTTTGAGACAGGGTCTCTCGCCTAGTTGCTTAGGGCCTCACTAATCTGCTGAAGCTGACCTCAAACTTGTGATCCTCCTTCCTCAGCCTCCCAAACTATTGGGATCATAAGCACGTGCCCCTGTGCCTGGCTCCCTTTCCCTCTTAAGCAGAAAACAAGCTGTGTCCCTTCCTGAGTCCTCGGGGACTCTGGAACCACCTCTTTCTTCTAAAGCTTTTCATGGCTCAGCTTCCTCTGTTGTCTTCTCTCTTAATTGCTGTGTCTCCTGGGTTCCTTCCCTTGCCTTGTTCTCCCTTCTCTGCCCCTTGCTCCTGCTCCTTGGTGGACGGGTCACTGCGTGCATGGATGACTTCTTCCTTGCCCATGTGGTCCAGTCATTGGCCTGTTCTCCTCTCCATGCCACTTCTAGACGTGGGGCTTGACTGCTGAGCCTTGACCACATCTCTGGCATAACCACCTTCCTCCAGGCATCCTCTCCCTGTTCACTAGCTCCACGTTTAACTCGAGGATTGTCCAAACCCCAGCTTTAGCGGCAGCTCCTCCCTTGCCTGGTGAGCCTGATCTCACCACCTTCCTCTCTGGCGTGGGGGCCCTGCCCCTGGACAGTCCCTCTCTTCTTCATCTGAACTCCTCTGACCGTGCTCACAGCATGGGCAGCAGCCACAGCCCCTGCAGGTGCCAGGCCACCCAGAGACGGGTGGAGCCTGCTCTGCTGCTCAGTCGCTCTGTCCTGCTCTCGTCCACTCTTGGCCTTTGTTCTGTGCTCTGTGCCCTGGACCTGTGTGCCATGTCAC
Source organism: Tamias sibiricus (assembly GCA_025594165.1). Taxonomy (NCBI): domain Eukaryota; kingdom Metazoa; phylum Chordata; class Mammalia; order Rodentia; family Sciuridae; genus Tamias; species Tamias sibiricus. The sequence continues at coordinate 2,518,694 of CM046665.1, forward strand.
TTGTGTCCCATACAGTGATGGCGGGCCACAGGGAGGGAAGGGGCCAGGCCTAGGCACGACAGAGTGGCCAGTGCTGACTGAGAAGCAGTGCGAGAAACCTGGGCGCCGTGAGGGGCTGCTGCCTGGCGAGCGCCAGGGCCTCCGTGCTGTGCGGCTGCTTTGTCTCAGCGGTGCGTCGAGTGGATCGTGAAGTGACCAGAAGGCTCTAGTCTCTGCCTGTGTTAGGGCCTTTTCACATTTGGGATGTGCTGAACTTTAAGATGGGATTTTGACTTCATCGGTGAAGCCAGGAGATCCGGCAGTGGGGCAGAACGAAGCCCTGCCCCTCCCTTGTTCCTGGTGCCACCTCACCTCCTGCCTCTCCCCCACTGTGCTTGGCCCTGCGTGTGTGTCCATCCTTGGGCGAGGCTCTGCCAGGTGAGCTGACGCCAGTGTCTAGCCAAAGGAGGGGTCGCGAGGCCAGTGCTTCCTAGAGGGAGGGCTGCCATGCCTCCCCTGGCCTGGGCCTGTGTGCAGTGTGCAGGGCTGGGACTGGAGGCTTGGCGTGCTCACTCCCTGGGTGTCTGGGGTCAGCACAGAGGGTCAGAGCTTGCCATGTTGCCCCACCTGGCCTCTTGTGGGTTTTGTTTCCTCAGTTCTCAGCAAGCCAGTGAGCAGGAGTGGGGTCCCCACCCATATGGCAGTGGCTTGGTGTGTGGAGACCCAACTGTGACCTGAGTTCAGTGAGCTGAGGTACCCTCAGCACCTCCTTCTACTCAGTTGCGTCCAGACCTCATAGTACCTGTCTCGAGCTGCTGGAGAACCTGGCAGTGCCCCAGCAGTGGGCAGGCTGAGGGCAAATGGACAGTGCCTTTGTGGGCCAGCCCAGCGAATGAGCACAGTGTCTATTTCTGCTTAGAAAAGTGAGAATTCTCTAAGTGCCAAGTGCTTTGGTCTTGAGCACAGGAAGGGGTTGTGTGTCCATCTTGTTTATGCAAAGTCTTCACGTTGCTGCCTGGTGTGGGACTACTATGGACATCGAAGACGTTTCTCTGTAATCAGTTGTACTACGTTTGGTTCTAGGAATGTTCCGGAGAATCACAGCTGCTGCCACAAGGCTCTTCACCAGCGACGGCTCTGAGGGCAGCTTCTACAGCCTGGAGGGCCTGAATGGGCACGTGCGCTCCATGGTGCCCACACACCCAGCCCTGGTGCTGCTCTGGTGTCAGATCCTGTTGCTCGTCAATCACACGGACCACCGCTGGTGGGCAGAGGTGCAGCAGACGCCCAAGTAGGTGCCTCTCCTGAGCCCAGGGTGTGGCCCGGTGCTGGGTGGCGCTGAGTGGCCCGAGGCTTGACTGCGGCGGAGGCGCTTTCATGCCCAGGCTCCGTGAGGCTCTGTAGGCTCTGGCTGCGTGCTGGTCTTCCCCTCGCAGGTGCTGTGTTCTGAAAACGTGCTGACCACAGGTGTTCAGAGTGGTAGCTGCTTTTTCAGTATGGTTTTCTTTCTTTTCTTTTCTTTTTAAAAATTTTTTGTAGTTGTAGATGAACGGCATGCCTTTGCTTTGTTTGTGTGTTTATTTTTATGTGTTGCTAAGGATCGACCCAGTGCCCCACACATGCTAGGCAAGTGCCCTGACACTGTTCCTTCCATCTGCTGGGTTGCTCTTGGCCAGCAATGTCCCTCCTGCTAGGTTCTGTCACTTGAATGGGTTCTATAGCCAGACATGTTGCAATGTCTTAACTTCATTATGAGTTAAATGTGGTTCTGCTTATTCTTAGATAATGAAATAATTATTTAGCAAATTTCAAAGCTATTTGGAAATACCTTATTTTTTTATCATTAAAAAAAAAAAAAAAACTAAGTTACTGATTATGGGTGGCCTCTTTTTACAAAAGTTTTGAGCTTTGAGCCTCAGTGTCCAGGTGCTCCCTCCCTCCCACATCTGAACATGCTTGGACATAAAAGCTATGAGCCTCCTGAGTCCTCAGCAGTTTCTGTAGGACTCGAGGAAGAGTGCAAGGGTGGTCCTCTGCCTGGTGCGGCCCTCCAGCTCGGCCTCCCTGTTGAGAGGCTTGACAGCCCCTCTGTTCTTCCTCCGTGTCGGGGGAGGGGGGGTCTGCAAAGGAGAAAGAAATGCCGCTTCCCACCCAACATGCTCATCACTCGGTGGGGGAGACAGACCCGTGACAACATCTGAAATACTTGGAGGATGTCTTAGGCCTGCCACAGTAGCTGAACACTGAGAGCCAGCAGACAGGAAGCCAGGGTTGCTGGGGTTTGTGCTTCTTAAACGTGTGCATATCAGCTAAGGAGCAAGTAGGGTGAGAATCTGGGGCAGCAGCTGGCCAGGGCCTGGGGATCCATTTCTGCTAGACTCCTGACAGTCAGTGCTGCCGATGCCTGGACCCGCTGAGCAGGAGGGCTCAGTGACATAACAGTGCTGTCCTCAGACACCTCTCTCCACCAGGCCCAGTGACCAGGGCCCCAAGAGCCTTTTAACAGGTTCACAGGAGAGCCCAGTGAACACCCAGGATTGAGGCGTACTGGGCAAGACGGAGGGGCAGAGCCGGGGTTAGCTATGGGTGGGGTGGGTTTGGGGGAGGCAGCAAGAAAGTGAGGTGTCCACAGCCCGTCCAGCCCTGCCTCTCCCCATTGGTGGTCAGTGGGTGGGGCAAGAGGCACATTGCAGTTTGTTCAGAGGAAATGGTGGCCTGAACCCAGCTGATGGTAGGAGGCACCCCTCCCACCAGGGAGCTAACTGGGCTCCTGAGACCCAGCGCCACATTAGATGAAAAGGAACAGCAGGACAAGCCAGTGCCCTTTTAGGATGCAGATGATGTTGTGGGCCCTGGGTCCCAGTTAGCCAGAAAGGACATTGCGGGGCAGTTAGGACTGTGAAGGTGAGGCTGGGAGGTGCTGTCAGAAGGCAGCTGCTCAGGGCTCAGTGCGACCTGTCCTGAGGACACACGGCTCTCACGTGGTGCGGTATGCAGTGTGCGGGGTCTCCTGGGGCAAGTGCGGAGCTTGCGAGGGCTGTGGCGTGGTGAAGCTGGCCCCGCACGCGGGTCGAGAGTGCTCGTGAACCCCGATGGCAAGTCTGGTCAGCGACTCCTTTCACCTCTTCTGTTGGTTCAAAGCTTTCAAGGTAAAAGTCGAGGAGAGAAGGTGATGAAAGAAGGGCCCTCTTAGCAACGCTAGGCAGCGCTCAGGCTTGCTTCAGAGGGGAGCAGAGCTGCGGGCAACAGGGTCACCAGAGAGGGCTTCCAGTGAGAGAAGTAGTGGCATGAGTGATCCAGGGGTGACAGCTTTGAGCTCACAGAAGACGGTCATCCTCGAGGTGGCAAGACTGGGGGGGTCTAGGCACAAAAGTTAGTTGATTGTGCTTACTTATTGCTCGTGTTTTAGAGTTGACTTTACCGTATCTTGTCCTTTACCCTCCAGATGTTAACACAGACAGGAAAGCTGTCACTGCTGGGTCTTCAGCCCAGCATGCCTTCCTAGGGCACCCTGCCCTGGCTTCTCTCTGTTGAGTCAGGTCTCTGTCCGCTCGCGCCCCAGCCTGAGCCCCGCCTGTGGAGGTGGGAAGGCTATGATTGGGTCTGTGTTCATGTGATGGTTCTGTTCCCATCTGTCCCCCAGCCATGAGCCTCACCAGGCAGGACCTGTTTCTGGGTCTGACCACACCGTGTGTCCCCAGCAGTAACCTGGCTGACTCTCGTTACTGATCCAGTAGCAAGAGCAGCCACGATTACTGGTAGAGCCCTTCTGCGTGTAGGTTGGCACTCACTGTCCGGTGCCCACATTCGAGATGGGGACTGCTTTCCAGGAAGCTCACCACTTGCCACTGGAGCAGCACACAGGACCCCCATTCTCCCATTTCCCCTGTTGCTGTCTAGCTGTCAGTAATGGTCCTATATTGTGTTGCTTCCACATGGTTTTCTCTGGCCCTCCTTCTGCCTTGATTGGGCAGTTAGGCTGCTTGTGTGGCTCTTAGGCCACACTGGTAGCATGGCTCCAGGAAGTCCCTACATGATCTTTGTTCTCTTACCTTCCTTTCAGGACTCTGTCACCATGGATTCCTTTTTTTTTTTTTTTTTTTTTTTTAATTTGTTTTAGTTGTACGCATGCCTTTTTATTTTTACATGGTGTTGATGATCGAACCCGGGCCTCGCACGTGCTAGGCGAGCTCTACCACTGAGCCACAACCCCAGCCATGATGGTTTTTATCTGTCTCACTTTTGGATGAACTGTAGGGTCCTGACCCCACTGTGGCTCATGTGGGAGTAGTGTTGGGCCACAGGCCACAAATCGCTCACTTCCCAGCTCAAGTGCTCAGGTGCCGTCAGCCTGGATTTGCGGCCTTCGTGTGCCAGTGGCACCGTTGGGGTACTGGCCCTGCCACAGCTCGGGAGTAGGTTTGTATTGATCTCGGGTCTCTCAAGCATCTGCTGCCAGCTGGCTGCTCTCCTTCTGAGGCTGTTGGCTCTAGCTCTGAGTCTCAGTCACACGGAGCCCCTGCGAAGGGCGGGTTTTGTATCCCACAGGTTTTTTTTGCTTTTTTTTTTAATGTGATTTAGAGTAAAACACCCTCTTTTGTACCGGCTGTAGTCAGGTAATAAGCAGAACCGTCACTCCAAGCAGGTCCCTCTTGTCCTTTTGGAGCCCCTTCCTGCTTCCCCGAGTGACTGCTGATGCACACCTGTCCCTCCAGCCCTGCGCAGAATTCCCTAGACATGGAGACCTCATTGAGTGGCCTTTTGAGTGTGGCTTCTCACTGAGCCCCGTTTGCTGGAAGTTCTCCTGGGCAGGTGGCAGGGGGTCTGTTCTCTGTTCCTTCTTCTATTACGTGGATGTCCCACAGTCTGTTTATCCAGTCACTGGGGGAGAAACTGAAGTGGCCATTAAATTTTTTTTTCCATCTACAGAATGTTTTACACTGGTTGTTTTCTGAATCCTGAGGGGCTACAGGAAAAGTGGACATACTGCAGAGTGTTCTTGCCCTCGTGTGCCCCCATCCACACTGAGCCTTGGCAGCACATGGCACAGGTGTTTTGCTCATAGTCTCTGGTCAGGCGCTGAAGTCAGAGGGGCAGTTTGGGGGTGTTTTAAATCTTTTGGCTAGAATTAAGAGCCTCAAGTTTATAATTCCCATTTGTTTAGAAAGAAAAAGATGTAGTGAAAAATAAATGTGAAGTGAAATTACCCGTTAGTGGAAGCAATGCTTTTAAACGGTGCTCCCATATTAGCACATGCACTGTGGACGGGCTCAGGGTAGTAATGTTCTGTTGGGAAATGGGTAATAAAGTACAGAAACGGTGTCCTCTCTGGCACTTGATAGTATGTGTGGCAGGTGGGAAATGTCAGGAGCAACTGCTCACCTCCAGCCATGGCCAGCATGAGTTCCGAAGCACTAGTGCTGATGGAATGTGCAGCTTTATGGTGGGTCCTGCCTTTCAGTCCAGCATTTTAATCTTCTGCCTGCTAAAGCCTCTGTGCCCTTTAGTCTTTCTTTTTTCCTCAGGTGCCTTATTGTCGCCTAGGTCTGGATTATTGAGAGTGTCTGTTTCGCCCAGTGTCTAGAATGCCTTGTCTATTAGAGACGAGGATCAGGGTAACCAGCACAGTGCACCCTCAGTGCACCTCTCTCCCCTTGCAGGAGACACAGTCTGTCCTGCACCAAGTCGCTTAGCCCCCAGATTACTGGTGAGGAGGAGGAGACTGACTCGGCAGCCCAACTTGGAATGTGCAATAGAGAAGTCGTGCGAGAGAGGGGCGCTCATTCTCTTCTGTGATTATGTCGTAAGTTTGGAAATGCCTGCAAGGGGTGGGGGAGAGGGACCATGTGGGAGGTGCTGTGTGGACCCTCTGCCTGCCATGCCTCCACTCCCTTGAAACTGAAAACCAGAAGTATGTCCAGTAATGCACTGTAACATGTGATAGGGTCTGTCCTTGGCCTTCCCTCTGCTGGATGTCTACGCCGGCCTTGGGAAGCCGTCATTCACCATCACTCGTTCAGCAAATCTACAGCAACTACTCTCCATGGAAAGGAGCCTGAGTTCCGTTTATTCTCTGTTCTGTGCCTGACATAATGCTGAGGATTTTTGTTAATTTGAGGGAAGCAGTGAAATAATACATAATTTCAAAAACAAGCCTTAGATTGACCATAATGGGCTTCTGATTAAAAAATTTTATGGAAGCCAGGCATGGTGGTACAGGAGGATTATAAGTTCAAAGCCAGCCTCAGCAACTTAGTGAGGTCCTAAGCAACTTAGCGAGACCCTGTCTCTAAATAAAATATCAGAAGCGGTGGAGGTGTGGCTCAGTGGTTAAGTGCCCCTGGGTTCAGTCCTTAGTGGGGAAGGTATTAAATGTTCAACATTGCATTTTATTTATTTATTTGGTACTGGGGATTGAACTCAGGGGCACTCAACCCCTAGGCCACATCCCCAGCCCTTTTTTGTATTTTATTGGAGACAGGGTCTCACTGAGTTGCTAAGTCCTCGCCATTGCTGAGGCTGGCTTTGAACTTGGGATCCTCCTGCCTCAGCCTTCCAAGTGCTGGGATTAACAGGCGTGTGCCACCACGCCCGGCTTCAACGTTGTATTTTAAATATTCTTTTTAAAATGATTACTGTTGTGGCGTTTCAACCATAAAACTAGCACCACACATTTAAAGTACAAAAAAAAAACAAACAGAAGGAAATAAAAGCTCCTGTAGGTGTGTTGCTCCAAGATGACTGGCTGCCTCGTCCTGTGCTGGAGTTTCCGTTCTTGATACTTGGTAAAAGCATGAGTGTTCTCTCTTACAAGCTGGGCCTCTGCATTGTCTGTCACCATAGCAAGACAGGGCTGAGCAGTCTGGGTCAGGAGGGGCCGTGGCTTCACTGGGAAACTTCTGTGCACTTCCTTTTGGTGTGGCCAATTACTGATGCTCGCATTTTGCTAAACATTCATTTTTAAGGTTGAAATAGTTTTCCTGTCTTGTTCCACTTTTGAGAAATAATTATATAATGCTGCTCTTCACAGATGTAATAAAAATAGTTAATACTGTCAAATAATGGCAAAGGAAAAATATTAACCATTTACCAGATGTCAAGGAATTGATCATGTTTTGGTTTCTGCTTGCAAGAATTTTGAATTAAGGTGAAAGGGCTACATGTGTGTTTAAAAATGGACATTTCTTATTATAAACAAGTGAAATTTCTTCCATGTAATATGTGGGAATCCCTTCATCTTTTAGATTCAGGAATTCTATCAAAACTGTGGCAGTTATGGTGAATTTTTCCCCCCATTGAAATGTTGCAAAATTGGAGACCAAATAAGTGGACAGGGAATACCCCTTGCTGGACCAGCCTAAAGTCTGGGAGGGGGGGGTAGCCTAAACTCTGGGAGGCGTTGGTCAGGGAGTGTCCTGGATCCTGTGCACGCCGGCACTGTCGGCCACTCTAGCTGCTCCTGCAGCCTGGATCACTCAGCCCACGGCAGGCCTCCCCTTGACCTCTCCAGGGAAAGGAGCCAGAGTTCCGTTTATTCTCTGTTCTCCTGTGCTGGCGTCCCCAGGAGCGGGACTCTGCAGTGGGTTGTGACTTTGTGCCGCAGTATGTGATTGGAGGTGGCGGTCTCTGTGCTTGGGGTTCCTGCCTGCTCAGCTGCTGTGTTCAGACAGCTGCTGTTTTCAGTTAGGCAGGTTTGTGTGTGGAGTTGGCCTCTCCTTCCTGCCCTGTCTGCCCTGTCTGCCCTTGGTCATGGTGTTACTGCCTGTTCTCTTGTCTGTTGGGAAACAGACCTTGTACGGCTCTCTCCTAGTGTCAGAACCTGCATGACTCGGAGCACTTGACGTGGCTCATCGTGAATCACATTCAGGATCTGATCAGCCTGTCGCATGAGCCTCCAGTGCAGGACTTCATTAGTGCCATTCATCGGAATTCTGCTGCTAGTGGCCTTTTCATCCAGGCTATTCAGTCTCGCTGTGAAAATCTTTCAGCTGTAAGTCTTCATTGCCAGTCCCAGTTTCTCTGCCTTAAAAATGGAGTCCTGAAATTTTTTTTTTTTAAATATTTATTTATTTGCTTTAGTTGTACACAGTTTGTTTATTTGTACGTGGTGCTGAGGATCGAACCCGGGCCGCGCACGTTCTAGGCGAGCGCTCTGCCGCTGAGCCACAACCCCAGCCCTCCTGAAAATTTTTAAGTGCTTATTTCCTGTTGGCAAAGTAGTCAGCTCCTGTTCCTTCTCTTAAACATTAGCCAACCACTCTGAAGAGGACGCTGCAGTGCTTGGAAGGCATCCACCTCAGCCAGTCAGGCGCAGTGCTCACGCTGTACGTGGACAGGCTCCTGTGCACCCCCTTCCGTGCTCTGGCTCGCATGGTTGACACCCTGGCCTGTCGCCGGGTAGAAATGCTTTTGGCTGCAAATTTACAGGTATTGAGAAATATTGATTCTGATTTATATTAGAACTTAGCAGAGTAAGCAGAACATCGAGCTGGGTTTTCCTCTGTCAGCCCGGTCTTGATGTGGCCACAGATGGGAACGTACGTGCCTTGTGCCAACCTGTCATTCTGTGTATGTCTGATCCAACTGCTTCTGGTCTGTCCTTGCTATGACAAACTGTACATGCTAGTTTGTCCTTTTCACATGAGTGTATGAGTGTGAGGTCATTATGGCTCTTTCGTAGTACAGATTCACTGATGTGTTCTTGTTTATTTAGAGCAGCACGGCCCAGTTGCCAGTGGAAGAACTGAACAGAATCCAGGAGCACCTCCAGAGCAGTGGGCTTGCCCAGAGGTAATGTTGCCGCACAGCGGTGCCTGTGTTCATGTAAACCAGGCCATGAAGACTTAGACTGGTGCAGGAGCAAATTCACAGGCTGAGAAAACAATAGCTTTATAGGTGGGTTTACTGCAGAAGTGGCACAGTAGAAAGACTTCCTGAATTTCAAACAGTGGGATCTCCCTCTATAAGAACAACTGGCAGTCTCAACACCTGTTGCCCACGTGGGGTAGCCTCCCACATGTCAGCTGTCTGAGGGTAGCAGGTATTTCTCTTGCCTGCATTCACTCCCCCTATGATAAATTGGAATCTGAGTTACCAGCTGCATAATCTAATCACTAGATAAGAGTGGGTAAGTCAGAAAGCATGACCTGATTCTTGGCCTGTGTTACATCCACATCTTGTTAAAATGTTGTCTCTTCAGCTAGGCACAGTGGCACATGCCTGTAATCCCAGCTTCTCAGGAAGCTGAGGCAGGAGGATCTTTTTAAAGTCTAGGGATGTAGCTCAGTGGTAAAGTGCACGTGGGTACAATCCCTAGTGCAAAATATCTATGTGTGCATTTATACATGTATGTTCATGGCTATTCAATCCCCTATTTTGTTTCCAAGACTTTTAGAATCCTTTATCAGAAACATTGCATCTGTAAGATATGTCCATGGCTGCAAAATAAAGTAAGAGAGCTTTTACCTCTTTTCTTATACCACGTGTGTGGGGAGAGCACATGTGGAAGAGAGAGGGAGAGAATAATTCTGCTGTGATTTTTAGTCTAAAGGGGGTCTTGCTGAGGGTGTTTTAAAATGGGACAGTGTGCAGTGACTCTTCAGTCTGCAGGGCCGAGTGATGGTGCTGGCCAGCTTGCATCAGGAAGCTGTCACTCATAGGACATGGCAGCAGAGCAGACCGATGTGTTTTGACCTTAGACCTAATTGCCAGCCCAAGTGAAGAAGATTGTAAAAATTTGTAAATACCTTGGGCCGTATCAAGTGATTCTTTTATGAAATGTCCATTTATAATGATATAAACTATGTCTTTCTGAGAGATTAAATGGAAGAGTTTGTGTACTTGGATCTTAGATGATCTCTTGCTTCTATTAATAATGCCTTCACTAATTGTCACACCATTTGTTGCCTGTTACAAGATATAAGTGAAAGTCTGGAAAATATCAATCAGGTGTAAGCTGTGGCAGTTAAAGGGTCAGGGCCTGTGTCTGCGCTGTGGCCTGCTGGAGCAGCAAAGGGAGAGTTGGAGCAGGGTGCAGATCCCCTTAAGGAGCCACAGCGTTCCTTCCTCATGTGCTTCCAGAACCTGCCTTGCAAAGCTGAAACAGGCTAGAAGGCGAGCCTCACTGCGGTTTCGCTTGTGTTTGTATTTCAGGCACCAAAGGCTCTATTCCCTGCTGGACAGGTTCCGCCTCTCCACTGTGCAAGACTCTCTTAGCCCCTTGCCCCCAGTCACCTCGCACCCCTTAGACGGGGATGGACACATGCCATTGGAAACAGTGAGTCCAGACAAAGTAAGTGTCCCTGTGTCCTTATGTGGTGCTCAGGTGCACATGGAGGCAGTGACACCTCTGTTCACCTGTATCAAATGCCAAGTGTTCAGGGGCTCAGTGTATGCAGGATGTGCTGATGCTTGGCTTGGCAGCTCTGATCAGGGTCTGGGGTGGAGACATCTGGGAACCTTGAAAGTCCTAATGAGAGAGGCTGCACTGACATGGGGTTCCTGTGGCAAGAGGTCGACCATGGCCTCCCTCTCGCGATACTTTCTCCTTCCTGTGAATCAACGCCAGCCCTGGTGTGTTGTCATTACCTCATCACTCACCTCAGAATTAGAGACCATCTGGGGACTTGGGAGAAATGAACTGATATCTCAAGAACCAGCAGCCCAAGGTGGGTGTGGTGGTGCACACCTGTAATCCCAGCACTTGGGAGGCTGAGGTAGGAGGATCGAAAGTTCAAAGCCAGCCTCAGCAATGGCGAGGCACTTAGCAACTCAGTGAGACCCTGTTTCTCAAAATACAAAAATGGGCTGGGGATGAGGCCCAGTGGTTGAATGCCCCTGAGTTCAATCCCTGGTACCAAAAAAAAAAAAAAAAAAAAAAAAAAAACGGAAGCCCAGGTGGAGGGAGACACAGGTTCTGGCCTGTACTCTTAGGCTCTGTTTCTATTTGTGAAGCACCTTCTCAGCCCTGGCTGCTGGGGAGAGTTGAGTGAAGCAGACACCCAGTTAGAGGTGGGAGGGGACCGAGAGGAGGGTCACAAGCCCTCAGTGCTTCTGCTGAGTGTGGAAGGACTACTGGAAGTTCCCCAGGTGGAGGGGGGGAAGGTGAGCGTCCTGGCAGGAGCAGCAACTGTAAGGGAAAGACCTGTGCTTGGCTAGCTGTAGACACAGCATACACTGGCGGCCCAGGAAAGCAGAAGCCTCTCGGTGCCTGTCTGACCACACTCCCTTTCCTTGTCTTTTTCTTCTTCCCAGGACTGGTACATTCGCCTTGTCAGATCCCAGTGTTGGGCCAAGTCAGACACTGCACTGCTAGAAGGTGCAGAACTAGTGAATCGTATTCCTGTTGAAGACATGAGCAGCTTCATGATGAGCTCGGTAGGTGAGCAGCAGGGAGTGGGGAGGTCTCTAGCTTTACCTTGGTTTCTGAGCTGGATTTGTTTCATCTTCATGTGACTGACTGACAGCAGCACGTGGGGGGCTCTCGTCCAGAATGGGACAGTGCCGGGGTGGGCACTATTCAAGATGGGAGCCAGAGTTTTTTCAGCTGTTAGAATCAAAGAGGAATGTGGTTTTAAACTCACCTTAGATGCACTTAAAGGCAAGGTGGGTGTCCACAGACTGCAGTGACTTCATCGTCAGTGCCAAGATGCTGTGCTGTTTGGGAAATGGATCTTTAGTGGTAAAGCTCCCCCACCCCCAACCCATGTAAAAGAGCTACACTGAAAAATAAACGAAGACTCTGCCCAAAATCAGTTTGCTAAAGTTCATTTTATCTTAAAATCCATGCAGTAAAAGCTGATTTACTGAAGGACAAATTTGCTTAGTGACCAAGTTCATTGGATTTTTCAAATTGGCTAATCGGCCTTTTAACAGCTTTAAACATTCTGGCTAAAAACCACAAGAATTTTGGGTTTTAGGCACTGCTTATGAAATACATTTTTCTGAATATTAAACTAAGATTGATGTTCTACCTGAATAATTTGACTCCTCAAATCCTTAAATGGCTAAAAAGAAGTTAATAAAACAGTACAAGTTACTGAGTGAAATGCTCTTTTTCCAAGCAGCACTTTGGCATTTCTGAGCCCCTCTGCCCTACACCAGCTGCCTTTGCACACATTTTGCAACTTGCAGGAGTGCTTGGTATTGTACTGAATTTTTGGATGGCACATTAGTCTTGATGTTTTTGCTTTATCAAGTAAAATTTGTACCCTAGCTGAGCACAAAGGTACATACTTGTAATCCCAGTGACTTGGGAGGCTGATATAGGAGGATGGCAAGTTTAAGGCCAGCCTGGGCAACTTAGTGAGGCCCTAAGCAGAATTTGGAAAAAGAAAGGAAAAAACAAAAACAAACAAACAAACAAAAAACTTAAAAAGGATTGGGTACTTAGCTTAGTGGTAAAGTATCCCTAGGTTCAATCTCTAGCATCACCAAAATAAACAAACAAACAAATTACCCCAAAGAAACCAGAAATACATATTACTGAGTAAAGGTTGAATGGAATTGTTCATCTATTTATAATAGATGTATATTCTTAAAGCATTTCTTATGTTATATTAATCTGTATTATCTCAAAAGTCCTTGTGTTAACCTTGATTTTTTTTTCTTGCATAATTGAAAGCATATACTCTTTGCTATTTTTGTCTAACCTTCACTGCTCTGATTTCAGGAGTTCAACCTAAACCTGTTGGCTCCATGCTTAAGCCTTGGCATGAGTGAAATTGCTGGTGGCCAGAAGAGTCCTCTTTTCAAAGCAGCCCGGGGGGTGTGACTCTGGACCATGTGACCAGCATCGTTCAGCGACTTCCTGCTGTCCATCAAGTCTTCCAGCCTTTCCATCCCACAGAGCCCACGGCCTATTGGAACAAGCTGAACGATCTATTTGGTAATTTAAATAAGAACTTGTTTTATTTTTAAAAACTGTTGCAGGGCCAACTTAGTGTTCTGCACCAAGCAGGTGTACAATCAGCACTGCTGATCAAAAGCGTCAACGGAAAGTGACTGGATGGGCTGAGACATGGCTCAGTGGCGAAGTATTTGCTTTGCATTTACAAAGCCTTGGGTTCCAATCCCCAGTTTCAAAAAAGACAAAGAACCCATCAAAGGGTAACTGGAGGGATGGGGTTGTGGCTCAGTGGTAGAGCGCTTGCCTAGCATGTATAAGGCCCTGGCTTTGATCTTCAGCACCACATCAAATTAAAATAAAGATATCGTGTCCATCTACAAATATTATATGTATATATGTAAATATGTGTGTGTGTGTGTGTGTGTATAAAAGTAACTAGAAAATAGCATCACTGGTTATAACTTTACATTATTTTTCTGTGCACTTGCCACTCGGCTTCTTGTGGGTATCAGTCAGTGTCTCAGGCGTTTCTGGAAGACTGGGTCGTCCCTCAGGGAAGTGCACGTGCAGTCATGCTGCAGGCGTGTCACCTGGGTGGGACATCCGGAGCACTTTTCAGTCCTCACATAATTGTTTGGCTGCTTCTGAAGGTGGAGGGCTATGCCCAAGTTGCAGCCGCCCATGGAGGTCTCGTGTTTCAGGGGATGCTGCATTGTACCAGTCCCTGACCACACTGGCCCGGGCCCTGGCACAGTACCTGGTGGTGATCTCCAAAGTGCCTGTCCATTTGCAACTTCCTTCTGAGAAGGAGAAGGACACGGTGAAGTTCGTGGTGATGACCATGGAGGTAAGAGCAGCTCCAAAACTTGCTGTGGGAAGGGAACGTGACTTGCACTAAGAATGAAGCCGTTCTGTTTAAACCAAGAACTCGGAGCAGTGCAGCCAGCCCCTCCCATCCTCCTGAAGCCAGTGCTGTCTTCAGGTCCCTTCTGCCTGGCTCCGTTGAGGCCTTCCCCCCTCACTGCGCTGCTTCCACAGGGACCATGGAAGTCAGCAAGACCTTTCTCGTCCTTGCACTGCAGACCTAATGTATGCCTGAATTCTTACTCACCTGGGCAGTGTGTTTGTTGCATCTTAAACCAGTCAGGAAAGCTGGGTGTTTGAGCTGTGGGGCAAACACTTGTCCCCTAAAGTATGTATGCCCTCTGGGCCCACTGCCCGCCTCCCTCAAGCACCAGAGATACATTGATCATCCTAAGCAAGGAGCTGCCACCTCACACGAGGAAAGGGCTGTCCCAAGGGGGTGTATGCATCACTCACGAAGCATTGAGGAAGTACCACTCTGAGCCAGGTTGAGTCAGGTGGTCCAAGACACTGTCCTTAACCCAACAGAAGACTAGAAAGCAGAAGGAGCTTACTGTACAGACAGTGGCACCAGGCACACCCTGTGCCTCGTGTGTAGGACAGAGCACTATACCTGCATCTTTGCATTAGGTTCTCATGATAGCTCTGTGTAGTGGGCTCTTTGTGCCCGATTCACAGATGAGGAGAGCAAGGCTTGGAGAGGGTCAGGGACTTAGCCAGGCTAGTCCAGCATTTGAATATAGGTCCTGCTATTCCCAGAATCCATACCTCCAAACTCAGCTTCATGGCTGTGACAGGTGAGATCTGTGCTGTAGAGGCCCTGGAGAAGAGCCTTTGGCCAGAGACCACATGGCCCAGGAGAGGTCGCTGGAGGCACTCATGGCCCTGAAGGAAAAAAAAAAGGCACGTGCTGAGTGGTTTGGGTGTTCTGGAAGAGGGATCTAGGAATTTTGGTGGGTAGGCAGGTCAGGACTAAATGTAGGGAGCAGGGAATGGCAGCCTGGGAACAGCTGGGTCAGTGCCGTCCTTCCAAGGTCTTCTGGACTCCTGGCCTCTTGGTCTTTGCCCTGTCTCTCACCACCATGAATGGCACTGCCTGCCTGAGGCCCTGGAAGCAAGAGCAGGGTGGACCTTCTCTGACACATGCTTCCCTTCAGGCCCTGTCATGGCATCTGATCCACGAGCAGATCCCTCTAAGTCTGGACCTCCAAGCAGGGCTCGACTGCTGCTGCCTGGCCCTGCAACTGCCTAGCCTTTGGAGTGTGGTCTCCTCCGCAGAGTTTGTGACCCACGCCTGCTCCCTCATCCACTGTGTGCGGTTCCTCCTGGAAGCCAGTGAGTCCATGTCCCCAGCAGTGTGCCTGCTCTTAAATGTTTTTACTTTGTGCCAACTATTTCCAAGAGCTAAGTTAAGACTTGGGGTGAAGAGGTGGGTCTCTGTCTCTTCACCTCCAGAACCTAAGCATCTACACTAGAAGTTAACTTGAATTTGCTTTTGTAATTATTTTGTTTAGTCTTTGGATTTGAAGCTTTCCGAAAAATGCTTATAAGCTTCATGTCCCTGTGATCTCTGGTCTTAGTGGACCATGTCATGTTTTTAGCCCTAAGTGATGGTAAGATTAGTAAGATTATATTCAAAAGATGACTGTCTCCTGTTAGAGTTGAATGCATATTTCTATATACTGCATTGTAACACTAATATATCGTAAAATAAAAGCAATTCATTCTCTTCAAGGAACAGCGTCCTCAACAAGGGGTCATTAGCTAAATTTTTTTTTAAAATTGGGCATTACAGTTTACATGTTGGAGGGTGTTTTGAAGTTTTGTATTTTCAAATTAAACATTATAGAGTGGTGTTTTGATGTTCTATTGTTTAAATTGTTTTCATCTGTGCATTTGTAGTCAACTTGAAAACAGACCCAGGGATTAATATTTGAAAGGCAGGCTTCTTGGGGTTCGATTGATGCTTTCAGCAACAGTGAATCATGGACAGTCCGATAAAATCCTTCAGGGCAGAGATGCAGACAGCAGAGTGGACTGAAGGAACACAAGTTTTGCACATGCGCAGTCATCCAGGAGACTGGCAGTTACCTGTGCTGTCGACTGTCATTGTCCATTTGACTAACGTCAGTTCTAGAACTCTAGGCCTCACGTGACATAGTCCATCACTGAATTCTTAGAGGGTGCACAGATGTGAAGATTTGAGTAGGAAGGAAGAATAAAAGTGTGTGGAAGTGCTTATCTCTTCTGCTGTGATTTTAGTTGCAGTGCAGCCTGGAGACCAGCTTCTTAGTCCAGAAAGCAGGAACACTACTCCGAGGACTGTCAAAGAGGAGGAAGTAGATTCAGACACACAGAGTAAGTCTCAGAACCCGTTTTTTTTTTTTTTTTTTTGTTGTTGTTGTTGTTTTACTTTTTTAAACCTGTGTTCCTTTGGTTGAAATTCATTCACAAAAGAGACTTGTAAATGGAAAATGTGGGCTCTAAAAACTTGCTTAAGGGGGGCTGGGGCTATGGCTCAGCAGTAGAGCGCTTGTCTTGCATGTGTAAGGCCCTGGGTTCGATCATCAGCACCACATAAATAAAATAAAGATATTGTGTCCACCTACAACAACAAAAAAATATTAAAAAAAAAAAAAAAAAACAACAACAACAAAAAAAACTTTCTTAAACTTGCCCTTGTTGCTCATCCCTGAATTTCAAGGAGATTTAGTCCATCGTCGTGCACACACTCTTTCCTCTATCTCAGCACCTGTCTCTGCTCCTCTGGCTGTCGACCTGCCCGGCCTGGCGGTCATACTCCCGAATTCTCCCTGGTCTGCGTCCTTTCACACAGCTAGGTTTGCTCCCACCTGGGAAGCCCCTATCTCAGCACTGGGCACATAACTGCAGTAACTCTGAGCTCTTGAGGGTGGCGGCTGCACTTCCTTCTCTTGTGTTCCCAGAGTGAAAACTTGGCCTGCTTTAAGTGGTCAGCAAGTGTTGGTTGAGTGGTGAATGGATCAAGAGAAATACCAAGGAACTTGAAGTTAGTGGGCGTGCCCATGCAGTTTACTCTGACCCAAGTGTGTTTCACCCATCTCATTTGGTGGGTTTTTCAAAGAACATTCCTGCTCTCTACAGAGAAGTGTCAAAATTGTCCTCATTTCAAACTCTCCTGGATCAGACACATGCCGCAGCTTTTCATGTCCCTCTCTTCTGATTCTTGGGCAGCTGTTTTACTGTGACCATGGTAGCAAGTCTGACTGGGAGGAAAACATTCTGGCCAAGTGACTCCTTGCTCTCCCAGCCTTCAGTTCCTGGGCCCTTTCAGCTCCCTTAGCCCAGGGGCCAGTGGGAATGCTACCTGTGCACCCTGTCCCCCAAGGATGGGAAGATCAGCTTCTGGGCCATTCTTCTTGGACTGCCAGGAGTCTTATTCCTGCTCCCTGCTGCAGAAGCATGCCTGTGTCATGAGCACAGTGGTTCCTAGTCACAGAGCCTCACATCTAGTTCCCCATGCAGGGTTTTGTAGTTGTATAATGACCCAGAAGGAATGCTGTGTCGATACTCAGCCAAGCTCTTCTCTGACTTTTTGTCTGACCCTGTGGTTCCCGCAGCCTTTGTGAGTGCAGGGTTTCTCGTTGCGCCCGAGGACGGGAAGGCGCTCGCCTCCCCAGCTTGGCTTTTTTCTGGCAGAGCAGCAGCACAGGCCGCTCACTCTGCTTCTGCAGTGAGGCTGTGAGATAAAGACTGAGGAATTCAGCCACACAGAGCGCCCAGAGCAACCACGGCCCTGTTGTGAGTGCTCGGCGATGTCTCTGTGATTTCTGTGACAGTTTGAATTCCCACTGCTCGACAGTGGTGCAGACTTTCCAGAGCCCTGTCAGAGCTAGCAGGCTCCATGGCTGGCACATGGTTAGTTGGGGTTAATAGAATTGTGTACATGCTCCATGGCCCTCTTTAGGAGGGTTCATTTAATCCAGAGAAAGAAGCCAAGTTTTTTATCACCTCCACAGGTCCATACTTCTTGAAGATTGTCCAGTAAAGAAATATTAATGCCAGCCTCATTTCTTAGTTCCTTAAGGCCAATAAGAACTTCTTTTCTGTACCGGGAAATTGCCTAAATTTGAATCTCATGGGCCATGGGTAAGATTCATCTTTAAACATTTATTGACTCAACAAAACATTTTTTAGTTCCACACTTTATGTCAGACTCAGGGTAAATGCCAACAGTCTCTGCCCCTGGGCCCTGGCAGCTGCATGGAGGTTCTTTTTTTTTTTTTTAATATTTATTTATTTGTTTTAGTTGTACACAATGTCTTTGTTTTTACGTGGTGCTGAGGATTGAACTCGGGCCGCGCACGTGCTAAACGAGCGCTCTACCGCTGAGCCACAACCCCAGCCCTGCGTGGAGGTTCTTACCTGAGGTCAGGAGCTTTCCTCCACACCTTGCCTCTGGCCTTCCTATAGGAGAACTCACCCCATCCATGCAACAGGCTTGTTCCAGGGGAGGTGGTGACCAGGGATCATAGCATGGTTCTTGGTACCCTTGCTAGGGACATCACATCTAGCCTATATCCTATGTGGGTGGTGGAAATGGGTTTCCCTTGGTGGAACGGGCTGAAAAATAAACACTAAGAGAAATAAAATGGCCAAAAAAAAACACAGAACAAAGAAAATAATTTCAAGAGTGGACGGGCAACCAATCAGACGGATCGAGCTTCTAGACTATGGCAAAATGGAGCCCATGCCTGCTTTATTTATATCTGGAAACATCAAAGGCCTTCCATAGAATGTTCTTCACCAAAAAAAGTTTAAAGGTGGGCTCTGTTCAATTCCCAACGGGCTACACCCATCTCCCGAGCTACTATGAGGTATCTTCCTAGTAGAGCAGAGATAAAGGCCACGTGCAGTGGGCAATCTACTGCTGCGGGAGAGCCTTGGATAGTTCGCAGTGCCAAGCCTGAATCTCCCTGGGTACCATACCGAGAGAAGATCCTCAAGTAATTTACGGTGAGCAGCCGTGTGGTGGCTTTAGATGTTGCAAGCCAATGCAAGAAGGCTGGGGACCCGAGCGGGACTGAGGTTCAGGCGCATTGCCATGGTCCTGGTGGAAGGAGAGTACTTCATGGTTGAGAAGCATGTCAAAGAGGCAGACCCATGAGCTTTTGGCCGCTGACTCACGTCTGGTTGCTCGACTTGTGGCGCCCCATGGGGCGCAGGGAAGGCGGCAGAGTTGGAGTGTGCTTCAGCAGAGTCCTTCCTTGACCCTGTCACCTATGTAGATCCCAAGTATGTCACCACGGCCTGTGAGATGGTGGCGGAGATGGTGGAGTCCCTGCAGTCGGTGCTGGCCCTGGGCCACCAGAGGAACAGCAGCGTGCCAGCATTCCTCACGGCAGTACTCAAGAACATCGTGGTCAGCCTGGCCCGCTTGCCCCTGGTCAACAGCTACACACGCGTGCCCCCCTTGGTGAGTTTGGCTGTGCCTTTGCTGAAGACAAAAATAGAGTGTGCAAGCTGCCCTGGGGCCTGGGCCATCAGAGGTTGGGTAGTGGACAGCTCTGGTGCTCCCTCATCCTTGGGCATGGTGCATAGCAGTTGTTGGTAGAAACACTGGGTATCCTGAAATGAGCTGAGGCACTATCTCATTAAACAAGATCTCAGCTCCACTGATTGGTGGACCTCAGCACTCATCCCAGAGCTGCGTGTGCACTTGGCACTGTCACTGCTGCAGGTCCTGCCTTGGAACTGCCTTTGGGACCCATTTAAAATGGATGTGCTCGGGTCTGGGGTTGTGTCTTGGTGGTAGAGTGCTTGCCTAGCACGTGTGAGGCACTGGGTTCAAGCCTCAGCACCAACACGAAATAGATAAATAATACAACCATCTACAACTAAAAAAAAATCGTAGATGGACATTTATTTATTTTTGTGTGGTACTGAGGATCGAGCCCACCGCCTCACACATGTTAGGCAAGCACCTTGCCACTGAGCCACAACCCCAGCCTTAAGAATTTTGTTTTAAAGATCTAAGAATAAAATAAAATAAAATAAAATAAAATGGATGTGCTCAAAAGGGACTCTTGTTGCAGATGGTAGAATGAGGTTAGCATGACAGGGACAGTTGGTGGCAGCTCAACTGACCCCTCCCCAGTGAAATGGCATCATTCCTCCTGGCCTGCTAAGACAGGACAGCAGGGCCTGCTGTCCTCAAGCAGGAAGGAAAGGCCAGAGCACAGAGCCAGTGCCCAAGGGAGGTCCTTGTTTCTGCCTTGAGAAGGCCATGGCTGCCTCTGGGGCACGGCCTCTGCGTGGACATGTTAGCCTGGTGGAGCTAGCACCAAGAAAATGGCATGTGGACTTTGAGCGATGCTGTGGAGCGCGGAGGTGTTTGGAGGATCTGTTCTGGGAGTGAGCGGTGCGGGTGCCCCTGGTGGTTTGGAAGCACTTGTGTCACAGGGTGCTGTGGGCATCCAGGAAGGAAGCAGGAGAAGCAGCCATGGTGGCCCTGCAGGGTCTGCCCCAGCCCTGGCATGCAGTCAGCCCTCCTGGGCTCAAGGGCATGTGGTTCCGAAATAGTACTGTTCCTTTAGAGGGATGGAACAGGAAGTCACAGTCCAGAGGTCGTGCTGAATGGGAGTTCTCGGGGATCCACCCACCCGCATTGCTCTGTAGTTTAGATTCCAGCCAGGGCCTTTGTCCACTCCCTGAAGAGTCCTGTGGTCAGGTTGCAGCTGTAGCAGGAGCCATGATACCTCTCTCTAGATGTGCTTCTAGGAGGTCTGGTGGATGGCATCCATATTTAAAGAGGCTTTCCAGTGCTCCCAGGGTTTGGCTGGCCCTGTCAGAGCCTTCTCTGCCCTTACCCATAGGGAGGGATCTGGAGTGGGCTTTGGCCTGGGACTCCCTGGAGTCCTCTACGGCTTCACGGAGGGTGTAGCTGAGTTGATCCTGTTGCTGGGACGGCATTGGGTCTGCTTCAGGGATTCCTCTGTGCCAGTGCTTATCCAAGCAGCTAAGGACAGAAAGTGGGACTCCCTGAGTTTACTGAGATGGGCGGTGTGGTGGTTTTGTGCCTACTTGCTAATACTTTTTTTTTTTTTTTGTACCAGGGATTGAACTCAGGGGCACTCAACCACTGGGTCTCATCCCCAGCCCTTTTTTTTGTTTGTTTGTTTTTTTAATATTTATTTATTTGCTTTTAGTTGTACACATGCATTATCTTTACGTGGTGCCGAGGATCGAACCCGGGCCGCGCACCCGCTAGGCGAGCGCTCTACCGCTGAGCCACATCCCCAGCCCCCCAACCCTTTTTTGTATTTTGTTTAGAGACAGGGTCTCACTGAGTTGCTAAGTGCCTCACCATTGCTGAGGCTGGCTTTGAACTCGCGATCCTCCTGCCTCAGCCTCCCAAGTGCTGGGATTACAGGCGTTCACCACTGTGCCCGGCTTGCTAATATATACTCATACAGAAGGCAGGACTTCATTAGCATTGCTCCTACTCTTACCTATCTAACACACCTGGGTGCAAGGTGCCCTCTGATGCCCACCCACCACAGCCAGCATCTCCCACAGGGAACATGACTGTGGCATGCACCAGCCAGGACAGGGGTGGGGTGTGCAGGCCGTGTCACGGGACAGTGGTGGGCCTGGTCCAAGGAGGGCAGGGCAGAGTGGGATTGAGAGGCACATTTGGTGGGGAGAGGTCCTGGGGCGAGGGGTTGAGACCTCCTCTGGGGAAGGCAGTGGGCCGGCTCTGGGAAGGTCTGGTGGGCTCGGCAGGAAGCCCTGGAGGAAGCAGTGCTGCTCAGTCGCTCTGGTGCCATGCCGTGCTGCTTGGCTGGTGAGGGTCTTTGCTCTCATCTTCCCAGGTGTGGAAACTCGGGTGGTCGCCCCAGCCAGGAGGGGACTTCGGCACAGTGTTCCCCGAGATCCCAGTGGAGTTCCTGCAGGAGAAGGAGGTCTTCAAAGAGTTCATCTACCGCATCAACACTCTCGGTACCCACACCTTGCCCGCAGGGCCCGGACAGCTGGGGAGACCCAGGCGCTAGGGCTAGGGTCTTCTCACTTGATGCCAGAAAGACTCGGGGTGACAGTGACAGACACCTCTGTGGACACCTTTGGCAGTGTCTGCAGGGCCCCCTGTTGTGGCGAGGAGTTGCGGGTGGGAGTGCAGTGCCAGGTTGTGTGTGCCAGGCTTGCTGGCAGCCAGGGCAGGTGTGCACGTGGTGGATGGCAGGAGGCCGAGTTCTGTCCTGGTGCTGTGCACTCAGGCTAATGGTGGCAAAGATTTTCTCAGGATGTTTCCTCATGCCCACCACTTCGATCTTCATTTTCATTGATGTCATTTCTTCTGTGTAGAGCCAACAGCTGGGGAATGTGACGGGATAAGTCTCTGGTCCTGACCTTCCCCAGGATCTAGGATGGTTGAGTGGAGGGAAGGTGGACTTGGAGTTGGCTGGCCTTGGCCTCTCGGGCTAATCCTCCTGGCTGCTCTGTGTGGGGCAGGTTATCTATCTTAACCTCTTGAACCCTCTGTTTTGTCTTCTGTAAAACGGGGGTCAAGCCTATTCCATGGAATTGTTGCAAGTGTAGAAATTAATAAGAAACTGTTCTCAGAGTCTCAGAAAGTGGTAGTGTTAGTAGTTCTCTTAGGACTCTTCTCTGCTTTCTGAAGAGCACAGTTGCCTCTTTTTTTTCTGTATATAGCTGGGGTTCCCACCTGGTGGTCTGGTTATAGTCAGGAAATCAGGGACTGTGCCTCCCATGGCATTTCCTGGGCACCTGCCTTCACCATTAGACCTGACCCCCTCCACTCCTCAATTCCTCTGGTTCCTGCAGACTTGGTGCTTGTTCTGATTCCAGAAGGTTCTGGCAGCAGACACCTCACTATGATCTGCCCTTCATGCAGCTAGAGAGTCACCCCCTGTCCTCAGGGAATCAGGACTCACCCACTGTCGGGAGCCTTTGTTCTTCACTTTCTTTAAAGGCTGATCTCGGGCAGCCTCTCCCGCCCCTTTCCCAGTGCCAACTTCTGGTCTTCCTGGACGGCCACATCCAGAGTACCCATCGGACCCACGGGACCAGGCCAGCTCTGTCCCTTTTCCCGAGAACCTGCCTTGCTGTATGCACATTGTTGTCAGGGCACAGATGTCCCACATGCCACGCTTACCGGGGGAGGGCCTGGTTGGTACTCCGGTTGTCCTCCGCTCCCCACCTGGCACCTGTGCACTTTAGGCGAGGGCTGTGGCTCTCCAAAGGACACAGTGGGAAAACAGTCCCAGAACAGCCATTTGTTGGGTTGTGCTGCCTGTCCCTGATGGGTGAGGCTAGAGAACAGCCTCTCAGATGGGCTTTGCTGGGTGCTAGGGTGTGCCCAACCATGACAGGCTTTTCTGATCCCATCTTCTAGACACAAAAAATAGTTGCTGTAACTTAGCCTTAACAGCTTCATTGAGACAGAATCCAGCACTGAGTGGGAGATCTGTAGGTCTCTGTGGAGCTGTGGCCACCTGCACCTTCTCAGTCAGACTTGGGAAAAGAATGCCTGGTGAGCAGAAGTGGCCTGGCCCACTCAGCATAATCTGCCTGGACGCGCCTTCCCTGTCACTGTCCCCATGTAGGGGCTTGGGGTTGACAGGGCTCCAGGGCTGAGTGTGGCCTGTGACCCTTGCTTGTTGTTTGACTTTAAACAGCCTAGCTGACTTCTGTGTGCTTGAGTGTTCTTGTTGATAAAGTGGAGGAAAAACATTTCCTATTTTATAGAATCATCTGGGGATTTTCAAGTCACTGTATATGCCTGTCAGAGCTGGTGCTGTTGTCAGCGTGACCATCCACATGTGTGAGAGGTGGTGACGCTGTCTGAAGTAGCACTTGTATTCCCAGGGTGGACCAGTCGTACACAGTTTGAAGAAACTTGGGCCACCCTCCTTGGTGTCCTGGTGACCCAGCCCCTCGTGATGGAGCAGGAGGAGAGCCCACCTGAGGTAAGGCTGCCGTGACTGGGAGGCTGCAGTTGTGGCAGCGCTTAACTCTCTGGTGTTGGCAAATGTTCCAGAGCAGGAGGGTGCGAGGGCCAGGCTGCCCGTGGCTGGGTGCCTTTATTACAGTGCATTCCACATGAAGGATCAGTAACATCGTGTCCTTTAGTGGAAGTATCTGTGAGTTCTGTTTATTTATCAATGTCCAGAGGAGTATGAGTTGAATTAAAATGAAATAAGGTACTTAATCCAGGCCTATGCATGTACCTGGTTTCTTTTTCTAATCATTCTGCAGAGGCTGTAGCCAGCTTTTGGAAGGTGAATTCCGTTAGCTTCCTGTGCTGTGTGTAGCAGCCCTGCTGTGGTAAAGCAGACCTGAGGGATGACGACCATGGGTGTGGCCCTTGGTTCTGGTGGAAGACGTGCTGTGAGCTTGCAGAAAGGGTAGTTCAGGTTCATCTCTAGACGCTAACAGGTTGTCTTATGAAGGGCCCCTAAAAGTAGTGAGGGCCTTTAAGGAAAGTTTCTTAAAACCAAATTCATATTTGGAGTTCAGTGCTCACAGGAGACCTTACTTTGAAGAATAGACATTTGCCCATTAGTTCATTCCAAGGCACAGATGTATGGAGGTGCCGCCCCTGCCAGGTGAACTCAGGAAGACAGCAGACCCTGGCTAGGGGAAGCCACGTCCCTCCACTCCTCCCTCCTAGGCCACGTGGCCTGCAGGCCACTGTGTGAAGTAGAGGTTGTGGTGTCTCACTATCCCATTGTTGATGTGTGGACTGTCCATCCAGGAGGACACAGAAAGGACCCAGATCCACGTCCTGGCTGTGCAGGCCATCACCTCCCTGGTGCTCAGTGCAATGACTGTGCCTGTCGCGGGCAACCCAGCTGTGAGCTGCTTGGAGCAGCAGCCCCGGAACAAGCCCCTGAAGGCTCTCGATACCAGGTTTGCCTGAGTTCCCATGTGTCCCATATCCTACTGTGGGGGGACAGTGAGGTAGTCCTTCCTCAGGGACCAGCAGTTTTCCCCAGTTCTTTTCTTTGTTGCTAGAATTGAAACAACATTACATGTGGCCCTGGCACAAGTATGCAGATCCAAATGATTTCATGCCCGGCGACAAGTTCAAAAATTGGCCCGGAATTATGAGGGCCTTTGGGATGTTTAGGGGCAAACTCTGGCAAGACAGGAATGAGCCCCTGCCTAAAGGTATTCAAACAGGAATGACTTATCAAGTGAGCTCACTTGCTCCTGTGCTGTTTCTGGAGGCAAAATGGAGCGGAGTGGAGAGGAGGCCCTGGTGGTTTTCACCTGTAGGATTCTGAAGGAAGCAAGATGGTTGGTTTTTGTTTTTCACTTTTTTTTTTTTTTTTTTTTTTTTTTTTGGTGGCACTAGGGATTGAACCCATCTGCTGAGATGTATCCCCAGCCCTTTTTTATTTTGAAACAGGGTCTAAGTTACAGAGGCTTGAACTTGACATCCTCCTGCCTCAGCCTCCTGAGTTGCTGGGATTACGGGCGCGCACTAGCAAAAGAATGTTCTTCACTAGGCTCGGGTTGTGGCTCAGTGGTAGAGCACTTGCCTAGCACGTGCACGGCCCTGGGTTCAATCCTTAGTACCACGTAAAAATACATAAATAAAAAAAAGGTATTGTGTCCAACTAAAAAATAGATATTAGAAAAATGTTCTTTATGTTTGTCTGAATTTTAGGTTTGGGAGGAAGTTGAGCATGATCAGAGGGATTGTGGAACAGGAGATTCAAGCAATGGTGTCCAAGAGAGAGAACATCGCCACCCATCACCCATACCAGGCCTGGGATCCTGTCCCCTCTCTGTCGCCGGCTACTACAGGTACAGGAGAGGGGCGTCAAGCCAGGACTAGCGTGAGAGTGACTGGCCCTTCACCATGCCTCCCAGACTGTGTGCTGGGTGTGCTGCACCCACTTGCAAGTGGGAGTCTGGTTTAAGCCCAGGAGAGTTTCAGTCTTTAGGAAATAGAATCTGGAAATGGACAGGCAGCACTGTCTCTTACCTTTTGAGTTGTGGGAAGCCAAAGAGCTCTCCAGGATGAAGACTGGCAGCTTGCCTGTGATATAAAAGCCAGATTAATTGTCACATTTAAAGATCAACAGTCTGACCGATGCACGTCTCCAGCTCCTCGTGAGAAACGAGCGTGCAGGAGCGTGTGTTCTCCGCTGGCCTCAGTGCCCCCGTCCTGGGCTCTGTGCTGTGCTCTTCAGGCACGCACTCCACCTCGACCTGCCAGTGACAAACACTGTAGTTTGTCACCCTGGCTTAAAGGAGAAGAGAGGTTTTGGGGCTTTTTGTTGTTGTCGTTACTGTTTTCAATTTGTGTTGTTGTTAATGTGTGTTTTTGTTGAACAAGCAGTATTTTAGTTTTGCGATCCTTCATATGTTAGAGCTGTAAATGTAAGTACCTTGAAGGCTTTATTTAGAAGTGGCAGGAGAGAGCAGGTCCTGGCAGAGGTGCAAACTGGCGGCTCCAGGAGTGGAGGAGAGCACATGCTTCCTGGGAGAGGCAGGTGGCACCTTGGAGAGGCTGCGACACAGAGGTGGCCCGGGGTTAGCTGGGGCAGTCCTGTGTGTTAAAAGCCATACTCCAGTTTGCCCCCAGCCTGCCAGCATATAAATGACAAAGCCCTGAGAAGCCAGGGCCATCCTGACAGTGGTAAGGACACGGACTTGGGTGGCACCTGCATGGGCAGGAGTGGGGTTGGCACCAGGTGGCCCTGCAGCCACGCTGTCGCTTCACAGGTGCCCTCATCAGCCACGACAAGCTGCTGCTGCAGACCAACCCCGAGCGGGAGCTGGGCAACATGAGCTACAAGCTGGGCCAGGTGCGTCCATGTCCCCTGCTCCTCACAGGCTCCTTGGCTGCCCTTGGATTTGGGCGCACCCCCAAGAAAAAGTTAAATGCTTTCCTAAGTGGATGGAGCTTTTCCTTTTGTTTCTATTTGCATTCTTTGCTCTGCGAGTTTTTAAGGTACGTTGCTTGATTATGTGATGTGTGTAAAGCCACAGCGTGGTGTGGGAGGGTGAGGGGAAGGGGCCGCTTCCACTGGTCCCCTCTGGTCCCTGCTGGATGCAGGGAACTTTGGTGCCAGCTCACTTCTCTGTTCAGTCTCCTTTGCAGAGCGGCTCCACCCTGAGCAGTGGTGACCATGAGACTGTGATGTACTTTCCTGGAGTCAGAGGCCTAGGCCTGCTGAGGGCCATGGCTATGGGTTCAGGGACACTGTCTCCATGGTCACCCTGTCCCCTCTGGCTTTGTTGCATTCGAGGTTGTGTCAGTGTCTGTTGTCCACAAAGCTAATGTGGTGGGATTGTATCAGGGTAAAGTACAGTCTCACCCCTGCCCGTCCGGGACACATCAGGTCCCAGTGTCACTGGGCTGAGTGGGCCTCCAGCTGCCTGGAGAGTGGTGGAGACTTGCTCCCTCAGTCTGCCCGCGCCTGCCCACAACTTGCTCACTGTAGGACGCTGGGTCACAGGGGTCTCGAGAGAAGCAGGCAGCAGCCAGGCTGGGGCTTGTGCCACAACCCAGGAGCCATTTGTTCTGGAGCCAGGCTTCAGGGTGTCAGGCCCCAGGTTCCCTCCTGCAGCTGGGTGCCCTTCCTGGGGACAGTTGGCTGTCTCTGCCCCCCTGGCGACCCGCACCTTCCTGCTGCCATCTCCCTAGTAAGCGCATCACCCTTGCAGTGTTGGGGCTTCTTAAACAAGCTGCTCAAGCAAGAACTGCCCACGAGGGGGCCGGGTCTGGAGGACACCCCACGCGTGGGCTTCCTGCTTCCAGAGCTGTGCTCAGGCACCCTGGGAGCTAGAGCTCCTCCCCGCTGCAGGCACTCGGGCTCTGAGTGCCTCTGAGGAGCCAGCTGTGGGCGTGCTGGCACGCGCGCCGAGCCGAGAGCCCCTCTGCACCTGCCCGCCAGGAACCTCAGGCTCCCGGAGTGCCAGGCTGAGTGTCCTGTGTCTGTGGCAGGTTTCGATACACTCCGTGTGGCTGGGGAACAGTATCACACCCCTGCGAGAGGAGGAGTGGGATGAGGAAGAGGAGGAGGAGGCAGACGTCCCTACACCTGCTTCTCCACCCACATCTCCCGTCAACTCCAGGTTTGCACGGGCCTTTTAGTTTTTAGAGCAGTTTGAAAATTCTACTAGTCATTTGGTTTGTTTGTGGTGCTTCTGGAAATGAACCTGTCATCTGTGTGTGGGCAGAATATCCATCCGTGTTTCCTACTCTACAGGAAGCACCGGGCTGGAGTTGACATCCATTCCTGTTCCCAGTTTTTGCTTGAACTGTACAGCCGCTGGATCCTGCCGTCCAGTTCAGCCAGAAGGGACCCCCCGTCATGCTCATCAGTGAAGTGGTTCGGTCTGTAAGTTGACCTACCCGGCCTCCCCTCGCAGGAGCATGTGACCAACCACACACACACACACAGAGGCACTACCACGTACGCATCAGACACCACACATATGCACAGACACACAGCACATGCACACACAGGGACATGTGTGTGCCACACACACATGGTTTACAATGTCTCAAAACATCTGAGAGAGCTTGTACACACTCCTGGCTGTAGGCTGATACCTTAGTGTTGCGGAATTGGTGAAGGGATGGTTTTCTACATCTGTAATCCAGAGAATGTTGATACTCTTTTATTTTGGGGGGTACTGGGGATTGAACTCACTGAGCTACATCCCCAGCCCTTTTTATTTTGAGGCAGGGTC
The DNA here is from genome assembly GCA_025594165.1 of Tamias sibiricus. NCBI lineage: Eukaryota > Metazoa > Chordata > Mammalia > Rodentia > Sciuridae > Tamias > Tamias sibiricus. The sequence continues at coordinate 2,547,099 of CM046665.1, forward strand.
TCACTAAGTTGCTTAGGACCTCACTAAATTGCTGAGGCTTTCCTCAAACTTGGGATCCTCCTGCCTCGGCCTCCCGGGTGGCTGGGATCACAAGTGTATGCCACTGTGCCCAGCTGACACCCTCTCACAGTGCAGGTGTGGTGAAGTGTCTGTTGCTCTCACAGTGCCCAGTCTCACTTTCCTGGGTGTCTGCCCCTTCCAGGTCCGTGACAGACAGCCTCACACTCCTGGTTCCCACTTCTGAGAAGCACCCATTCAGAATATCTCAGATTAGGAGTCTTGGCTCTTAGCGTCACAGTTCTTCAGCTATTGAGGACCTCAAAGGGCACTTGCTTCTGTGGATTATATCTATCAGTGTTCACAGGCTGGGAAGTAAAAGCTTTACACTTTAAACAATTTTTATAAGAAGTAATTTTTGAAAAGTAGAGAATGGCTTTTTTTTACATATTTGCAAATGTCCAGTTTATTAGATTCTCATATCTGCTCTGCATTCAGTCTGTTAGTATTGTATAACTTCTAGAAAAGTTCCACCATGCCCTGGGAGAGTCGAGGGTGAAGTCAGTATGAATATGAGAATGGTTTTGCCCCTCGTGGCCCCTTGTGAACACTGGTCTAGATGATTTACTGACTCCAGCCTGCCTTTGGCCCCTGGCTGAGACCCCCCTACTTAGGTGTGGCATGAGAGCTGAGGCTGGAGACAGGAATGCTTGGGAGACAGAGAGTGGTCACCAGAACTCGTGTTTTTGAAACAACTGATCCCCTTTGAGGATTGTAGGAAGGGCATGGGGGTGAGTGTCCCTCAGGTGTGGCCCGAGCTTGCCTCCGTCTGTGATGTGTGCCTGGTCCACATGCACACGTGGTGTCTGTGTGTGTGTGTGCATTGTGTGGGGTGTGTGTGTGCACTTGGGGAGAGGTTTTCATCCTGGGCTTTAGGTCTCTAGTTTGCACAGAGTTTGTTCTCCAGTCAGGGCTCCTGCGAGTACCTGTGTCTTATTCTCTGTGGATGTTAGGATGCGCCTCGCCCCGGTAGCCTTTGGCCCAAGTTGCTCCTGCCTCTCACATAACTCTCCCCCCAGCTTCTCGTGGTCTCTGACTTGTTCACTGAGCGCAACCAATTTGAGATGATGTACCTGACGCTGACGAGAGCTGCGGCGGGCGCACCCTTCTGAAGACGAGATTCTCCTGCAGTACCTGGTGCCTGCCACCTGCAAGGCGGCTGCCGTCCTGGGGATGGTGAGTCAAGGCGGCACAGAGGCTGCCTGTGTGGAGGCCACTTGGGCCTGCTCTGCACTGGAGCTGGTGTTGGCCAGATGTGCTGAGGGTGGGTGGCTGCCTCCTTCACATGTCGTGCCCGGGCTGCACTCCCTGTCACATGTGAGCTGCATCTCTGGCCAGCCAGGGAGGACTCAGTTCCTGTCAGTGCTGTCCCACAGGGCACTGCTGCATGCATTGTGGCTGAGTGTAGTTTGGGACTCCTGTACGCCTTGGTTCTGTCATTGCAGTAGACTGACCCCACAGAGCCACAAGTCTGGCACAGGGACAGCACAGATGGGGGGCATGACTGGCTGCAGCCTGGCAGCCCCATCCCCTTCTTCCATGTGGTCTGGGTCCCCTGTGCTTTTCAGCTGACATAGTCTCCCTCCTGGGGCCTTGTCACCATAACCAGGCATGTCGATCCTAGAGTCTGTTCTTAGCACTGGACTGTCTTAGCCCATTTTTGCTGCTGTCACAAAATACCTTAGGCTGGGTGATTGGTAAACTACAGAAACTGATTGCTCATAGTCTGGAATTAGAAAGTCCAAGATGAAGGCTCTGGCAGGCGTGGTGTCTGGGAGGGCTGCTCTCTGCTTGGCAGCAGGCACCTTCTTGCTTGTTCTCACGTGGAAGGGCAGACAGGCTCCCTGGGGTGTTCTTGATAAGGACACCATCCTGATCACTGGAGCAGGGCCCCCATGACAAGCTCTCTTCACGCTGCTGCCAGTTATCAGAATCCCGCCAGTGCTGGGTGACTCCCTATCCCATGTGCTCATTACCATGCGGCACTCCCTGGACACACCTCAGGCACACCCGTGCACATGATGACCTGCAGATCCCGTCCCTTGTTAGAGCACATTGCAGGGTGTCAGCACTGCCGTTACAGGGGAGGATCCAGACTGTTGAAGCAGGTGTGTATTTGCTCTTTGTCATTTAGCATCATCCTGCAATTGTGAGGTTTCTTATTCACTCTTCTGCTAGCAATAGAAACTCATTTATTCAGAGGACACAAGGTGGCCGCCATATACCAGGCACTCCTGCACTGGCAGGAGTAGTGAAGAGGAACCTGCCAGGACTCATCCCCCAATGCCTTGAGCTCCGCCCCAGTGCCCCTCCAGTCCTGTCCAACCTGGTAAAGGTTCAGGACACAGGACATTGTGGAGTCTGCGCGTACCTCCCCAGCTGCGCCCTGTAGAGTCAGCGTTACTGAGCCCAGAGTCTAGAGCAAGGGACAGTCTGTCCTAGGTAGCCTTCCCTGGGTCCTGGTGACAGGGCACCGTGCAGGGAGCAGGAACAGTGAGGACATGGGGTCCCCTTGAGTGAACACGGCTCTCCAGGGCAGGCGCCCTCTGGGTGCTGCTGGCTTGTGGGAGGTCCTTTCCCGCTGTAGAGCTCAGCTGCTGGGGCTTGGCCTTCATCCCAGCTGTGGCTTTGTGCTCAGGCCCAGATCCCCAGGCCAGTGTAAATCAGATACATCAAGTGAGTAACAATTTCCATGCCAGACCCCAAGGCAGTGTGGCACATGGCCCTGGTTCCCAGTTCTGCGCACACAAATGTTCCTCCGAGATCGAGCGCGTCTGCCGCAGGGCTGTCAGCTTGCGCTGTGTCGCTGCAGACTGCTCTGCACCCAGGTGCACTTGTTCTTTGCCTGCTCTTGTCAGAGCTTTACCCCGTAGCAGAAGTGGGACTGCAGGCCTGAGTGGGTGCCACACAGCACCAGGGGTGTGGGTGGGAACGAAAAGGAAGTGCCTGGCAGAGTGTCACCCTCCTTCAGGCTGAGACCCTCAGGTATAGACTTCCCCAGAGAGTGGATGGCCAGATGGCCTCTGGTTGCTATCAACAGCGGAGGCCCTGAGCCTGCCTTTCCTGAGGCGCTCGCTGCAGCCCACACGTGTCCACCTGCACGCCACTTCCTGTGGAGGTCCGCTCTACGCTGCTACTGGTGTTCTCAGTGGAGGGTGTGCGGTCTAGCTATATAAAATGCCAAGTGGAATTGATGCCATTTGGGTCCAAGTTAGTGTAGGGGTCCCAAGACTACCCTTAGGTTTGTGCTAGGAGATTTCAGAGCTAAAATTTATTACAATGAAAATCTGAAAGCAAAATCAGCAGCGGGAGAAGGTACGTATTCAGAGTCCCCTCTTGGTGGAGGCTGGGGACGCGGCAAGGAGCTGTGGCAGCACGTGTTGATGTGCCAACCATGGAGCCCAGGAGAGACTCAGTGTCCAGGGCATTCACTGGGGCTGGTCCCTTGCGCACCTTGGTGAGTCCGTGCCAAACCCCCAGACTCCCAGAAGCCAGGCAGGCATCTATACAGACACCACTGCCTACACAAACCTCGCCGTCTACACAAACTGCTGAGGCACAGGGCCACGCCTGCACAGAGCCTGTTCTCAGTGGGTCTTGGCCACTCTGAGAATTCTGCTGCATGCTGGACTCCACCGTAGCACAGGGACAGCCCTCTTTTGGCTGGGGAAGTGGGCCACTGAGACATGAGCCTTGACGTGTCTAGTGCAGCTTGTGTCTGTGCTTGTGCTCAGGACAAGGCTGTGGCGGAGCCAGTGAGCCGCCTGCTGGAGGGCACACTCAGGAGCAGCCACCTGCCCAGCCAGATCGGAGCCCTGCACGGAGTCCTCTATGTGCTGGAGTGCGACCTTCTGGACGACACGGCCAAGCAGCTCATCCCCTTTGTCAGCGACTACCTCCTGTCCAACCTCCGAGGAGCAGCCCAGTGAGTGGGGCTGGCTGGGCACACGCTGTGGAAAGAGCCGTGTTCCGCCTCCCAGAGTGCATGCCCAGCCCCTGCAAGATGGGCAGAGAACTGGGTGGGCACACTTTTCTGGAGACAGTGGCTGAGGTTACTAAGACACAAGGATGGGAATGCCTGCCAAAAATTTGCATGGATGCCCCAACTAGGTGGCATGTCCTGCCTCTGCTGCCTTTGCCCCAGCACTTGCCATACTCGTCTGTGCAGCCATCCGTTACTCCTTGGCAAGGACAGCAGTCTCATCCTCTGACAGACTTGGCACCCTGATTGCAGCTCCCCCGGGCGGCCGCCCTTTCTGGCTCTGACCTCAATCTCATGTTCTCTCAATGGAGCTTTACGTACAGCTCAGCACAGATAGGTAGCAGGACCCCGGAGGAGGTAGTCCAGGCATGGCAAAGCACACCAGTAGTCACAGCAACTCGGAGGCTGAGGCAGGAGGATCACAAGTTCCAGGAAATTTGTTGAAATCCTGTCTCAAAAATGGCTGGAGATGCAACTAAGTGGTAAAGCACCCCTGCGTTCAGTCCCCAACCAAGAAAAGAGAAGTTCATCGGAAACATCCCTGCACATGGCGCTGTCTTTAACACCTACCCTCAAGGGGCGGGTCTGAGTTTCATCAGGCGTAGACTCAGAATCGAGGGCAAGAGTTAGGAGCTGAGAAGAGGGCCGGGAGGAAAACCAACAGTCCTCTTCGACCCGAGTGCAGACTGGGCATGAGGATCAGGGTGAAGTTGAACGTGAGGTTTGGAGTGCACAGTGAGGGTCTTGGGCCCGACAGGTAGGATTGCGGCGAGGGAGCCGAGTTCAGGCAGGGTGGAAGTGCGTAGGCGGGGATGCCCTGGGGCCTGGCCTGGCAGAGACCTCCTCCTTCAGGCCAGAGGTGGCACAGGCCTGTAGGGGGCCCTTAGCCGCCCATTGTCCTCTTGATCACAGAGCCTGGCACATCACAGGAATACAGTCTATACTGAGGGGTGCCAGGGCACAAAGTAGTTGAGGGACGCAGGAGCTTGTAGTGTCCAAACAGAGATGGTGAGCACACCTGGCTTCAATTCTATGAGCAGAAGGCCGGTGTCCTGTGCAAAGCAGTAGAGGCAGGGCCTCCTAGTGACCGATGGGCACATGCCGTGGGCCATCTTGGGTGTGGGTGGTGTGATGGCCCCCTCATTCAGTGACCACTTGTCCAGTCACAGGCCAGCCAGGGACCCCTGGGAGGGCCCGCAAGTCAGGATATGACGTGTGTGCCTCACAGGGCGAGCCCTGGCACCCTGTGGGGCAGGTGGGCTACCTGGCGGGAGGCAGTCTGCAGGCCTCGCCGGGGCAAGCAGCACAAAGTAGCTTGCGCGGGGCAGAGGCTCTGTGCAGCCCTGGAGATGGCTCCACGCAGAGGCCCTGAGCGGCAGGCGTGGCCTGTGGCTTTGTGCCCAGAGGGGCTGCCTGTCCTAGCTGCGGGTAAAGCATAAAGCAGGCTGCTCGCGGCTAAGCTTGGCCCTCGGCTCCATTCCAGCTGCGTGAACGTGCACAGCCAGCAGCACGTGTTGGTGATGTGTGCCACCGCCTTCTACCTGATGGAGAACTACCCTCTGGACGTGGGACCGGAGTTCTCAGCCTCGGTGATACAGGTGAGCAGGCCTCAGCTGTGCTCCTGGACGCGGGAAGGTCCTCGCAGGACCATGCAGCAGGCCCATGTTGGCTGGGGTGTGTGCTCAAGCCTTTCTGCTCATGCAGATGTGTGGGGCGATGCTGTCTGGCAGCGAGGAGGCCACCCCCTCCACCATCTACCACTGTGCCCTCCGAGGGCTGGAGCGCCTCCTGCTCTCTGAGCAGCTCTCCCGGTTGGATGCCGAGTCCCTGGTCAAGCTGAGCGTGGACAGAGTGAACGTGCACAGCCCACACCGGGCCATGGCGGCCCTGGGCCTGATGCTCACCTGCATGTACACAGGTGAGCAGTCTCAGGCTATAGGCTTGCGCAGGGACACTGTGCCCAGCGCCACGTGAGACAGGAACATGTTCACGTGAGGGACACAGGCCCAGGCCCCTCGTATGCAGCACCTTTGGTGTTGTCCTGAACCATCCCCTCACTCTGCTCCTCGTCCCTTGCTACTCCTGGTGATCTGTTGGGGCTCCTGCGCACAGGGTGCACCTGTGCAGACTGTGGGCTTCAACTGCATTGCCTTCCACTGAGTGCTTTCATTGCAGGAAAGGAGAAAGCCAGCCCCGGTAGAGCCTCTGACCCAAACCCTGCGGCCCCAGACAGCGAGTCTGTGATCGTGGCTATGGAGCGGGTGTCTGTTCTCTTCGATAGGTAAGAGGCGCAGCCCACCTAGCAGCCATGAACTGCCCTGGAGCCAGAGCCAGAAGCAGCTGCCTGGTGCCTGCGTATTTGCTCGACCTCTTGGCACTTCGCCCTGGTCCCTCCAGGTTCCTTGCCACACCCTGATCCTGCTCGGCCTGTCCTGTTGGGAGGCCATCCTTGGGCCCTGGTAGCACTGTAGTGCTAACCCCCACGTTTGTCCCTTTCTCCTGGAGACCTCAGGGATGGCACCTGCAGTCCTGGGCTGCAGCCTGGGCACTTGAATGGTCACATGCTGGGAGGCTGGGCATTCAGCAATTAAAATGCCCCCACCCTGCTGCCCTTCATGAGAGGAGCCAGGTGGAAGCAGGGTCCTTCTTGCCCTCAAGGGCCATGGGGGGATCACGTGGCAGCCGGAAGCAGTGTTGGAGATAGCACCAGGGAGAGTAAAGGCAGAACTAGCAGAAGCATCTTTAAAAGCTGTGGTGTGATGCCGGGCGTGGTGGCGCACACCTGTAATCCTAGCACTTGGGAGGCTGAGGCAGGAGGATCGCGAGTTCAAAGCCAGCCTCAGCAATGGTGAGGCACTTAGCAACTCAGTGAGACCCTGTCTCTAATAAAATACAAAAAAAGGGCTGGGGATGTGGCCCAGAGGTCGAGTGCCCCTGAGTTCAAGTCCCTGGTACCAAAAAAAAGCTGTGGTGTGACCATCCCGCCGCACGCCTGGAGCGCACATGTGCTCAGTGCTGACTCAACTCACAGCTCTGGAGAGCGGGTGGGGCCTTATCGGGCTCCCTGTTGAGAACAAGGCCCCACTTCTCCCCTCAGACCTCTTGGTCCAGGCGAAGCAACGGGTCTGTGGCCTGTTGCCACTGCTCACTCTAACCAGTGGGAAGCCCTCTGGCTCTCCCACAAGCACTCTCTTTGAGGGACCGTGTATGTCCTCCCAGCATGTTAATGTCCATGTTGAATTTTGGAATGAGCTTTGCAGCCCCTGTTCCAACATAGTGTGTTCATAGAGCACCACCACTGCCAGGCTTGGGGACAGCTGGGTGCACACAGGTGCACAGCCAAGCTCCTGTCCTCAGGGAACTCTGGTCTGTTGCTGAGGAAATCACTGATCCAGTGAGCACAGCCCGAGCCTTCAGCTGGCCACTGTCCAGCAGCCAAGGGCAGGTACTGGTCCAAGTGACAGAATAGGACTCCCGGTCTCTGGGTCACTTCCTGTGCTTCTTAGCCAATCGTGTGTGCTCTGGTAGGGTCGTCACAGGTGCTGTCTTTTGGCATTAAAAAGGGTGCTGCAGTGGGCAGGCTCTAGGCTCTGCTGAGAGAATAATTGACAAGAGAACAGCCGGGGTCCAGATTGGGAAAGAAGAAAAAAATTCCTGATTCAGGGCAACAGGATCTGTCAAAGACCATTTTGATGTAGAAAATTTCCTTCTGTAATATTGCCACCCTGCCATCCTTTACCTGCCGGTCACTCCCCTCTGCAAAGTCGACTCCGTATGACTTGGAAGCCCTAAGCCTATACCCAGTGGCAGTCATCTTCACCATCCCTGTGAGGAGGACAAGGGGACAGCTGGGGCTTGGCCTTTCTGCATTCAAAATCTATACCCAGGCTGCAGCCTGTGCCCCACTTGGAGTGTCCTTCCGGTCAGTCCCTCGTTCCATGTTGGCCCTGCCAGGGCAGGTTTGGAGGTGAGGGATCAGGCTGAGTCTCTGGTCCACCCCTTTCTTCCAGGATCAGGAAGGGCTTTCCCTGTGAAGCCAGGGTGGTGGCCAGGATCCTGCCTCAGTTCCTGGATGACTTCTTCCCACCCCAGGATGTCATGAACAAAGTCATTGGAGAGTTTCTGTCCAACCAGCAGCCATACCCACAGTTCATGGCCACTGTGGTCTACAAGGTGAGCTGTCTGTGGGACAAGGAGAGGGCAGGGAGTCAGCCAGACTTCCAGAGGATCTGCCAGTAGGGCCAGTCTCCTCCCCCAAAGGTGACTGTGCTAGGAGGACACACGTGCCCCTCCGCTGCCCTTCCCTGTGTTCAGGGGTCTTGCTCTTCCCAGGTGTTTCAGACTCTGCACAGTGCTGGGCAGTCATCCATGGTCCGGGACTGGGTCATGCTGTCCCTGTCCAACTTCACGCAGAGGACCCCAGTCGCAATGGCCATGTGGAGCCTCTCCTGCTTCTTCGTCAGTGCGTCCACCAGCCCGTGGGTTTCGGCGATGTATCCTTCCCTGTTCCTCATGGCTGGGTTCCTGCTTGCTGCCAGGCCTTGCCTGTCCTCGGGCATCTGGGTTCAGTTTTGTTGAAAGCTCAGAAACTTCACTTTTGCAGAACCCACAGATGTTGAGGAGAATGTAAAACATGGACAGGGACACAAAACAGAAGGCCAGGCATTTTCGAGCCAACCAGGGCTGCCCAGAGGGGCTGGTGTGTGGCAGAAGTGTTGTGGCCAGCGGAGGGGAGAGGAGGGAGGAGGGCAGCCCGGGGAGTGCTGGGCCTCTCCTGTGCTGCTTCTCATTAGCTCGCATTGTGTGGCGGCCCTCCTGGGGAGCGGCGTACTGAATCCAGACCCTGGCCCGGCCCACCCCAGTGCTGGTGGCCAGGAGTCCTCCTTAGGCAGCCTTCCCCAGGCAGACCACAGGAGCCCTGACCAGCGCAGCCTCACCAGGCGCCTGGGAGGGTCGGCCAGGCAGAGGCCCACCCTGCCCTGAGCAGGGCACACAGGAGCACCAGCTGCCAGCCAGCCTGCCCAGGCGCCCAGCCAGGTAAGTGCCGTGGCACAGAGTGCCAGGAGCGCGTATCTGCCCACAGGGCTCTGCCTCCCGGGCCAGCTCTGCCCACGCCCTGCCCTGCTGGGAGAGGGTTCTAGGATCTGCTGCTGCTAACACTGCAGTCCAGGCTGTCCCTCGGCTACTCTGGCCACCCTCGACCCTCCCTGGGCCTCGCGGAGGCCTGGTCAGGAAAGAATGTCCCCAGGAGCACAGTGAGGCCGTCTCCCCACCTTTCCAGCGTTCTCCCTTGACTCCTCCACCAGCCTTCCACACGTCGTCAGCAGGATGGGCAAGCTGGAGCAGGTGGACGTGAACCTTTTCTGCCTGGTTGCCACAGACTTCTACAAACATCAGATAGAGGAGGAGCTCGACCGCAGGGCTTTCCAGTCTGTGTTTGAGGTGGTCGCGGCGCCGGGGAGCCCGTACCACCGACTGCTGACTTGTTTGCGAAATGTCCACAAGGTCACCACCTGCTGAGAGCCCGTGGAGGCAGAGGCCAAGCAGAGGTGGCCGCTGGGGCCAGGGCCCGTGGGAGCCTGCACCAAGCCCCCTGCCTCTCGGGCTGCCTGGGGCACCAAGGCTCTGGCGTGTGTCTCGCGGGCAGCTGGCAATGTGTGTGTCCTTGCCCTGTGGCAGAAGCTCTTGGCAGCACGGGTCCTGGACAGGGAACGTGCGGTGTAGCGGGGTTGCGCCTGAGTCCTATGTCGCTGTCCTCATTGCAGCTGGTGGCAGTGCCTGTCGACCAGGTGTCTTTCTCCTAGCTTTCACCTGTCCCTTGTCCCCAAGTCGCAGCTGCCCTTGCATCCAGGATATAAGTCCTTGCCCTTTCAGGTTGGCCCTGAGCCCACCCCTTCCTGTGGGTGGATGTGGCCAGCACCCTGGAGAGCAGCCCCTGGCCCTGCCCAGCAGGGCGCCTGCGCGGGAGCCTGACTGCACAGGTGCTGTGCTGCCTGGCAGGAGGGAGCTGGGAGTGCCAGGCGCCCAGTGCCCTCCTCCCTTTCTCTGTTTTCTTCTCAGGACTTAAAATTTAATTATATCAGTAAAGAGATTAATTTTAACGTAATTCTTCCTATGCCCGTGTAAAGCGTGTGACTTGCGAGGCCTGTGCTGCATGTAACAGCGCCCGTGGAGTGGCACCCTCCAGCCGGCAGGCCCCTCCCGTGCCCTTCTCACGCCTGACGGCACTTGGCTGCCCGTCCCCCCCTTTTCACACGTTCACATCTGGTTGGATGATGGAGGTGCTGGTATCCAGGTGTCCACGCAGAAGTCCTCTCTGGGGCTGGCTCTGAGGCCTGAGGAGAGTTCTCCACCCACTCGTAAGGAACGTGGCTTCCCTGTCACCCTGCCTGGTTGTCAGTGGTCTCCGTTGCATCCAGAATTGCTGGCTCTGACGACTGCAGCCCAGTCCCGAGCTGGCCCCGGGCTGTGGCCTACTGGTGCTGGATGTGCCGTCCTCTCGCTGCTTCTGCGCAGGGGGCCCCAGATGGGGGCCTGGCCCGGCAGCCTCATGAGTGTCTCGGAGCTGTGCTTTGTCTGGGCGCCCCCCACCCCCACCTTGGTCAAGAGCAAAGTTCAGTGTCATGACAACTCCAAGACACCTCTTCCCCTTTCTCACGTCATGCATGGGGCCCTTTCAGCCCAGGACTAGGCCTTGATCTCGGGCAGGATGAGGTAGTAGGGAGGGAAGGGTCAGCCACCACTCTGTCGCAGGCTCTAGGTCCCTAAACCAGCTTCCTGTTTCTGGGCCCAAAGTAGCAAACTGTTGAGATGAAATCCCTGGACAGCGAGGTACCCTTGGCTCACTGGCATGACTTAGGCAGTCTGCTTGCTGCCTGGCCATGCCCAGGTAGGTGCTTTGCCTCCCAGCCCCCAGGAGGCAAGCCTTGCTAGTGTGGTGTCGGCCGTGCTGGTTGGTTGCTTTTGACGGTCGGCGTTTGAGGTATTCACTTGGTAAGTGAGGATCGTCTGGAGATGTTCTGCAGCCTGCAGAGGAGGAGAGCTCTTTCAGTCTGTGCAGTTAGGTGACTGCACATCGGTCTGTGGGGTGCTGTCTTGAGACCCCGAGCCTCCTTCCCTCTCCTGTGAAGGGCAGCCAGGGTGCAGGGTTGCGTGGCATACTGTGCCCCATAGGAGTCCATCAGAGCCACTTGGCAGCCTCAGCCACCGTGAGGCCTCCCCTCCTGGGACCAGCCTGTCCTGGTGCCAGTGCAGCAGAAAGGGTAGAAATGGATCTGGGCTTAGAGGAGGACCTAAGGGAAGCTACAGAGAAGTGGGAAAGCCGCCACTTCTCCCTTAGTGATTTGGGCCTCCCGTTTCTCATGCCAGCTTGCCCCAGAAGGCCTGCTAGAGCCGTGGTCCTGCCCGCCCCCAGGCTGTGCAGCAGCTTTGTGCAGATACGCTGGAGGGGGACTCTGCTCCTGGCTAGATGTTTACATTTGTAAGAAGTAGCACTGTGAATGTGACATTTGGGGCCACCCCCTTGGGAGTCTCACTACTGGGTTCTACAAGGTTTTGTTGGCCACCTCCACCTTTACCCTGTGGTCTGAAACCCAGCTCTGGTGACAGATGCAACCCAAAGACCTTCCTAAGTGTGCAGAGGTGCTTAGAGTTCCTAAGAGAAGCTGTTGCACCCGTGCAGAGGTGTGCGTGTACAGGCACAATGCAGACCCGTAGATTTATTTACACACACACTTCAAGACAAATATGCAAGGCCTCCAAGAATGCCGTGTCCGTTCTGCCTGGAGGTGGACCTTTCTTAGACCTGCCGAGGAGTCAGCGATGTGGCTCCAGCCCCTCAGAGTGGGACTCGGGGAAAGTCCTGCTGCAGAAAGCCGCCCTCCTGTCAGCTCTGCAGAAGGCTTGCACTTCAAGCTCCTCCTAATCTGCGGCTTTCCAAATGTTGTTGAAAGTGTCATTTTGATTGTCAAGGTTTTTTGGGGGGAGGGGTTTTTAATTTTCCTGCTGGTACTATCAGGAAAGATTTTGATGAAACCAGGGTAGAATTATTTGGCAATGCACTTAAGCATGTTTCTTCTCCAAAAATGTGCCTCCCTTCCACTGATGGCCCCATACGGAGGTGACTTTCCAACTGCCAAGGGCCCTTCATTCTCTCGTCTTGGCCTGCACCTGTGCCCGTCAGGAGGAAAGGCTGGAGTGGAGACACCTCCAGACACCCAGAATGTAGCATCAGGGAAGGCCCCTCCCTCAAGGGCCCCTGGGCCCGCAGGGCGCTCCTCCAGTGCATCTGGGGCGGCCCTGCCCTCGAGCTCGGCTGGTGGCCTCAGCAATAAGTCAGCTCACGCCACACAGCCCGGGAGGCCGAGCACCCCACCCGGGAAGGGGATCTGGAGTGAGCTGAGCTCCGTGTGCGCGCGTGGGGTGGAGCTCATTTCTTCTCGTTGTCCGTGGGCGTCCTTCCTAGCAAATGGCACCCTCGCTTGAGCTCCGTCCCTCCTCCCTCTGTGCTGGGTGCCCGGGACCATGGCCACCAACCTGGATGAACGTGGAGCTGCCCTCTGGGACAAAGAAAGACCTCGTGTTGCTGAGGCTGGGTGGACGGTGTGGGCTGGCACAAGTGAGAAGAGGACTGTCCCCACTGGGCCTGGAGCTGCCAGGAAGGGAGGGCTTGCTCTGAGAGCCTGTGCTGGACGCCACGTGGAAGGCGCAGGGCCCTTCCCCTTGTGCTCTGAGAGCCATGTGACAACTGGACGCCACGTGGAAGGCGCAGGGCCGTCTTCCCCTTGTGCCTGTCGTGCTTAATGCCGTCCAGGGAGCCTCTTCCCTCTGCCCCAGGCTGGATGGAGGGACCTGCCTGCAATGGCGTCTCCCATCTAGGGCCTCCCATCGGGCCTGCTGTTCACGCCCCGGGCTCCACTGGGCCAGCAGGGCAGTGATGGGGCAGTCCCGGAGCCCAGCCCAGACCTGACTGTGCACTGCCGAGAGGAAGGACTGATGTGAGATGTATATTTAGATTTTTTAAACTGCTGCAAAAATTGTACATCCAAATTAAAGGAACAATGAAACCATTCACAGCTGCTGTGTGAGGCCTGCTTTGCTCGTTGAGAACTTGCTCTCCAGGGTTGAGGAGGCCGTCCCTCTCTTCTCCAGTGGCCAGTGTCCACAGCCTCCCAGCAGTAACGGGACACTGCGGAGCCAGGTCCTGCACGTGCTGGGTGCCTCATACAGGGTGGTCACGGTCATGGTGCGGGGGGGTCTCCCTGCCTGGCAGACAGGGACTGCCAGAGCTCTGGCCCTCGGCGGCATCGTGAGCTCGTTGCGCAGGAGCCTCCGATGCGTCCCTCTTTCTGCTCCCACATTGGGCTTCAGTGCCCAGAGGGGTGGCAAGACCCCTCACATGACCTTGCTTTGGTGTCCCCTCATGGCCTCACTGGCCCTTTTTCCCCCTTAGTCACTGATGCCCTGTTCTCCTCTCCCAGCTGGACCCTGCTGCCCCCCAGCACAGCCGTTTTCCATGCCTGGCCTGGCCACCATGTCTGCGGCGCCCATCCCAACCTTGTTACCCTGTAAGTCCTTCCCATGTGAAACACCTCCTCCCCCAGGAAGTCTGCTTAGCTCCACAGGGACTCTTCCTCCTTGGCTGGGGCTGAACCTCCTTTGGAGCCTTGGTGGTCAGTGTTGTGATCTTGGGTTGTGGGTCACTCTGAGCAAAGTGGTTTTTTTTTTTTTTTTTTTTTTTTTTTTTTTTTGGTACTGGGGATTGAACTCAGGGGCACTCGACCACTGGGCCACATCCCCAGCCCTTTTTTGTATTTTATTAGAGACAGGGTCTCACTGAGTTGCTAAGTGCCTTGCCATTGGTGAGGCTGGCTTTGAACTCGCGATCCTCCTGCCTCAGCCTCCCAAAGTGCTGGGATTACAGGCGTGCGCCACCGCGCCCGGCTTGAGCAAAGTGTTTAGTTAAACTAGTGTTCACCAAAGGCCCCGGTGGTTCCAGCTGCCTGTCAGGAGACGTCTGCCCGTTCTCCAACAGAGTAGGCCCTGCACTGGGTTCCAGGAGAGACCGCAGGACCATTCTGCTCAGGACCGGACCACACCTGCTTATTCTAAGCGGCACCCCCTTGCTCAGCACAGGGTGGGGGATGTCGGCCGGGGGGCCTGGTGGATGACCCGCCAAGTCTGATTCTCCCCTCGTTGCACTGAGTGTTGGATGGGGTCGCTTCAGCTCCCCACGTCTCAGTGACAACTCCAGGGTCCCTGATGGCCTTGCCCTTTGGAGCCTCCTAAATTCTGGCCCTCTCGGGGAAACCAAACACCCTTTTTCTCACTGGACCACCATTGTTTGTGTGAAAACAGTAAGATCCTTGGCACCCCTGGCATGGCTGATGTTTCAGAAAGAAGCGGGGTTCAGGCAGATGGAGATGAGCGGTGAGTCCCCGTGTGGGCGCTGCCTGAGCAGCGCAGGAGCGCCTGCCGCCACCCTCCCTTCTCACCAGAGCACGCCCTGCCCGTCTGCCTGCGGGGCCCTGAGGGGCCTGGTGGAGCTGGGGATGGCCCTCTGCCTCCAGTGCTCCCGTTTCCAGCCGTAGCTGGCTTTGTTCCAAAAAGCACTCTGAAGTGGCTTCCCCAAAGAAGCCTAACCCTGGCCAGTGGATGAGCAAAGTGGCCAGGGCAACTGGGCCCTGCCTTGGCATGGTGTGACAGCCAGATCAGGACAGGAATCCCTGCTTGGGCAGCATAGCAGTGGGGCCCCAAGTCTAGTCTGCAAGCAGCATGATCCATGGTCCCGGGCCCTGTGGGCAGAGAGGCCCAGTTCTTTGGAGTCTGCAAGACCTTACTGGGAACCACACACATCTGCTGTTCCCACAGCCCCTCCGCCCCACAGCCTGCTCTTCCCGCCCTGTCATAGTCTAGCAGAGACGGGCTTTAACCCTTGCCACCTGGTGGGACTGTTGGTTCATGGCAGGCGCCTGTCCACTGCAGAAGAGGGCTGAAAGTTAAGGGTCTGGGTTCCTCATTGGCATGAGGAGAAGGTGGCAGTGCCCAGCACATGAGCCAGACCCCTAGGCTCCCTGCCCTCCATGTTGGGGTGGGCGGCCAGGCCCCAGGAGCTGCTGGGGCTGCCCTGAGGGGATCTGGCCCTTCTCAACCGCCACTGCCGGTTCCCTCCTCCCTCCTGGAGCAGTCCAAGCTCCTCAAGTGCTCAAGGCCCCTGGCCTAGGCCCTTCCGTCTGCCCCCCCCCCCCCCACCACATTCACACACCCACCACACCCACGCACTCCTAGTGCTTCCTGGCTTTTGCCAAGTCCTGAGTTCTCCAACCTCCAGATTCTTTTCCCCATGGGCTTCACGTGGACCAAGCCTGCTGCTGCTCTGGTCAGGTCTGGCTTCCCACAGCCCACCAGACTAGGCAGAGCCCGTGCCCTAGGTGCTGAGTGAAATGTGGGCCCAGCCTCCTGCGGAAGGAAGACCAGAGAGTGGGCCCTGCCTCTGCACAGCAGGACCAGCATGGGCCTGCGCCCGAGCCTCGCCTCCCAGGGCTGCTCCAGCTGAGGCCTGACATACCCTCTCCCTGCAGGTGCTGCTGGGTGCCCGGCCCTGGGCCCTCCTCCTGATCCCACAGTGACCGAGGGTCCCAGCGGGCCATGCAGCTCTGCCAAGGTATGGAGCCCTCCCCGCAGGAGACAGATGGAGCACCTTCACAGGGACAGCGGGGGCTTGGCCCACCTGCCTTGACCAGCCCAGTTCATTCTTGTCCTTGGGGGTTCAGGCAAGGTGCTGCTTCAAGAAGTACCCCAGAGAACACCCTATCTAGGGTTTCCAATGCACCCAAGTCTGAGAAGAGAAGGTGAAGCCACCCTCACCACTTGAAAGTGCCACCTAGAGCGTGCTGCTGCTGTGGGGTAGCTCCTGCTAGGCTGGCTCTGCCACCTGTGCCCCTGGGACTCGGGCAAGCTGAGGACGTAGCTGCCTCTCTGGAGCAGTCTGGCTGCAGGGCTCTGAGCACTAGCAGTGACACCTGTTGGCCAGCAGCTGTCCCTCAGTCAGGACAGCATGCCAGGCTCTGTGCTCTCCAGAAGCTCTGAGGAGGTTCACAGAAGGGGCAGGGAGATGGCAGAGGGGCTCTTGTCCTCAGGGGATTGGAGGGACTGTGCCAAAACCTTGCTGGGGACTTACAGCCGTCCAGCCAGTTCTGTCCTCCCCACTGCAAAGATGAGGGAGCAGCTTGCGGGAGGTCGTCAAGGAAGGTCTCCTGGAGTCGGGATTCACAGGCTGCCTGCCTGGCGCAGTTCCTGTCCGCCCGCTTCCCTGTGTGCTGGGAGGTGCTGAGCGCCAGCCCCACCTCTGCCCTGAGAAAGGCCGAGAAAGGCACTGGGGTGGTCCCCAGCCTCCCTCAGAAGGCCAGACCCTGTGCTGCTGCGGGAGCTGCTGCCTGGAGGAGTGCCTTCTGGGCCCTCTGCGGGTGCTCCTGAGAGCTCTGGGAGCTGGACACTAGGGGGCAGCAGCGAGCCACCAGGCCAGCGGTACGGCTGACCTTGCAGTGAGTGGATTAGGGGTCCCTCCTGGGTGCCCCTATCGGAGGAGCGCAGCAGTTGTGAAACTCCCTGGGGAGCACTGCACAGCCAGATGGTAGGGACAGTGTCCCTAGATCTCTAGATGACACCCAGGGCCCAGAGAGAAAGGGGATGGCTGGGTCCAAGAGCTGATGCCTAGGCCAGGCGGTGGCCTGCATCTGTGAAGGGGTACAGAAGCTCTCGGGGCTCCCCTTGCACCCTGCTCCCTCCCAGGCACTTCCCATCCTGACTGCACATTGCACTGCCTCCCATGCTGGGCAGTGCCGTGGGCCAGGCGCAGCCGCCCGCCGCCTGGGGTTGCCTGCGCACAGACACCGCCTCCTCCGGCCTCGGCTCCTCCTGTCTGTGGTCAGCATTCCGCTGCTCTCTGGGCCTTGGTGCTGGGGCCACACAGGACCAGCAGTGGTGCATTGGGCAGTGGACACCAAGTCAGTCTCGGCACCATGTCCACCACGGGCTGTCCGGCAGAGGGGCCTTGAGCTCCATGGAGCCCCACTGGTTCTGGCACCCTGAGGTGACACTCCCCGCGGCAGACCCCGGCTCCACCACTCCCGCCTCCTTGCTCCTGCGGCTGCGGCCCCTGCTCACTCCTCCTGGCATTTCAGTCCCTCAGCCCACAGAGACACAAGCCCACTCCCGCTGGTCCTGGAAACTGCTGTGTCCCCCTGCCCGTTGACACGCTCCAGGCAGGACCTGCCTCGCTGCCCTCGCCGCCCCCAGCCCTTTCCAGTGAGTGTCCTCTGAGCTGCGTTCCCAGCTTTCCCAGCGGCTCTTCCTCACCCCTCAGCACAGGACTTGCCTTCGCTCTCCAGTGCTGCCCTCAACCCAGCCTGTGCTGAAGGTCAGTGTCCACGTGCCCCTGACCTGCACCGAGGACAGGGCCTGGCTCTGACCAGCCTGGGTTCCAGTGTCCATGGGACCTGAAGCCCAGGGTGTCTGGTGGGTGGAGCAAGAGAAGCAAAGAGCAAATGACAGGAGAGGCAGGGTCTCTCGAGCCCCCAGCCCCGAGCTGTCTCAGGGCTGATCCTCGAGACCAGCGGCCCAGCCTCACTTCCACCTGGCAGGGCCCTCCTAAGGAGGGTGAGGGCCTCTCAGCCAAGGAAGCCCAGCACCAGCGGCCACGTGGGGTCAGCACTGGGGGCCCCAGTCTCCCGTCTGCCTGTCTCTCCTCTCCTTCCCCACCCTGCCTCTGTTCTGACGGTCTTCCCACGGCCCATCCTGGGCTTCCCTGGACTCCTGGCCTATGTGAGCCCGGTGGGGCTGAGGTGGGGGCTGCGGCCAGGACCTCGCCTCTGGGAGCCTGGTGAGCACGGCTTGAGCGCCTCCCTGCACGGCCCGAGGGCCAGGCGAGAAGCAGGCAGGGCTGGCCGCCTGGCCGCTGGTTTTGGGCCCAGCCACGGGCTTGCTGCAATATTGATGGCCCGTCAGCACGGCCGATTCCTGCGCTTTCAGTTAAAAGGTTTCTGTTGTTGTAGCTTATGCAGTTGCTCTGTTGCTATGGAAACGTGACATCAAAATGACGTTTCCCGTTTAAAAGCTTTTAACTAAATTCCTGCCTGTCAGATGTAGGCCCCATTTTGAGCGTGGAGCTGCCTGGAGCCAGTGATCGTGGTGCCTCCCGCCCATGGTGCGCGGGACGGGCCTGGGGCCCCACCTGAGCACGGTCCTCCACCCCGCAGGTGCCTCCAGCATGGCCGCAGCCGAAGTGCCCGGCTACCTTGTGTCTCCTCAGACGGAGAAGCACCGGCGGGCCCGCAACTGGACGGACGCCGAGATGCGCGGCCTCATGCTCGTCTGGGAGGAGTTCTTCGAGGAGCTGAAGCAGACCAAGCGCAACGCCAAGGTGTACGAGAAGATGGCCAGCAAGCTGTTCGAGATGACGGGCGAGCGCAGGCTGGGCGAGGAGATCAAGATCAAGATCACCAACATGACCTTCCAGTACAGGTGGGCACCGCGGCGTGGCAGGGCGCGTGGCCCGCCAGGGGCCTGCCTGTCGCTTGGGCCCTAGGGGGAGAGATGGCCTTAGAAACCGCCTGTGCAACCTCCCATTGGGAAATGGGGAAACTGAGGCCCAGCAAGGACAGGATCTGGCCAGGAAGTCTCCGGTGGCTGGGCTGGGAGTGCTTTTGACTTCCTGGGTCTGGGCTTGGTGCAGGGCCGCGGCTCCAGGGACACACGTTGGACCTGGTCACTGCCCCACGTGCCTCAGAGGCGAGCACCTCATGCAGGCATCACCGCCTGACCAACCCTCGCGCCCTGCCAGGGTCGACCAGCTGTCGGCCAGGCTTGGGCCAGCCTCCACAGCCCCGAGCACAGCAGGGTGTGGGCCCTCTACAGTAGGGACACTGAGGCCAGAGAGACGAGGCCAGCTCCTGGGCCTGTCCCATCCTGATGTGCGGGGACTTGGAGCATCCGCGGAGCCCCTGTCATGTATCCCGCTCAGAGCTGGCCTCAGGGTGGGGAGAAGGGCATTTGGGCCTGAAGTTGTAGACCCCAGCGTGCCCAGACAGTGCCCAGTTCATGGGCAGGGTTTCACTTGTGGAGAAAGAAGTCGAGCCAGTCCCGACCCATGGACTCTCTGGAGTCTCCGCGCTTGGTCCCCATCTCTGCCACTGTCACATCTGAGCTGGCTGACCCTGGCCTGTGGCTAGAGGGAGCCTGGAGGGGACTTCAGGGTGGGGGCCAAAGATGGCTCCTAGGCCTGGGCTGGCTCTGGCATCCAAGAGGGAGCAGTTGTGGCCCCAGGCCAAGGACCTCACGTGCACAGGGTCTGGCCCATCCAGAAGGTCATGTGTGAGCATGAGGAGGGTTTCGTGTGGGGTAAAGTCAGAGCATGGCGTGAAGGTCAGGCCTTGAGGAGGGTCTCACGAGGGTCAGAGCAGGAGCTGAGAGCACTAGCCCCGTGGGTGACCTGTGCAGGCTGGGTGGGGGCCTGCTGCATCCTCGGGTGGGGGCACTGGGCACTGTCTAGCAGGAGGCTCACGAGGTTCTGGGGATGTCAGGCAGGTGAGCTCTGCTGGCGAGGGTGCTGGGGACAGAGGCACCCTGCAGGTTTGCCTGTGGGCACCTTGGCCACACTCCATGCAAGAGAGGAGCCCCACCTCCCCCTTGCAGGTTGGGCGATGCCCCCACCAAGGCTGGAGGAGAGCCCCAGCCCTGTCCCACGGCCCTTGGCTGCCCTGGGAGCTGTGGGGGGCATTAGGGCCATGGGTCAAATGCCACGAGGCTCTGTTTCCAGTTGAGCTTTCATGGCCCTAGAAAGTGTCCGTCTGGAGCCTGTCCTTGTCCCAGGCCTGTTTCTGACCCTCAGCACTGCCCCCCACCCCCGCCCAGGCCTGGGAGCCAAACCACAGTCCTGCAGCTGCTTGGGGCTTTGGCATCGGAGTCACCTGGCATAGGTGATGTCAAACTTGAGTGTGGGGCTCAGGATGGAGGGAGTCTGGTGTCTGCCCGGGCCCGGCCTTCCTGGCCCCCATGGTGCCTGTTCGCATGCCTGGTGAGGCGGGGCTCAAGGGTGCTGGGAGGCCTTGCTGGCTGCCTCCCCGGCCTCCCTGTGACTCGGGGCTTCAGGAGCAACATCCCTGGCCTCCTGCAGCTGGCGTCTGGCTGGGCTCTCCATATCTGTCCTGCAAGCCTCCCTCAGAGTCCCTGGGAGGGAGTGTCTCCATTCCCAGAGGCAGCGTGAGCCAGGGAGGCCCAGGAGGTGAGGCAGGGCAGAAGGTCCCGCCAGCCCTGCAGCGCAGGGGCACGGGTGCTCGGCGTCGTGGTGCGTGAAGCGCGTGCCCACACCTCCCACAGCTGCGCCCGGGGAAACTGAGGCCCAGAGCAGGAGGGGGTCTTGACATGTGGTCCTCGAGTGGCCAGAGCTTTGGCTGGGTGGCTAGGTCTCATCTACCCACTCTAGCCTCCCCACAGCAGAGACTTTTTTTTTAACAAGAGCTCTTTACATATGAGGGTTGTCAGGCTAAGGAAGTGGGAGAAGGTGGCTGAGTTCTGTGGAGCATGACTTGTTGGAATGCCATTTGGGGCCCCCCGTGCTGGGGGCAGGCTTCTCCCCATTTCTCTGGGGAGTGGGGTACCTTGAAGGGGGTCTCTGGAGGAGCCTGGGCAGAGGCCTGTGTGGGCACAGATGTAAGCCTGGCCTCTCCTGGGCCCCCAGGGTGACTGGTGTGCTGGCACTGCCAGGAGTGCAGGCCAGCCTGTGACCTGCCGTGCTCGGTCCCTGGCTCTCCAGAGACTGTCCCCCTTGGTGGAGGGGCCTGGGCCTTGGGGGCCTCCCGCTGCCGCCGCTGGGTGCTGCACCCTGGCCAGCAGCCCCTCTCTGTGCCCGTTTGCTGGGCGTGGCTCGTCTGGCCAGCTCACCGTCTCCAGTGCCCAGTGTGAGCAAGGCCACACCTGGCAGAGGACCTCACGTGGGAAGCGGAGGCGTGCCCCTTGGCATCAGGGCACTGCGGCTCCAGGCTCGAGGGTCAGATGAGCGTTGGCAGGCACATGGGGAACCCTGGGCTTTAGGAACCCCCACCCACGCCACCCTGTGGCGTCTTTCTTGGCATGGCCAGAGCTGAGGCCCTGAGGCCCCCTCTCCTAGCCCACGCCTCCCAGCAGAAGGCTGAGGCCCCGGCTCGCTGGGCCTCTCAGGTGAGCAGGCCGCACTGTGTGGGCCCTCGGCCCAGCAGCCTGCCCCGCTGCCTCTGTCAGTCAGGCGGCAACTCTAGAGCTGTCCAGGCTGCTGAGCAGGCAGCAGCGCTGGCTTGGGCCCAGCATGACCTCCTGTCAGGGTCAGCCAAGAGTGACCCTGGAGCCTGGCCTCCTGGACGCCAGGCACCAGGCATGCTTTAATTAAATCTTCCCTCAGCCTTGAGGGGCTTACTCCTTCATCCCCATTTTACCAGTGCAAAACTGGAGGCTCAGAGAGGTTAATGAACCTGTCCAAGCTCACACAGCAGTGGTGGAGACAGGACACGGACTCAGAGTTGTGGATGCTGCACCCTGTGCTCCCACGGTCCTCTCTCCCTGAGATCAGAAAACCGTGACTGTGGTGCTATGACATCTCATGACTGTCTTTGTATTATGTAGCTTATTACAGTATTTTATCATTTCTAATAAAGCATGTAAAAAGCGCTATGGTTCATTGCTGTTAGAAACTACAGAAGAGCAAAGAGAAAACAGGAACTGGCCCAGGTTCCCAGCAGCCGTGGATGCCTTGCTCATGTAAGGGCATGTGCTTCCCTTCCAATGTCTAAAGCAGGTCCCAGAGCCTCGCTTCTTCCTGAGCCCATTGTCGCCTGCACCCTGGGGCCTGGCTGATTTTGCTGGGGAGGACCGCGCTGGCTCCTGCCTGATCCAGCAAGGCTCTCCCTGGGGTCCCGGAGCCCCTGTGCCCCCTGCCAGGGGCCGGGGGTGCTGGCTGGGACCAGCTGCTTCTCACCTTGGCTCTTGTGTCTCTCGTTGCAGGAAATTAAAATGCATGACAGATAGCGAGTCCGTCCCGCCGGACTGGCCCTATTACCTAGCCATTGATAGGATTCTGGCCAAAGTCCCCGAGTCCTGTGAGGGCAAACTACCGGACGGCCAGCAGCCGGGGCCCTCCACGTCCCAGACCGAGGCGTCTCTGTCGCCGTCCGCTAAGTCCACCCCTCTGTACTTACCGTATACCCAGTGCTCCTACGAAGGCCGCTTCGAGGACGATCGCTCCGACAGCTCCTCCAGCTTACTGTCCCTTAAGTTCAGGTAGTGTGCGCTCACCTTCCTTCTCTGCCAGTGCCTCGCCTCCCCGTCTCCGCCCCCACAGCACCAGGAGTCCGGCTGGGCAGAGCAAGGGGCTGGGAGTGGCGAGGGCACAGTTCTCCGGTGTGGTGTCCTCGGCAAAGGTCACGGTGTGTGCCTGCCTCCGGGGCCAGGCCGGCCTCGGCCAGAGGGCTGTAGCGTCAGTAGGCAGAGGCTCCTCACCTGCTCCACCACGCTCGCTGCATGGGAAGTTCCTTGACCTCTCTGGCCTCAGCCTCCCTCCTGTAAAATGGGGATAAGCCGGTGTTTTCCTCGGAGGGCTGCCGGGAGCACCAGGAGAGAAGCAGGCCTGGCCCACTGTGCTCTACCCTGCCACCCTGGTCCCCGGCTCCCTGCCCGGCAGCACCAGCAGGTGCTCTCAGCACTGAGAGGGTGCTGGGCTGAGCCTCCAGAGCGGAGGGTGGCCCTGTCCCCTCCGTCACCACGCTCTTACTACAGGGACTCGTCAGCCCCGGGACCACGCCTGCAGGGTGCTCACAGCCGCCGCAGCCAGGCTGTGTCCAGGACAGGCACCAGGGAGGACAGGCCAGGGAGCCCAGAGCAGCCACTCGTGAGAAGGGACATTCAGGATGAGCTTTCAAGGTGTGATAGAAGTTGATCAGTTGACAAGAGCAGGAAGATGTGACCTTGAGTCACAGTCTCTCCCGACCCTGGTCTTCAAGTCTGTCTGGTGGCAGATGGGGCGAGGAAGCCACCTCTGAGGAGTCCCTCCAGCCAGCGTCCCCAGGGCTGGGCTCTGCTGCTCGGTTCACCCAGGCCCCCCCTGGAGGGGCTTCTCACTGAAGATCCCAGACAAAAACGCCTGTGCGCAGCCAGACCCGGCCAGCAGAGGCCTGGGACTCGCGGCCAGCTGTTCCCGTGGACTCTCGAGCCCAGCTCCCAGACTCGGCCGCCCGGGGCAGCGGGCGGGGCGGATGGGCCCACTCTCCCACCCCAAGGCTGGCTGGTCACCCCTTCTGCTTGGAACATAGGCTGGGACAGGCAGGCCCCAGGGCAGGGCCTGGGTCTGGTGGGCTGGGCAGCCCCTTGCTCTCAGCGAGGGCTATTGACCAGCAGTGCCCGTCACCTGGCAGCAGAGCACAGTGGGGCAGCCCCGGGGCCAGACGGGCTGGAGGAGGCCCACACTCCACGCAGCTGTCTGTCCTCCTGTCCCCCCCAGGCGTGCTGGTCCCCTCTCCGTGCTGCTGGGAGGGGAGGGGTCTCAGGCCCCAGGCCCTTCCTCTGGGACCTGTTTCCCACCGGGGCACGGCCAGCTGGGGCGGACAATCTCCAGCTCCCCTGTGGGAGCACCGAGGGCGCACCCCTCCCGGCACCCCAACACCCAGCCTCCACCTCCCTGGGGCTGGCCCTGCCCGTCTAGCTCAGGGTTGGTGCTCTCAGGCCGTGTGCCCCTCCGCAGCCAGAGCACCCTCCCCAGACCACGGGCTGGGGGCCATCACGGGGGTTGCTGCTGGCCGCTGTCGCGGTGGGTGGGCTCCAGCCCCTCCTCTCCCGCGGGGGCTGCGGGGCCTGAGCCAGGGCTCGGCTCCCCAGGGCTGGGAGGCCCCACTTGCCCCTCAGGGTGGGCGGGGTCCGCGGCTCCGTCGCGGGCTCTGGCCAGCAGCCCACAGTGGCGCCCCTTGCAGGTCCGAGGAGCGGCCCGTGAAGAAGCGCAAGGTGCAGAGCTGCCACCTGCAGAAGAAGAAGCTGCGGCTGCTGGAGGCCATGCTGGAGGAGCAGCGGCGGCTCAGCCGCGCCATGGAGGAGACCTGCCGCGAGGTGCGCCGCGTGCTGGACCAGCAGAACATCCTGCAGGTGCAGAGCCTGCAGCTGCAGGAGCGCATGATGAGCCTGCTGGAGAAGCTCATCGCCAAGTCCAGCGCCTAGGGCACGTGCAGCCCAGGCTGCAGCCGGGCAGCAGCGTCCTGCCGAGGGACGGGCTCCCCCGGCCTCCGCGGGCTGCCCCTGGGAGGGCTGTCCCTGATGAGGACCCCACAGGCCCTGGGCGACCGTGAGACCCCCATCTCCAGCATTAATGTCCTTCCTTGGACACAGACCAGGGACTCTCGGGTCACTCCCAGTAAGAGTGTCCTGGAACCACCCTCCAGGGTAGGCCTCTCAATGACACCTGAAATGGCTTTTGATATTAAATGTGCACTTTTCATTACCGCCTGGAAGCAGAGCTCACTTTCTCTGGCTTGGAAGGGCCACACCGGGTTGATGTGTCCCTCAAAGGAAAGGAAATGGAGATAGGTCAGGGTGGGCTGGTGCCCTGCGAGCTCTCCTGAAGGGTGAGGGACGGTGTCCTCCCTCCCTGGACCTGCCGCATCTGCCCTGCGGCATCTCTGACCCCAAGGCACACGCACAGGGCTGCGCTGCCTTTGGTGGCCTTGTGTTCATCTGTTTGGAACGCCAGGTGTCCCCGCTGCTCCTCGACAACACCACCAACACAAGGACCAGGCCTCTCACGGGCCGCCCTATGGACGTCTGGGCCCTGGAGGTCACCTGGTAATGGGGTCCTGCTGCAGTTGGCAGAGAAGCAGCAGCAGGCTGTGCTGGGCTGCAGGGAGGGTGGCGAGGGCGAGGAGCCACAACCCCGGCTGAGAGGAGCAGGACTGTCCGCGCAGCAGAGAGCCAGTGCACAAACCCGGAGGTGGGATGTAGCCAGGGCAAGCCTGGAGCAGCACGGAGGCAGGCCACCCACAGCCAGGTCACCAGCAGCGGGTCGCCTGGGCCGTGTGCCTGCTGGGAGGACGGCTGGTGTTGTCCAAGCTTGTTGTTTTGAGTTGTGAGCTGCTGCGCTCTGGGTCTGACATCTGCAGTGGCAGGAGGGTGGCGGCCAGGCAGCCACAGTGGCCAGCTCGCTGCACTGCCTCTGGCCTTTCACCAGTTGGGAAGTTCTTCCTAGAAGCCCTTGACTGAATTAACCTGTGTCATTTACTAGGACTTGGCTTTGGTCACCACGGCGGCACGGAAGTCTGGGACCAGGCCAGTGTGATTCATCCCTTGGAACTAGACAGATTGCTTCCCCGTCCTTCCCTGACAGGACAGGGCTCTGTGGTGGAGGGTCAGCAGGCAAGTGACATGATTTGCCTTGTAGTTTAGAAAAGGGCTCTCTGGCTGGGTCTAGTAGCACATGCCAGTGACCCCAGCAACTTGGGAGTCCGAGGCAGCAGGATCACAAGTTTGAGGACAATCTCAGCAATTGGTGAGACTCTGTCTCAAAACAAAAAGGGCTCAGATATAGCTCAGTGTTAGAGTGCCCCTGGGTTCAATGTCCAAGAACAAGGTCTTCCTGGCTGCTGGTGAGCAGGCTGCTAGAGCCAGGAGGAGGCAGGCTCGGCCAGGCAGCTGCCAGTGTCATCGTGGTGTGAGACCACCAGCTTTCCTGACCCTCCCATGGACCTGGAGGTCAGCCAGGCAAGGGGGTGATGGGGGTCCTTGGCAGGTATGGGACCAGCCGACGGTCAGGTGGTATGGAGGCCAGCCAGGCCGACTGGCGGAGGTGGCCGGGGTATTCTGAGCAGAGTGGACAGGCAGTTTCCTGGGCCCCCCTTTTTTAAAATACATATTTATTTGCTTTAGTTGTGCACAATGCAATGCATTTATGTCTACGTGGTGCTGAGGATCGAGCCCGGGCCGCGCACGTGCGAGGCGAGCGCTCTGCCGCTGAGCCCCAGCCCCAGCCCCATCCTGGGCCCCTTTGCTGGGACTCGCCGCTCTGCTTTGGGGCATCTGGGGAGTGTCCACCAGCCCCGCTGCAGAGACAGCATAGCACTGGCTGATAATCTGCAGGTAACTGTCCCACCAGAGTCATTCTGCAGCTGCAAACGTGATGTCGCCGCTCCCCTAGCTGGGGAGGGACCCTGTGGTTGGCTCTTACGGGCCAGCACGGGCAGCTCCGACTGTTTCCTGGGAATCAGTGGGTGAC
Organism: Tamias sibiricus; assembly: GCA_025594165.1. Taxonomy (NCBI): domain Eukaryota; kingdom Metazoa; phylum Chordata; class Mammalia; order Rodentia; family Sciuridae; genus Tamias; species Tamias sibiricus. The sequence continues at coordinate 2,573,411 of CM046665.1, forward strand.
TCTAGAAGACGGAAGATTAGAGATGTCCGGTTGGAGACCTGGATTTGGGAGACTGCCCAGGCTCATTTGTAGCTCTGGTACCAGTCTGCGAGTCACAACTTCAAGAATTCCTAAAGTAATCATTTTGGGTCCCTGCTGGTGCTTATGTGGCCCTCAGTGCTGGGGACCTACCTGTGGACACCCAGTGACCTGCACATGTGCACTGCCTATCCTCCAGCTGCTGACCAGGCTGGCCAGCAGCTCCCATGGACTGGCCACGGTTCCTGATCCTCACTACAGGAAGAGCAGCTCCAAGCCTTCAAGGGGGAACCGGCCAGGGAGGGTGCTGAGACCAAGCCCTGGCCTCCTGCGGCCCTCCAGGGTGGCTAAGCCCAGAAGCTCCTGCCAGATGTGGCAGACTGAGCTTCTCAGTTGTACTTCAGGTCCCTGTGCAGGCTAGAGTCCTGGCCGCCACTCACTGCTGCTTCAGTCCCTGGGGGTTGGTTCCAGGACCACAGTCACATCCTTGAGCTCGTGTGCAGAAGAGACCTCTGCACCCTTCCTCGCTGTCGGAGCAGAGTCTGAGGCTCCTGCTCAGGTGTGCCAGGTGCTGCCGCCTTCCCAAGCTGGAGCAGAGTCCCCGAAGGTCATGCAGGACTTAACTGTCCAGTACCCAGGACTGCACCTCCCGCAGCGTGCCCATGACACTTTTCAATCTTCTTTGGTTGTTGGTCCACTGAGGAGAAGTCTGTCAGCAAATGCTATGGTGTTCAATAAGGTTCAGCGACATAGCACGTCAACACTGCAGCTCAAATCAGGAACTAGGCAGACGCCCTCCCTCCCACCTTTGTTATTTAGGTTGCTGTGACATTTTAGCAAATGCATGAAGATAAGTAAACAAGATAAGCCGAATGAGAGATGGAATGAAGTGAAAATCACCTTTATTTTCATATAATATTATTGTCGACCCAGAAAACTAAAAGTACAAAAGATGAAAAGCTCTTTAAACCAGCTGGAGCCTATTGAAAAGGAGAAGGCGTGTTCCATTCGGAGCTGTGACTCCAGGTAGCAGAAGCCTGGGAGTGAGTCTAACCAGCCACGCAGAGGACCCTGGCGTTGCCCAGGGCCGAGCTCTGCACGCAGCGTCATTTTGTTGATGCGATTCCTGCTGCATGCCCAACCCCACTGTTGTTTTGAAATGGGTGAAATTATGTTTAAATTCAGATGAAAAAAGAATGGGGCCCAGGTCAGAGAACAAGCTCTGTGTGAAGACACGCTCAGCCTCCCGAGGAGGCCAGGCCTGCACACGGAGACCCGCGGAGCACCTGGTGCCCAGAGCTCGGCTGGAGCCTCTGCGAGGACCTGGAGGAACATCAAGAAACGGGAGCCCTTGGCAGTCCCGGAGGCCGAAGAACTCCACCCTCAGCCCGGAGGCTCCCTTGCCACTTGAAGAATGACCAGAGACACCAAAGGACTTCCAGCTACCCAGGTGGAGGCCTGGTGGGAGACCACTAGAACTTAAACTGGATATTTGAAAGATACTTATTCATTTCAAGGTAACAATAAACCATGACGTGTTACATCGGTAACAATTCTGTGAAAAATGTATTTCCCCAAACAAAAAGGTTTCGGTGAGAGGAGTGGCATTGTTCTTCAGGGAGGCCAGCTGGACCTGTGGCTCTTGCGCCACCTGCGCCACCTGCTGTGGGTAGGTGGTGAGTCTGGGAGTGACTCAGAAACCCAGCGTCAGGCGGGCACGCGCTGGAGAAGACAGAACTGAGCGCGGAGGCAACGAGGCGGGAACTCAGGAGCCGGCTTCTTCAGGCCCAGGTTGAGGCCTCTGCAGCCTCCGCGCAACCTGCCTTCGCTTTCCTCCACTCTGCCCGTCCGTGACCACCCACCGTGGCTCTGTGACTCACTGTGATGGCATCCTTTTTCTTTTTTTTAGGTATACATGGACGCGATATCTTTATTTTGTTTCTTTATTTTTATGTGGTGCTGAGGATCGAACCCAGAGCCTCACATGTGTGAGGCCAGCGCTCTGCCACTTGCGCCACAACCCCAGCCTCTGTGATGGCACCTTCCTGATGCCAACACGGTTCATCCAGCAGCATCAGTCGCGTTTGCCGATGTCACTGTGGGTCCCCACAGAGAAGCCTGCGAGTGGGGAAGTTCCAAGTTCCTGGTGGGGACAAGTTTTTCAGAATTCTGATTTTTGCATGAAAGTTTGGATTTCGTCACTGGTAAATGCTGCCAGTTGTCTCCCTTGGGGGACAGGCCCGTTTTCAAGGAGGTACCTGCCAGATGCCCATGGCAGAGTACCCAGTCTGCCGCATACGGCGTGGGACCCCCACCCGCGTCTGTGGAACCCGCTCCCGCGGCAGCCCCCACACTGCGCACGCGCTCAGCTCCACCCGCGCTCACACCCACGCTCCACGCACACTTCCTGCTTGATCACACGGAACCTCGAGGCACACGAACTTGAGGACCAAGGCCTCGTGCTGCCTCCTCCAGGACGCTCTTAAGAGAAACTGGCATGTGCCACTGCAGGGGTGGGGGGCCGTGATGGCCACCGGAGCTTGGCTCTGCAAGGTCCCCAGACCTCTGGGCTATCGGAAGCCACATGCAAAGATCAGGCAGAGATCAGTTCAGGTTTTTATGAAGATGGCTGTGGACCTGGTGACCTTCTGGGGTCCCTGGGGCCAGGACTGGAGAAACCTGCACAAGTGCAGGACGTCCTGGGCACGTTGCGGCCTTGATCAAGCCAGATGCCCCCGCTGCCTCCTTGGCAGGAAGAGCTGCTAGGTCTCCTCCGCAGTGTGCCCGCGTGGCTTCCTCCCAGAGGGCTGTGGCCAGGCCCCCGGATGGCTCTTCCTCCACCCCCCCCATGCCATTCTGATGGCTCCCTGCCACGTCCTAGGCACTGGGGACACGGTCAGGTGTGGAGACATAAAGTCCTCTCCTTAGAGGTCGTAGTCAGCCTGGGCTCAGCAGGCAGTGGCCACGGTAAGTCAATCATTTCAGCAGGTCAGTGCTGCAGAGCCACAGGAAGCGGCTGGGTGGGAGCCTGTGTGTCCTGGAATGCAGCGGGAGGTGACCACAGTCACGAGCTCAGCACTGAGAGCTTCGGGGTAGAGGCGGCTCGCCCTCCCTGCTGGGCAGCAGGAGGATGGGCCTCAAGATGAAGCCCTGACCTCCACCAGGATCACGGCCCCCAGGGCCAATAGCCAGGTGACAGCTGAGGCCCCGGGTGGGAGGCTCTGCAGAGGCACCTGGTGTCCTGAGAAGGTCCCCCTGGCACAGGCCTTCGTGGGCCAGGATGGAGGAGCACCGCACTCCCACACCCCAGGGGCCTGCTAGTGACGGCTGGGCTCAGGAGGCAACAGGGTCTCCTGACTGCTCCCTGCAGTTCCAGCCCAGGCCCTCCCAGCGGGGCCTGGAGGTTGACTGCCCGTCCAGAGCACGGGTCCTCCCACAGGGAAGGCCAGCTGGAGGCCCTGCCCCAGAGGGAGCCACGCGGAGCCACACCTGGGCATGTGGCCTTGCGCGCCGGGCACTGCTGGGTGGTGGTCTGCAGGGCCCATGGGCGTGGGGAGTGGGCTTGGTGGAGCAGCCCCGCTCCGGCTCCAGAGCATGGGCTGTGCTGCGCCCACCCTGTCCCCGGGTCTGTCTGGCCAGGCGCTCCTTCACGTCCTCCTCCCTGAGGCCCGCTGCACCCGGGCTGTGCACCACGGAGGGCCCTCAGGGACCCGACTCGCCATCCCCCACCAGCACTGTGTCTCCCTGTGCAGGTCGGACCTGGGGACAGGGAGCAGCTCCCTGGGAGTGGCAAGACCCACACACGCCCAGAGGGGAGAGAAATCTGTGAAAATGTGGAGCCACCTGTTGCCGCCTGAAGCGATGGCCGCTTGGAGCAACGGAGCTGCGGGAAGAAGTTCAGAGGCGAACTGGAGACAAACAGCTTTTTATTCTGATAACTTTTCTCTCTGGCTCTAACAACGACTAACACGCACCACACACACCACCAAAATGGCGCTGACCCGATCAGCAATCTCGGCCAAGTCACTCGAGATCCGGGGCCAAGTCCCATGAGACTAAGGAAGGCGACAATGCCCAAATCTCCATGCCCATAGTCAACCGCAATTCAAGCCATCTCCCCAAACAGGGCTCCTGCAGCCAGTGACCTTGGGGCGTCAGAAGGGCTGTGGCCTAGGTTATGTCAGGATCTGCCCTACACTCTGCAAACAAAGGGCTCAGTACTGGGGCAGCCCCAGAGACCTTGTTTGGATGCCTTCTCTGACCCTTTATCCCAGTGGCACTCGCCCTCAGTGAGGAACCCAGGGCAAAAGAAGGCCCCGGTGGCTCGGGGCTGCCCTTGGTCTGGGCAGCGGGGTGCTCACAGTGCTGGCCAGAGGGGTGATTCCTGGGGTCCTTGCTGGCCTTAACCGGGGACCACAGAGGAGCCTGCAGCTGTGAACTAAGCCGCACCCTCTTTGGCAAGCCCCGGTTTCTCTGGAAAACAGATTTGGTGTCTGCGCTTCTGAGCCCGGGCTTCCACCCTCCCGAGCATGGTGGCGCCCCCTTCCCCGCGCCCCTTCCTGCTGGAGCCCACTCGGTGAGCCCCGGCTGCATCCACGAGCGAGCGGGGCTGGCAGGGCATCTCCCGCCCTGGCCTCATGGCCACTGGGTTGTGGGTGCTTGGTCTGCCTGTGGGCGAGGCTGGACTGTCCCCCCTGTCTAGAGTGCAGTCACGCCTGGGGAAGCTGCAGCGAGCTGGTGCCGTGGGTGCTGCAGGGGGGCCTGCACACACCTGCAGATCCACAGAGCTGTCAGCTAGGCGGGAGCAGGAAGCACAGGCGAGGTGGCCCTTCACCCTGCCTGGCCTCACCCTGCCTGGCCTCACCGGGCCTTTGGTCGTGGAATGGTTTCGAACTCCTTCTAGAAAGCCCTTTGCCTGCTGCACAGAGGCCTGCAGCCCAGCCCGCGCCCTGGGGCAAGGTCTGCCTGCCCCACGCCACACCCGCAGTGTCTGCGTGGCCAAGTCTGGAGATCTAGTGAATTCATCTTTCAATGGCAGTTTGAATTTTAAGAATTGTTTTGGTGTCCTAAGACTTCAGCATTTTCACATTTTTTTTATTTTGGTAAAACACATACAATAAAAATTTACTGTTTAAATCACTGAATGCAGCATTCGTGGCCCTGGGCGCCGCCCTCAGCGCTGTCCGCCCTCCCACGGGAAGCACTGCCCACGGAACGCCCACTGGCACCTGCCAGGCTGCTGTCTGTCTCCGGGCGTGGCTGCCCTGGGGCAGGGCGGGATTTGTCCTCTGCGCCCGGCCTCAGGTTCCTCCATGCTGGGCACACGCGGCCCTTCTGAGGCTGGATGCCACTCCACCGCGTGGGCAGCCAGTGTTGCTGCTTCCAGCTGCTGGCTCTGGTGAGGGGCTGTGCTGCCGGGAACATGGCATGCAGACCTTCCAAGTCCCAGCTTGCAGTATGTGGGTACAGCCACAAGTGGAGTTGCTACATCATATGTGAATTCTAGGTTTAATTTTTTAAAAATATTTATTTATTTGCTTTAGTTGTACACAATGCCTTTATTTTTACATGGGCTGAGGATCGAACCTGGGCCACGAACTCTGCTAGGCGAGTGCTCTACCGCTGAGCCACAACCCCAGCCCTAGGTTTGATTTTTTTTTAAAATATTTGTTTATTTGTTTTAGTTGTACACAATGCATTTATTTTTACTTGGTGCTGAGGATCGAACCTGGGCCATGCACGTGCTGGGCGAGCACTCTATCACTGAGCCCCAGCCCCAACCCCTAGGTTTAATTTTTTTGAGGAATCTATATAAAATATTTTTATGCCATGAATTCAGCTTAGAGAATTGCTCTATCAAAGGAAGATGCATTCAGAGTTTAACAGATGTCAAAATGCCTTTCTGAAGTACTCTTCATTTGTTCATTTCTTCAAGATATTCTTTAAATGACCTTGAATCCTAAGGCTAGGGACATGGCACACACTTGTCATCCAGCAACTTGGGAGGCTGAGGCAGAGGATGGTAAGGTGTTGGCCAGCGTCGGCAACTTAGCCAGACTCCATATCAAAATAAAAAGAGCCTGGGGGTGTAGCTCAGTGGTACAGCAAGCACCCCTGCCTTCAATCCTCAATCCCAATCAATCAATCAGTCAATAACTATCTCACATCTTCAAAAAGATAAAAGTGCCCCCATTCACATTATGAGCCAATTCAAGCCTTAGTACCAATATCTGGTTTTTAAAAGTTCAGAACAGAAGGGTAAATGTTGTCGCCAGAAGCGATGGCCGCTTAGAGAAACGAAGCCGCGGGAAGAAGTTCAGAGGTGAACTGGAAACAAACAGCTTTTTTATTCTGATAACTTTTCTCTCTGGCTCTAACAACGACTTTAACACACACCACACACACCACCAAAATGGCGCAGACCCGATCAGCAATCTCACTCAAGTCTCTCGAGATCCCGGGCCAAGTCCCACGAGATCCCGGGCCAAGTCCCGTGAAACTACGGAAGGCAGCAATGCCCAAACATTTCATGTATTTCCATGGCCCGTAGTCAACCGCAATCTTAGCCATCTCCCCAAACAGGGCTCCTTCAGGTAAATGTGAAGACTCTAAGTGAAACGTCTAGTGGTGTCCAACACCATGGCCAAGTGGGCTCTCCAGGGAAGTGAGGCCCAGGGGGGCACTCCCTGCCCCCGCCCTGCCCCGAGCAGGGCAGAAGGGCACCTGGAGCCCTAAGGCAGAGGGCAATGAGATCCCAAGGCAGGCGATGGCCGAGGAAACGTCTGCGGAGGGCAGCAGAAGAGGAGCAGCCTGGCACGCCCACTGGCAGCGAGGGTCCTGACAGCGCCTGCCACTCAGAGTCGGGGGCCAGGGGGAAACCAGCCGAGTGGCCTGGGAGAGCACGGGGGAGAGGCCGTCCAGGCCTTCACGTTCACCGAGAGTGCCCGGGTCGCCCGTGCTCTCGAGAGCACTGCACCGGTGTCACCCGCCAGGAGACAAGGGTGAGCTGCTCGGGGCTTAGACAGGGCTGGTTTCAGGTGGACCGAAGGTCTGGACGCTACACATGAGAGCTTCTAGGAGAGAGTCGAGAAGGACGCGTAACCCGGCCTGAGTCTGTGCTGAGAGAGGCAGTTTCGCCATGGGAAGATGGTCTAGTTTGAGGAATACAATCCAAAACATTTTTGTGGCCAAGAGCTTGAAAAAAGTTGGAAGATTCACTAGGTGTTAATAACGAGGCAGCACGTGGGACAGTACGTGCAAGGGGGAGTCGTGTTTCCTGCTCTTGTGGTGCGGGGAGGCCCCAGGACCTGCGTGCCAGGTGAGGGCTCTGCCACTCTAGCTCCCCGGTGGGCTGCAGAGGGTCTCGGGAGTGTGCAGCCCCCAGCCAGGTGAGGCTGCCACTCCTGGGGCAGGAGACTTCCTTCCCTGTGCAAGACAGGTGCCACCCCATGTTCCTGGACACCCCCTTCCTGCCGACCCTCCTTTCTAAGTGGCTGCTGTTCCTGAGGGTCCAGCTGGGTCTGACCTTGGTCAGGAGAGTCTACAGATATTCTAGTGGGGTGCTGCCTTTCCTAGAAGCCCTACCCTTTTGTTTTGCTTTGTGTTTTGGAACCAGGGGTTAAACCCAGGGGCACTTAACCACTGAGCCACATCCCCAGCCCTTTTTATTTTTTTATTTTGAGACAGGATCTCGCTCAGTTGCTTACTGCCTCGCTAAGTTGCTGAGGTCGGCTTCCACTTGAACTTGTGATCCTCCTGCCTCAGTGTCCCCAGTTGCTGGGATTACAGGCTGTGCCACTGCACCTGACTAGAAGCCCTACTCTGTAAATTCGAGGGTAGACAGGAAAAGATGAGCTCATGAGGGATTTGGGAGGCAGGAGGTTAGAGGCCAAGGTTGGTTGGAGGCTGCTGTTGGTCAGGGGCATCTAGAGATGACCCAGCAGCAGGCGCTGGTGTGCCTGACTCTCTGCAGCACCCAGCCCCTTCCTGGAGGCTGGCCCTGTGGACCCACACTGGTGCCTTCCTGTCCTTATACTTCCTTGGGAAGTCACGGGTGGCAGCCACAGGAGCCAAGTCGCACACAGACGACACACAGCCCGTCAGCAGCAGGAGGTGGCTGGTGTGCCTTGTCCCTGCAGGCGCCCCTCCAGGACTGCTTGGGGACTCTTCCCAGTCCTACCAAAACAGGAATGTTGAAAAGGGCAGTTTCAGCTTCTAACACCTGGAGCTGGCTCGGTGGGGGCCGTGGAGAGGGGGACCATGTCCCTGATATGTGGCCAGGCCGCGCGCAGCAGCGCAGGACGGGAGCTTGGGGACGAGGGCAGGGAGACTTCCAGAACTAACGGGTGTGGCTGGCCCCTCCCGCCAGCGTCAGAACTTTCGGTGTGGGGACAGTGACTCGGCCCGTCTTCCCACTGCCATTGCGGGTCAGCACAGGGCCACGGGAGCCTGTGGGCCGCAGCCTGTGCATGGGCCTCAGCGGGGACAGTGGGGTGGGCTGCCCTCCCCAGCTGCCGTGAGGGGAGCAGGGCCACGTTGAGCCAGGCCGCACCAGGAGAAGGGACAGGGTGGGCCCAGCGGGAGGCAGGGCGCGGGCTCCCGTCAGCTCTCCAGTGGCCCGAGACCCCGGGCTGCAGGACGGTGGGGTGAGGTCAGGCCAGGGTGTCCAGGGTCCCAAGTGGGCCCCTCTCACCATGCACCCAGCTTGCATAGGCCCCCGGTCAGGAGAGGGGCGGCCAGGACTGAGGCTGGGCTGGGTCCAGGCCTGTCTCTCCAGGCTTCACGTCCGGGGGAGAGGCAGGGGTGCGGGGCTGGCTCCAGGGCGCCCCGCAGAGCCTGGCCTGCTGAGACGGGGAGCAGGCGACAGAGGGCCAGGGCTCCAGGGCCCTCCTCCTCTGGCTCCAGCTGCTGTCCCGTTGCACACCACACAACTCTCCATGCAGCCCTGCCTCACAAAGGGCTTCTGCCAGCTTCTAGAACCTTCCGCACCATGCTGCACCTACTTGCATCCTTAATGTGCACAGGCTGCATTCCTGATGCTTCACACTAGGAATCCTCACCCTTTTATTCAATTCTGCCACCCGGGGGTGGGGTGGGGTCACGAACCCACTCTCACGGGGAGGCCCACCTGCCTCCTCCAGCCAAGCTTCCTCCACAGAGGCCCCGGTTGAGAACCCAGTCACGCTCGAAATTAAGATTCCAACTGTGTGCCTGACCCCTTCTCCCTCATTTCCCAAAATGCCTTCGTCTCTTCCTGCTCACAGAACTTTCAAGAGACTTTCCAAGTTCTGCTGGGGAGCAGTGCGGCTCCCCAGGGCACCAGCTGGCATCTCGTGTAATTATCTCTAAATTACAGGGACAATTTTAATTTCACAATAATTAGAAATATCAACTGCAGCTCAGGCCTTCGAAACTAATGGAATTTTAATGGGCAGCTGCTTAGGTGACAGCCAGGAATAGCAACGCTCCACTGTGCAGGCCCCGAGGGGCGCTGGCCTGGAAGCCGGAGCCTGTCCCTGGGAGCCCCATCCCCGGGAGCCAAGACACCTGGGGGGGCTGCGGGAGGCAGGCCCGGGCCCCCAGAACCTCCTGGAGCCACCCTGTAGGATGGGAGAGGAGACTCAGGAGAGATGGGACTGGCCTGGTCACGTGAAGGACTGCATCCGGGACCAGGGTCCCCGCAAGTCCTTCCCCCCTGCAGACGCAGCCTCGCCCCAGGCCCACCTGGCCCCAGCTCTGTGCTTGGAGCAGTGCACCCTGGAGCCTACCCCAGGCCTGGCAGCCTCGAGTACCACATGCAGGTCTGAGGGCCCCCAGCAACACTGGGCCTCAGAAGATGCCCCACCCGCTCCTCCCCAGGAGTGGCAGTGCCCGGGCGGGGGTGGGGAGACTGCCGCCAGACCTCGTGGCTCCTGCTGCCGCAGAGCGGGGTTAATGCTGCCGTTTAGTTTCATCTATGGCTCAAGTTTCGTGTCCCAAGAAGTCTTCACTGAGGTCATGAGCTCTTTCCCACATGCTGTTCTAGAAGCTGCAATTACATTTGGCTGTCAGATCCATCTCGGACTGTCTGATACAAATTGGGCATCAGGAGTCGGTTTTTTCCATAGGATTATCCTGTTCCCTCATCGTTTGTTGAAAAATCTGTCCTTCTCCATTGATTTTTTCTGGTTCCTTTGTTGGAAATCACTTCACAGAACAAGAGTGGGCTCATTTTCAGACTCTGTGGGGTCCCACTTTCTGTGTGTGCCCGTGACCTTAATCACTCTATAGACTGTCTTGAGGGCACATCATGAAAGCTTCCAGTCCTGCTCTTCTTTTAAAAGTGTGTTTTGTCTATTCCATGTCTTTTGCATTTCCATAAAAATTTTCAACCAGCTCATTTATTTTGTACACCCTCAAAAAAAAAAAAAAAAAAAAAAAAAAAGCCTGCTGAAATTTGGATTGAGACAGTATTGAGTGGAGGTTGACCTGAAAGAAACTGGCATACTAAAACAGCTTGAGCTATGGTCTACAAACATGGCAAACCTCTTCCTTCAGAGAGGTCTAGAGCAGGCTTTATTAAATCTGTTCACTAGTATGTTAATTTTCTTTTTTTAATATTTATTTATTTGTTTTAGTTGTACATAATGCCTTTATTTTTACATGGTGCTGAGGACTGAACCCGGGCCACGCACATGCTAGGAGAGCGCTCTACCGCTGAGCCACAACCCCAGCCCCAGCATGTTAATTTTCTAATTATTTGTTGCTAGTATCTAGGGAATACCCTTACTTTTGTATTGGTGGCCTGCAACCCTGCTAAGCTCACTCGTTTGTCCTAACAGGCTTGGTGGTGTCTTTTAGTTTCTTGATAATTCCTTAGCATTTCCTGTGTTCACCATCACATCTTCTATGATCATTTCTTCCTTTTTCTTAAAAAAATATTTATTTATTTGTTTGTTTCAGTTGTACACAATGCCTTTATTTTTATGTGGTGCTGAGGATCGAACCCGGGCTGTGCACGTGCTAGGCGAATGCTATAATGCTGAGCCACGACCCCAGCCCCTCATTTTTTCCTTTTTAATCTGTCTGTTGTTTTCTCACCTTGTTTCCCTGGCTGGGCCTACAAAAAAGAGCGTTTGCGCAGTGCCCCTGCCACATTCCAAAGCCCAGGAGGAGGGGTGAGTCATGGGAGAAGGGGTGAGTCCCAGGAGGAGGGGTGAGTCATGGGAGAAGGGGTGAGTCCCAGGAGGAGGGGTGAGTCATGGGAGAAGGGGTGAGTCCCAGGAGGAGGGGTGAGTCATGGGAGAAGGGGTGAGTCCCAGGAGGAGGGGTGAGTCCCAGGAGGAGGAGTGGCCCCCCGGGAGGAGGGGTGAGCCCCTGCTGTGAGTGTGATGTTGGCTGCCGCTGGTGCCCTTCACTAAATCAGGGAGCTTACATTATACTTTCAGTTTTTTGAGTTTTTGTCATAAATGAGTGTTGAATTGTGACAAATGCTACCTCTGCATTACAATGATCACAGGGGTTTTTCTCCTTTATTTTGTTGATGTGCTGAATTTTAGGAGTTGCTTTTCGGATGTTAAGCCATCCCTGCATTCCTGGGGTAAACACACATGCTGATTCCTTTGTGGCGTTGGTAGTATTCTGCTGAGGGTTTGTGAGGCATCCGGGGCTGTACTTTCCTTTCCTCATGATGTCTTTGTCAGGTTTACAGTCAGAGTTGTGCAGGCCATTATAAAATAAGTTCAAGAACATCACAACTCTCAACTTTCTCTATCTTCTGGAAAAAAATTGTGTAAGAATGATATTATTTCTTAAATGGTTGACTCACTCCAACACCTGGGGTTTCATTTCTGGGGAAGTTTCTTTGTGGAAAATGCTGGCTTTTAGCCAGGTGCAGCAGCGCATGCCTGTAATCCCAGCACTTGGGAGGCTGAGGCAGGAAGATTGCGAGTTCAAAGCCAGTCTCAGCAATGGCGAGGCACTTAGCAACTCAGTGAGACCCTGTCTCTAATAAAATACAAAAAAGGTCTGGGGATATGGCCCAGTGGTCGAGTGCTCCTGAGTTCAATCCCCAGTACCAAAAAAAAAAAAAAAAAAAAAAAAAAAAAAAAAAAAAAAAAAAAGCTGGCTTTTTTCCCAATACAACCTCTCAGAAAAAATGAACAGGATTGTTTAATGACTAGCTTCGCTGGCTTCCTAGGCTGCCGTTCTGCCACACTTCTTATGCATCTGCCCGTCCATCATCTATCTCTCCATCTTATTTTTTGACACATTGCAAAGTAGGTTGCACCTCCACATGCATCTCTGTAAAGGCACTGAGCTGCTGATTTGTTGTCTTTAACGAAGCAGGGCTTTGTGAGCTCTCTACTTTCTCTAGAGTAGTTTTGTTGTGTGGTGTATGTAAGTTGTCACGCAGTCGTCCGTGCTGGTCTAGGACCCTTCTTTTAGTCTGTGTAGACTCTGGTGTTCTTCCTGATATTGGCAACTTGTATATTCCCTGCTTTTCATTTGTCTCACTGAGGGTTGGTAAATTTCATTAATAATTTTAAAAAACCAATTTTTGGTATTTTATTTTTTTCTGTGGTTTGGTTGTTTTTTCTTTCAGTTATTGCCACTGTTATCTTTATTATTCCCTTCCTTCTATCTACTTTAATTTTAATTTGTTTTTCATTTTCTGGCTTAATGTAGAATATTCATTTCAAACCATCTTTTCTCCGCACATATATAAATATGTCCTAACTTCTTTATCATTTCTCCTTTGACCTATGAATTATTTGAAAGTGTGTTAATCATCAAAAATAAAGCATTTGTTTAGACATCGTGATTGGTTTCTATTCTCAGAGAACATGTGAATGACTTAGTTTTTTAGATTTAGTTGGGTTGGTAAATGTGCCCTTTAGCACACCTGTGGCTACTGTGTCCTGCTGCTGCGCATTAATGAGCCTGGATTGTTGGGGGTGCTGTGCCGGCACTCATATCCTCACTCATTATTTTAGTGGGGTTTCTCAAGAATTTATGATAGAACAATGGTTTTTTTTTTTTTTTTTGGGGGGGGGTACTGGGGATTGAACTCAGGGGCACTCGACCACTGGGTCACATCCCCAGCCCTTTTTTTTTTTTTTTTTGTATTTTATTTAGAGACAGAGTCTCACTGAGTTACTAAGTGCCTCGCCATTGCTGAGGCTGGCTTTGAACTCGCGATCCTCCTGCCTCAGCCTCCCAAAGTGCTGGCATTACAGGCGTGCACCACTGCGCCCAGCAAGTGAGACCCTGTCTCTAATAAAATACAAAAAAGGGCTGGGGATGTGGCCCAGTGGTCGAGTGCCCCTGAGTTCAATCCCCAGTACCAAAAAAACCCCACAAAAAACAAAAAACAAAAAAAGAACTCAGCCACCTTTTTTTTTTTTTTGTGTGTGTGTGTGTGTGTGTGTGTGTGGTTACTAAGTTAATGAGGCTAGCCTCAAACTTGTGATCCTCCTGCCTCAGCCTCCTGCATTGCTGGGATGACAGGCATAGCCACTGCCCCCAGCTGGACACAGAATCTTGATACAGTGTGTGTCATGTCTGACCTTAGAATCACCCTGGAACTCAGAAGGAAGGTCAGCTAAGCACTGTGGGGCAATGAGATTTGACTTATACAATATTCACGAAGTACTGGAAGAGTCAAGTGAGACAGCAGAACACCCTCCAATAAAGAGAGTTCTTATCTGAGTCAGTTTTCTCTGCTTCTTTGCATGCCTGTGACTTTGCATTCTGTCCCAGAGTTGGACGCAGGTGAACAGCGGAGACCGCAGGCAGCGCTGGGCTGTGTTGGCTTGGCTTGGCTTATTCCCCACGGAAAGCCCACCTTTCCTGGTGGGGGTGAGGGGCTCAGCACTCAGCGGCCCCCACCCCTGGGGTCAGGCAGCCTCTAATCATGAGCCCACTGAGCTTCGCCGGGTCCTTGGCCTCCCCCACGACAGCCCTTTCAGGTCTTGTCAGTGTCTGGCCAGGGCCGCGGGCTATGGGGTCAGCTCTGTCTGCTTCAGCGTGGACGTGACCTGCCAGCCCTAGAGCCCAGCCCTGGAGGGCGCGGAGGACCGCCTGGTTTCCGTCCCTTCCAGCAGCACCTGTCCCCACTTCCTTGGCAGAAGCTGAGGTGGGAACGGCTGGCTGGGCTGAGGCTGTGTCAGCTGGCCTGGGCCAGCCCCTGGGCGTTGCGCAGTGTCCACTACTGGCTGGCTCCTCCCTCTGCTGAGACAGGCCAGGCTCCTGGCCCAGGAGTGCCAATGGTGGTCGCTCTGCCCAGAGGAGCCTCCTCTGCTCCTCAGGTCCCCTGACTCCCGGGAAGTCTGGGATGTCTCGCGTCACCTGCACGAGAGTCCTTCACGTCCTTTCTGCCTGAGGACAAGTGCCGTCTCTCCTTGGCTGTGCTCCATGACAGCAGTGCTCAGGGATGAGAAGGACGCGGTGGAGGCCTGTCCGGCCTCCCGGCAGGCGAGACAGCTCTGGGGGTGCCCGCGTGGCAATGTGCGCCAGAACGCGGTCAGCGTCAGCTGGACGCGGGGCACAGAGGACTGCGCCTAGACAATATGCGTGATGCGTCGGGAGAGTCAGGAGGGACAGCGGAACACTCCCCAATAAAGATGAGCTGAGGACAACGGAGTCAACTTTCATGTGCTCTGTTCCAGTCATTTGGTGGCCGATGGCTGCTGATAACATCAGCCAAAGCCTCCCCCAAAGAAAAGGAAACACAGTTGACAATTGCATCTCTTACAAAATTGCACATACCTTCTTAACTGGGGAGAAAATGGCTTTTTTTTCCCACCACAAAAACAAAAACAAAAACAAAAAAAACCCTTCATGTGAATTATGCAATAAAAGTGGCGTTCTAGCACGATCTAAGGACATCAGAGCAAGCACATGGAAACATTTGCATCACGACGAGATGACTCATGTGACAGGACCTTAGGTCTGTGGAGGTGACTTCCCACCACTTGACGCGAGCACGTACTATCAGTGGAAGAGCCACAGATGGGTCGAGGAATATTCTGGTATTTAAAAAATAACACTTGGGCTGGGGATGTGGCTCAGCGGTACAGCACTCGCCTGGCACGTGCAGGGCCCGGGTTCGATCCTCAGCACCATGTACAAATAAACACATTGTGTACAACTAAAGCAAATAGATAACTATTTTTTTAAAAATAACACTTGAAGACTTTAGAAACACTGTATAAATCTAGATTCGAATTCAAGTGGAATCTTTTTTTTTTTTTTTTTTTTGGTACCAGGGATTGAACTCAGGGGGACTTAACCAGTGAGCCACAGCCCAGCCTCCCCCCTTTTTAGTTGTAGATGGACACAATATCTTTATTTACTTATTTTAATGGGGTGCTGAGAATCTAAGCCAGTGCCTCACATGTGCTAGGTAAGTGCTCTACCACTGAGTCACAACCCCAGCCCCCCAGCCCTTTTTTTGTATCTTATTTATAGACAAGGTCTCACTCAGTTGCTTAGGGCTTTGCTAAGTTGCTGACACTGGCTTTGAACTCGTGACCCTCCTGCCTCAGCCTCCCCAGCTGCTGGGATCACAGGCGTGCACCACTGCGCTGGGCTGGGAGCAGAACCTGCTGTGAGCTGTAGAGATTCCCTTGATGACACCCAAGCAGGCTGTGCTGTTTCCTGACAGTGCTAGCAGGTCCCGGCCACCCCTTAACAAGGCCTGACCAAGGTGCACAGAATCTGGGGCTCCTTCTGAACCGTCAATATTGACCTGCAGAATTTCATGGACAGTGGTGGTTGCTTCTGCCTTCGCTGGGAGAAGTTTCTCCAAATCGAACGTGAAGCACAGCTCACGGGGAGGTCTGGGTCATGACCACGTGGCTGCAGGTTTTAGCAGAGAGTGAATTTGGGAGTCGATGTGTTCTCACGGCTGGCTCGTGTGTGTCCTCTACAGTGCAGCGCTGCTGGCTACCCTGTCCCCGACACAGGCAGCAAGACGTGGTCAGGTCGGGTACTTTGCTGTTGTTTGTTGACAGGGAAAAAAAAAATGCAGCTTCCCTACCTTTGTTGTTTTAAAGGAATCTTTGTCAAAGAGGGAGCCCGTGTTTCAGGCTGTTTGTGTTCGTCCCCTGCGCGGCTCGGCGTGCGTGTGGTCACCACGTGAGCTCCTGCTCTGGCTGCCGAGTAGGATGTGCACAGGAGGCAGCTGGCTGGGAGGGCCCTGCTCCCACCCTGAACGCGGAAGCCCGGGGACGGCCTGTGCGCCGCACAGCTGGAGAGACTCCAGCCATCTGCCTGAGCAAGTCCAGGCCGCGCGGATCCACTCGCTGGGACACTGCCTGGGACTCCGGAGGCAGCTGTGGCCAGCAGGGCTGGGCATGGAGAGGAGGATGAGGGCCTGGAGACTCCGTGGTGTGGGGCACGGGAAGCACCAGCCTCTGGACTGTCCTGCAGGGCACTGTGGCAGGAACTGGGATGAGCGGGTCAGCGTGCTGGGACACTGGTGGGTGGGCAGACGTGGCCTCTGAGGGGAGGGAACAAGTGGCCACTTCCCCAGGAGACCACACCTCTTCTGGACAGACGCTGCCTGGCCTGGGGCCCAGCGTACTCCTTCCCTGGGGTGGCGCTGCGTGCAGGTCCACCTCGTAACACGGGCTCTACGGAGGTGACCGAAAATGCCAGGGTTCATTCTTCACATCCTCAGTGTGGCTGTCCCCTGATCTGTGCCGGCTGGGGCACTCCAGGCTTCACAGGGACAGCTGGAGGGTGGGTAAACCCGAGTGGAGGCTCCTGCCGAGGGCTGGGCTCATGTCTGGGAAGAGCTCCCAGATGCACAGGGGACCCAAAGGAGGCAGCGGGCGGTGGCTGGAGGTGACAAGAGCAGAGGACACCGTGTGTGGAGTCTGAGTCCAGTCGTGTTCCTCCTAAAACAGGACAGCACTTTCCAGAGGGGCGTGGCGGAATCCAGAAGCTCTGCAAGGTGGTGTCTAGTCTGCAGCAGGACAAGAGTGATAATTTTGCCTGGAATATCCTGATTGATTATAATGTCTAGGTTGAGCCCTTGTGAAATTTTTAGGGGAAGCACCTCTCATTGTAGCTGCAATCACATTTCCTGTGACAAAGGCGTCATTTATATCTTTACATAGTTGTATATATATGGAAAGATCCTTTTTATTTTTCCATGGCCTGATGGCTTCCTGGCAGTATTTATTAGCATTTTCGTATGCTAATTGAATGACTAAAGCATTGCTTGATCAACCTCTCCAAACAATCTACCTGCAGTTCTCAAAAATCGATCAGCAAAGTCAGCATACAGCTCATTAGGTCCTTGAATCACTTTTGACAAGCTACCTTGTAGATCCCCAGGTCCTTGTACAGTTTTCCATGCCTCTAAGGCAGCTGTGTATATCTGAGCATATACACCTGGGTCATAATATTTTTGAGCCTGTAAGTCTGCAAACTGCCCTTCTCCTGTGAGCATTTCTATATTATAGTCTCCAAACACTGCAGCTGTGTTTCTTTTAGCCATTTCTATACAAAGGTCTTGAAATTGCGATCGCCAAACCAAGTTTTGCCCCCCACTTAATGCTGCTTTACATAGACTTTTCCAGTCTGAGGGGGTTAAGCTAAAGGTGTTAAGGGACTCCAGCATACTCAACGTGAAAGGAGCTTGGGGCCCATACGTCATTACTGCCTCTTTGAGATTTTTTTATTGTTTTGAAATCTAGTGACTGGTGGATCCTCTGTCCATTTTTCTTTTCAAATACTGGCAGTTCCCAATGTATCTGTGTTACCCTCAAGAGTGCATAAGCGCTCAGAAAGACCTTTTATTTCTGTTTCTAGGGTATGCAAACGCCTAGTAATACCCTTCATGTTTTCTGTAATGGATTCCACCCATGGGGTAGTAGAGGACACAAGTGGTACTTGACGGTCCTCTTTCCTTTTTAATTTCTTTTTGTTCTTTTTACTGGAGACTGTGCTCCCAGAATCACCTTTTGATTCCTCCTCACTACTAGTTTCATAATTCCTAACTGGCTTAGTGGAGGAGACCGTACTTTCATGGTTTGGTTCCTTCTTACTACTATCACTTTTACTGGTATCCTGAATTTCAGCTTCTAGGGAGAGTACATATTCTTCGGCTAATTTCAATACGTTTCTGATGGCTTTTGCAGCTCTTACTTTTGAATTTACACCACTACTCTTCTCATTGGTATTAACTGACTCAGAGGCTATGCTTTCTTTTTTTTTTCTTTTTAAAATATTTATTTATTTTAGTTGTATACAATGCCTTTATTTATTTTTACATGGTGCTGAGGATCGAACCCGGGCAGCGCACGTGCTAGGCGAGCGCTCCACCACTGAGCCACAATCCCAGCCCCGGCTATGCTTTCTTGATCACTTTTCTCCTCACTATAAACTGAGTCAACGATGTTAAAAAAGGTTCTTATTACTTGGCCTTTTGTTATTTTCGCACCTATCTTTAAAGATTTCTCAGTTCTTACCTGCCGATTCTGAATTCCCCGTACGGGCCACCACCTGTTGCCACCTGAAGCGATGGCCGCTTGGAGCAACAAAGCTGCGGGAATAAATTCAGAAGCAGACTGGAAATGAACAGGCTCTTTATTCTGCTGGCTTCTCTCTCAGGCTCCAACAACAACTCCGACACTCACCACGCTCCTCAACCACCCACAATGGCGCCGACCTGCTCTGCAATCTCTTGGGCCAAGTCTTGGGAGACCATGCAAATGGCACCGACCCGATCCGCAAGGTCCCGGGCCAAGTCTCGTGAGACCATAGAAGGTGGTAATGCTTGAACATCTTTATGGCTCACAGCTAACTGCAATCTTAGCTATCTCCTTAATTAGGGGTCCTACAGTCCCCAGCACCAGGGCCGGGGTGAGAGGCAGTCAGATCTCTGAACTGACCTTATGGTGACTTTGTCATCTGACAGCTCTGAGGACAGAGGCTGCAGGCTTCAGAGACTGGTCCTCTCTGCTTCTGTGGAGGGGGTCTGGCAACGTGGACTTTCTCCTGCAGACTGTGGGAACAGTGATATGGCATAGGTGGGGACAGCGGGGTCCTTGAGGCCCTCCTCCCCCATGGCCCATGTTGAGGGTGCGGGCCATCTCAGGGGCTGCCTCAGCCAGGAAGCTGCATCCCAGCCCCGTGGTGGCTGCATACCCTGCTCGAGGCACGTGGCTGCTCTGGCCCGCAGGCCCTCGTCCTGCAGCTGGCCGGTCCTGACATGCCCCCCAGAGGTGCTCGGGCGCTCTGTGAGCCAGCCGAGCCCTGCCCACCGCTCCGCGGGCTTCTCCAGAGACGGCCAGAGCTGTCGGCTGCAGGCTGCACTGGGAGGGCGGGAGGCCTCAGGCGAGGCTGGGCAGCACCAGCCCTGGAGGTGCGGGGAGGCGAGAGCCGGAGGGGCCGAGCCGGAGGCAGCGGGGCATGTGCCCTCCTGGTGTCCTGCAGGCAGGGTTGGTGCTGGCTGGGGACACCAAAGAGTGGGGGCAGGGAGGGAGAGGACGGCTGAGCAGGGTCGGGGCAGAGTGCTGCCAGGGCTGGGGTGGCATGGCCTGGGCTGATGGGGGAGCCACAGTGCAGGGCAGAGCTGGGGCCCAGCTGGCTGGGCAGTACAGTGATGGGGGTGCCTGGGCTGGCCTAACTGGTACCCGAGGAGCAGGGCCAGGGTGCAGGTGTGTGGGACTGCAGGAGGGACTGGCCTCCCCACCTGGCCACATCAGCTACCAGGGGTCCCACGTTGGCCACACAGGGGGCCCCCAGGGGATCTCACCTATTCTGCTTTCAAGGGTCTGGGTGCAAGGCAGCAGGGCCTCCAAACACTGCTGGGGCTCCTCTGTGAGACTGAGACGCCTCAGTGGGAAGAATCGACCTCCTGCCTGACGTCAGGGCTGCTGCTGTCGCCGCCTGAGTTCCAGAGGGGGTCAGGTGGACCCTTTCCTGCGCCTGCCCAGGCAGGTGCAGGAGGCCCTGTGCACCCAGCGACCTCATCCCAGGGGGAGCGTGGCGCCAGGCACGGCCTTGGAACAACACAGGTCCAGGCGTGGGCCCCACTGGTCCCGTGGCTGGACGGTGCTCCTCCGGCACGGTGTGCGGCCGTGTGCCCAGCACTGGGCTTTCGTGACAGCTGCACACCTCGGGGCGCTATTTCTACTTCTGCTTTAGAGGTGAGGCAACCGAGGCAGAACCCAGCTGAGCCCGGGTCAGGCAGATGAGGACTTCAACGCAGGCAGCAGCTCCGAGGCAGCGGGGCACCGACTGGAAGCACGGGTCTAATGGCCACAGGCCCGAGACCCCAGGGGCCCAGACTCACATTCCAGAGGTATGTGCGCGTCAGTCCCCACGTAAGGGGCAGGAAGAAGGGCCTAGCACCCTGAGTCACCTCCTGAGCTGCTTGCAGGGACGGGGCCACCAAACAGCTGAGTTCTAGCTGCACAGGAAACTGGAGCCTGGTGTGACAGCCATGTGGCCGTGCCCGCCCAGCCCTGGGCAGCCACCCGCTGCTCTCTCGGGGTTCCTCTCCAGGGTTCCACCAGTGAGGTCAGGTGCACCCTGTCTTTCTGCGCCTGGCGGGCTTCACTCGGCACAGTGTCCTCCAGTTCCCTCGTGTGGTCACCAAGGATGGGACCGAGCTCTGCTTCCAGCTGGGGGCAGGCCTCGGTGTGCTCACACCACATTGTTCATCCACTCCCCGGCTGGTGGCCCGGAGTTGCGTCCAGGTCGGGGTCTGTGTGAGCCGCACTGCCCTGAGCAGGACAGCAGGCGTCTCTTTGACGTGCTGGTTTCAGTGCCTGCGGAGCTGCACCCGGAGCCGCGGCTGCTTGAGTCCATTCTAGCTCTGTCTTAAATGTCTGCGGAACCTCCGTCCTGTCTTCCGTAACAGCCGTGCCTGAATCACTTTCCAGCAGGCGGTTCAGGGCGCGGAGCCCACACGCAGTTGCAGAACGTCACCCCAGCCACTTCCAGAACTTTTTCATCTGCCCAAACCGAAACTGCTCCTCACTCCCATGCCCCCCCGGCCCCACTGTCCCCCTCTGCCTCCAGGAAAGCGCAGTCATGCCATTTTTGTCCTTTTGTGACTAGCTTATTTTGTGTAGCCCAACGTCCTTCTCAGAGAACATTTCTTTGGGCCAGGTGGCCATACCTCATTGCTCACATGGGGCCCTTCCTGGGGGACAAGCAGAGTGGGCTGCGCCAGGTGGGGCGGGTCCGAGTACCCTGCTGACCTAGAGGGGATGGAGTGACATCTGAGACCTCCCAGTCACTCCAGTGGGGGCTCCAGGCTGCCCTAAGTCCACCTTTGTGCTTCTCATCCCTGTGCTCTGAGCCCTCCCTCCGCCCAGTCAAGGCGGCTGTCTGCTCCAGTCACCAGGTGCCCAGGCTGCCACTCAGCTCCCTACACAGCCTCCTGCCTGCACCTCATCCCAGCAACAAAAAGGGTCTTTGCAAAGTCATTTCACACCTATGTTACCACCCCAACTCTGAAATCCCTGCCTGATAAGCTAGACAGGTTAAGCACAAAGGCGGCTGTCCCCTTGAGTGGTCCCCAGCTTCCTGGCCTTCTGCTCAGCAATGTGAGTCAGTCTGAGCAGCCCAGCCATATGGGAAATGGTGGTGTCCAGGGCAGATAGCAGCATGCAGGGGACTGTTACTACGTCCAGGGCTGAAAGACAGGCAGGCGGTCATGCGACGACAGAGAGAAGATACATGTACGGATATTTAAGCCAAATGAGGCAGGTGACACACTTGAAAGAGGAAGGAAACAGGAGAGGGCTGCACTGAGTGCTTGGGGTGGGCAGCAGATTTGGAGAGTGGACAAGCAGTGAGTGGGGAAGACAGAAGGCAGAAGATAAGGAGATGAGGGCAAGAAGGAAGGCACAGAGAGGGGCAGCACTGGCCAAAGGAAGCAAGAGAATGAGAAAGGAACCCTGGCCTAGCAAGGTCCAAGGAGATGCTGAGACAGCCGGAGAGTTTCAGGAGAGGTGGGAGGTGGCAGTGATGGAACCAGGAGGGGTTGTGGTCCCAGACTGGGTGGGGTGCTGCCAACCTGCTTTCCTGTCCCTCCCCTCAGGTTTCAGGGGACAGACTGGGTTCTGCTATGGGGGGTGAAAGTCATGGCTGTGGATTGGTGATGATGACTTAATATGCAGCCCAGGAGGCTCTATCTAGCCAGGCTGGAATGTTGTTTTCCTAACTGAAAAATCAGGACCCACCCGCTAAGGATTCCTAGACTTGATTCCCCCCTCCCACATTCTAAAGAAACTGAGATAGTGGAGGAAGAAGGAAAGTAGCGATGGGAATAGGGGTATCATCATGATCCTGGACTCACTTTCCCTTCAAGATCTCTTCGGGGTGAATACGGCCATGTTGTTCTGGACAGGTCAGGGCAGAGAGCTGAGAACTCAGCAGAGGAACGCTGCACGCAGCCCAGCGGTACTGGTGGCCTGGGCAGGAGCACCCCCAACTCAGCAGCTGCCCACCCTCTTCCCGGGCCGGCGCACGCTCCTCCCCGGGCGGGTGCACCTAGCCTCGCCCCTGCCACCTGAAGGACGCGGTCATCGCCGCGCTTCTGGCCGAGGGAAAAACCACACTTTCCTTCCCGCTGCCCTCACTGAGAAACAAAGGCATTCCTGGAGTTGCCGGAGCGCGCGTGGGGCGGAGAAGACCGCGGGACCAGGCTGCAGGCCGCGGGAGGTAAACGCTCCGCCGCCGGGACAAGCGCTCCTCCTCCGCGCAGCGGAAGTCCCGCCCCGGCCCAGAGGCTCCGCCCTCCTCCGCGAGCCCAGCCCTCTAACCCCGCCCCCTGTGGTCCCGCTTCCCTTCTGCTCCCGGCCCCGCCCCTCCCTTTGAGGGCCCCGCCCCCGGAGCTCCGCCCCTCACCGCCCCGCCCCTCGGGCCCTTCCCCGGGCCTTCCCGGAGCCCCGCCCCGCCCCGGAGCCCCGCCCCGGCTCCGCCGACCAGCCCCGCCCTCCCGGGCCCCGCCCCTCGCGGCGGCGACCGTTGGCGCGTTCGGCCCGGCGCCCCAGCGGCAGCAAGCGGCGCGGCCCGGTAGGTGTGAGCCGGCGCGCCGCCTCCGCCCTCCTTCCTTCCGTGGCGCGCGCTCGGTCCCCGCCGCCGCCCGCCCGGCCGTTCCTGGGCCGCTGCCCGCGCCTCCTTTGTTCCCGCGCCTCCGGGAGCTCGCGCGGGCCGGGGCGCGCGGGGCCGGGGCGGCGGCCGCGGGCCTCAGCTGGGGGTCCAGCGGGCCAGCCGGGGCCGCTTCCGAGTTGGGGCCAGGGCGGGGTCGGGGGCCGGGACTGGGCCGGGCGGGACGGGAGCGCGGCCGGGAAGCTGGCCGGGCCGCGGCGACGGCGTCCGGAGTCTCGTCGGACTTAGCGGGCGGCCGCATTGTTTGGGCGGCGGCGTCTCCAGGGACCCAACTCTGGAAGTGCGCTGCGGGGGCGCGGGTCCGCCGCCGGGAGCTGGGCGCTGTGGCGTGCGCGGAGGGGCTCCGCGCGGGGGCAGAGTGGGGCGGCGTGGGGCAGGGGGCTCAGTGGGGCCGTGGGGCAGAGGGCTCAGAGTGGGGCGGCGTGGGGCAGGGGGCTCAGTGGGGCCGTGGGGCAGAGGGCTCAGAGTGGGGCCGTGGGGCAGGGGGCTCAGTGGGACCGTGGGGCAGAGGGCTCAGACTGGGGCAGAGGGCTCAGAGTGGGTTGGTGTGGGGCAGTGTGACTGAGGGCTCAGAGTGGGGCGGTGTAGACAGAGGGGGCTCAGTTGTGGAGTGTAGACAGGAGGCTCAGAGTGGGCAGTGCAGGCAGAGGGTGCTCAGAGTTGTGGAGTACATGCAGAGTCAGTTCCAGACTTTTGGAGTGTAGTTGGGGAGCTGGCCCAGTATTGGACCACCTGGCCTCTCACCTGCCTAGCCACTTGCCCAGGATGTGCCCCTGGGCTGGTGGTCAGCTCTTGTGTACCTCAGTTTCCTCTTTGTCCTGCCTGTGGGGCTGCTCCAGTGTCGGGAGGCTCTGTCCCTCCTGCAGCATGGTCGTATCAGTTATTTTCTTAGCAGCACCTTGGGGCTCTTAGGCGTGGGAACCTGTGGGAGGGACCTGTGCTGGGCTCCCTTCCCAGGCAGGCGGTGGCTGGCAGTTCCCTGAGAAGAGGTGCATGCACAGGGCAGGCTGTGGTGCCTAAGGAGGGGGGCTGGTGGCAGGAGACCACCTTGAGAAGAGTCTTGGAAACCCTGAAGGGAGTTGAGACTTGTACCCAGAAGTGATGTGGGGAGGGCAAAACTGATTCTAAGCTGGAGGGACTGTGTTTGCATCTTTAGAAACATTGCTGTCACAGTGGGAGCTTTCTCCCCTTAAAAGTCAGAATAAAAATGTACACCTTTCCCAGTGGTTTGGTGGACTAGATGAAGGATATCAGGTGCACAGGGCTGGCACAGGACCTGGGTTTCAGGGACACTTCAGATGGAGAGGTGGTGCTGACTGAGGGGCAGGGCTTAGGCAAGGGCAGTGGGGCAGGTGTCCTTGCACACCTGTGGATGGCAAGGGCAGGTGCATGTGGGTCTGGGTCTTCTCTAAAAGCTGCAAGTCCAGACTTTGCTGTGATATCTCTTGAGGCTGGAACCTACTCTCAGACAGGCTCAGACTGTAGCCTAAGTGACTGAGGAGGAGAAGGGGCAGGTGAGACAGGGCAGTAAGGTAGGCAAAGACAAGGGGTGAGGAAAGGCTCCTGACTTGGGCTGGAGGTGTCGGGGGTTAGGAGAGGGCAGGGGTTGGGTGCCCGAGGGTGCCAAGGTGCATCGTCATGGGGAGAGTCAGCAGGTGATGAGGGAGGCACTGCCTGGGCCCTGCATGCTGGAGGGGAGGGGATCCAGGGGCCAAGGCTAGCTCACTTTTTGCTCTATATTTTAGAGTAGGGTCTCATAGAGGAAGGGGCTGTTGCCAGGATGAGAGGCTGTGGCGCTGGATGCTGGGACAGTGTGGTCCTAGAGACAGAGGCCTGGGGGCGTTGGCTGAGTCCCAGTAAGACTGGCAGGGACCTATGGGAAATCTGGAGGTGGAGATTGAGGGAGTCAAAGCTGTGTTGAGGCTTAGCTCTCAGAGTAAAGGAAGCAAAGTCTCAGCTTACCTGCTGGGAAGATTGGGGTTGTGGTTTCTGATCCATTGCTTTTGATTTTTATTGGTTTATTGGTGCAGGTCATCTGGAGTGGGCCAAGCCAAGCAGCCTGCTAAGAGAGAAAGGCTGTGTTAGTTGTTAAGTTACCTGGTGCCTTCTGGGCAGCTGGCGAGCACAACATGGCACAGGCTTGGATATTTTGTGTTTCATTTGAATTTGGTGGAATTCCTGTAAACATTTTGTTAATTTGTAATTAGCACTTGTATTAGTTTACTGTTGCTATAGCAAAGCACCACAAACTCAGTTGCTTGTTCTCTTACAGTTTTGTTGGTCAGAAGTCTGGAGCATGTCTCCCAGGCCCCTTCCCCTGGCTCTGGGAGAATCCCTTCGTTTTCCTCTTCATGGCTGGAGGCTGGCTTCATTTCTGGGCTCATGGATGCTTCATGTCACATGGCCTTCTCTTCTGTTTTCAGCTTTCCCTCTGCCTTGGTCCTGTAAGGATGCTGGGGATTGCATTTAGGGCCACCTGGATAATCTAGGATCCTCTCTCCATCTTAGGATCCTTAATTTATTCACATTTGCAAGGTCTCTGTTGTCCTAAGGGGGAACATTCACAGTCTCAGGGAATCAGGACCTGGGTATCTTTTTTTTTTTTTTTAATAACAACTTTTATACCTTTATTTTATTTATTTATTTTTATGTGGTCCTGAGGATCGAACCCAGTGCCTCATGTGTGCGAGGCAAGTGCTCTGCCACTGAGCCACAACCCCAGTGCCTGGGTATCTTTTTTTTTTAAATATTTATTTATTTACTTTAGTTGTACACAATGCAATGCATTTATGTTTACGTGGTGCTGAGGATCGAACCCAGGCCGCGCATGTGCGAGGCGAGCGCTCTGCCGCTGAGCCACAACCCCAGCCCCCTGGGTATCTTTAAAGGTTGCTTTTTAGCCCTACTCATCGCTCCTGATCCATTTTGAATGTTCCTTCGGGTTTCCCCTTCTGTGTGGGGGTGTGTGGCCTCGCTTGCTTTCCCCAGATGGACAGGTCTGTCAAGGGCCCTGTTGCCCTGCACTGTCCTGCCCCTGAGGGGAAGCTGGATCCCTCCTGGAAACTGGTGTCTTGAGAAGATGAACCTTGCTTGGGATGCAAGTTCCAACTGTAAGGGTCCCTACAGCAATCTGACTGCTGTTTTGGGAGGTAGAAGGGACCATCTCCTTTGGCAAGCTCATGAAAACAATCCTCTTTCTTCAGAAGCGAGCTCTGCCCATGGGCATGTACAACGGGACCTGTGCTTTTCAGGGAGCACTGTTTCCCAAGCTCCCAGAGGCGTCCATGGAGGCCCTGGTGTGGGCTCTGGGCAGGGACCCTGTGTCAGGGGCCCTTTCCCCGCATTTTTAAAAATTAATTAAATAATTTTTAAATTTAATTTGTTATACATGTTTGCAGAGTGCAATTCCTTTCATATTATATATAAAGAGCACAGTTTTCCAAGTCACTGGTTTTACACAAAGTATTTTCACACCATTTGAGTTTTTATACATGCACTTAGTGTATTGATGTCCAACTCATTCTGCCATTTTTCCTATCCCTTTGTCCCTTCCCTTCTCCTCCCTCCCCTTTGTTCTATTTAACATTCCTTCATTCCTCTCATCCCCCCTCCCTTGCCACTATAATTTAGTATCATCATAGCAAAGGAATTAATCGACCTTTGGTTTTTTGGGATTGGCTGACTTCACTTAGCATTATTTTCTCCAGCTCCATCCATTTACCTGCAAATGCCATGATTTTATTCTCTTTTAGTGCTGAGTAGTGTTCCACTGTGTATATATACCAAAGTTTCCCTATCCATTCATCTATTGATGGGCATCAGGGTTGGTTCCACAATCCAGCTATTGTGAATTGTGCTGCTATGAACATTGATGTGGCTGTGCCCTGTAGTAAGCTGTTTTAAGTCCTTTGGGTATAGAATGAGGAGTGAGATAGCTGGGTCAAATGGTGGTCTTTCCCCGCATTTTTTAAGGTCTGTGGTTAAATGAATGAGAAAGAGCGTGTGTTCTGGCCTTTCTCTTTCTCTTCCTCTTTCCTTTTCCATGGCTCTGCTGTCCCCAGCCCTGTACTCTTGGGTATTCTGAGGTGCTCCCTTCCCGTCTTTCTCCTCGTTCCTGTAGCCTCTAGAGGCACACGCTCAAGCACACGCACACGCAGCATGCCACTTAGGTACATCTTTCTGTTTTCTGTGTGTCACTGAGCAGCAGTTTGGGTTTTCCTTCCTGGACACTTGGCAGAAAGCTAAGTTCCTGGATTGAAAACCAACATGTTGTTGTTCTGGGTCACTTGCGCCTGCCCCCAGAGATACCATTCTGTGTTCTGTTTCTTTTGATATCTACTGGGGTTCCAGCTGCCCTCTTAGATTTTAATTGAGATATTATCGTTTGCTTCCTCTCACAGGGGAGGGAGACATTAGCTCTCTGCCCACCCTCCTTTCCTCTGTGTCCCATCTGTATCATATCACCTCTTTTGGTGTAGTCAGCCACCACCACCCACACCTTCATGACTCTTAGGGACTGCTCATCCCTAGCGGAGCAGGACCCCAGCACAGTTTCCTTGCACACAGCCCTGTGCGTGTGCGTGCCAGCACCGGCCTGTCAGAACTGGTTTCCATCATATCCCCACACTAGCCCACCCACTGCTGTGTTGTTGGGAGACCTTTCCTGCTACAGTCTCTCCTGATTTCTCTGAGACCTTCACCACCTGTCATCCAGGTTGCCCTGTGCTCTCTTCCTCTGTGTTGGGTCATCTTTCCTGGATTCCTCTTCTCTGTCTTGGCTCACTCATCATTTCCTGAAGTTCTACTCTTTTGATACCTACGAAACACCACATAGATTTTTTTTTCTTGATTTTGAGAACATCTTTATTTTACTCTCCAGTTACCTTTTAGTTTAGCTGGGTATAGAATTCAAGATGGATGGCTGTCTCTCAGAATTTTGTAAGTGTTGCTTCCCTCTGTTTTATTTTAATGTTCTTGGGAAGTCTGAAGTCACTCCAATTCTTTGTATGTGACTTCTTCCCCTCACTCCCAGCTCTCTGTGCTCATTGGAGCATCTTTCTTACCCAGCATCTTGAAATCCAATGGTTGCATCTGTTTTCCTTCATTGAACTGGGCACTGCAGTCTGAGGACTGAAGTTTTTGAATGATTTGTTCTCCTTTGTGTTTAGCTGCTTTGAAGTTCTTATCTGCTAATTCTGACACCTGGGTCAATTTCTATTGGCTTCTTTTGGTGATGGGCTACATCTTCCTGTATCCTTGAATATCTAATAATGTTTTATTATATATTAGACATTGTGTATGATCAATGAAGTGACTTAGTCTTTTTTTTTCCTGAAGAGTGTTGATTTTTGTTCTTGAAGTTAAATTGGGCTTAAACTGAAATTCTGTTGCAGAATCTCTTGGTGACCTCAGCCTTCTACCTGTCTCCTGCCGCCTCTTTCTGTGGGGCTCCTTGGAGGCTCCCTGTGCATGGACAGTTTAGGACTGGCCAGGGACCTGTGCAGAATTTGCATTCAGATTTCAGGGGACTCTCCCCACCCCCAACTTAGCTACCTCCTTTCTGAGGTGCTTCTCACTCTCTAGCTGTCCTACCATCCCAAACTCCAGTCTCTGGCTCTTCAAGCTGGGGATGATTGTGGCTTTTTATCTGGGCTCCAGTTGTCTGTACAAACACATCTTACCTGGGCAGTCCTATTTTTGGAGATAACGCCCTTCTAGTCCCTGCCCAATTTCATAGTGTTCTCGGACTTTTTTTTTTTTTTTTTTTTTGTGGTGCTGGGGATTGAACCCAGGGCCTTGTACATGCGAGGCAAGCACTCTACCAACTGAGCTATATCCCCAGCCCACTCTTGGACCTTTTAAGTACAGCTTTGTGTCACTTAATGGGATATGTTCTGAGAAGCAGGTTGTTGGGTGACATGTCCTACAAACATCATTATACCTACATCAACTGAGACAGCTGTCGTGTCGCTTGGTGCTTTAATCTTTTTTTTTTTTTTTTTTTTTTTTTTTTTTTTGTGGTACCGGGGATTGAACTCAGGGGCACTCAACCACTGGGCCATATCCCCAGCCCTTTTTTGTATTTTATTTGGAGACAGGGTCTCACTGAGTTGCTAAGTGCCTCGCCATTGCTGAGGCTGGCTTTGAACTCTCGATCCTCCTGCCTCAGCCTCCCAAAGTGCTGGGATTACAGGCGTGCGCCACCGCGCCCGGCTGGTGCTTTAATCTTATGAACCACTGTTGTGTAGCCTTGTGCTGACTGAGACATTGTCATGCAATGTGTGATTGTGGTTGGTTTATGTATTTTGTCCCTGGCTTGAAATTGGTGTAGCAGCATTGGAGAATGCATGAAACTTCTGCCAATTTACTGATAGACCTGTTGGCATTTTGGTTAGAAGCCAGGCCTTCGTCTTTGGCAGTTTTCTTGTTTCATACCTGGAAAGCCGATGACTGGGGATTATGCTGCTCTTACCTTAAAGAAAGCACTTCCCACAGGCTTGACTTCCAGGTCCGGAGTGGGGCCAGAGTGCCTTCCCAGGTGTGGGTGGATCTGACTAGTGGCACTGTGCATTCTTATCTTCCTTGGACACAGCCTCCTTCAGGATAGGAACTGTGGGTGGTTCTTTGCCTTTCCAGAGGCAGACAGCCCCTGGGCCCTGGCTCTGTCCAGGCGTGCTGAGAGCTGAGGGGGAGACACAGTCGCTACCTTTAGATACCCTGTCTACACCCGCCCCCATCACCTTCTTACCTTGGACAAACTACTTTCCCATGCCAAAGTTTCTACCTGTGAAAGAGGGCAGGCATGGAGTTGCACTCCAGCAGGCCCAGCTACTTGAAAGGCAGAGGCAGGAGGAACACTTGAGCCCAGAAGTTTGAGGCCAGCTGAGCAACAAAGCAAGACCCTGTTTCAAGGGGTGGGAGGGAGGGAAAGAGGGTTAACAATAAGGCCACGGTGGGAATTAAATGGGTATCGTGTGGAAGATGGCAGGGGCAGTGGCTGACTCCCAGGGAGCTCGTGGAGGGCTTCTGCTGTGGTGCCGATGCTGGGAGTGGGCGTGCACCTCCAGGGTGCCTGGGCCTTTGCTGAGCTCCTGGTGTCAAGTCCCTCCTAGGTGCCAGGCTGTGGGAGACGGCAATGAGTGTGGACTGTCCTGAGCTGCAGCCCAGGGAGCATCTTCCCAGGTAGGCACTTTGGGCAGGATGAGGTACCAGACTGCTGCTAGCCGGAGCCCCTACTGTCCTAGGCACCTGGAGTCCAGCCCTGGGGGGAGTCAGAGCCATACTACAGGCCACTGCTATGGATTTAGCAGTTAGCAGCTGGGTGGCTTCCTTACTGTGGGGGTGAGCAGTTGGTCCTGAGAGGAGGGGCATCCCCTGGGTCCATCCCTCATATGAGTTTCCTGAGATGCTGTCAGGAGGTGTCAGGAACTGGAGGCTTAACCTCCAGAACCTCATCCTAGTTCTGAGGCCAAAGGCTGAAATCAAGGTGTCCACAGGGTCCTTCTCTCTGAAGGCTCGAGGGAGGACCCCTCCTGCCTCTTCTAGCTCCAAGTGCCTGCCTCTAGGTACCCTGCAGCTTGTGCTTGCAATTTTCCAGCCTCTGTCTCCATGTGGCATTCTCAGTGTGGCCTCCCCTCTGTCTCGTCTTTTCATACACTTGTGATTGCGTTTAGGGCCACCCTAGATAACCCATGATCACTGCCACATCTCAGGATCCTTGACTTTATCCCACCTGAAAGACTTTTTTCCAAATAATGCCACATTTCATCCCACTACTCTGCCTGGACTGGATCATAGTGGGACAGGCCTCTCGTCTAAGGAGCCTCCTCTCGTCACCCATGTCTCTTGCTCCCATGGGGTCTTGCCCCTGGCTGTGTGGGCTGGACAGGCTCACAGCTTGTCCTGCACACACTTGCTGCCAAAGAGGCATGTGCTGCTTTGTGTTTGCAAAGATTTTTTTTTCTGTCTTGAGAGCAGATAAGATCCTGAGAGCTGGGGAGACTCTTGTCTTCCTGAAGGACCCAGATGAACAGTGGCAGCACCTGTCTTCCCCTGGGATTGGTAGGGTGACCAGGTGCAGGCAGCCAGGTGAATGGCTAGGTGGTAGCAGTCCTCAGATGAGACCCTTGTATTGATGAGAACAACTGATTGGAGTCTCTCCTGGACATTTGGGCTGAGGAGAGGAGGTGGGGTGGTGGCTTTGCCTGCCCCTCTCCTGTCCTTTGCTTGCCACTGTGCACTTTGTGCAAGGAAGCAGGTGTGAGGTGAGCAGTGAGATTCCCAGGTGGAGGCAATGGCGGAGAGGGTGCCCTGGTGAGGCACTGCGGCCCCGGAGCACAGCATTGACCCTTTACAGCTGGACTTGTGGGATAAAATCCTGCCGCTCACACTGACACTAGAGGGCTATTAGTCGTCTGAGATCAAATGTGACAGCACGGCCTATGTTTTTGTTTGCTAAATCCATCAACTCTGCTTATAGTCCTGTTCTTCACAGGTCTGAAAACCACAAATAGAAATAAAGAACTAGCAGACATAAAAAGGAAAAATCAAATTAAAAAAAACAGAAAAATTTTGATGGTTTACCTTTCAGTATTTCAAAGATTTTGAAACAGTATTTGTTTCTGGGATCAAAACTGGCACTGTGGTGCCCTCAGCTGTAGAGACCATGTCCTGAAAAGCAGTGGCTTCAGCATGTCTGTCCCGAAGCTTGGTGGTTGCCAGGCTGGGGCCCAGGCAAGTGCAGGGAGCTGGCGGGGGCTGGTGCCAGCACGGACCCCACTGGCTGTGGTGCCCAGGTGGATAGGAGTTGGGGGCCTGCTGCGGCCTTTGTGTGTGATCAGGTCTGTGTGCTGCAGCTTCTGCAGTGGGAACTTTTGAACTTCACAGGATTCTGAGGTCTTGGGACTTTTGTGGCTGGTGTCCTAATGTGACCAGCTCCTCTGGTTTCTTGTGGCTGATAGCTCCTGTCCCTGCTCACAGGGATGGGTCCGCCCCCCCTTGAGGGTACCTGTGTGTACCCACGGCACTGAGGTAGAGAGCCCTGAGGCAGTGGTTCAGAGCCACACACCGTGCAGCACAGGGCAGGTCCTGGTGGGCAGGCAGGTGCTCAGCAGGGCGTGGGGAGGAAGGGAGGTGGAGGTGGGGTCTCCAGGAGAAGGTGCAGCTGAGCAGGGGTGCTGGGGTGCTAGGGAGGGGGAGGGAGGGCAGTCTCAGAAGTCATGCAGATGATGCCCTCCTGCACGTCCCTGCCTGCGATCATTGGGCATCATGGTCTCGGCCTGTTTGTCTCTGTTCCCCAGTGGCGGCTGGTCCTGGAGGTTGGGACATCCTGGCACGGACACAGTTTGACCCAGTGAGTGGGCAGGAAAGTCACAGGCCATGAGGAGAGGGTCCCTGTGGGAGGCATGTGGAGGGTGGAGGTGACCCAAGGAGCAGAGGCCCTGGGAAGGGACGATAAGCAGTGGCTGTTCACCAGAGGGAAGGTGAGGGCAGGGGTAGGTAGTATCAGGGGTGGCCACACGAAGGCGACAGACTGAGGACCAGGCCCCTCTGGGCGGCAGTGAGTGCTGGTTGCCGTGTCCCGCCCCCCGCCCCTCTCCCACTTGGCTCCTCTCCTGCCATCGCTGCTCCTATCTGCCCTCCCCTGCTCTGGCCCTTGCCCTCCCCTATCTCCCGTCAGAAGTTCAGCTACTGTCTGCCTGTGTGCTGCTTTTCTTGCCGTGAGGGAGACCCTCATGAGTCCTTGGTCTGTGGGCACCGTGTTCCTACCTCATGTTACTTACCAAGTAGGTCACTGCAGTGTCTTGGTGACTGAAGAGAGCCCCGGCCAGGCTGTGTTGGGCTGGCCTGTGGCAGGAGGGCCTGGCCATGGTGGATGCTGCTTTACCCGTGTGCACCTGTCTGTCTCCTGACACTGCAGACGCATGCTGTGTGCCGTCCATGATGAATGTGTGAACCTAGTCCATGTGGGGTCATATGTTTGGGGCCTTTTATTTTACTAATCACCAGTGGTCTTGATTTTTATTTCTTTCTGTTGGATTAGGGAGCTAGTACACACTTGTTTCTGTGAATTGGTTAGACTTGGATTTTGAATTTTGCTTGATGTAAACTTTGCATTATAAAGGATTAGAATCACTTGGAGAGATGTAATATTTAAATGTTTTTGAACCAGAAAAACAGAACTTTGTAATTTAAGATAGTATCTTTTCTGCTAAATCTGGACTTTCTTCACCCAAAGAAAAGTGCTGGGTTGGAGCTGCTGCTTGGCACAGGGCCTCTACCGGAAGGTGAGGCTGCCAGGAGTGGCGCTGGGGTCCCGCCACCACAAACCTTGCATGCTGGGCTCCACCAGCGCACTGGGCACTCAGGAGTTGGCCCCTCCTTGCCTTGGGTCCTGTGCAACTCAATTTGCACTTGGGGAAGGGGAGCAGCAGGGAGCTGACCCCCCTGAGGAATAGGCAAAAGCCACCCGTGATATGCTGTCTCTGAGGCCAGAGGGGCCGGCTAAGCTTGGCCAGTGCTTCCTGCTTTCTGTATGGATGAGTGTGAGTGTGACATCAGTGTAACTGCTTCTTGTCAGTGTAACTGCTTCTTAGTCCCTGTGTCATTTTCTCAATTCCACTCCCCTTGGTGTTGCTGGGCTTTAACAATGGCAAAGCGTTCCCTGGGAAGCAAGACCTGCTTAAGCTGTCTGCCTTTAGCGTCTCTCCCTCTCTCATCTCTTTCTCCTTTTTGAATTTATGTTTTCCATGCTTTGTGGTCTGAGGACTGCTATACTGTTTGGGTGAGTTCTTTTCTTCCTTGGCAGTGCTAGGAATTGAACCCAGGGCCTTGTGCATGCGAGGCAAGCACTCTACCAGGTGAACTATATCCCCAGCCCCTGGGTGAGTTCTTTTCTAAATGCGAGTCTCTTTAGCTGTGGAGGGAGGCTTTCTGATTGGGACTGACTAGGGCAGGGCCGATGGGGCTTTCTCTGGGAGAGCAGGGTTGAGGCATTTAACACCTGTGTCCCTGACACTTGGCCTGGAATATTAAAGCCTCAGAACTGAAAGTTTTAAAAGGCCCACACAGGGACCTGCCCGGTGGGTGTGCTGTGTGGAGCCCTGCATGTGGCGCTCTTCTGCTGGCCTGCTCCCAGACCTGGTCTCTCATGTTCTGCTTGGAGATGTGAATTTGACCCTGAGAAGCAGGGAGTGATTCTTGTTGGTAGAGATTCTCAGGGAGGTTGGTGCGTTTGCCCATGTGCTACCTTCAGGCCTGGTCTGGGGTGTGCTGTGCATTGGTTTTCTCCTTGGTCAAATGGGATGCACACTCTCAGCTGGTGAGACTGGGATTGGGGTGACCAGCCAGCTAGCCAGTAGCACATTCTGGGCCAGTTCTTCTACTCTGTCGTTGGTTTGTTCTGGTACATGCAGCATGGTGTCCTTGGTCATCACATTACAGACATAATTTTGGGGAATGCTTTTGTATTTTTTCTAAATTAGAACTTTATAGTTATACATCATAGTTGGGTTCATCTCAACAAACTCATACATGCATGGGATTCAGTTTCAGTTCATGATTCCCCTCTTCCCTGCCCCGGGAGAACGCTTTTGAAAATACCCAATTATGCATTCCCACCTAGAAAGGAATACACTATTTTCTTATATGTTTATAGTACGGATGGTAGCGTATCCAATGATAATATTCACATTTTGCATTGCAAGCTGCATGATCTGCTTCTACACAACAAATTGCCTACAAAGAGCAACTTCTAGCAGCCAGTGCTCATTATCTCACAGTGTAGTGGTCAGAGATCTCCAGGAGGCTTTGGAGAGTCAAGGTGATGGCCAGGCAGCAGTGGACAGGAGCCCTTCCGAGCTCACTCTGTGGCTGTTGGAGGTGGCAGGAGACCTGCTCTGGGGTTGGCAGCATTGTTGTTGGCAGTTGTCCTGCTCCGCTGGCTCCTGGCAAGGCATCTGTTCCTCATCATGCAGGTGTCTTATTAAGGCCGCTCATAGCTCTTCCGGTGAAGGAGACAAAAGCCACAGTCCTCTTGTAACCTGATCTTGTGAGGGACATCTTATCACTTTTGCTGCCTTCAGCTTGCTGCTAGAGCGGCCTGTACCCAAGGGAGGGGCTGCCAGGGGCAGGACAGCTCTCTTCATTGCTGGTCCTGGGGACTCCCATGTACCAAGCACACCCCCTCTCTTCCTCCCCTGAGCTTAGCTCAGAGTCTGCTCAGGAGAGGACTGGTGCCTGGCTCCTGGAGAGCACTGCACTTTGATCTGTAGATGAAGCTGAGGTGAGTCATCAGCCCACCCACCACACCCAGGGTGCAGTCGTGGTGGAGACAGAGTGCAGTGTAGACCTGGATGCTCAGGTGAGGCACGGTGGGAGGTTGGCAGGAGTGGGGTGCGGGGATCTTGGAATCCAGACTGGCACGCTGGAAGTCTCTTAGGCCTCAAGGTTTGTGAACAGTGGCCTCACCCAACCTTCTATCCTCCTGGTTCCCCTCTCCCTGCTGTCCTGCCTTCTCCTCAAAGATAGCACCTGTTTGCAACGGAGCCGTTTTCCTGGCCTGCTGTCTGCCAGGAGGACTTTCAGGACCCCTCACTTACAGCTGGCAGTGTCTCTGCAGACATGGTTTTCTCAGCAACATTATGGGTCTCCCACAGATCTCCTTGGGGACACTCTGTCAGGCCAGAGCTCGCCCTGGGCTCTCCTCTAGATAAGCTCTCTCCACGTGGCTCCTGCAGGGAGGAGTAGTGCCCAGAAGCTTCCTGTAGCCCCCACTGTCGAGAGGCCTGTGAGGCACACTGTGGCCCCTTTCAAGGGGCTGGTGATGTCCACACAGTGCTCTGCTACCCTGCAGGAAGGTTGCCTTGGACAAGCCTGCTGGAATATGAGGGGCCGTTGGGGCCGTGGGCTGTTTGGCGCAGTGTCGAGTGGCAGAGGCAGAGGATAGTGACATGCATCTAGAGAATGGTGCGGACAGGAGGAGACATGCAGGTGAGCTTCACAGTGGGATGGGAAACAGGTGTGGTAACAAGTAGTCCTTGTTCAGGGTCCCCTCTCCTGTGCCCTTCAAATTCCTTTTGTGTGATTGGGTTTTAATCGGGGGCTTCTGCCCTGCCTTGCTTATACACCTGCAGCACCACATGCTCCTCAGTTACTGGGAAGGCCATGCTGCCTGCACATAGGGGTCACGTACAGTCAGCAGCACACACAGTCAGCAGCGCGGGCAGCCCAGCGGGGGCAGGGCTGGTCTGGCTGGCTGCCCCAGCCCTGCAGCACTTCTGTGCTGGCTGGAGCATCCTGGGGGCACGGTGGATGGAGCCACACCGCCCTTGTTGGTTATCCTGGCAGGTGGGTGGCAGCATTTGTAGGGCAGTTGGGGTCAGCTACCTAAAGGGATGATGGGTGGTGGGTGGGGTTTGAGGATAGGGAGTGAAGGTGGGTCCTAGCTTCCTTTCTTGGAGGTTAAAGGTCTCTGTTAGGGCTGGGGTTGTGGCTCAGCGGCAGAGCTCTCCCCTAGCACGTGCGCGGCCTGGGTTCGATCCTCAGCACCACGTAAACATAAATGCATTGCATTGTGTACAACTAAAGCAAATAAATAAATATCTAAAAAAAAAAAAAAAAAAAAAAAAAAAAAAAAAGGTCCCTGTTGCTGTAGGCTCCTGGGAAGTGTTTCCTGGTGGTTTTCATCAGTCTTCTCGTGTTTGGTTCCCCTCCATCCTTTCACTCTTTTCTGAGTGTGCTGGTCAAGGTTGCTGTCGACTGACGTGAGCATGTGGGGTGAGCCCTGTGCTCCCTGCTCTCAGCCTCACATCCATCGGGCGCAGGCTTCCCATGGTGACCGGGTAGCACCCACCAACCTTTGATATGGGGCCGTGGCCTTTGTGCGCCTCCTGCACACAGATCGTGGTGGGCGGGGCTCCACTGAGGAAGGTCTGCTTGGCTCACAGCTTCGGAGGTCTCAGTCCATGGCTGTTTGGCTCCACTG
The DNA here is from genome assembly GCA_025594165.1 of Tamias sibiricus. Classification (NCBI taxonomy): domain Eukaryota; kingdom Metazoa; phylum Chordata; class Mammalia; order Rodentia; family Sciuridae; genus Tamias; species Tamias sibiricus. The sequence continues at coordinate 2,610,534 of CM046665.1, forward strand.
CTTGTGGGCCTGTGGCGAGGCAGCACGTCAGGGCAGGGAGTGCGTGACAGAGCAGCACTGCCCACCTCATGTGTCTGGGAATCAGAGACGGACAGGAAGGGATGAGGTCCCAGTATCCCTCTAAGGACACGCCCCAGTGGCCTAACTTTCTCTTGCTAGGCCCTACCTCCAGAAGGTTCCTCCGCCTCCCAGTAGCACCATGGGCTGGTGGTCAAGCCTTTATCCCATGGGCCTTTGGGGCACATTCAAGATCCAGATTACAACATGGACAAAAGTGACAGCTTCTGACACATAGAGAAATCTAAGAACATTGCAGCCTAGCTGGTTCTTGACCATCCCTTCATTGCCTGGCTCAGCAGCTGCATAGAGTACTTGCTCAGTGCAGGATTTGCTCAGCCCCTTCAGGGGCACATACTGCTGTGGGGTTCTGTCTCAGTCCCTTTTCTGCTGCTATAACAAAAATAACTGAGGCTGGGTACTTTATAAGTTTAAGAGGTTTATTTAGCTCACAGTTTTGGAGTCTGAAAATCCAAGTTCGAGTGGCCCCATCTGATCAGCCTCTGGTCAGGATCTTCTGACTGTCATAACATGGCAGATGACATCTTATGGCAAGAGATGAAACAGGAGTGGGGACTAGGCTTACTCCTACGACAACCTGCTCTTAGGGGTATAACTGCCTGTGACCCATCACCTCTCACCTGGCCCCACCCCTTAAAAGACCCACCACCTTTCCAATACCTTTGCACTGGGGAGTTAGGCCTTCACATGAGTTTTGGTGGGGACAAACCACATTCAAATTAGAGCAGGCCTCCAGAAACCCCGAGGGGACCACGTGTGCACGTGTGTGCACCAGGGCAGGGAAGCAGGGCGCTGTGGTGAGCTTGTGGTGGAGACCCGTGCAGAGTGGGGGTGGAGAAGGGTGCAGAGGCGAGTGCAGAGCAGGTTGGTGGTGGGGCGGGAGCCAGCGCACTCTTGCCTGGCCTGCTGCCTGCTGCACACGCCGCCATGTGCTCTGCAGCAAGGGCCCTCAGGGTGGGCTGTTGTCCCTCTTGAGTCCCATGTGCCTGGAACAGTGCCTGGCATGAGGATGTGCTCATACCGATGTGGGCGGATGTGGGCACACTAGCTGGCCCTGTCATTGGAACCCTCTGAAGTGCTCCTGGGCACTGAGGGTGTGGCTGCTGCATTCATACCCAGAAGCCGTGCCTGACAAGAAGCCTATAGAACCCACTCCTGTCGCCCCACAGTTCCAGGTCTTTAGAGAAGAAGCCCTATAGAACCCACTCCTGTCGCCCCACAGTTCCAGGTCTTTAGAGAAGAAGCCCTATAGAACCCACTCCTGTTGCCCCACAGTTCCAGGAGGTCTTTAGAGAAGAAGCCCTATAGAACCCACTCCTGTTGCCCCACAGTTCCAGGTCTTTAGAGAAGAAGCCCTATAGAAACCACTCCTGTCGCCCCACAGTTCCAGGTCTTTAGAGAGGCAAGTGGTACTTTCCCTCCCTTCCTGGAGCATCTGGGCCCCACTGGCATGTGGGGAACCAGGAGCTCAGCAGCACTGTGGGTGCTGATCAGGTTCTTGGAGGGGCACCCCTTGGCTAAGCCACCCTGGGATCAGTCGGTGTGCTCAGAAATCAGCAGGAGGGCTGTCCTGGAGACAGTGTGTGGGGGCACCTGCCTGTGGCTGCTAAAGGAGGGGCTGTAACCTGGTGAAGAATTGCTTCGGCTTCATCTGCTCACACTTGGTGAGGCGCATGGGACAGGGTGGTGCATGAGTGCCTCGCCTCCCAACTGCTGCAGGCCCCCAGCCCTGTGCCTGCAGGGCCAGACACAGTTCAGTGTGGACAGATAGGACACAGATGGTGTCAGTGGGAGCTCCAGGATGAGAGCCATCTAGTTCACCATCTCAGTAATCTGAGCAGGACAGGTGCAGGCGTGAGAGGCACGTCTGGGAGCTTCCCAGCTACAGGTGGGCTGTTGCACTGAAAGGGGGAGATGGAAAAGCTGCTTTTCTGGCTGCTCTTCCCTTCAGGAGTTGCTGGAAGTTGGAGGCCTGGGACTGAGCTGGACCATCTGCACTATTTACCCATGTGATCTAGGTGTGAGGTGCCTGGGGAAGTGTGCCAGTCCAGGGGGGAACTGTGGGCTGGGCCTGGCGTTTGGGGATATGCGGGGCAAGGCCCTGCTGAAATTCCCTACCCAGCGCTTCATCCTTTGCAGTCAGTCACCCAGCAGACCCTCAGCACCTCACAGGTGGCCCTCTGCTGGTGCCTGACCTGCATGTTCTCAGGTGACTTGTGCTCTCTTAGAAGGCCTGCTTCCTATGATTGTTTTGTGGGACTTTTGCACTTGGCTCTTTGGATATAGACAGTCTTGTCTGTCCTTAGTGCTGGGAGGTAGGCTGTTAATTTTTGGAGCAACTAGTCAGGCAGGTGTTATTGGGCAACCACTGATGATTATTCATAAGTTCCATGATCAGTGGCCCCCAACTGGTCCCTGCAGCTACACAACCCTGTTCCTCAGGGGCATCCTGCTGCTGGAGGCTTGGTGGAACTGGTGGCTTCTGATGCGCTTCTGTCCCTGGGCCTTAATGCATTGGCCTGTGTCCCTTGAATTGCAGGGAAGGGTAGAGTATTAATTCACTGATTGGGATAATCCAGTCATTTCTCCTCCAAACCTTCTTGCATTGTCTCACACATGAGCTTTTGGAGACACCACATCCAAACCATAACAGAATTCAAAAGAATGATTATAAATATGATCAATGAATTCCAAGAGAATAGAGAAAAACAAGTGAATGAATTAAGGAAGTCAGTACAGGATATGAATGTTTTGGTGGCCTCAAGATTCCTCCAAGCCGGGCGCGGTGGTGCACGCCTGTAATCCCAGCACTTGGGAGGCTGAGGCAGGAGGATCGCGAGTTCAAAGCCAGCCTCAGCAATGGCGAGGCACTTAGCAACTCAGTGAGACCCTGTCTCTAAATAAAATACAAAAAAGGTCTGGGGATGTGGCCCAGTGGTTGAGTGCCCCTGAGTTCAATCCCCGGTACCAAAACAAAAAAGATTCCTCCAAACTTTTTGGGTTTTTCTTTCTCAGTCCTCTCTCTCTCTTTTTATTTTAGTCAAATGAGGCCAAATATCCTACCAAATGCTAGAAACTGGCTTTAATTTTGGCTGATGCCAGGGTTCCCCAGGGAGAATTTTGTGTTCACCACATAACCTGCAATTTAAATCAGACAACCCCACACATCCCTTCCCAGTCTGGGGAGCCCTCTGGCTGCCTTTGTAGGTGAACAGATGCCTTCCTCCCCAGTAACTCCCAGGCTGGTCCTCTTGGTCTCCTGTCTTTCTGTAATGTCCCCCGCTCCCTGGCTCTGTGCTGTGCCTTTTTTCTTTTTTTTTTTGTGGTGCTGGGTGTTGAGCCCAGGCCTGTGTAGGGGAGGCAAGCACTCCACCACGTGAGCTGTACCCCTGCCTGTGTTGTGCTCTTGACCTTCCTGCCCTATGTTTGGATCAGGTGGATCTGTGCTGCGCCTGCTCCTTGTCTGGAGGCCTCTTGGAGTTTTTGTTTTGGTCCTGGGGACTGAACCCAGGAGTGCTCTACCGCTGAGCCACATCTCCAGTCCTTTTTATTTTTAACTTTGAGTTAGGGCCTCACTAAGTTGCTTAGGGCCTCGCTAAGTTGCTGAGGCTGGCCTTGAACTCACTTTCTGAGTTGCTGGGATTAGAGGTGTGTGCTACTGTGTCCAGCAATACTTTTTCCTTTTGTCCCCCCCCCCCCGCCCCCCCAGTACTAGGAATTGAACTCGGGACCTCACGCCTAAGTACTCTACCATTTAGCCACACCCCCAGCCCAGGGTGGCCTCTTCTGGAGGCTGTGTCCTCTCGCATTTGCATGTCCTCAGGCTGGGGAGTGTTCTCTGGGACCTCCCGGGGCTGGTGCCTCCCTCTGTCTGGGGAGATGACCATCACCCATGGGTGGCATTGGGGAGGGAGCATTTGGACTCCTTTGTGCTGTGTGCTGGCAGGAGATACACTGAGGGAGAACTGGCCTTGGGTGCCAAGACCCCCAGAGTGAGGAGAGAGCTGGGCCCATGCTAGAAGCCCACCAGAGAAGGAGCAGCAGCAAGACAGGGGGAGGAGGTGGCTGCAGGCTGGCGTGGGAAGGGCAGGGAGACTGCATTTAGGAGGTTGGGCACGGTTCATGTTGCTGTGAGTTGACCAGAGAAAGGCCGCAAGGCTGATGGGCTGAGAGAGTGACTTTAGAGGGAACCCAGGCCCACTGGCGGGATGCCCCCCAGCAATGTCTGTGCCCAGTGCAGGACTGGGAAAAGCCACGGTCAGTTCCCACAGGGTGGGGTGTCCTGGGTGGGTGTGAAGGACAGTGGACGGCAGTGTTCCTAGCTGATGCCTGGTATACTGGGGCTGGGTGAAGAGGGGCCTTGGAGTGGGAGAAGTGAAAGGGTCAGTGGGGGATCCTAGGGTGGTCTCTGGAAAGCACATGAGTAGGGGGCAGAGGCTGTGGTCAGAGAGCTGTGTGACCACGAGCAGAAGACGGGTCTAGAGGCTGGAAGTTTTCTGGGGTGAGGAGGCAGATGTCTGGGTGGGATGGGCTGGAAGTCAGGACCCCAGCCAGGGGCGGGGATGCTTCTGGCAGAAGGCCTTGGGTGTAGGTGCCTGGATGAGGTGACAGCAAGAGGGCAGCAGCTGTGTGGGGAGAGCTCAGGTGGGGTTGGAGCTTAGAAGGCGATTCTTGGGCATGGGGAGGTGGTCCCTGAGGGTAGGAGCAGGGGAAAGGCCTTGGGTGGGTGGAGTCGGGGGCTGGGAATGGCTGGGCTGTCCTGGGTCTGGGGGAATGGGGCTTCTGCTGACTTTTAAAAGGGTTGGAAGCAGGTGGGGTAGGCTGGTGCTGCTCTCGGGGTCAGGAGTGTCACTTGCATCCAGGGTGTCTTGTCTGGGCTGAGAGGTCTTTGTAGGAAGGGACTGCTTTCTTCATGTTGCAGCCCCAGGCCTGGCTTAGTGACACCATCGCATGGTAGGTGGCAAGTCTGCTGATGGGGACATGTGGCCAAGGAGCTGGGCCCTGGGAGATTTAGAGGACTGTTTGCTGCAGTTGTGTAAGCTGTTTGTCACGGCCAGCCACGGCGCCGCCACGGGAGGAAAATTCTCGGAGGCAGAGTATAGCTTTTACTACTTTTACTTTTACTTTCTTAGAGAGAGCTTAGAGAGGGAAAGAAAGATTTTTAGAGAGAAAGATTAGAGAGAGCTTTTCTTATTTTTTAGAGCTTCTTTTTTCTTTCTTCCTCGGGAGCCTCGGCCTAACTCTGACTAGCCATTACTTCTTTTATCTGTAACCGCTCTGCCTACATTTTGGCCGCTCTGATTCTCTGACCCGAACTCTTCTTCTGACCGACCGAGTGACTGCCCGGCTGACTAAATTCTCCGTTCTCCTAACTCGGACCGCTTTCACCCGGTTATATACCTTCAGGTTTGCGGGTGCCTACAGGTGCGTCACATACATATCAGGTGGAACCCATGGCTTCCAGCTAGCTACAACAGCCCTTCCTAATTAGGGCTCCTTCACAGTTGTTTGTGTCTGCAGGGATAAAAGTTTGCAGAAGGCATTGATTATTGATTACAGTTAGATAGTCTGGAAGTGGTCTTGATGATTTGAGAATCTGTGAGATCATCCCGTTTGGCATCATGTCCTGCTGTGTCCTGGAGGGCGTGGCCAGGTCTGTCTGGGCCAGAGGACAGGGTGGGGAGAGAGATTGGGGCCTCAATAGTGCTCTTCAGGATGGCCCAGGAACCTAGGGTTAGGATCCAGCTGCTAGAGGGGGAGGTAGAGGGCAGGGCGGCTGGACACAGGGATGGTCAATGTCTTCTGTGTGTGGTGTGTCCCCAGGGACAGGTATATGTCTTCCTGTGTGTTTGTGTGTTGCCATGTGGGTGTTGGGTGTTGGCCAGGTGGATGTTCAACAGTCCTCAGCATTGCTGGATGGTCGTTGGGACCTGGGTCCCAGTTGGAGAAAGTGGCTTGGTGACACCTGTGCTGACTGGGCCAAGCTGAGGGGAGGGACTGGAGAAACCGACAGCGCCCTGTGCCTCAGGTTCTATGGCTTCTCTGCTCAGTTGACTCTTACAGTCTGGTAGAGAAGCAACAGGCCTCCCATCCCTGGAAGAAAGGAGTAGGGCCTGGACCAGTGTGCGCTAGGCAGGGAACTGCAATGACACCAGGGGTGGCAGTGGCCTTGGCGTGTCATGTCTGCGTGGGCCAGACTGGGTTCTGGGAGGTTCTAGGCAGACTGTGTGTGCTGAGACAGCTCTCCTTTGCCGGGTGGCTTAAGAGCACAGATGTGCTCTGCTCGCCTACAGGTCCCAGCTCAGTCTGACCAGTCCCGAGTCAGTGTGGACGGGGCTGGGGCCCCGCATCCCTTGGCTGGGGCCCATCCTTGGATCCCTCTGCCTGCCTCTTCTCTGGTGCACCCTCTGACTCCCCTCATGGAGACCCTGGGATTACATGGGGCCTCTTGAATAATCAGGGTAGTCTCCCCTTCTCAGACCTTCACTTGATTGCGTCTGCAAAGTCCTGTTGCCACGGGAGGGGATGTGCATGGGCACTTGGACATTGGAATATGGACCTACTAGGGAACATTATTCAGCTATTGCACCCCAAAAGGATCCAGCAAGGAGGTCCTAAACATATTTATTGGTAACTTTACTATATATGTTACCTTTTCTATTTTTTCTTCCATTTTATTTCTTTTTCTTTTTTTCTGTTCCTGGGGCTGGAACCTAGGCCCTTTTGCCTGCTACATGTGTACTCTGCCTCTGAGCCCCAGCCCCAGCCCCAGTGGGTGTGTTCTTACTGATGAATACAAATCAGTTAAATACTTAGTCCTGACATTTAAATTACTAATTTAGTACCACTTAGATATTAAATAATACAGTATTTGTAAATAAATTGCTTTTTTCACACATACATTTCAAAAAATGATTTTGTTCCGAGGTCCATCCTGAGAGCCCAGTGTCACCAGAGACTGCTTCTGGAGGCATCTGGTCATGCACTTCCCACCTCATCCAGCTCCCAGCTTTTGTGTGTGTCTGTGAATTGCTCAGAGTCTGTTTATGACTCTGTTACCAGAAACTATCCCCAAACACAAGAACCCTTCTAACACAGTTATTTAAAAGTCCTGCTCATGTTGTATTCTGGAGCTTCACAGCGTAGCCGCTGGCTCTGCTGCTTTTAAAGGGTCTGGTGCAGTGGAGAGTCCTTGTGGCGGCTGAGATGCATTGAGAACAGGCCGTGTGCAGGCGTGGCTCCCAGCTGGCATCTGCGCCCCGACTGACGGGAGGCCCCTGCACCTTAGCTGTCTGTGTAGAGAGTGGGGTCTGCACAGACGCCTGCCCCACTCTGGGAGTCTGGGGGTGTGGCACAGACCCTCCGGGGTGCCCAGGGGACCAGCCCAGTGAATGCGCTGGACACTGGTCTCTCCCGGGCTCCCTGGCACTTCCACACTGTGACGCAGTTCCTTGCTGGGGGAGCCAAGCGCATTCCCCGCCTCCACCAGGAGGGGACTCTGGACACTCGCCCAGGCTCCTGGACTTCGCCCCATGCCATCTCCCGCTGCAATTTCGCTTGGAGCCCCTTTGCTGTAGTGAGTCACAGCTGTGAGTGTGCCTTTGCGCTGAGCCTGGGAGTCCTGGTGGCCACTGGCCCTGGGGTGGTCTGGGGTATCTGACATAGGTCTGTTTTCAATGATATGCCGTATTTTAAATGATGAAGTCCTGCCCTGGAATAATTAAATTAGCATTACATTCTTTTGCTTTATTTTGGTCGTTGTTTTCTCTCTTCTGTTGGGTGATCTCTCTAGCTCTATAAATTGAGGTTGTTTCAAATGAATGTGTTTTCTGCACACAACACTTTGTTCAAAAGAATTAATTGTGGGAGGATTGTGGGATATGAGAGAAGTTAAAGTGACTCAATCTAATGAGGGGAATGCTTTGAGGAGATTTGTGATCAAATCAAGGGTTGGATGGAGTGATCTTCAGGGTTTTGACCCCAGGACAGCCCTGCTGTTCAGTGGGCTCTGCCACCCAAGGGGCACCCTTGGTCACACATGACCTGCGGTGGCTCCTGGGAGTGCCCAGCAGGGCCTGTTTCTGTCCCCACCTACGTAGGGTGCTGCTCTACGGAGTTCTGCATGTGCCTCCTCAGGGGCTGGGGCCCTGGGAGGCACTTTCCAGTGGAGGGAGGGGTCTCAGCCCCGTGTTGACACGCAGCGGGTATGATCTCTGCTCCTGCCTCCTGTGGGGGGTGGCAGCTGGGGCGGCATTCCTTGTGAACTCTCTCTTCATGTTGGGGTGGTGCCCGCCAGTGGTGAAGGTGGGCTTGCTGATAATGGTGTGTGTCTTTCCTCCCTAGGGCCTTGTTGTAAGAGGAGATGTGGTAGCCTCGAGAGCCCTGAAGCATGGATCCCCTGGCTTAGCGACATGCTGTCCGTCTCGGGAGCGCCTCAGGATGTACAGGACTGGCGAGCCGGGGCGGCGCGTGCGGAGCGTGGAGGTCGCCCGCGGCCGGGCCGGCTACGGGTTCACCCTCTCAGGACAGGCGCCCTGCGTGCTCAGCTGTGTCATGAGGGGCAGCCCTGCCGACTTCGTGGGCCTCCGAGCTGGAGACCAGATATTTGCTGTCAATGAAATCAACGTGAGGAAAGCCTCTCACGAGGACGTGGTGAAGTTGATCGGGAAATGCTCTGGTGTCCTGCGCATGGTGGTCAGCGAGGGTGTCGGCCACCTGGAGTCCTGCTCCAGCGATGAGGAAGGTGGACTGTACGAGGGAAAAGGTTGGCTGAAGCCCAAGCTCGACTCTAAGGCATTAGGCATCAACAGGGCAGAGAGAGTTGTGGAGGAAATGCAGTCAGGTGGGATTTTCAATATGATTTTTGAAAATCCGAGTCTTTGCGCCAGTGGTTCAGAGCCCTTGAAGCTGAAGCAGAGGTCCCTGTCGGAGTCTGCCGCCACACGATTCGACCCGGGCTTCGAGGTGCTGAGTGCGCCGCGTCCCAGTGTGCTTTCCAAGGAGGAAGTGTCAAAAGTCATCAATGATGATTCCGTTTTCAGCATGGGACTAGAGAGCCGTGAGGACTTTGGGCTGGACACGAGCATTCTAAATGTGGCCATGGTGGTGGGCTACTTGGGCTCCATCGAGCTCCCCTCCACAAGCTCCAACCTGGAGTATGACAGCTTGCAGGCCATCCGTGGCTGCATGCGGCGCCTGCGGGCAGAACAGAAGATCCACTCGCTGGTGATGATGAAGGTCTTGCAGGACTGTGTGCAGCTGTGTGCGGACAAGGCAGGTGTGGTGGCCGAGTACCCAGCTGAGAAGCTGGCGTTCAGTGCTGTGTGCCCAGACGACAGGCGGTTCTTTGGGCTGGTGACCATGCAGACTGGCGATGACGGGAGCCTGGTGCAGGAGGAGGAGGGCGCCTTGCGGACGTCCTGCCACGTGTTCATGGTGGATCCAGACTTATTCCATCACAAGGTCCACCAAGGCATCGCGCGGCGGTTTGGGTTTGCCTGCACGGCCGACCCTGACACCAGCGGCTGTTTGGAGTTCCCAGCGTCCTCACTGCCCGTGCTTCAGTTCATCTCTGTCTTATACCGAGACATGGGCGAGCTGATCGAGGGTGTGCGGGCCCGTGCCTTCCTAGACGGGGACGCCGATGCCCATCAGAACAATAGCACCAGCAGCAACAGCGACAGCGGCATCGGGAACTTCAACCAGGAAGAGAAGAGTAACCGGGTGCTCGTGGTCGACCTGGGTGCCAGCTCGAGCAGGCACAGCCCAGGCAGTGGCCCTGGGTGGGAGGGTGCGGGTGGGCGGTGCTCTCAGCCCTGGGGTGTGCCCTGGAATGGGGCCTTCTGCCGTGACCCTGAGGTGGTCTCCCCATTTGAGGCTGGCCCCCAGACGGACAGGTTCTGGGACTTGAACAAGCATCTAGGCCCACCCTCTCACATGGAGGTGCCCCCAGCCTCCTTGCGGAGTTCCGTCCCTCCTTCCAAGAGGGGTGCTGTTGGTGCTGGCTGTGGCCTGAGCCAGCGGTGGCTCCCGGTCCACGTGCTCCAGGAGTGGCAATGTGGGCATGCCAGCGACCAGGAGTCGTGCACAGATTCCACGGATGGCTGGTCTAGCGCCAACTGCGGCACGCTGCCCCCGCCCATGAGCAAGATCCCCGCAGACCGCTACCGGGTGGAAGGCAGCTTCACGCAGGCCCCACTGGGCTCCCAGAAGAGGGACTGGCCCAGGAAGACCTTTGGAATGCAGAACATTTTTGGGCCCCATAGAAATGTTAGAAAGAGCAAAGAAGACAAAAAGGTAAGCCTGCTGGCGTAGTGCAGGACAGACACGCTTGGTGGCGTAACTGGGCCCTCACACCCGGCTGCCTTGGCAGAGTGGCCTCTGGCAGGTGCCACAGGGTGTCCGCTCCGCCCCATGCTGCAGACTGCCTTGCCCAGAAGCCCTGGCTCTCCATGGCTCTTCTCCTCCTGCTGCCTGGGCCCTGACGCCTGGGCGGGCAGGTGGCATGAGAGGGAGGGTGACTTCTCAGCCTGGGCGAGGCCTCCTCCTGTTCCTCTCTCTGCTGAAACCCTCCATGGGCTCCTGGCTGGTTGGGGCCAGGGGAGGTGTAGAGCAGAAGCCCTGCTAGGGTGCTGCCCTGGTGTGCTTCACACCTGAGTCCCCTCCAGCTCTTGGGATTTCCTTGTTATGAGATACTTTAGAGAAGGAGGGAATGGCTCTCCTGTCGTTTTACCTCCCCAGAGTGACTGTGGAAAATGCGAGTGTATCTGAGGACAGACTTTTTTTTTTTTTTTTTTTTTTTTTAATAGTTGTAGCTGGGTGCCGTGGCGCACGCCTGTAATCCCAGCACTTGGGAGGCTGAGGCAGGCAGGAGGATTGCGAGTTCAAAGCCAGCCTCAGCAATGGCAAGGCACTTAGCAACTCAGTGAGACCCTGTCTCTAATAAAATACAAAATAAAGGGCTGGGCATGAGGCCCAGGCGTCAGGGCCCAGGCTGAGTTCAATCCCTGGTACCAAACGAAAAAAAAAAAAAAAAAAAAAAAAAACAGTTGTAATTCCATGGATTTTCAGCCTGACTCTTTTCTTTTTATTTTCTAAAACTAAAATGAGATGCATGTTTAATAGGCTGTTCTTAGTGGGGGTCTCACTTGTGTTTTCTGGTCCCTGGCAGCTCTGAACCCTGATGGGACTGTCAAGGAGATGTCCTTTGCCTTCCTTGCAGAACCCACCCGTGTGGTCAGGAGCACTCCCAGGGCTGGCCTGGGGGGCTGTTGTCACTGGGCGGGTCGGGAGGTAATGGGCTGGAAACTGACTTGAGATGGGACATTGGTGGTCTTGGGTACATGTCTAAGGACGTGTTCTGCACCGTCCTTATGTAAGTGGGAGAGGCTCCCAGAGCCGCCTGCTCTTGGTGGTGGTGTGCCTTTGCCCACAGCACAGCGCAGTGTGGTGCTTCGCACAAGTCGCAGTGCTGGTTTACAGTCCTCGGGTGCCTGGGAGGTGCACAGTGCCCTTTTCTGGTTAGCAAGTGAACTGATTGACCCTGGAGGGTCAGGGACGTGGGAAGGTCAGCCAGTCAGTGTCAGCGGGTCCTGAGCTGCACCCGGGGCTCCTTGTAGGGCAGTCTCCACTGAGCCAGCTGCCTTGAAGGAGTGGGCGTCTGCGGCGGGAGCCTCTAGGGAGCTGGGGCCTCAGTACTGGGCACAGGCTTAGTGCCTGCTGCTTCATGATGGCACTGGTGCCTGATCTCACCTTGGCAGGAATTCTCTGTGCCATCAGGCAGGTGGCTTTATTTCTGTTTTACTGGCAAGGAAGTGAAGCTTCATGAATGTCAAGAGCCTTGCCCACCACCAGGTGCTGGCTAGTCACCCCCTGGAGACAGCCCTGCTGTGAAGCAACAGGACCAGTTGACCTGGCCACAGCAGAAATGTCCTGTTGTTGTGGGAAGCAGACTTGGTGAGAAGCCCCATGCAGCTCTTGGAGAGGAGGGCAGCTCCAATATTTTTTTTATGCCTGTGGGCCCAGAGGAAAACAAAACAAAACTCCAAATCTGAGCTCCCGTCTAGTTTCTCACAACATTTATAGGCTGTCTGGGTCATAGATATTCCAGTCTACCCGACACGTGGCTGTGCCTGGGGTTTCCAGTGGGAAGCATGTGTACAGGAACAGAGTGTGATAAGGGGAAGAACTGCCTCTAGCCTTGGGCCGGAGCCTCCATAGGTGTGTTTATACTTCCAAGTGGAGTCTCAGACTTCCGGGGGGAAGTTATGTACAATTCAAAAGGTAGGGAACCTGGTCAATCAGGCTTCCTGGAGAAAGGCTGAGAAAGGGAGGGGAACTGACCCCTTCTGGGCTTTGGTTTCCTACTGGACCATTTTTATGAGTCGACTTCACAGCCAGGTCTGCTTCTGCCATCACCGTGTCCAGTTGGGCTCTGCTGTGCTTCCCCATGTGTCTGTCCCTTCCACTCTGCTAGGTGGGCTTCCCATGTCCTCAGTGTGGTCTGTTCCCATAGCCCCCCACTGGGGAAGCTTCCAGGGGTTATGGGATGGCCATCAGGTGGGTCCTGATGTCCTTCCTCCAGCAGGTGGTAGTGACCGGCTCAGATGTCAGGCCACCACAGATGCAGGAGAAGCAGAGAGAGGCCGGGGACTGAAGCAAGGGCCTGGACAGTAGAAGAGCAAGAGGAGTCAGGGAGGGGAAGGCAGAGATGCTGGAGACCGTGGAAGTGTCAGGCGACCAGCTTTAGCTACTCGGAATTCTTGTGGGTGCCAGGGCGGCTGGAGAGCTTCGCGGTGCGCAGTGCCGGCTGAGTCAGTCCCGTCCAGCCAGCGGAGAGCAGGGGGGCTTGAAGAGGGGAGGGCGGTGTAAAACTGTTAACTGGGGGAAGGCCGGACGCTGCTGAGAAGGGAGGAGCTTGCCAAGACCAGAGGCCTGCGGAGGGCTGAGTTTGGAGAAGTGACAAGGAAGAGGCGGGGACCCTGAGAGGAGAAGGCCCTGTAGGGCCGAACAGATCTGAGGCGCAGCATGGCTGCCCGGTAATGACGTGGTGCTGGGAGGTGGAGAGCCCGGCTGCGGGGCTGGTGTTTGTCATCCAGAAGAATGTCTCAGGACCGTCCCGTGCCACTCCCCCCACCACCTGGAAAGCACAGCCGGGAGGAAGGAGCCCACTCCACCCTGGATGCCTCCCTGCAGCGCCTCGGTTGGCAGAACCCAGCGGGGGGCATGGAACAAGGTGGCCAGCCGGGCCCACTCTAGGGTCAGAGGCTGGGCTAGGAGGGAGGGTGGGGTGTCAATGACTGGTAGGACACCCTGTTTGGCCACATAGGATCCACACCCCCTTCTGCACACACTGGGTCTTCCATACAACAAGAGTGGCCCAGGTGGACCCCCACGACAGGACTCTCTTGGCAGGATGCCTGCTCCTCTCAGCTCAGTCCCAGCGTTGGCTGCCAGTTGTTGTGATTTGTCCTGTGACTCCTCTGAACCCATTCTGTGAAGTGCGTTCTGCATGTGGCCGTGAGGTTGGCCAGCCTGTGATCAGCTAGCGCCGGACAGCTGCTTCCGTAGGTGCCCGGCAGCCAGTCTCCCAGGCTCAGCTGGGGCTCAGTGTGCCGCAGGGCTATGCCCTCGGCACTCTGCCTTGGCCTTCACTTCCTCGTCAAGGTCAGAGGTGAGGACTTGGGGCCTTCTCACGCAGTCTTAAACGTGTGGACTTCTAGATACCAGGAACATGTTGGGGCTTCTCAACCTCCAGGGTGTTCATTCCCCAGCTGTTTCATTGAGCCAGCCACGGCCTGCTGGGTGCTTCCTGTGACCGGGGGCACTTCTGGCTGGGTAGCCTTGCAAACTCCTGTGTGTAGTGGGCAGCAAGCCTACCATATCCAGGATGGCTGAGCCCCAGGCTTGGGAGGGCCCTGTCAAGGGCCCTCTCTGAGCTGCAGACAGCTGACCTCAGGGGAAGGTGTGGGTTGAGTTGCCCAGCTGCTAGGGTTCAGCTGGAAGGCAGAGGTGAAGACTGTCATGAGAGATGGCTCCTCCTGACCACTGCCCTTCCTCCCCCTCCACCTGCTTGAAACACCTGTGTTGGTGGGGAGAGGACTGCTGGAGGGGCTGAGGCAGTCAGGAGGTGCGTGTAGGAAGACTCCTTAAAGCCCTAAATTCCCTGTGCCCCAGCAGATGCTGCTTCTTGTTGGCTCAAGAGTGTAAGGAGCCTGTCTGGCCTGGGCGGCTTGAGTAGATGGAACTGTCCTGCAGGGCAGGAGAGGCGAGGGCAGAGGGATGGCTCTGAGCTGCAGGAGGAGACACCTGAAAGCCCCTTGGGCCCCAAGGGCCACAGGTCTTGAGAGGAGAGTGCGCCACGTCAGCGTGAGTGCGCAAGCTTGCCCCGCGTGGGCCGGTGCTGTCCAGGTGCAGTGTGGCGGCCACGTGGGCTACACCGAGGGCCACTGGAGCAGCAGGTGCTCGTCCTCACAGTCCTGGAGTGTGCGCGTCCCAGGTCCAGGTGTGGCCAGGCTGGCTCCTCCTGAAGCCACTCTCCTTGGTATGTGTTTGGTGTCTCCCCATGTCCTCACAGTCCCTCTGTGTGCCTGTGTCCCGATCTCCTCTTCTCATGAGGCTGCCAGTCAGACTGGGTGAGAAGACCATGTCTACACACAGTCACCCTGGGTTCTGGGGCCAGGGGTCAACTTGTGGATTTGGGGGAACACAGCTCAGCCTCTCCTGTCACCCCTTGGGATTGGTTGAAGCCATGTCCTAAAGTGGCCACTGCCGGATCCTGAGTGATGGCTCTGCTTGTGCCGGCAGCAGCGAGTGATGTTGGGGGATGAGGTGGGCAACAGGGTCCTGAAGGCAAGTGCTGGCCCACCCTGTGTGACGGCAGGACTGAGGTGCCCTGTGGTGTTCAGACCCACTTAGAGGAAAGTTCGTCCTCTGGAACCCCGTGAGTGTGGGGAGCTGTGGCGTTAAGCGTTCGGGAGGGACTGAAACATGATCTGATGAATTATTACAAACTGGAGGCGACTGAAAAGTGAGCTGATGTCACTGTTGACTTGTACATGCCTGAACTAAATCCACATCAGATGTGACGTGGGGCTTAGAGTTAGGAAATCAGTTTGGATTATATAAACACAGGCACATTTTAGCATTACACTTCTAGCATGGCTGCGCCCCAGTCTGCTGTGCTTACTTGAGGACAGCAGGCTGAGCCACTCTGCCCCTACCCATGTTGCTATGGGAGGAAGGGAGGTCAGCGTGGAGGGAGGGAGGCCGTGGAGGAGCCTGACCTGACCAGGAGCCTCCAGCATGTGGAGAGAGCAGTCAGGACAGCAAGCCATGTCTGGTGTGCCAATCTCAGCACCCTCAGGCCATTTTTAAGTGTGTATATGTATATATGTAAATATATGGGAAAATGGAAGGGACTACTTCAGATCCCTAACAGTGGCTACCTCAGGTATCAGGGAGAACTGGGGAGGGCACAGAAGCTCTCTGTGGTGTTGGTTCTGTTTTTTACAATGGGAATGTGAACATGTTTCATTTACTTAGACATCCCCTTGGAGAAAAAATAAAACTTGTTTTTCTTTTAATTGTTCTAATAAGAACAGTGGGCGAGCCTTGGCCGTAGCTGTATTTGTGGGCATAGCTAGTTACGGGCTCCTCGGGTACGCACAAGGAGAGTCCTGGGTGTGCCAACAGCTGGTGTGACCTTCTCCTGGCCCCGAGTGTGGGTGTGGAAGCAGATGGTGAGACAGTACCTGGAGAGCGGGAAGGACCACGCCCCAGTCCTGTGCCATCCCTGGGGAAGGGCAGCTCTGACCCCCCAACTGTGTGACAGTGCTCCCTGGGCAGGGCCGACCTTGCCAAGGCTTCCTGCCTGTCACAGGCTGGGAGGGAGACACCCCTGGGTTGAGCAGGAAGGGGCTGCGACTCTGAGGCCTGGTGCTCCTGCCTGCGTCCGCTCGCTGTCTCTGGGCCCTGAAGCACTTGGCTGGAGTCCATCCTGAGCAGGGTCATGGTGCCCTTGGGATCATGGAACGAGGTGTGTCGGCCTCCAGGACGGTTTGGTGCCTGTGCGGAGTGCTGCGAGAGGGCGTGAGAGGCTGGGGCAGAGACGTGAGCCCTTTGCTGCCTGGAGCCAGAGCACTGATGTCCCTTGAGGTGGAGAGACGTGAGCACAGGGAGAGGCGTAGGCAGAGGGGCTTGCTATTCTCTCCATTCATCTGGTTTCCAGGAGGTGAGACTGTTCAGAGCTGAGGGGCTGGCTGCACAGTCCTGCTAGAACCAGGAGAGTCTGTATGTGAATCACAAACAGTGTGTTAATTGGTTTCGTTGCTTCTTGAGCCGTATCAAAATGCCTCCATGGTGCAGTCTGCAACTTGATTTTTCCCCCTGGTACTGGGTGCCCTACCCCTGAGCCATATCCCTAGTCTTATTTATTTATTTATTTAATTATTGGTACCAGGGCTTTAACCCAGAGATGTTGGGTGCCCTACCCCTGAGCCATATCCCTAGTCATATTTATTTATTTATTTATTGGTACCAGGGATTTAACCCAGAGACGTTTAACCACTGAACCATGTCCTCAGCCCCCTGTTAAAAAGTTTTTATTTTGAGACAGGGTCTCGCTAAGTGAGACCTAAGTTGCCCTAAATCTCCCTAAGTTGCCCAGGCTGGCCTTGAATTTGCAATCCTCCTGTCTCAGCTCCTGAGCCACTGGGATTATAGGTGTTCACCGTCACACCTGGCCAGCTGTTTTTATTTTGAGACAGGGTCTTGCTAAGTTGCCCGGGCTGGCCTTGGACTTCGAATCCTCTGCGTCAGTCTCCTAAGTTTCTGGGATTACAGGCGTGCGCCACTGAGTCCAGCTGTAACTTGATTTTTTAAAAAAATATTTATTAATTTGTTTTAGTTGTACACAATGCCTTACTTTTATGTGGTGCTGAGGATAGAGCCTGGGCTGCACATGTGCTGGACGAGTGCTCTACTGCTGAGCCACAACCCCAGCCCCTGCAACTTGATTTTTAATCATTCAATACAAGATGAGTCTGTGATATTATGTGTGGCTGCAGTTTATTCTCTATGTAATATCACATTGTGTGTGTGTGCCACACACATGCGGGCACGCACAGTCATTAAACAAATTCCTAGTAATGCTGTGTGACCGTTCTGTGTGATCTCGGGTGGTTGTAGTGACAGTAGTGAGATGGCATCTTGCCATGGCTTTGATTCCTTTCCCTTCCTGGTAGGTTTGGGCTTCCTTTTACTGAGGCGCCTGCTCAGCCCTCTTGCCCTCAGCATCACATTACCACTGGGTGGCCTTGTCTGCATGGGCCATCGACACTGGCTGCTGGTCCTCTGCTGAGGGGGCTGCTACGAATCAGTCCTCTGTCTGTGCCTCGTGTTCTTACCCCCTGTGTGTCTTTTTTTTTTTTTTTTTTTTGTGGTACCGGGGATTGAACTCAGGGGCACTCGACCACTGGGTCACATCCCCAGCCCTTTTATGTATTTTATTTAGAGACAGGGTCTCACTGAGTTGCTAAGTGCCTCGCCGTTGCCGAGGCTGGCTTTGAACTCGCGATCCTCCTGCCTCAGCCTCCCAAAGTGCTGGGATTACAGGCGTGCGCCACCGCGCCCGGCTTCCCCCTGTGTGTCTTTGACAACCAAGAGTTCTTCACTTGAATGTAGCCAAGTACGTGAGCCCCTTAAGGTTTGCTTTCGTGTCATAAGTAACAGACTTATTACTACCCCGAGGTCAGAAGGGGTTTCTTCTTTTTCCCCCTCTAACTTTCCTGGACTTGACCTTTCATCTCATGCGTGATGTCAGCTGGGACGAGGGAAGCTGTCTGTGGAGGAGCAGTTCTTCCAGCTGTGTCTGTCCTTGCCCTGGGTCCGTTCCTTGCCCTCTGCCAGGGACCCCGTGTCTGTGTGGACTCTGCTCCTTGGTTCTCTGTTCTTTCCTGATTGCTTTCAGACACTATCACAGCTTTCTATGAAGGCTGTGTGCCCAACAGGCATGTCCTTCCCCTTACGGTGGCTCTGCTTGGGCCATAAGCCCCCGAAATGCTGTGGGCATCCTCACGTCTGCTGCGGTTCCATCTGTCGTTGAGTTTGGGATGATTGACATCTGTAGGAGAGCAGGCCTTCCTCTTCCTGAAATGGTATCCCCTTGGTTTTGGTTTTCTCTGTTTTCTTTCAGAAAACTTATAATTTCCATCATGAATACCCTTAATCAAATGTACCGCTTAGTCTTATTTATTCCTAGGCACCTTACATAATTTTGCTGCTACCTTTATAAAACATAAATGCTAGCTTTTGTGATATAAGAAAGCACATCAGTTGTGACTTTTGTATCCAGTTGCCTGGCTGAGGGTTAGGAAGTTCCCCTCTGTTCCTGTTTGTTAATACTTGTTTTCATGAATGTGTGTTTAATTTTAGCTTTTCTTTCTGGGTGATTTTACGTTCCTTGAGATGGTGTGGGTTTCCTACGTTTGATGGTAGTGAGGCAAATTGCAAGGGTAGTGTTCAGGTGTCAGACCATGTCTGCCCCTGAGGTAGGTGCCCTTCTCCAGGGTCTTTCCACACCCTGGTGGAGGATTGGGATTTCTCTTTTAAAGTGATACAGACATTTATTTAGAAAAGCAGAGACACATTCAAGGGAGAATGTGGGCCATCTCCAGGGGGAGAGACTGCTGGTTTGCTAATATTTTTAAAAATCTGTGCTTATGAGTGAGACTGTCTTGTAATTTTTCCTTTTCTCCTTGCCTTTGTTTGGTTTTGGTATAAAAAAATTTTAGTCTCATAAAATTATAAAATTAATTGTCGGGCTGGGTTGTGGCTGAGTTGTAGAGCACATGTGAGCGAGGCACTGGGTTCAATTCTCAGCATCACACAAAAAATAACTAAAGAAGTCTTGTCCATCTACAACTAAAAATATCAAGAAAAATTAATTGTAGACTTTCTTGCCTTCTCTTTTCCTTTTTCTGGTATATTAAATGTTTTATTTGAGGGGGAAAAAAAGCAAAAAACAGATGCAGTGGCTTGTGTCCATAATCCTAGCAACTCGGGAGGGTAAGGTAGGAGGGTAAGTTCAAGGCCAGCCTCAGAAACTTAGTGAGTCCCTAAGGAACTTAGTGAGACTCTGTCTCAAATTAAAAATTAAAAAATGCCGAGGATGTGTAGACCAGTGGCACAGTACTTGCTTAGCGTGCATAGGACGCTGGGTTCAACCCACTACCATAAAAAACCCAAAACGACTGCGCGTGCGTACACATACACACATTGTCGTAACACTCACATAAACATGCATACACACATGTAGGCATACTCACACTCAAACATACACAGCCACTCACATACAGGCATGCATACTCTCACATACTCACACATAAACACACTTAAGCAGTCACAAACACTAGCACATACACAAGCACAGATTCACACACACACATTGACACACATTCACACAAACACTCCTAAACACATTCAGGCTCACATACACTCAAATCATAACACACACTATACAATCCCAAACACACTCACATACACTCCTGCAGGAGCCCTGTTTGGGGAGATGGCTTAAATTGCGGTTGACTATGGGCCATGGAGATTTGGGCATTGCCGCCTTCTGTAGTCTCACGGGACTTGGCCAGAGATCTCGCGGGACTTGGCCCGAGATCTCGAGGGACTTGAGCCAGATTGCTGATCGGGTCTGCGCCATTTTGGTGGTGTGTGTGGCGCGTGTTAGTCATTGTTAGAGCCAGAGAGAAAAGTTATCAGAATAAAAAGCTGTTTGTTTCCAGTTCACCTCTGAACTTCTTCCCGCGGCTTCGTTGCTCCAAGCGGCCATCGCTTCAGGCAGCAACACACTCCAACAGTCTCATGCACATGCACACTCACACGTATTTAATCATTCTCACGTACACACAAGCACATTCATAGTCTCTCACACCCACACACTCACAGCTCCTCCAGTCATTCTCCTACTCACTCATTCACATGCTTGCACATACACGTCAGCCCACTCACACAAAGACACACTCACATAGACACCCACACACACTCGGTCTCTCACATTTACACATTCTCACAGCCTCACACAACAGACACATACACTTTTATACATTTACACACTTGCACACTCTCACTGCACTGAAAGATGCTCCCAAACTCACTTCCATGCACTCAAACTTTCTCCCTAAAACACATGTACCCACACATGTACTTCATTCACACACTCAGAAGACACACATTCACACTCAGTCACTTTCACTCATCAGCACTAACTCAGTTACACTCTCAAACTCTTCACACCCCCTCACTGACACACGCTCTCACGCCCACACACCGATACGCGTAGACTCATGCAGTCAGGCACACACAGACCCTGCCGCGCTGTCGTCTTGCATCCTTGCTCTTGCTGTCTGCACACACACGCCCTTCCTAGGGTGAGTTTCTGCGTCACTCACGTCGTGGAACCACTTTCTAGGCCAGCACTTTCTGCCCTTTTGTGGAAGCTCTTGCTTCTCTGTGTCGGGGGTCATTGCAGGAGTGAGAGGCGGACAGTAGATTGAGACCCTTATGAGGGCCTAGGAATCAGGTCAGGATGAACGGCTGGGACAGCCACTGTGCCTTGGCCATTGGGCCCAGAGCCACGGCTGCTCCTGGGCCTCCCTGCCCGAGCTCCGGCCTCCCTGCCTGCCCTCTTGTGTTGTGCTGGGGGCCAGGTGGTGCATTTCCCTCCTCCCGTCTTTCAGCTGGGGTGTTCACGCCCATCTTTTTTCATCTTCAGAGGTCCTAGCCCGCACTGGTTTCCTGGCACACAGTGAGGTATTTCCTCCATATTTAATTTTCTGTCTCTACTTAAAGTTAAGTCCTTCCCTATGTATTCATCTTTTTCTCTTGCATAGAAGGCTTCGTTTTTATTCTCTTGTCTTCCTCAAAAAAAGCGACTCTCTATGGCCAGAGCCTTTCCTTCAGCAGCTCAGACACACAGCGCTCCGTGGCTGTTGCTGTGCTTGGCCAGTGTTGGGCTGAGAGGGCATCTGGGTGATGCTGCGGTTGCTTTGGTTTGAGCTTATGATCTTTCCTGACACGTGGAGATCTGTTGTAACAGACTGAACTGAGAGTACTGGTTCTCGGCTACACCTTAGCCCCAGCCTGCTCCTGTGACTCTGGCCAGGGCTCTGCACCTGTGTCCTGCTCCCCAGCTGGGTCCTTGCCTGACTCTGCCTCCAGGGGGCGCTAGAGGGCACCAGGCAGGTAGAGTGAATTCTGATGGAGTTCTATGTACCCAGCACTGACGGGGGGGGGCGGGGGGGGGGGGCTGGGGGTGGGGGTACAGTGTGGTCAGGGCATACACAGGCCTGTCCTGCAGAGACTGTGCTCTAGGGTTGAGACTGTTTGGATTAGGCATTTTGAATTCTAGCAGTGGAGGCAACAAAAGGGAAAAAATACACAAATTGCATTACATTAAAAATTTTAAAGTTGCGTTTATTAAAAGGCTCAGCCAACCAAGTGGAAAGCAGCACACAGGACAGGAGAGACACTCGCCAATAGCACAGCTGGCGTGGGTTAACCCAGATGCCATAGGAAAGTCCTGCTCCCTGGTGGTAGCGAATACCCGACTGCAAAGTAGGGAAAAGCCCTGTGTGGACGTTGCTCCAAAGAAGTTGTTCAAGTGGCAGCAGCAGGTGAATGGACACTCAGCATCACTGCCCTCCAGGCAAGGGCCAGTCCAAACCAGCGCAGCTCACTCCCAGCAGGATGACTGCTGTCCAGAAACTAGATGATGACAGTGTGGGAGGAGGTGAGCAATGAGAACTCTTGCACACTGTTGGAAATATCGGTGGTGCAAGCCACTACTGTGTATTAGTTCCCTCAAAGATACAAAGTAGAACCCCCAAATGATCCAGCAATTCCACTTCTGAGGTGTACCTGGAAGCCTAAAAGCAGACTCAAGAGATGGGACCGTGTGTGCAGCAGCGTCCTCCACAGAGGTGAGACAGGCAAGCGCCCATGTGTCCTCCACAGAGGAATGGAAATACAGTGTGCCCACTCTTACTGTGGAGCATTATCAGCCTCAGACAGAAGACCCTGAGGTGTGCCATGGCAGGGTGGACCTTGGGGACTTCACTGATCAGGATAAGCCACCGAGAGATGGACACCTGCTTCTACACATCCCAGGCCCGGAATCCTTGAGCCCATGCGGCAGATGGCGTGGTGGTTCCCAGGGGCTGTGGGAGGGGGTAGGAGCTAGTGTTCAGGGAATAGAGCTTCTGTTTGGGAAGATGGAAAGCTCTGGAGATGGAGGGCGGTGGTTGAACAATGCTGTGAAAGTGCCTGGTGCTGCCCAAGTGGTCAAGAAGGCACATTTTGTGTCATATGCATTAAATGGCAGATTTATAAAAGTATCACAAAAAGCACAGTGCAGTGATAGAACAATATCTGGGAGCCAGCCATGGTGGCACATGCCTGTAATCCTGTGACTCGGCAGGTTGAGGCAGAAGGATCCCAAGTTCAAATCTGGCCTCAGCAACTTAGCGAGGCCCTGTGTCTAAATAAGAAATAAAAAGGGTTGGGGATGTGACACAGTGGTTAAGCACCCCTGGGTTCAATTCCCGGTGCCCCACCCACCCCCGCCACCAAAAAAAATGATCTGAACTTCATGGCAGAGCAGCTGCCCTTCTGTGTCTGTGTCTTCTGTGCTCATCTGTCGCCTGAGGGTTAGACTAGCTAGTTACCTGGTCATTTCTTGCCCTGCATTGGGGGGTTCCTGGGGAGAATATGTTGTTGGCACAGAGAGGGGTTGATGGTTTGGCCCCAGGACAGCGGGCAGGGGTCAGCAGACTAGGTTCCACCCTCACCCCATTTCTAGCTGTTTCACGTGGGGACCTGTCAATTTGAGAAAACAACAACCAATAGTGCCAGTTTCCCCTGTTGGTGAAGTGTCGTTTCAGTCACTTGTACTCGTTCCCAGAGTTGATTTAGTTTTTTGTAGGAATGTCTTTCTGTCTGCTGGATGGTTAGATTTTTCTTTCTTTCCATTTCCAAACCTCACAACCTGTCTGCATGCAACTGGGTACAGGCTTCCCCTGCCTGCTCTGGGGTAGGTCCCCGAGATGATTGCAGTGGGGCAGCTTGGCAGGTGTGGCCATGCCGTCCCATGCAGAATTTCCTGTGTAGTCACCTGAGCTTTTAAAATTAAGCTTTTTTCTTATCATAAAGCCATGGGTTTACTACCCACTCCCCTAAATGCAGAAAGTCTGAATAGCTATATAATTTGTACAAAACAGACTCATTTCATACAGATTTTATAGCCTTTTCTGGTTAGTAGTAGACTGTGGCTGTTTCCTGTGTTGTTACTTGTGCTGCGACAAAGCCAAGTGCGTGGCTGCTAGGCAGGACCTTGGACTTGGGGGGCCCTCCTCCACAGCTATTGGGCAGTCAGCCCCCACATTGTTCAGCTTCATTAAGCCAGTGAGCACTGTCCCCTCTGTCCTCTCAGCAAGTCCTGGGTGCTGAGCACTGTGCTGGGCAGCAGGTTTGAAAAGGGAACAGACAGAAGCCAAAGCCAAGGTCCCTGCCACTGTCATGGACATGCCAGTCCACAGTCTAGTACAGGAGGGGAGGAGGGTAGAGGGCTGTGAGCTGGGGGCCTGGGGAAGTCTGTATGGCAGTACAGGCCTTGCAGCCTCAGCCATGGCAGGGCACGGCTGGAGACCCTGAGGCGGGCGGTCAGGATGGATGAGGCCAGCCTCGAGATGCTGGCCCTTCAGACCAGATACATCTTTAGAGCTAGAATCAGCTTTAGGCAAGCTTTTGAGAAATGAAGTCCTCCGGCACGTTTCTTGAGACTCTTTCCCATTCTTCACTTGCCAGCAAGGAACCCAGCAGTGACCTGACAAGCGGGCTGTTCCAGTGCGAGGGGCAGGTGAGGTGTGGGCCTAGCCTGCACGCGGGACACAGCCCAAGCCGGACCGTGATGCCGCGTCCATAGCAATGCTTTCTCAGTTGTCACACCAGACCCTCTGAGGCAGGTGGCCCGACGTGCCTGCCATCAGGAGCAGACACACAGTAAAGACGCTCGGTGCCTGCGCGGCAGCCACAGGCTCACCGCCCCCAGCAGGAGGCAGGAACCCATGTCAGTACAGACGCCCAGCCCCCAGGGCCTGGCAGGAAGCGTGCCCAGGCTCCAGCCTAGGAGCGGCTGCCTGTGCAGGCTGGCCACCCCTCAGCTGGGGACATGCAGGTCTTCTGTGCAACTGTGTCTTGGAGTGAACTTGGCCTGGCCAGGGTTGTGAGAGGCCCTGTGGTGCTCAGCTCCACCCTGGCCCCTGCTGGTCTTGCTTTTGTGCTGCCTGTAACTGGAAGGAAGCCCTCTGTGTCAGCTGTGGCTTTCTGGGGGCTCTCCTCAGAGTCTGGCTGTGGTTGGTGCAAAGAGGGTGCCTCCCCACACTGGCAGCCGTGGCTTCTGGGCCTAGGGCCCCTGGCCTGCCCAGAGATGGTGCCGCTGGTCCTACCTGTCCTCTAGGGCTGCCCCCTCCACCTGCCCTCCAGGGCCACCCCCCCACCTGCCCTCCAGGGCCACCCCCAACTTGCCCTCCAGGGCTGCCCCCCCAACCTGCCCTCCCGGGCTACCCCTGCCACCTGCCCTCCAGGGCCACCCCACTACCCGCCCTCCAGGGCCGCCCCCCAACTTGTCCTCTAGGGCTGTACCCCCCAACCTGCCCTCCAGGGCTGCCCCCACCTGTCCCCTAGGGCTGCCCCCCAACCTGCCCTCCAGGGCTGTCCCCCAATCCTGCCCTCCAGGGCCGCCCCCCAACCCCACCCTCCAGGGTTTCCCCACAACCCCACCCACCAGGGCTGTCCCCACAACCTGCCCTCCAGGGCTGCCCCCACCACCTGCCCTCCAGGCTGTCTCCCCCCCTAATGTGCCCTCCAGGGCTGTCCCCCAACCCCAGCCTCCAGGGCTGCCCCCCACCTGCCCTCCAGGGCTGTCCCCCCTACCAACGTGCCCTCCAGGGCCGTCCCCCCTCCAACCTACCCTCCAGGGCCACCCCCTAACACCTGCCCTCCAGGACTGCCCCCCCACCTGCCCTCCAGGGCCGCCCCCACAACCTGCCCTCCAGGGCTGTCCCCCTACCCTGCCCTCCAGGGCTATTTTCCCCACCTGCCCTCCATCCTGCCTTTTGCCTGCTCTGTCCCAGGACTGCATCAGTTTCTTAGGGAGGTGCTACCTCTGGTTCCCTGCTGGGCTGCACTGCAAGGGTGCTATGGCTGTCCTCTGTGTTCTTGTGGCACCTGTCACAGGAGAGGGTGTCTGCACATTCTGCCACTCTTTCCATGGGTCAGCATTCATGTGTTTCCCCCTGGCGGGGACCTGGTGTGTGCTCAGGACCTGCTGGTTGTGGTATTGGTGGGTGACACAGCATGGTGGGGTTCTTGCCCTATACCCTCAGGTGAAAGGCATGCACACTCCTGTTGGTGGTGGGGTTCTGTGGGCAGAGGTAGCTTGCCCCTGTGCCAGGACCCAATTCCTGTTGGCATTGACACCCTTCTGAGAGGAGAGCCTTGGCGCCCTCTTCACCCTGTTCTCTTGCAGTCTGTCCCCTCACCTCCTGCCTTCCTCCTGCTGCCCTGTTTATAGCTCCCCACCGTTGGTCCATCCAGCTGTGTGCTCCTTTCTGATGGCCTTTGTCAAGTGTCCCCACAGTGTGCCTTGCTTTGCCTTTCCCTTGCTCTGCAGCCTGCCTGACTGCGCTAGGATTTTACCAGTGAGTGTGGGGATAGGGGATGTGAGAAACAGGCTCGCCTGTCCAAACCAACCCAAAGAATGGACTAAGAGGCGTGAGGCAGAGCAAAAAGCAAGCTTTACTATATGTCTTGGAAGAGTGGCCTCTGGGGAAGCAGGACACCCAGAGCAGTTGCACGTAGCTGTCTCCTAGTGCACAGCGTCCCTCCCTGGGTTCAGGTTGGCTGAGTACCATGGCGGGTGCAGTCTTCCTGACACTGCCTAGGTGTTACTGTCTCCTGTGGGTTATGTAAAGACATATGCCTTTAGTTGTTCTGCCTCCTGTTCTCTTGTGGTGGAAAAGTCTTCCTGGATCTAGTGCCTTTGGCAGGGACACAGCTCTCAGTTCTTTACCTAAGTTACTATTTCTTAGTGGAGAGGTCCTCTCTGTTGGTCAGGCCTTCTCGCTCACCTTCTGTTTGTCAGGGGGTGGTTCAGGGCATGGACTTTGGATATGCACATCTATAGGCTGTGAGCTCACTGCTGTAACTTTGCATTCTGTTTCCCCTCCAGCTACCTTTATTTCATCCCAATTTTAGATTTAAGGCTAAATACTGACTTCTGAAAAAGGACCACCAGACACTTTGTGTGCAAGGATAGGGTTTCTGTGGTGGCCTGTAGCCCTGGGCTGGCTGAGGGATGTGAGGATGGGAGTTGGGTAGGGACTCTGAGACACCAGGCACTGGTGGGCTGGAGGTCCTGGTGAAGAGTGTTGGGTGGGACACTGAGGAAAGAGTATGGGAAGGCAGAAGCTGGTGGCTGGGGGGCACTTGGCGTTGAGATGACCAAGGAGGGCTGGGACAAGTGTGGGGCTGTGTGGTCATGTGGGAAAAGAATGACCCTGACACTGAAGAGGAGGGAGGCTTAGCGTGGGGGCCGTGCAGGGGGTCTGGATCTAGACACCTGAGGCCAGGAAGAGCGTTGGAGGTAGGGGGAGCAGAGCAGGAGGCGGGCTGTGCACTGTGGAGGGTCTTATGGGCCAGGGCAGGGGGACCGTGGCTGCCCTTGCAGGGCTCTGGAGGGCTGGGGCCTTGCTCCTTTGCTATCTCTGTTGCAGGTGGGGGTGAGAGGGGCCGGTTGTGGGCCAGGATGTTACTCCTGTGTGGCTCAGAGAAAGGCAGTGAGGCAGAGTTCAGCCCCTAGTGATTTACAGGGGATTGCTGCAGGGGTTCACAGGGTGGGCACAATCTTTAGGTAACCAACAAACAACTTGGTGACCTCCTTCTGCCAGAGGAGGTCTCAGGTTTGCAGGTGTTTGGGGTATCTGCTTGCTGGCTTTGCGGCTTTCGTTGTTGGGACCGACGGCTTCCTTCTTTGCTGGAAGTGTTTGCCATGTGCTGGGCACCAGGGAGATGTCTGTGAATTGCACCAAGTCTCACAGGAGGAGGAACCAAAGTCTTACCAGCTGCCTGCGTCATGGGTCAGTGCTGGTTGGTCTGTGGGTTTGAGAGAACGGCCTCTGCGCCCTGCTTCCCACCCTCCAGGCGCTCCCCTGGGCTCCCCTGCTCTTCCTTTGGCTCTTTGGAGTCGGGCTGTCCTGTGCCATCCTGGGGTTAGAGAGTGGGGCTTGGGAGGTATCATTTGGCGCAGACAGTTGGTAACTGGCAGAGCAAATATCTGGAAATCCTGGGATGTCTCTTTCACCCCCAACTTTTTTTGTTTGTTTGTTTTTTAAAGAATTTATTTTAGTGTAGACAGACACAATACCTTTATTTATTTATTTTTATGTGGTGCTGAGGATTGAACGAGCACCTCACACATGCCAGGCAAGTGCTCTGCCACTGAGCCACAACATCAGCCCCTCAACTTTTTTTTTTTTTTTAATATTTATTTATTTACTTTAGTTGTACACAATGCAATGCATTTATGTTTACATGGTGCTGAGGATCGAACCCGGGGCCGCGCACGTGCGAGGCGAGCGCTCTGCTGCTGAGCCACAACCCCAGCCCTCAACTTTGTTTTTGATTGTGTAAAATGTACTAGCCAGCTCACCCTGGGTGGCGCCAGGTCTAGCTAGGCCTCCGAGTGCTCCTCTGCTGTCTTGTGCAGTGGGGAGGAGCTGAAATGTCTCCTCTGGAAGGACCACTTGACACACTGTTTCTTTTTGTTTAGGGCTCCAAATTTGCACGGGGAATTGGGTTCGCCCATACTTCTCAACGCACCTCTGCGCGCAGATCATTCGGAAGATCCAAGAGGTTCAGCATCACGCGTTCCCTCGACGACCTAGAGGTAGGTCGGGCTAGTCTTCTTGCTCAAGACCGCGCAGCTGAAAATCTTCCCTTGAGATGCGTCCTACTATCCTTGGGCCTGCCTGGACCTCCCTCTCCTCGGTGGGAGCAACGGCTTCCCGGGGAGCTCCCCACGCTGGCTTGGCCTTTGCTGCCCTACTCGTGCCTGTGAGCCATCCGTGCCCCAGCGTAGGAGGCACAGTGTAGACAGGAGCTTGTCTGATCCTGGGAACCTGCCCAGAAGGAGTGGTGTTGGTCCTGAGGGCGAATCGTTCTGGGTGGCTCTTTTATCTTTTATTCCTCTTTCACAAATAGTAAATTCTATTTTTTGAGAGCAGTTTCAGTTTTACAGAAAACCTGAGCACAACCCTCCTCCCCTCGTCCTCAGGGCACCAGCTGACATGGTTGTGTGGGAGGGGCGCATGTGTCACAGCCGAGGCACAGTGTAGACAGAGTGCTGTTAAACAGGGCACAGGAGCCTGTTGTGCATTGGTGGGTGTGGATGGACGGACACGCGAACCCACCTGGCAGCAGGGGCAGGACATGTCCCTTGGTCTTCCATGTCTGCCTGCTCGTCCTTTCTCCCCTCTCCCGGGCCCTGGCATCACCCACCTTTCATGGTCTTGTTTTGTGTCTTAAATTCTAATAAATGCAGCCATGCTATACCCCTTACTCTGCCACTTTTAAAACGCTGTGCTGTGTTTTCACGACTTCCTCACGAGGCTCTAGCTGTGCTGCCGGATTGTGGCCTGGTGTGGCATTCCGCTCTGAGTGCATGGCAGTGTGTGGTCCACTCTGCAGTGACAGGACACACATGCAGAGCGCTCTCCTGCCAGCTCCACAGCACACAGTGGGCTTGGGCGGGACTGTTCAAGGAGCAGGGGCAGGCTGCTGCTGCAGAGACTCGGGGGCGCGAGTGTGCTGGCGTCCTGTCCTCAGGTGGAGCCTTCTGCCAGGAGTGCTGTCTGGTTTGTCTAGGAGAAGACCTCGCAGGCCCATGCCCCAGGACAGGGAGAAGCATGTGTGTGCAGCTCTGCGAAGTGTAGGAGGGCGCAGGTCACTGCGGTCACTGAGATGGGCTTCCACTGCTCTTGTGCTTCTCATGCCTCAGAGGTGGCCACCAGGCCCTGCCATCCTCAGCGCTAGAAGGGAAAGAGTGGGCTGGCTGTTTGGGGTCTCTTGCCTCCAGTCTTGGGAAGAGCTCAGCTGGGGCATGGTCCTCATTGCCATTGCTCAGACAGGAGCCCAGGTCAGAGACTCTGCACTCTGTGGCTTTCCACCACCTGTGCCACCTTTTTTCTTGTACTGGGGATTTAACCCAGGGGTGCTCTACCACTGAGCCACATCCTCAGCCCTTGTTTCATTTTGAGGCAGGGTCTCACTAAGTTACTTAGGGCCTTGCTAAGTTGCTAAGGCTGGCTGTGAACTTGGGTTCCTGGCTCAGCCACGTGGCCTTCTCTGCCACCCTGTGAGTGAATTAGAGACAGCAACAGGCAGCTGTCCGTAGGTTTACTCAGTGAGCAGTACAGTGCAGAGTAACCCTGAGTTCAGAGAGGAAATTCTGAGAAAATTAGAAGGTACTTTGAACCAAATAATAATGAAAAGACCACCTGTCTAAACTTGTGGGACTTAGCAAAGCTGTGCTTATAGCTTCATGGTGGCTAGATAACAAGGAAAAGAGGAGGAAGGCATCA
Organism: Tamias sibiricus; assembly: GCA_025594165.1. Lineage (NCBI taxonomy): Eukaryota > Metazoa > Chordata > Mammalia > Rodentia > Sciuridae > Tamias > Tamias sibiricus. The sequence goes on from CM046665.1 coordinate 2,640,320, forward strand.
CAAGTCCAGAGAAGTTGTGGCTGGACAGTAACAACCGTCAGAACAGCAGTTTATGAAACAGGAAACTAACCAACTCAACTTACAACAGATAAAGGAGGATTACTTCCCAGCCCGTCTTATGAGGTCACCATAATCTTGGTACCAAAAATCTGAATGAGACATTAGAAGAAAGGAACGTTAAGAGCAAGCTTGGGCGGGGGTTGTGGCTCAGCGGCAGAGCGCTCGCCTTGCACGTGCGTGGCCCGGGTTCAATCCTCAGCACCACGTAAACATAAATGCATTGTATTGTGTACAACTAAAGTAAATAAATAAATATTAAAAAAAAAAAAGAGCAGGCTCACCAATAGTAGCCATGAGAAAGAATCCTAAGCCACACATGAGTAATTGGAGTCTAGCAGTTTACAAAAAGAGTAACAAGCACCATCTTTAAGGATATAGTGTTTTTGAATATTTGAAAATCAATCAATATAACTTACTATATTATCAGAGTGCAGAGTAAGGTAGGAAAGGCATATGTGATGTCAACAGAGGCAGGAAAGATACTTGGTAAAATTCAGAATCCATTTATGGAAAAACAAAACGTGACACAGCAAAAACAAGGGCCTTTTTTTAGTCTGAGGAAGGTGTGGGACCCTGTGGCCTGTGCACATCTGTCCTTGGAGAGCAGAGCAAGAGAAAGGCATCTGCTCTACCTTTCTGTTTAAATTCTTACTGGAAGCCAGGCGTGGTGGCGCATGCCTGTAATCCCAGCACTTGGGAGGCTGAGGCAGGAGGATCGCGAGTTCAAAGCCAGCTTCAGCAATGACGAGGCACTTAGCAACTCAGTGAGACCCTGTCTCTAATAAAATACAAAAAGGGCTGGGGATGTGGTCCAGTGGTCGAGTGCCCCTGAATTCAATCCCTAGTACCAAAAAAAAAAAAAAAATCTTACTGGAAGTCCTAGTTAATGTACTAAGGAGGTAAGAACAATAGAAGCCTAAAGAGCTTGCCAAGAAGAAATGAAGGGGCTGGGGTTGTGGCTCAGCGGCAGAGCGCTCGACTCGCACGTGTGCGGCCCGGGTTCAATCCTCAGCACCACGTAAACATAAATGCATTGCATTGTGTACAACTAAAGTAAATAATTAAATATTAAAAAAAAGAAGAAGAAATGAAAATGTTTTTCTCAGATGATATGATTGCAACCTAGAAAACCCCAGTGTGTCTGTAGATGAATTGTTAAGAGTAGTGAGTGAATCGAGCAAGGTTGCTAGACATTTGGTTTCTTTGAGGCCTGTGGTGCTGGGGAGGGACCCAGGGCCTCGTTCACACTGAGCACGCGCTCTCCCGCTCAGCTGCCTCGCCCCCTTGGAGGTGTGGTTGATACACAGGAGCCAGTTAGGAGTACAGTTAGAAAATGAGGGTGTGCATTTTGATTAAAATACCAGCAGGTGTTTTGTGGAACTTAAGAAAATGACTCTAAAATATTCATGGAAGTGAAAAAAAAAAAAAAAAAAAAAAAAAACCGTCACGGAAGTGTAAAAGGCTGAGAGTAGCCAAAATATTTTTTTTTCTATTTTTGACTCTGGTAAAGTACACATAACAGAAGTTGCCATTTTGACCATTTTAGGTGTCCAGTTCAGTGCCATTAAGCATATCCACAGTGTGCACTGCTGTCTCCATCCGTCTCTACCACTTTCTTCATCAACTCAACCCATCATACAGGAACCCCGCTTCTTTCTTCCTGGCGCCCGGCAAGCCCTCTACTTTCTGTAAGCAGGGACTTTGACCATGAGTAGAGTCCTGTGGTATTTGCTAATGTCTTCCCACGGCTGTTAATATTCCTCTGTAGGGAAGACCTTGCTCTGCTCATCCATTTGTCTGCTGATGGATCCTTGGTGTTGCTGTGAACTTGGGTGTCCAAATATTCCTGCTTTCCAATGCTCAGCTAATACAAAAAAAAAAAAAAGAAAGAAAAAAGAGAGAGAGAGATAATACCTTGCATGCTATCAGATCATAATGGAATAAAATTAGAAATCAACAATAAAACTAAAAAAATGGATGCTACTCTTAACACCTGGAGACCAAAAAATACACTATTGATGACCAATAGATAGCAGAAGAAAACAGGGATGAAATAAAAAAATACTTAGAGGTAAATGAGAATAGCAATACAACGTATCAAAATCTCTAGGACACTATGAAGGCAGTGCTAAGAGGAAAGTTCATTGCATTGAGCTCATTCATTAAAAGAATAGAAAGTCAACAAATAACCTAATGTTACATCTCAAAGCCCTAGAAAAAGAACAAGTCAACACCAAAAGCAGTAGAAGACAGGAGATAATTAAAATCAGAGCCAAAATCAATGAAATCGAAATACAAAAAATTCAAAAAAATCAAAGAAACACAAAGTTGGTTATTTGGAAAAACAAATTGATAAACCCTTAGCTAAGCTAATGAAGAGAAAGAGAGAAAACTCAAATTACTCAAATTCATGATGAAAAAGGAAATATCACAACAGACACTACTGAAATAAAGATGATAATCAGGGCTAGGGTTGTGGCTCAGAGGCAGAGCGCTTGCCTCGCACGTGTGCAGCCCGGGTTCGATCCTCAGCACCACGTAAACATAAATGCATTACATTGTGTACAACTAAAGTAAATAAGTAAATAAATAAAAAGATTTTTAAAAAGATGATAATCAGAAACTATTTTGAAAATTTGTACTCTAATAAAATAGAAATTCTTGAAGACATCGACAAATTTCTAGAGACAGGAGGACAGAAAATTTCAGGGAGGACATAGAAAATTTAAACAGATAAATTTCAAGCAATGAAATTGAAGACACCATCTCAAAAGCCTACCAACTAAGAAAAGCCCAGGAGCAGATTCTCAGCTGAGTTCTACAAGACCTTCAAAGAAGAATTTACTCCAATACTTGTCAAATTATTCCATGAAATAGAAAAAGAGGGAACCCTTCCAAACTCATTCTATAAAGCTAGTATCACTCTGATACCAAAACTAGAGAAAGACACATCAAGGAAAGAAAATATCAGACCAATATTCGTAATGAATTTACATTCAAAAGTTCTTAATAAAATCCTGGCAAACTGCATACAAAAACATATTAAAAATATAGTGCACCATGATCAAGTGGGGAATCATCCCAGGGATGCCATGTTGGTTCAACATATGGAAATCAATAAACGTAATTCATCACATCAATGGACTTAAAGACAGGAATCACACCATTATCTCAATAGACGCAGAAAAAATACTTGACAAAACACAGCATTCAATTATGTTCAGAACACTAGAAAAACTAGAGATAGTGAGAACATACCTCAACATTTTAAAAGCTATATACTATAAACCCAATGCCAACATTATTCTAGATGGAGAAAAATGGAAAGCATTGCCTCTAAAAACTGGAACAAGACAGGGATGCCGTCTTTCCCCACTCTTATTCAACAACAGTCCTTGAAACCCTAGCCAGAGCAGTCAGACAAAAGGAAGAAGTTAAAGGGAATCAAATAGGAAAAGAAGAATTCACACTATCCATATTTGCCAATGACATGATTCTATATTTAGAAGACCCAAAAAACTCCACCAGAAAACTTCCAGAACTAATAAATGAATTCAGCAAAGTAGCAGGATATAAAAAAAACACCTATAAATCAATTGTGTTTCTATACACCAATGATGAATCAACTAAAAAAGAAATTAGAAAACTTTCCCATTCACAGTAGCCTCAAAAAAATATATTTGGGAATCAATCTCTCAAAAGAGGCGAAAAACCTCTTCAATGAAAACTACAGAACACTAAAGAAAGAAATTGAAGAAGACCTTAGAAGATGGAAAGATCACCCATGTTCTTGGATAGGCATAATTAACATTGATCAAATGGCCACACTACCAAAAACACTATACAGATTTAATGTGATTCCTATTAAAATTCCAGTGATGTTCTTCATAGAAATAAAAAAAGCAGGCATGAAATTCATTTGGAAAAATTAGCCATCCAGAATAGAAAAAGCAATCCCTTAGCGAGAAAAGTGAAGCAGGAGGCATCACGATACCAGACGTTAAATTATACTACAGAGCTATAGTAACAAAAACTGCTTGGTGTTGGCACGAAAACAGACATGAAGACCAATGGTATAGAACAGGAGACACAAACCCACATAAATACAGTTATCTCATTCTAGACAAATGCACCATAAACATAGATTGGAGAAAACATAGTCTCTTCAACAAATTGTGCTGGGAAAACTGGAAATCCATATGTAACAAAGTGAAATTAAACCCCTGTCTCTTACCCTGCATAAAACAATTCTAAGTGGGGCCCGGACCCTCCCTGGCCATGGCTGGCAACGTGAAAAAGAGCTCTGGCGCCGGGGGCCGTTGCGGCTACAGGGGCTCGGGCTCGGGTGGCCTGATCGGGCTCATGAAGGTCGCCTTCCAGCCTACCACCACCACCACCACCACCTCAGCCCCCACCCGCAGGGGACCTGGACCAGAAGATGGTGGAGAAGTGCTGGAAGCTCCCGGACAAGGATGTGATACCAAGATAAAAGGAAAAGGGTGGCTTAACTGGGGCAAGGAAGGAACTTCCCTCCACATCAAGCACTAGCTCAAGTTGTTTGACCTTCGGAGCATTGGGATGTGATCTGTTGCCGGTATTGAGATGATGCACTGATTAAACCACAAGTTCTGGTTAGAACCAGGATCTTCTGGAAGGTGGAATGACGGGACATGCCAAACAGCAGATTTTGACTTTTTCGTAACTTCCTCCCTCCACTGACTGCTTTTAGCCTGGCTGTTTTTTCTTATAAGGACCTAACTCCCTTTTTTTTTTTTTAAATATATATTTATTTATTTACTTTAGTTGTACACAATGCAGTGAATTTATGTTTTTACGTGGTGCTAAGGATCGAACCCGGGCCGCGCACGTGCAAGGCGAGCGCTCCGCCGCTGAGCCACAACCCCAGCCCCCTAACTCCCTTTTATTGCAGGACCTGACTTGAGTTTGTTTCACGAGTCTCTTTGATTACTTTTTTTTTTTTTTTTAAGCAAGGCAAAAACCAAAAATAATAAAGACGTTATATTTAGTCATTTAAGTGTGTCATGTGGGAGAATTTTACTTCCTTATAGTTGTGTCTGTATACTTATAATTAAATATATTAAGTAGTAGTCCCATATACTTAAAAAAATGTACAAGCAGTCTAATGTTCTGTTAGAATTCAATATTCCTTCATATTTATCATTTATTAATAACATTTTGGCAAAATTTATACTTCAGATTAAAAGTGATTAGGAGGATCTGGCATTCAACAGAATGCTGTTATTTCCTCTGGGGCAAAATTGGTTTTCTTTGGTTCCTCTCTGGGCCTAGGTTCCTCTTCTGTAAGTAGTTTTCATGGATTGTTTGGACTAAAAACAGCTAATAAAATGATTATGAAGTACTTGGCAAATGTAAATGTGCTATATAAATGCTTAACAAGTCCTGTGTGAGAATTAACACTCCTGTAGTGCATACCAGTGGTTTCAGAGCCACTTTTTAGGGGTGATTTTTCTCATGGTGAAATAATTGGTATTGTAAGAGGCCCTGGGTTCCATCCCCAGCACTGTAAATGGACAGACAAATTGGTATTGTAATTAATGAAAAAAATTGTTGATTATATTGGTGGTGTAGTGCTAATTTTATTATTAGAAATTATACTAAAACCATTACAGAAAGTTAGTCGTGTAAAGGAAAATTTAAATATGTTGATGTCTTTTTAAAAAATACTGACTATATTCAAAATTTGAAGTTTGTAAGCTTACATTTTGGGGATTTACTGTTAAGGACTAAAAGGTTCCTCTTACAGAAAAATTATTTGCTTTTCTAATCAGTTTCTCATATATGCCTAGGTGGTGAAGTGTATCAAAATTATGCCGATTTGTGACTTCTCCTTTGAAATAACGAACTTATAATCAAACTTTTGTGTTTTGGTAAATAAAGGATAAATTATAGGCAGTACTGTTCTTAAAAAAAACAAAAAAAAAAAAAAACAAACAAACAAAACAATTCTAAGTGGATCAAGGACCTAGGCACTAGACCAGAGGCCCTGTACCTACTAGAAGAAAAAGTAGGCCCAACTCTCCATCATGTCAGCTTAGGAACTGACTTTCTCCACAAGACTCCTAAAGCACAAGAAGTAAAATCAAGAATCAATAAATGGGCCAGGTGTGGAGGTGCATGCTTGTAATCCCAGCAGCTCAGGAGTGTAAGGCAGGAGGATTGTGACTTCAAAGCCAGCCTTAGCAACTTAGCAAGGCCCTAAGCAACTCAGCAAGACCCTATCTCTAAATAAAATACTAAAAAGGGATAGGGATGTGGCTCAGTGGTTAAACGTCCCTGAGTTCAATCTCCGGTACCAAAAAAAAAAGAATCAATAAATGGGATGGTATCAAACTAAAAAGCTCTTCACAGCAAAAGAAAGCCTATAGAATGGGGAGAAAAATCTTTGTCAGGTACACCTCAGATAGAGCACTAATCTCCAGGATATATAAAGAGTTCAAAAAACTTTTAACACCCAAAAACAACAACAACAACAACAACAACAACAAAAAAACAAATAACCCATCAATAAATGCTAAGGAACTGAACAGACACTTGACAGAAGAAGAAATATAGCTGCTTAACAAATATATGAAAAAATGCTTAACATCTCTAGCAATTAAAGAAATGCAAATTAAAACTACACTGAGAAGGCTGTGGCTGTGGCTCAGTGGTAGAGCACTTGCCTAGCACGTGTGAAGCACTGGGTTCAATCCTCAGCACCACATAAAAATAATAAACAAAATAAAGGTATTGTGTCCATCCACAACTAAAAACAAAACAAAACAAAACTACACTGATATTTCATTTCATCTCACTTCAGTAAGAATGGCAATCGTCAAGAATACAAGTAACACTGGGCGTGGTGGTGCATGCCTATTATCCCAGCACTTGGGAGGCTGAGGCAGGAGGATTGCTAGTTCAAAGCCAGCCTCAGCAATGGCGAGGCACTTAGCAACTCAGTGAGACCCTGTCTCTAATAAAATACAAAAAAGGGCTGGGGATGTGGCCCAGTGGTTGAGTGCCCCTGAGTTCAATCCCTGGTACAAAAAAAAAAAAAAAAAAAAAAGAATACAAGTAACAATAAATGTTGGTGAGGATGTGGGGAAAAGGGTACACTCATACATTGTTGGTACAACCACTCTGGAAAGCAGTATGGAGATTCCTCAGGAAACTTGCAATGGAACCACCATTTGACCCAGTTATCCCACTCCTTGTCATATACCCAAAGGACTTAAAGTCAGCATACTATAGTGACACAGTCACATCAATGTTTATAGCAGCTCAATTCACAATAGCTAAGCTATGGAACCAACCTAGGTGTCCTTCAACAGATGAATGGATAAAAAAAAAATTTGGCATATATACACAATGGACTATTACTAGCCACAAAGAAGAATGAATTTATGGCATTTGCCGGAAAATGGATGGAACTGGAGACTATTATGCTAAGTTAAATAAGCCAATCCACAAAACCAAAGGCCAAATATTTTCTCTGATATGCAGATGATAACATACAATAAGGGAGGGGCAGTTGGGAAGAATACAAGTTCATAGGATTAGACAAAGGGGAATAAAGGGAAATGGGGAGAGGGGTGGGAATAGGAAAGACAGTAGAATGAATTGGACATAACTTTCTATGTTCATATATGAATATACAACCAGTGAAACTCCACATCATGTACAACCACAAGAACGGGAAGTTATGCTCTGTGTATTTTCAATATGTCAGAATACGTTCTTCTGTCATGTATATCTAAAAAGAAGAAATAAAAAAATTTAAAAACCTAAAGAAACAAATATCCCTGCTTTCAATTCTCTGGGGTATATTCTACAAGTGCAGCTGCGGTGTCATGTGATAATTCCCTTTAAGATTTGGAGGGACCTCCCTACTGTTTCCCACCTTAGTTCTGCCCTTTGCATTCCCTCTGCAGTGCTCCAGGTTCTGGCCAGGTCACACCCTGGTGGAGCCTGTCACTTCCTTTGTTTGCTAGTAACCACCCGCATGGGTGTCAGGTGGCATCTCCTTGCTTTGATCTGTATTTCCCTAAGGATGCTGGGAGTCTTTCCTTGTGGTTACTGGCCATTTGAATATCCTCTTTGGAGAAATGTTTATTCAAGTCCTTTGCCCATTTTTAATCAAGTTGTGGAAGCTCTCAATATATTCTGGATATTAATCCCCTATCACATATATGTTTTGCAATTATTTTCTCCCTGTCTGTGAATTGTCTTTTTACTCTGTTGGTATTCCCCCCCCACCCCCCACAGTACTGGGGATTGGACCCAGGGCTTCAGTTGTGGTAGTCAAATGTTCTACCACTGAGCCTCATCCCCAGCCTTTTTATTTTTTGAGACATGGTCTCACTAAGTTGCCCAGGCTGGCCTTGAATTTGTACTCCTCATGCCTCAGCCTCCTGAGTACCTGGAATTACAGATAACTGTCACCATGCCCGACTGATATTATCTTTTTTTTAAAAAAATATTTTATTTATTTGCTTTAGTTGTACACAATGCGTCCATTTGTATGTGGTGCTGAGGATCGAACCGGGGGTGAGCGCACGCTAGGCGAGCACTCTACCGCTGAGCCACAGCCCCAGCCCTGATATTATCTTTTGATGTACAAAATTCTTAACTTCTCATGAAGTCACAAGGAAAATTAGAAAGCACTTTAGATAAATGAAAATAAAAACACGACACACCAAAACTTCCAGGATGCAGTGAAAGCTGTACCAGGGGCGATTCACAGCTGTGGATGGTGACATTAGAAACTAGCAACCCAGCTGTGCGACTTAAGGAACTGGGAAAGGGAGAGGGAGCAAAGCCCGAGCTAGAAGAAGGAAGGAGGCCATCCAGATGAGAGCAGAGAAAGCAGAGAATCAGTGAGACCAAAAGTTCGTCCTTCGTAAAGGTCAACAAAAGTGACAGATTCTTAACCAAACAAAATAAGGTTAAAAAAAAGAAGACTCAAATTGCTAAAAATCAGAAACAAAATGGGGACATTATTACCATTCTATGGAAATAAAAGAATCATAAAACAAGAATAGGAAGGGAGTGCCATGAACAGCTGCCCCACGATGCTCAGAGTTGGTAGACATGCAGCCTCGGCCCAGCTGGGCCCCGAGAAGTGTCTGATCAGACGCAGGGCTCGTGGGACCCAGGAAGAGAGGGTCCCTGCCCGGGGCTGTGCTGGCAGCTGCTGCCCTGCGCCTGCACGGGGCTCCCACACTGAGCTGGTGAGCCGGGTGGAGCAGTGGGTGCTGGGCTCCAGGCTGTGGTGGCCTGTGACAGGCAGGAGTGCTCTGCTGCCCCGGGGCACAGGGGGTGGGGGTGCGTTTTCCCTTGGCATCCTGAGCAGCACTACTGCAGGGGTCTCTGGAACCCGTGGCTCCCTCCCTCTCCTCACCTGCTCCTACATCCTGGTATAGGTGGGGTTGTGCGCCCACCTGGCCGCACCGTTTTAGGGTAGAAAGAGGCCAGGCGTTATTTCTTGCTCTTTTCCCTCATCAGAGAGCAGCAGCTGCTCTAAGGCGGGAACAATTTGAGATATTTCTTGCTAAGATCAGCTTCAGGGTTTGTGTTCCTTTGAACTATTTTGAGGCTCAGCCTCCGGAGCCCACAGTCTTGCTGTGTGTGGCCTCCTGGTCAGTGGCCTCCCAAGGCTGGGTGCAGCTCGCTGACCAGTGAGAAACGTGAAGGCATGACAGTGTGGCAGCACGTGTCCTGCTTGTGGGAGCATCTGCCTGGGACACCAACCTGTGGCTGTGACCTTGGCTGTTGGGGAAGCCCCAACTTCAGCTCCTGTGGACTCTGTGGCCAAGAGGTGGGGACACAGGAGAAGTCGGGGTGCTCTACTCGAGCACCAGCAGTCTCTAAGACGCAGCCTTTGGGAGGCCTTGAAGAAGCATTGACATTGCTGTGCTTTCTGGAATGTGCAGAAAGCTTGGAGGAAGAAGGTGTGGGAAGACTCCACCCTGGGACAGCATGACACCCATGTGCCAGCTGACATGTGGGGCAAGGGCAGAGACATCTCTCCAGGAGAATCTGGGTCACAGCAAACTGTGCCACTGGGGGTGAGGGTTAGCCTGGGCACTCTGGCGGCCAAGGAGGAGAACACCCCAGCAGTGGCTGTGGGTCCCCTGAGGGGCATTCCCCTTTGGGCCCTACCAGTTGGTGCAGGCTTGGCAGGAGCTGTCCGACAAAGGCTGGTGGTGGCTCTGAGGGAGCTGAGTGCTGGCCCGGCCGGACGGGTAGAGGGAGGAACGTGAGAAGCCCTGCACTGAAGCCTGCAGGCCTGGAGACTCAGGGACAGCAGTGCAGCCTGGGGTCAGCTGGAGGAGGGCCTAGGCCACCCAGGCTGTAGAGCCCATGCCCCACAAGGGCTGGGACAAGCCTGGGGTCTCCGGCTCCCCTGACCACATTGCCCATGGTTTGAAATGTGACATTCTGAGGTTCTGCCAAGTGCCCTGTGACAGACAGGACCTACATTTTCTTAATAATTGCAGTTCTGTGTACTTACCAGGGAAATAAGAAGCGCCGGTTGTACTCAGTTTAGCCCGGTAGTTGTCCAGTCACCCTCTCAGGCCTGGCTCCTTTCAGGGTCTCCTGGGCTTGTGATTCCATCTGTGGTATGGTGGCGGTGATGTCCTGAGAGCAGCCTGTTGTCCACGAGAAACCCCTGCAGCATTGGCTGGTGTGTTTGGTTTACACAGTGGGCAGCTGAGGCAAGGTGCCAGGTTGAGCATCGCATCCGAGGCCGTGCGGTGTGCAGGACGCAGCCGGGCTGGGCCTGCCGCCTTCCCAGGTCTCCCGGGGCCTTCTCCTGGCATTCCAAGCTGTTCCTAGGTGTGTGGCAGCGATGCTTGGCCCAGGCGAGGTCCTGGGCTTAGGGAACTTGCTACCCGGCCATGTGAAATGAATAAACAAAGACCTCACGGGAACGAGCGAGTGATGGCAGCAGGGGAAGAGCAAGGCGCAGCAGGGAGGCAGTGCCCGCGCTCTGGGCAGTGGTTCATACCCAGCCCCCAGTGCTGAGAGGGAGGCCTCTAGACTGGCTGAGACAGAGCGTGGGGTTGCCCACAGAGCCGAGGGTGTCTCTCCTTGGCCTTTCCTCGCAGGTTCACCTGTCCTGGTCTCAACCCCATTGCTTCTGTAGGAGGCTGGGCGGCTGGAGGTGGAGTTGGCGCAGGCCCTGGACCCTGGCTCCCCTGACTGCTGTGAACGGTAAAGTGACCAGCCCGCCCCGCTCTCTGCCTGGTGAGATGTTCCCTTGGCTGGAGACACCACCCAGTGGCCAGGCCTCCGGTCCCTAGGGGAAGCTACATCCCAGACCCCACACATTGGAAGCCCCTGCCTCCCACGGCGCCTAGCCTCGCTGTCTTGATCCTTGGTGATCTGAGGAGTTTGTGTTCACCTTCAACCATGGCGCCTGGAGTATTGTGCTGGGAGGAGCTGGTCGCCTCTGTGAGGTGTGAGGGTGTGTGTGCACAGGAGGGTGTGTGCTGCCAGGTGTGGTTTGCGGGGACTGGCAGTGGCAGGCGATGGACAGCAGGGGGCGCCCAGGCCTTGCGCACGCCTTGGTCAGAACTTGTCTGGATGCTGGCTACAGGTGTCAGGAGCCCTGGAGGAACTGGAGGTGCAGAGGAGGGAGAGAGGAAGCACAGGGTCCCAAGTGGATTGCTCTTGTCTGCTCTTCTTGCCCAGCAGTCAGAAGCCCCAGCACAAAGCCGGCACAACCCTGGACGAGACCCAGGATGCTGTGTGAGACTGCGGTTGCTTTCCTGCCCCCTGGTTGCTCTGGTTCCTTCTGTCCCTGTCTCCTGTTCACCTCTGGGGCTCTGGGGAGTTAGCAGCCCATCGCCTTCTCCTGGGACGAATCTGCACAGACATTTCAAAATGAGTTCTTCTTTGCTTTTCTTGAATTTATACTTTGCTATTTCCAAGAGACTTTAACTTAGAAGTTACATACAGTCTACTCTTTACACGGGAGATTATCTTAATTTTCTTTAGTCTGTTAGCCCAGAGGCACGTGGTAGGGTTTCTCATTGCTTTGAGTGTTTTCTCCTGCAGTGACTTTTTTTTTTTTTAATATTATTTGCTTTTAGTTGTACACAATGTGTTTATTTACATGGTGCTGAGGATCGAACCCGGGCTGCACGCATGCTAGGCGAGTGCTCTACCGCTGAGCCACAACCCCAGCCCCTGCAGTGACTCTTTGCTGCACATCTGCTACATGCCAGGCATTGCTCTGGATCTGGGGACCCAGCAGTGGGCAGGACACATCACCCCTGCCTTGTGGAGCTGGCCTCCTGGTCAGGTTGTAGAAAGCGGGAGGTGGAGGTACCTACCGGCTCCTGAGCAGCATCAGGCCGGGCAAGTGGTGGGGCGGCTCCGTCCTGCTGGGCTGCCCCTGGGGAGGGAGCAGGAGGTTTGCATCACCAGCCATGCCGACGGTGAGGGGTCAGACTGACTCAGCTCTTGCCAGTTGTCCAGTTGGTGACACTCAGATGAGGGATGGAAGGTGGGACATTGGGGAAATTGGGGGACCACAGCAGCCGTAGAGGGGTCACAGCCAGGCCCTGGGCTGAACTGCTGGAGGCTTCCTGGGGTAAGAGCAGAGGGGGTCCAGGACCTGCACTTGCAGGCAGCACATCCTGAGTCTCTTCTGCTCCCGTCACCATCAGCCTGCTCCAGTCCAGGCCCCTCCTCCACTTCACAAGCTGTGTTGAGGTCTGACTGTCCTCCTCACAAGGAGATGAGCCTGTGTCTGGGGCCGCCTGTGTGTCCCTGTATCTGCTGCTTTCTGAGCTCATCTTCTCCCTTTTTTCAGTATGGGGGTTTGAGTCCAGGGGTGCTCTGCCACCGAGCTACATCCCAGCCCTCTTGAGATAGGGCCTGCCTAAGTTGCTGAGATTGGCCTCAAACTTTTGATCTTCCTGCCCCGGCCTCTGCAGTCGCTGGGATGACGGTGCTTGGCTCCTCTTCCCTGTTTGTTTGGAACCTTGAGTAGAGCCTGTGCTTCTGCTCCCTGTGGTCCCCCTGTGCCCAAGAGTGGGTGAAGGACCCAGGAAGTCCCATTGAGGCTAGGGCACTAAGGGGATGGACCCTGTGTCCAAGGCTGGGGTGGGGTGGGGGAGGCAGAGGACCACTACAAGGTGCCCAGAATCAGGGAGATGTTCCTTGGCAGGCCTGGAGGCCCCCTGCTCACAGGACCCCTTGTCTTCACCAGAACCTTCTGGCTGGCCAGGCCTCTTGCTGGCCCTAGACACTTCTTATGGGTTCTTACTTCTGCTGCTCACCCTTCCCACTTGCGATGTTGTCACTTCCCCCATCCCTGTGGTTCTGGCTTGACCCTTTGCCCACATCCTGAGCTTTTCCTACCCCCTCATTCCCAAGTGCCTGTTCTGGGTCTCCCTGCTCAGGGCAGTCCCCGCCTGTGGGAAGGGCGTGGGCATAAGCAGCCTCTCTGTCTAGGTGCTCAGCAAGTGCTTCCTCTGCTGTGAGTGTTCTAGGTGCTCAGGGCCCAGCACCCACGACACCACGGCTGGTGCCGGGCCCACGCGTGCTTGCTAAGTCTGCCATATGGTGGCTTTTCCTCGTCAGCTTCCAGGTAGCTGTGTAGGAGGCAGCAGGCTGAGCTGAGGGCGAGATGACACATGCTTTCTGGCTGGCGCCTAGCCCACTTTCTGTGAACATCTCCCTGTCTTGTCAAGGCCCATCGCGGCCGCCTTCTAGGGCTCTGTGCCCACACTGCACTTGGTTTGTGTCTGTGAGGAGCTGCGCAGGGCTCCTGGGGCTCAGGGTCTGCAGCTGACCCCGCCAGGGAAGCACAGCATCCCCACAGAGGGGCAGGAGGGAGGCCCTGGCTGTCTGTTATCAGTTGCTCCTGGGCTTGATCTCCAGCAGGCTGCTCATCTCTGGGGCCAGGAAATAAGCAGGATGGCTTGGGGCTGCGGGTGTCATCTCCCTCTCTCCTAAGATTGTCTCCACCCAGAAGAGGAGGAGGAGGGCGGTCTCTGCGGTGACCTCAGCAGCCAGGGCAGCTGGGAGGAAAGGAGATGGACCTGCTCCTGAGGCCAGGCTGTCTGATGCAAAGACTAAATCATGTTTTTTGCTTTTCAGCCCTTGGTCAACCTGCCAGGACACATGTCTGGCATGACTAAAGTGAGCTAAGTGTGGCACTCAAGTGACCTCTAAGAGGCTCGTTCGCTGAGGCCCTGCAGAAGGCCCCCTGTGCACACTTGCTGCTCTGGCTCGGGTGGGTGTTGGTCACTGGTGGCTGTCACCAAGGGCTGATGGGCCTGCACGGTCAGGATGCTGCTGTCATGTGCTCTGGCCTGCAGGCCCCTATCTCCTCCAGAGCTCTGTGGCCTCTCAGAACTCAGGAAAAGAGACACCTAGGACTGGTCACAGGTTCTGCTGACCCCCATGAGGACCAACAGCTGCCATTGCAGACCTGCAGCTTGCTTTATCTGTGTGTGCGTGCGTGTGTGCAAGCTCCTGTGTGCACTGGGCAGGGGGCTGCAGGGGCTTGGGGCATGGAAGGGAGGACCTGACAGGAGCCTGCCTGCCAGGCCTGGCCAGAGGCCCTCGTGCGTGGACTCGGCAGGGTGTATAGCTTAGTCTTGGGCCTCCTGGCAGGGTGGGCCACAGTGTTGGGGGTTTACAGTGTGAACTGGCTTTCACAGTTTGAGGCTGCCTTGTGGGCAGGGGAGGTGACATTGTCTAGGGGCCTGGGGACTGTGTGTGGCGAGATTCTCATCGCCCTGACTGCTGTGTGTGAGGTAGAGCCTCTGGCTCATGGTGCTCACCCGCGAGGCCCTGCCAGGGAAGAGAACTCTAGGCCACTCCAGGCTAGGGGGGCCGGTGACAGCAGAGGTGGCCATGCCCCCTATAAGAAGGGAGCAACTCTGCAGAGGGAGAGGTGGGCCACATGGGGTCTGGCGGAGGGGAGCACTGGCTGTGGGAGCTGGCCCCTGGCCTGTCCCCTGCGAGCCCCAGGCCCTGCACTCTGCCCCTCTCCACGTGTGCTCAGTGAGTGCGCCTGCTGCTCCTGTGTCGCTGCTTTCATTGCTGCAGCTCTCCTGGAGAGCTGTCTGTCTGGGGCGGTTTGAGCTGACACTTCTTTGGGTCTGTGATGGTCACCCTGGCAGGCGGCCGCTGCAGCTTTCTGCATGGAATGGTACACACTGTGATGTGGATCCGGCTCCCTAAGCGTCCGTGTTGGACTGAGCATTTCTCTCACTGCAAAGCACAGGTGTGGTGAGGCGGGCGCAGAGAGTGCCTGGCTGGCAGCCTGACCTGAATTCAAGGACTCGTCCCAACCCATAGGCCAGTGGCACTGCCTTGCCACTCCTCAGGGCGTCTCCACTGAACAACCTGGGGTTGGGGGATTCCCAGAGCCTGTCCCGACCAGACCCTCAGGCCTGTGTTGGCAGTAAGGAGGCCCTCGGGGCGAGCACCTCGCCCCCGAGTCTGATGAACAGGAATTTTGCAGGGACACCAGGTTCTAGAAGCAGTGTTCTTTCTTTATTCCTTTTTTTTTCCAAGCCAGGGTCCATCACAGCTCTCAGGTTGTTGAGCTGTGTGGGGGGCGAGCAGAGCCTCTGGCTGGGCTTAGATGGCTGGAGGTTTTCAGGAATGTGCAGGGTTCTGCTTACCACCACTGAGGAAGCCGTGCACACGGAGCAGGCTCGTAATAGCATCGGCGGCAGTGGTAATTAAGGTTGCAAGCCACACTGCGCTGCTACAAAACAAATTCTCTGCAGCTGTTGTGCTGACTGAGAAATTAGTCCTATCGGCCAAAGTGCTATTCTTCTGATTTGGTAGCGGAAATACTTTAAAAATGATCTCACAGCGTGATTTATATAAACGGCCTTTTTTCTGTGCATGAGACAATTGAGATAGCGTCTGAGTCCTTGAAGACCACAGCTTCCTCCGTGTCCCGTTGCTATGGGTTACAGAGGGAGCACATGGAACTTCAGCAGAGACGTCTGAACTTTACTGACATGCACAGGCATGCTGCCGTGTCCAGGGGTGTATTTTAGATCCGGGTGCCTGACTTGCTGCGGAAGTTTTTTTTGTCTTGCAATGAATTTGGAAAAGGGGTTGTCACATGAAGCGGACATTTCTTCTGACCAGCAGGTAAGTTTTTCCAGCTGTTTCTTGCCATTTAAACAGGATTGTGGTAAGAAAGCTTGGCATCCTGGTTCTGCTTTATTTCAGCCTGTTTTGTGAACAGTAATTGTGGGATTTCCAAGTGCCTTTCAGTACAAATTTACAACTGCTCTTCCCATGTCTGCATTGTGGAGTTTGGAGAGAGCACTGTGGAGTTCCTGCAGGGCTCTAGGTCCCTGGCACCAGTGGCCAGAGCTGGGTGTTCAGTGGGTCCACCTCAAGCCCTGGAGCCCGGCTGCCAGTGCTCCTATCAGCCTGCAGAGGGTCAGCGTGTCTTTTCTTCTGACAGATTTGAAAGATGTGATTGAGTTAATTCTGTTGAAACGTTAAAGTCCAACTAAATAAATACATGAAAGTCATCGTACTCTTTAAATTACTACTTTGAAGCTGATGTGTTTGATGCGTTGAGTCTCTACATTCGTAACTACCAGCACGCTTATTTAAGGATTGATTAGCATATGTACTTGTGAAGCTGAATGTGGTATAAAGTGTTTTATAGGGCTTGAGAGCAAATAAAAAATAAGAAGAGCAATTTTTATTTTCCTTTTGTGGCTGTGCCTTGTTGATGTAAAGGTAAAAATTAATTCATATAGGGCTGGGGCTATAGCTCGGTGGCAGAGCACTTGCCTAGCATGTGTGAGGCATTGGGTTTGATCCTTAGCACCACATAAAAATAAGCAAATAAAATAAAGGCATTCTCTCCACCTACAACTGCAAAGAAAAAAAATTTTTAAAAAGATTTTTTAAAAAGAAATGTATGTATAGAAGGTTTTCACCAACTACTGGGTACCAGTTTTAAATTCCTTCTTTTCTGGGAATTGCTTAATCTTGATCTTTTCTCCTAACATCTGATTCGAGTCTTTGCAGAGATCCAAAGGAGAAAGTCCTAGTTCAAAAGTGACCAGTGTGGGTGTTGAGTGTAGGGAAATGAACTGGCCCCTTCCCTGTAGGCAGGGAGGAGGTCTATGGGGCAGGGTGCAGGTCAGCCTGCTGACAGCACACGGGCTCCTGTGGGCTCTGACTGCCCTGTACCAGTCAAGCTGCCTTCCAGGCTGGTCCTTGGGCAGGAGCAGGTGAGTTCCCTTTCACACCTTTGTGGGAAAATGAGGCTTGGAGCTGGACCGTCCTTACTGGCCCCGCTAACCAGTGAGCTGTTTGTACACATGTAGGTAGCACTTTGATTTCAATAGTATATTGAGTCAAGTTTTATACAATTTTGTTATTTATTCTTAGTTAAAAAACAGTCACTAAAATCTGCCTTTGTATTTGCCTATGTAAATGATTTGGACTGCCTTTTCGAATTTTTGCAAATGCTTAAACCAGCAAATGAGCTGTTCATGTGAGCTTGTGAAAATTTGCCTGCTAAGGTCCTGTTTTAAGCAGCAGACAGTGGCTCCCTGCTGTCTTGCTTTCTCTGTGAGCTGCAGGCAGGGGTGGGACCAGGGTGGCTGTTGTGGCTCTGCCTGCCTCACCTGATGGTAGGGAAGGGGCCAGGTCATCCACTGTGCTAGCCCTGTTGCTCACGAGCGAGCACAGGTGCAGGGAAGTAAGGTGGGAGGGACTGTTGTCAAAGCAGCTCCAGAGCAGCCGCTCTGTGGTCCTGTGTGAGTCTCTCCTCCCTCCTTGTCTCAGGTGGCTCATCTTTGAAGATAGGGACCAACTCTCGCTGGGCAGGCACACTGGCCACGGCTTCCCACCTTACGTAGACTGAAGATATACATGCCCCTTTATAAGAAAGTGACCCATCACGATTAGTTGTCAGTCTTGGACTCTGCAAAGAACTGCTGGAGGGGACATTAATACCCATGGCTCCAAAGAAATCTGAATTGTCACAAGAAAGCCCTCCAGTCTGCCTACACTGCACCCTCCCAGCAGCCCTGCACACACCCCTTTCTCCCAGCAGTCCTCCTGCTGTGGCCAGCTGTCCAGGAGTGGTAGGGGTGTGGCAGAACTCAAGGCCCAGAGTTGAGTGGGCTGAAGGCAGGCACGGCCCCAGGGCTCCAGCCTGTCCTCCTCTGCTCACCTGGGACCCGCTTGCCAGCCTCGAGGGGAGCAATGGTCTGGGCTGTGCAGCTGCACCATGGTGGGTGGGTGGTCTCTAGGCGTGGTTTGTTAGTGCCCCAAATTGTCCTTTTCTTTCTCACTCATGAAATGAAAACCCCGCAGTGTCGGATGCTGGGCAGAGGTTTGTTTTCAAGGCAGGCTCTCAGTGTTTTGAGGCACATCAGGTATAATATCAGAGTGTCTTGACTTCTGTCGGGCTGGGCAGGTGCATTGTGGTGGCTAGAGTGTCAGGAAAAGAACTTTCTAGGGGCCAAAGAGTTTCCCCCCTTTATATATTGGGGTTCTGTAATAGTTTGCAAATAGGAGTTGCATTGTGAAAGCCTACTGTTCTTTTCCAGGCAGTGTCTTGGAGTCTTGTCTCCTCAGAGATGGGGGACGGGACTGTGGTGGGTGACCTATGGAGGTAGCCATGCCAGGGCTCCACCTGGAGATGGGGCTGCTGAGTCGCCTGGGCAGCCCCGCTTTCCTCAAGCCTTTGCAGGCTGAGCTGGGTGGGCTGTCGGAAGTCTCTTTGCATTTGACCGAATATCTCTTTTTTGGCCCAAGTTTACCAATTCCCTCTCATGGCTTGTCACCAACTGCCTCTCCCGTGTGCTTTCCTGCTGGGGCTGCTGTGGCCTGGAGCCGTGGGACTGACCAGTGCTGAGCTGAGGCCAGAGCACCGTGTCTGAGGGTGCCGTTTGCCCCAGTGTCTGTCTCCCTGGCCTGGTGAGTGCAGCCCCTGTGCAGCTGTCGCCCCAACTCTACCTGTCTATTGACAGCACAGAATTTGTCCCAGGTCTCTGTGGACCCTGAAACCAGGTCACCTGCTTGCTGCTCCTCCTCAGCTTCTGCAATGGGCACCGCTGCCCTGTACCCCAGAGCTGTCCATCTCCCCTTGGACGTCCCGGAGACTGGACTTGTATCTGGATCTCAGTTTGATTCCTCCCCCGTCTCTGATGAGGGCAGCTCTGGTCCCTTGGCGCTGGCCCAGACTCTCTAACACTTCACGTCAGCAGACCGTGGGTTTGACCTTCAAAATCTACCCCACATTTACACTTCCTCAGCACTTCACACCAGCCTCGCCCACACTCTGAGTGCCCATCTTGCACCTGGAGACCACGCTCCTCGATGGCCGCCTGCCCCGCCTCCCCGTCCTGTTGGCGGGGCTGCCTCTGCTGGGCTGCAGTGCTGGCCACGTGTCCCGAGTCTCAGGGAGGCCTCGTGTGGCGCTCGCTGGTGCTCAGGGCACTTTGTGTGTGAGGGAAGCACACCCCGCTGGGGCTCCTCACACACTGCCCATCCCTGTGCATGGAGGCCGCCCTTGACCTGCACCTCACAACCTCCAGAACCCTGGGTCCATCCTAGACCCAGCCGGAGCTGCTGGGAAGGGGTCAGAGGCTGCCTAATGGGAGGGAGGCTCCACTCCCATCTAACTGTGCTGGAAGGTTGGCACCGGTGCAGGAGCCTGGGCCTGGCCTGGGCCTTACCCTCAGGGGTGCAGCCTCAAACCGTAGGCCCCAGCAGGGCAAGGAGTGCCATTTGCACAGGAGGAGCCCTGGAGACGATTTCCAGCTGAGAGCTATGCTCAATGCTGCTTCCTGCACAGACGCTGTAGGTGTCCCGTCTCCGTAGCCCTGCCATGGGAGTGCAGTCTTGTGCTGGGACCCTGTTGCAAACGTCCTGAGGCCCTGCTGCAGCCCTCCACCTGTCCTCCCTCTGCTGACTCTCATCTTTACACTGGGTAAGTCCGTCAGGAGAAAAGACTGTGCATTCTTTGTTTCAACCAAGAATTATTGTCATGTGAACAGCACTTCAAGGCCAAGATGTTACACCGAACACCAAGCCTTCTTGTGGTGGCAGGTGCCACCATGTCATAGTGTCCTTTGGACTTTTAAAAGTTTCACAGTGAATTAGCTGAATTTTCACCAAGGGCATGAGAGAAATACTTGATGTCTTGTTCTTAGAGAGACGCTGTCATTGTGGGGCTTGCCCTGATTCTGTTTCTTCTGGTATTCCTGAAGACTGAGATCTCGGGGGCTCCATGCACACACACTTTAGATCTTTTCCCTTCCCCGACTGCCATGGGGGCCAGGCTGCCCTGGCCCCCACAGTGCTGCCTCCACCTTCACCTCTGTCTCATGCTGATGCTCGGCTCTGGGTAGCCCTGACAGAAGCTGGTGTCTCTGGGAGCGCGGCGGCTCCTCACTGTGGACTCTCAGGCTGGAGCCCAGACGTGCCCCTCCAGCCTCCCCTCACCAGCCTGCTCTCCAGTTGCCCCTTCCCTTGTAAAGAGAAGTAGCATGTGCAAGTATAGGGAGAGAATAGGCAAAGAGCTGGTGTTGACTATGCATTGTGGACTAAAAACCCAGGTGTCCTGGTGCTAGATCAGCTGTAGGGTGCAGCCCTCTGCCCAGGTTCCTGTGAGGTCAGTGGAGTGGCCCTTCCTGGACCCCACTACTAAGCAACACCAGAACTGCTCTGTGGGGACAGTTGTCACGTCAGTGGTGGAGACTTCCCCAGGTGACCAGGCGTGGCTAGAGGGCATCAATGAAGGCTTTCCAGGGGATGTCAGTGGAGCTGAGTCCAGGTGGCAAGCTTGCCAGGCCAGGGTGCTCCATGCTGAGGTAGGGAGATGCAGACTGCAGAGAGGGTTGGGTCCTTCCCTGCAGTGGCCATCAGAGTCCTTGGACGTCACCTACAATGGGAGTTGTGCACCCCGTAGGAGAGGTACACGTGATATCCAAAACCAGCCGTGGGATGTCCATTGTGTTCTCCATCTCTGTTGTTTGATTATCTGATACGCTCGTCAAGACCCATCAAACTGATGGGACAGCTCTAAGGGAAATGTGGCTGGAGCTGAAGATGTGTGCTCAGGGAGCCAGGAGCATGCCCTGTGCAGGGTGGGTACCCAGAGCTGGCTTGCCCAGAGGCCAGGGAGGGTGCTTGCTTCCTAGCAGCTGCAGGCAGGCAGGCCCCTCCTCAGAGCCACCCCCCACCCAAGGCAGCCAGGAATTGCCTTGACTGTAAATGGTGAAGGGTTAAAAGATGAAAGATAGCTGGGCGTGGTGGCGCTCACCTATAATCCCAGTGGCTCAGGAGGCCAAGGCAGGAGGATCATGAGTTCAAAGCCAGCCTTAGCAATTTAGCAAGGAGCTAAGCAACTCAGTGAGACCCTGTCTCTAAATAAAATACAAAAAAGGGCTGGGGATGTGACTCAGTGGTTAAGTGCCCCTGGGTTCAATCCCCAGTACCCTCCCCCCCTCCAAAAAGGAAAGGGCAAAGATAGGTTTAAGACCGACGACGTAAGTTGGACTGTGCAGTTCTTAAGGCCTTTATCACTTAGATCACTTGTATTTCTTCTCTGTGTCAAAACCTTCCCGACACCTGGGCAACTTGCAGGCCTTTTATTTAGGACTCTTATGTGTTATTTAAATGTTTACTGTCCAAGATAGGAAATTTTGTCAGTGGCTAAAAATGAAAAATTTATATTACTGTATATTATTATATGCCAAGTAATTTTACATTTTCTA
This sequence comes from Tamias sibiricus, assembly GCA_025594165.1. Lineage (NCBI taxonomy): Eukaryota > Metazoa > Chordata > Mammalia > Rodentia > Sciuridae > Tamias > Tamias sibiricus. The sequence continues at coordinate 2,662,147 of CM046665.1, forward strand.
ATTATTTTTATTAGGCATTACAAGATAAACCTTGGTAAGGGTTAGATTCATCATCTAACACTCTACGTGTAAGTCATAGAAAATGTTCAAAATATCCATTCAAAATAAAAAGATGCCTGTGGAGTGTGTGCGGTCCACACAGATGTCCTGCCAAGGAGACCAACTCTGAGGAGTGGAGCCTGAGCTTAAATTATACATCCAACACACAGTGCTGGACAAACAAACCCTCTTTCCTCTGTCGTGGCCACGGTCAGCATGGAGGACCTCTGTGATCCTAGCAGTGTGGGTTTCTCCCTGTAGTCAGCAAGCCGTTTTGCAGTGGACACAGCTGGTGTCCTCCATTCAGTCCAGTTCTGACACTACTTGGCTGGAGACAGCATTGGATCCCACAGGTCCAGGGCTCAGTCCCCTGTGCTTCTAACTGACCAGCTATAAACTGGGGTTCCCATAACTCCTTCCGTGGGTTCATTTAATTTGCTTGAGTGGTTCAGACAATTCAGGAAAACACATTTATTGGAGTTGTGTTTTATTATCTGTGTGCATGCGAGGTATGTGTGTTTGTTGTGAAGGTAGCAGGTGAGCCCTAGGGCGGGGCATGTGGGGAGGGACACAGAGCCTTGGCTCCCCCTGCTGCTGCCGCCATGTGTCTAGCTACCTGGAAGCTCCCCAAAGCCAGCCCTCTTGGGTTTTTATGGAGACTTTGCTGCATTTCTGAGTCTAATAGACTGGGTGAGGAACCCAGCAAGGCCCGTCTGTTCAATCCTTCTTGTCCTCTCTGTGGGTGTGGGGCAGTACCCTCTGGAATGAGGAGGGTCTTATGGCCTTTCAGACAAGGTGGGTCAGAGAATTTCTTTATGAGCTGCCGAAGGCAGGGAAGCTGGAGTTTCTATGACCCGTCGTGGGGAACCTTGGATAAAAATACACATCTCTGTCTCTCTGTGTCAATAGTATATTGATCAATCAATTGGTAGATATTGCTCACCATCTCTCTTTAATAAAAACAGAAGTTTAGGGGCTAGGGTTGTGGCTCAGCGGTAGAGTGCTCTCCTAGCGTGGGTGAGGCACTGGGTTCGATCTTCAGCACCACATAAAAATAAAAATAAAGGTATTATGTCTGCCTACAACTAAAAAATAAAATTCAAAAACAAAAACAGAAGTTTATTTGCTAAACTTCCAGTCTTTGGAGGCATGTCCTAGAAATTTTTAGGACTGTTTGATTATGGTCTGTGTTTAAATTATAAGCACAGAAAACATGCTGACTTACTGGGATGCTTTTCATTGGTGCTTTTGTTTTTGTGGCTGTACATTTTTTGTAAGTAAAATATAGATAAGGAAATTTAGGAAGAATTAAATAAATATAGTATAAGGAAAACAAGTTACGAATACCAGTTGTCCATCAGGAATGGTGTGTTTCCATTCATAAAAATGTCTGTAGTGGTCTGAGTATGCCAAGCAATTGGAAATCTCTAGCTTTTAAAGTCACACTGGGGAACCCGGTGCTTATCACACTGTACACAAAAACCAACTGAAGGTGGATGGAAGACTTGAACATCAGCCCCATCCCATGACTCCTGGAAGAACGTGCGAGGAATGGCTGCGTGCGTTGGGGACTGGGCATTCGTTCTTTTTGGTGTGACACCAAAACGTCCAGGCAACAAAAGTTAAAGCAAATAAATGGGGTTGCCTAAGATCAGTGAGGATTCTACACGGCAGTGGGACGGTCTGAGAAGGCAGAGAGTCTGCTGACCATAGCTCCAGTTAGGGGTGATACCCAGGTATGTTGGGGACTCTCACAATTGGATAGCAAAGCCAGCAGCCAGACACAGGAAACAAACACAACCCCCATCACGACAGCCGGGTGCCCGTGTAGACATGCGGCCGCAGGAGGCGCACAGACGCACGGGGCTTAACACTGCCGGCCATCGGGATGTGCGGTCCACACGCCAGTAGGCGACCCCTCATGCCTGTTGGGATGGCTGCTCTCCCCTCACAAAGGCAAGTGCACTGGTAGGAGTAGAGAAGAGCGAGCCCGCGCCACTGTCCAGAGAGGGGAAGGCAGGGTCCTGGAAAAAGGAAGTCCAGAACTACTGCTTAGGCCAGCAGTCCTACCTAGTGTTGGGCAGGTGGGCCCAGGGGACGTCAGTCAACAGCTCCAAGTTGCCTGTGGCCCCACGCTCGGTGCAGGGCTATGCACTAGCTAAGGGTGGCAATATCCTAAGCATCTGTTGATAGAGGGGTGGGTGTGTTAAACGTGGCGTGTGCATGGGAGATAGTTTTCTCCCTTGTAGAAGGAGGTGCTGCCGTGGGTGATGGCATCAGTGGGCCCAATGTGCATCATGCCAAGAGAAGGGAGCCCGGGCAGGAAGGCAGAGGCTGCACAGTCTCACACATGGTCAAGGCATTGAGCTCAGGGAAGTGGGGAACCAAAGGTGGCTCCTGGCCCGCAGGGGTCGCAGTAGAGGTCGGAGGGCACAGACGCTTGGTCATGGGTGGCTGAGTCCCGGAGATGCAGAGTACAGCGTGGAGATAGGCCAGTGCACTCTAGTGCACTGGGAGTGTGCCGAGTAGAGCCCACACTCACACGCACAGCCAACAACCATGTGAGGTGCGCGCTGTTATCTGACTATGGCAGTCATTTCACTGTGCACATCAAATACATCAAAATAGCATGTCACACACCTTGAAATCACAGCCACACCGCCAAGGACAGTTGACTGCCATTATCCTTTGTTATTATTCTGCAGACAGCTTATGTTTTTAGTAATTGAGAGTGTTTCTTTTACATATTTTGCATTTTTTTCCCCAAATTGATGTATTTGTGACCAACTCTAGAAATTATTTCTCAGTTACATTGGTGGTATGACTTTTAAAATTGCTCATCAGTGAAGTGTATCTCTTCCAAACTAGAAGCAGAACTGCGGAGAGCCCTCTCCTGCCCCTCTGGGTGTAGGAGGAGGCCTCCATCATCTGGCTGCTCCTAACCTCCTCTCTGCGAGGAAGGCAGACCCAGTCCTGGCTGGGACTCGTGGCTGCTGCTGAGTGCTGGGCTGAGGACAGGTGGGATGGTGCTGCCCCGGGTGACCTTGGAGGGGCACAGTGGTCTTGTCCAGTTAATACTGAAATATGTCCCCACTGATCGTTACTTCCAGATGAATACTTGGTCGGGATGTAAGCAGGTGCCAGGATCGAGTGGTGAGCCGGGAAGTAGGAAGCCAGGAGAGGGCCAGCGCCGGCTCCGTGATCTTGTGGCCTGTTCCTGTGCCTTAGGAGCAGTTCCTTCGGAGTCCGGCTCTCTTTTATCAGGTGCTGGACGCAGAAATCAGAGTGCTGGGGAAGACTGCCGCGGGCGGGGGTGACCTCCAGTTCTTACTGCCCACAGGCAAGTCCCCAGAACAGAGCGTTCACCAGCCCACGTCCTCAGAGGCTTGGGCTTGGAAAGTGCTTTTGGAATGTCTACGTGAGCTGGGGCTGGGCCGGGTGGGGGTGGGGTACCTCATCTGAGGCAGAGGCAGTGGCTCAGAGACTTCCAGTCTCCTGCAAATTGCCAAGAAAGCACAGTGACCTGGAAGCCTCTTCTGGTGGCTTCCTTGGCGTTCCCTAAGGGCTCTTCAGGGCTGGCTGCCTGTCCTCCTGAGCCTTCACTGGAACCCAGCTCTGCTGCTGCTCCCTCCTGCAGCCTCCCTGGCCCGGGGCTCCGCCTGCTCTGACTGGCTGTGACTTGCTGCCGCCTGTGCTCTGCTGCTCGCGCGCTCTTCTCTTCTCTCAGCCTCCTTACTCTGTACACAATACTTTTATCTTGTTTATTTATTTATTTTTTTATATGGTGCTGAGGCTCGAACCCAGTGACTCACGCATGCTAGGCGAGCGCTCTACCTCTGAGCCATAACCCCAGCCCAAGCAGCTACAGTTTTTATCATCAGACGTTCCGTGTGACTGGCTGCCCTTCAGACCTGCCCCTTGCTTCCCATTTTGGTTGGACTTCTTCTTTCTGTAGTTTCATGGTCATTTGACATCCGCACAGGTCTCCGCGGCGTCTGGGCTCTGTGGCTCCTCTGCTGACTTCATCATGGGCTTCCAGGTGGCCTGCTTCTGTGGGCTCGTAGACTCGGGGGCTTTTGGGCTTTCTTGCTGCCTGGAGCCTGCGTCTTGCCCGGGCGACATCCCCGGGGTTGTATGTGTGAAGTGGGGCTTCTTGGCTCACCTCTTGTACCTGCTCCCAGATCTGTGTCCTCCTCGTCTCTCAGGATTATTCTGGCTTTTTTGGAGCAGTAGTCCATTAAAAAGCATGTTTGTCTCTGCATTGTCTTTTTTCTATTTTTCTATAAACCTAAAACCATTTGAAAAAATAAAGTTTACTTTATAAAAAGTGCCTGTGGAGCTGGGCGCGGTGGCGCATACCTGTAATCCCAGCACTTGGGAGGCTGAGGCAGGAGGATCGTGAGTTCAAAGCCAGCCTCAGCCATGGCGAGGCACTTAGCAACTCAGAGAGACCCTGTCTCTAATAAAATTCAAAAAAGGGCTGGGGATGTGACCCAGCGGTCGAGTGCCCCTGAGTTCAATCCCCAGTACCAAAAAAGAAAAAGAAAAAGTGCCTGTGGAACATTACCTGCGTCCGTGGCACTGCTTGGAGTGCCTCCTGCAGGCTCTGGGCAGCCACCTGCCAGTGCTACAGCCCAGTCCCTCTCCAGGCTTCTGGTGGACACCACATGCCCATTGCTCATCAGCACTTTGTCCCCTGCCTCTCCTGGGCTCCAAGTGCCCTCTGACTCTGGGTGTGAGTGCTGTGTTTGTGCAGGTTTTCTCGCACTCTCTGTTTAGCCTGACAGACTCTCAGAACCTGGTTTTGACACAAGTGGGACGGGAGTGAACCACCTCCATATTTGGGAAGTGCCATTCTAAGGTTCACTTTCCAGCTGTTGACAGTGTTTCTGATTGCATGGGCCATACAGATTTCCTTCTCAACCCCATGGGCACAGTTCGCTTCTGGTGTCTTTCAGGCTTATGCTACGGTGGTGGGTGGCCCATGGCGGGCATGGGGCGGTTCTCAGAGCGCATGTGTGGTGCCTGCGAAGGAGACCACCCCACAGTGGCCCCACTGCTTGCCTGGGGCGTCTGCTCTTCCTCCTTCCTGTCTGACAGGAGAGCTGGAAGTGGACACCTGCTGCGTGCAGGCAGGGGCCAGGACCCTAGCGGTAGGGCTTCTGGAGCACCAGCCTCCTCAGATGAGCCTGCGTGCCTGGCCACCTCCCTCTGAGAACCACTTGCAGCTTTTGCTATTTCAGTGTCCTTCCTGCAGCACCCTGGAGGGCCCACTTTCCTGCCCAACTGTCCTTGTTCCTGTCCCTTTAAAGCAGTCCTCTTCCCTCCAGCCTCACAGCTCTCCCAGGCCCTCCGTGGAGGTTCTCCCTCCTGCCTGCCCTGGCTACTCTCCCATGCCCTCTGCGGGGAAGGGGGGACTGGACACGCCTCCTTCCCAGCCAGCACCTGGGGGGTCCCGCCTCCTCTGGCCCAGGTCCTGTCCCACAGGGAGTTGGTTCTGCTACTGGGCATGGAGGGGGACAGTGCAGACAAGCCCCCACCCCGCACAGAGTGGACCTGGGGCACAGAGTGGGCACTTGGTGGAGCCTCCTCCTCACCCACGTGCAAATTGTGTCACTGAGGCCTTTCCCCAGACTGTGATGTCAGACATGCTGGGATTTGTTCTTTTCAAATGGAAGTGACGGTGACTTCCTCCTGCTGGAGTCTGTCTGGGGCGGAGTTGGCTGGGGAGGTGGGAGCCGCCAGGCTTGACTGGCAGGCCATCGGGCTGGTCTCCACACCTCTCGGGATAGGCCTCCAGGAGCCAGGCCTCCAGGAGCCGTCAGCGGGCCTTCTCAGATGGATGTAGCTGTTCCCTGAGAACTGTCATGCGGCCTCATTAACTCATGTCTCTCTCTCTTTTCTTTCAGTCTGCAACTGTGTCTGATGGTGGTAAGTCACAATTTCTGATGTATATTTTAATTTTTTAATGAAAATTCCAAATTTAAAAAATGTATTTGCCATTTGTTGCACTCAAGAAAGATGTTTTCTTTACCTTTTCTATTGGTCCTTGCTGGGGGGAGCTTTCAGGTGGCCGTGGTGTCTGTTCCAGGAGTGACTGGCAGACGGCTGCCCTGGGCTGTGCACCGTCGCATACCTGCATGCGACAGGTTGAAGCATGCTGTACTGCTTCCTGGTTGTACAACCAGCTGCTGAACCAGCCAGTTAGGATTTCAAAGCACTTGCTGAATTTGAGCAATTCTGGAAATTTGAGGGAGACTCAGTCACTAAATGTCCTTCTAAGGAGAAGTTCAGTGGATGACCGAGAACATGGGTGAAGAAGAATTGAAAACTTGCTTTCTGTCTTGAAGTGGGATTCTCTCAGTGGGACTGTTGCAAAAAGAAAATAGCCAGAAATGTCTTGTTTCACTTAGATTTCTCCGAAATAATCCTTATAATTTTAGTTCAATGATTTTTTTAAACTGTCCAGAATTGCCTGGAGAGCTTTGTCCAGTCCCCTGGCTTCCTGTAGCACGTGTAGGAACCCACATGCCCACGACTGCTGCTGTTTTCTGTGGTTCTGATCTAATCGTAGGTCTTTGAGAAGGGGTTGCTGATGTCCCCGAAGGTGTCCGCACTTCATTTTCATTTCTGTGCTGGGTATGACAACAGCACAAGCTGCTGGCTCTGGGACAGGTGCAGGAGTGAGGACTCTGAGTTACGGAGAAGCTCCATGAAGTTTTAAGGAAACTTCTGGTTGTCCCACAAGGGCTGACTTCAGTCCTGGGCCATAGAGAGGGCTGGAGGGCAGAGTGTGAGGCCAGAGGCAGCCCCTGTGTGGTGCTGGTGGCCCAGGCCTGCTGGGGGCCCTCTGTGGGAGGTGCGGAAGGAATGTGTCTTGAATTACAAACGTGCTAATACCTGGAGTCAGACCAGTGGGGTCCTGGAGCTCGTGAAAGGAGTTGTGTTTCCTGTGTTCTGTGCAGTGATGCCTGGTCATTTAATCAGCCTTAAGCTGGGAGTGGGAAACTTCCTTGATACAAGAAAAGAGGCAGCTGCGTGGCCAGGCTCGGCCACCAGCGCGACCCTGGGTCCTCCACCTGCACTCTGCTCTGCTTTGTTCGCTTCTGGTAGATGACATTCATCTTTGCGGGAATTCATGAACTTGAGCGGCCCCTGAGCATGTCCAGTTTAATCATGACGACGCTTGTTCACGTCTCGGCTCCTCTTCTGTCTGCAGCCAGGACGCTGGGAATCTCGCTATGGCGCCCTTGCCGTGACTTTTACAAGCTTCCCTTTCCAAGTGTGGGAAGCCCCTGGCTCCCAGTTCCGCCAGCTTCCTAGGCCATTTCTGGGGAAGTGGTGTCCTAGCTGGTGATTCCCCTGCCACTGCCCCCTGCTCCTTTGCCATAGGCCCTGGGCTGCAGGGATGGGCCTTGTTGCTTGGTGGGGGTGGGCTCTGGCCAGGAAGGGCAGAGGGGAGCATGCCTGGGCTTCAACAGCAGTGCCGCTCAGCCACGCGTTTTACATCGTCACTTTTTAAAATGCTAATATTTCCCCACCTTTACTTACTTTCCTGATAATAAGAGTAAAAACAAAGTTTCCTGGTTGAGAGTACCTGTGAATTTCAGAAGGCCTTGTTACCTGCTGTTGTTACAGGTAGGGACACTGAGGCAGAGCAGGAAGTTGACGGAGGGACAGACGCTGGGGACACTGCTGGGGCTTAGGCCTGGAGGAGTGCTGCGGGCAGCCAGGCTCTCTGCCCCCCTGCCTACTCCTCCTCGCCCTCCTCCCCTGCTGGGCTCCAGGTCCTGTCCCAGTGCTCCCCCAGCCTGCCTTGTTGCAGAGTCCCAGAGGCCCCCACAGGCGGCAGAGGCCGTTGCTGAGAGGGCCAGGCGGAAGCACTGAGATATTTTTACAGTCCTGGTCAGTGGTAGATTGAGGCTCACGCAGGGGCCTGGGAACCATAGTACCACATGGCTTCTGTGGGAAAAATGTGCTCCCAACGCCTGCAGGCCCGGAGCAGCTGTGCAGGGCCTGCTCACAGGGCAGGGCAGGGCAGGGCAGGGCGCCGCTGCCGCCTCACCACTGGCTGTGGTGATTAGTGGAGTGCCAGCCATGCCAGCAAGAGGACTTGGCTCTGCCCCTTAGGCCCTGGCTTGTGTGGTGCTGCCCTTGGTCCTCCCCCGCAGCTCCGCAACTTCTAAGGAGGTGAACAAAGCCTTTCCAGCAGTCTTGTCAGCAAGGGTGTTCTCTACTTTCGCAGAAGGAAAGAGGCCTGTCAGGACTGTCCCTGGGGCCAAGACCACCACTGGGGAGGCAGGAGAAGAGAGTGGTCAGGGCACAGAACAGCAGATTCTTGCTCAGAGAAGGAAGAACATTCTAGCATTCAGACGTTTCCCAGTGATCTGCCTTGTGAGAGATTATCTCACAGAAGAAGGTGAGGTCGACCTGGAAGGAGGTCTTAGGTTGGTAAGAAACATGTGAAATGAGGGCCAGGTGTGTGGGCCAGCCAGGGGCAGGGCCTTGCCTAGCACGCACCAGACGCAGGGCTGGACTCCAGCTCCGCAGGGAAAGAAGAGAGGAAGAGAAGATGGGGAAGGGCTGTGGGGGGCCGCCCGTTGTTGATGTGAAGAAGAACCTTCGATTCTCTGATTTGGGGCGCTAGCACACAGTGCTGGATTGTCATGGAGCTCAGTCTGCTGAGGGCCGGGGCTCAGTGATGGATGTGGCTTCCAGGGACCGTGCATGTGCATGGGACGTCTTTGGCTAAGCCCTGCCGATGCCTTAGCTTGCCCTGCGCTCTCCCCCAGGTCTGCGGCCCCACAGGCTCCAGCCCTGGGGCTTCAGCCCTTTCACACAGACCTCTGTCTCTGCCTCTCTGTCCGGGCAGTCCCTCCACCTACCTCTGCAGTCTCCCCAGAGCTTTTGCCTTCTTTGTTGGGGGTGCTGTTGCTCCACCTTCCTCTCCAGTGGCCCCTCAGGCACCCAAGGTCTCTTCCTGTCCCCAGGACCTGCTCCTGCCATCTGCCCCTCGCTCTGAGTTGTAGCCTGCCCTTGGTGTTCTCCCAGCAGTGCTGGCTGTGGCCCCTCTAGAGAGTGACCTCCACGAGGCAGGTCGAGACTGGCTGCTGGGGCCCCGGGTGGCCGGGGACACCTGTCAAACCTTTGTTTCCACGCTTCCTTGGCTGCGCCTGCTCTTGCTCTTGTCTTGCCTAGAGTGTGGCTTCCTCATCTGCAGTCAGGACAGGCCCTCTTCCTGGCTCCCGGGCAGCTGTGTGGCTGTGGTGACAGGGCTTGTTTGGTTTGGTTTTGAAATGGAAGCTTGCCGGAGTGGAGGAAGGACAACAGTGACACCCTGTCCTGTCCTCATCCCACCTGCTGCTGCCGGCTCCACCAGGGCTCTGCTCCAGACTCCTGAGCAGACCTGATGGGGCTGAGCCGGGCTCACCTGGGAGTGGCAGAGCCGTCATACTCCAGGCCTTAGCCCTGGTGACCCCTGTCAGATGCCTGTGAACAGTGGGGGTCCTGGTCTGGATAGGTGTGGCAACAACGCACTTCCCACCTCCAGGCCTGGCCCCTCCTCCCTCCTAAAGTACAGCCCAGCTCCGACTCTGGGCCTCCCCAAGGCTGGAGAGTGCTCTATGTTTCCTGTTCAGCTTTGGTTTTAGAAGTGACTCATTGTGCTAGGGGCTTGAGATCTGGAGGTCTCCCCTTAACTTGCATTCCTGAGCCCAGACAGTCCTTTGGTGCCCTTGGTCGTTCGTGGAGCGACCTGATCTGCCCACTCCACACTGGTCTGAGCTCCTGGGCTGCAGTGTCGTGCTGGGCTGTGGGCTGAAGTTGGGCTCCACCAGAACCCTCACTCCAGGCTGACCTCCAGCCATCCGTCCTGTGCGTCCCCAGTGCCCAGGGCTGAGGAAGGCCTCCCGGCAGGTCCCTGCTGCCAGTGGAGCGCCCGGTGTGGCAGGCCCCACACCTCTGGAGCTGGCTGCCTGGCGGGGGGAGGACGGCTCCTGGTGCTGGAGTGGTCCTGGGGGAGTTAAGCTGTGTTCATCTTCAAAACAGAGAGTGTGACAGTCGTTGACATTTTGGGCAAGTGACTTTATATTCTATTAAATTATGAAAGACAAAGGAAGACATAAAAAGTTTGAGAGCATATACCATGGCTGTGTATATAGCATTATTTAGTGAATTCACATTTTTATCTCATTAGAAAAACAGTAGAGCCTAATTATACACTTTTCCAAAAAAGTCTGCTAAATAGCAGAGATGGAATGTTAATTTGTAACATGTTGTGTGAAAGCATTGTTTCCGCCCAAGCCCTGTGTGTGGCTTCTTGCGTGGCATCTTCATGGTCTGCTTCTGGACACAGCACGGCTCGGCACACTGTGGCACTGACAGCGTGACGCTGCGCTGTGTGCTCAAGTCAGACTGGGGTTCTCAGGGAAGCGTAGAGACTCCTCGTGTCTCATTTCTTTCTAGTTCGACAAGATTTTGGAGAGAGTTTTTATTAGTAGTTATATCATGAAAACATTTTCTCAAGCAAACAGACATTCCAGAGTAATAAAGCCCGTGACCACGTCCCTCCCTCCCTCCCAGACGTAATGTCTGCACATTGGGCAGGATTGCTTCAGGACTTTGTTCTACAGCACTAGAGCGACTGTGGAGTCCCCTCCTGGCTTCATTCCTCATCTTCCTCCCCAGGGACACTGAGTTGCTAAGTGCCTCGCCATTGCTGAGGCTGGCTTTGAACTCATGATCCTCCTGCCTCAGCCTCCCAAGTGCTGGGATTACAGGTGTGCGCCACCGCGCCCGGCTCTCCAAGAGTTTTTAGTTGAATTCCCCTTCATGAAGCCTTAGGCATGAGAAAAGTTGAGTCGTGATCCAGTGAGCCTGGCGTGGAGGTGGAGAGGGCTCTGGAGTGGTCGGGAGGAATGCTTAGGCCCCTGGGCCTCGCCTGGCTCCTCAGAATCTCCAGCTCTGGGCCAGGACAGGAGGCATAGGCTCCAGGACCCCGGCCGCCCTGCCAGCCTGTGCTGAACTGCGCCTCTCTGTCCCCTGCCTGTCCATCACTTATCCCGAGACTTTCTTCTGTCTTGGTCGGTCTCCCAGTGCTGGGGTAATGTGAAGGCACAGGCCCACCCTTGCTCGCCACCCCACTAGCCCAGGTGCACGGCCTCTGTGCCCAGTGCAGAACCTCCCCCAAGGGACAGCCCTAGGGTTTTTCCAGTGACAGTCCTCCAGAACTGAGTCTTGGCCAATTTGAATATGTCAAGTGTAGATAACATCTGGAAAGGAACGTGGATAACAAATGCTTAATTAGAACCCTTAATTTATGTCATTATGCAAATTACACCTCACATAAATGACACTAATTTAGAAAGGCCTTTCTTCTCTCCAGTTCTTGGTGCTGCCTTGTTCAGACACTCCAGATGCATTCTTGTTAGGAGTTTTCTTCAAGCAGTGAAAACTTTCTACTGAAGAATAATTTATGTACTGCAAATTGCATGCACCGTCAATGAGCACACCTGCATTGCCAGCCCCCGACAAGAAACAGGCCCCCAGGTCCCCACTCCTTCAGGGTCCCCACTCATTGACCTGAGTGCTGGCACCAGACCTAGTTTTGCCTATTTTTTAACTTTAAAAAAAAAAAAAAGCTGCATCGCATGCTCTGAGGGCGTGGCGTCCCTCATTTAGCATCAGGCTCACGGGCCGCATGTGTCAGAGAAGCACTGGCACCTGTGCCAGTGTCCTGCTCACTTCACAGGCGGCCACTGCACGCATGCCTCCTGGGGGCTCTGCGTGTTGGGCTGCCAGCTGCTCGGTGCTGCACAGGTCTTGGTGGACATCTTTGCTGTGGTCAGCAGGCCACCAGGTGGTGTGGTGCCACAGACTTCTGGTCAGGCTTCACCCTCCTGAGGCTTGGCAGTGTCTGTGTCCACTGTGGGTGTTCAAGTGTGAGTGTGGACCTCGACATGTGGTTTAGGTCTGCAGTTCTCTGAGGACTAGTGAATCTTCACATGTCTTTGGCCATTGAATGGCCCCCATTCAAGACTTTTGCTGGTTTTCCTGCATATTGTCTATCTTAGTGATTCGTAGAAAATTGAAAAATATAAATTCTGAAAATGATTTTTGTGTTGGATTCACGTAGATAGATAAGCCCTACATTTGGGTTAAATTTACGCTGGGTTGCCGTTCTGTGGCTTACCTTTTATTCTCTTTGTGTTCTTTTCATGATCAGAAGTTCTTAAACAACCCACTGGTGGTTTTCCCTTTGAGCAGAGCTGTTATGCCTTTCTGCAGCATTCCTTGCCCTTCCCAAGACCACGAAGGTAGAACTCCTGCTGCTTCCTCACTTACATGTGAGCTCTGCGTCCCCGGACGTGGACTCCTGCGTGTGGTGGGAGGCAGGGGCAGGGCCACGTTTTCAGGTGCATCCAGTTGCCCAGCAGTTCCCTTTATTGGAAAGATGTGGTCCTTCCCAGCTGACTTGAAGCCGCACCTCAGCCAGGTGATCTGTCTGTGGGTCTGTGTCTGGCCTCCCTGGTTCATTTGGTTGGTGTCTCTGTCAATTGCTTGGTCAGGACTTCCTTCACAATCACTGTCACTCTGTGGTGCACCTGGCTACCTGGTGTGGCACTCTCGAGATTGCTTGGGTCCCTCCTGGCCCCTGCATCTCCTTACAGATTTTGGATTCTGTTTTCGAGTCTCTGGCAGCCTCTGAAGTCATCTGCTTCTGTGAGCTGGTTGAGGTATGGCCCTTTTGGAATCTATGCATGGTGCTTTTACCAGAAATGTTATCACAAGCCACAGGCAGCCACTGGCATAGGACAAATGGGTTTCTAAAATTGCACAATTGTATATCCGGGATCTTCACTATGTAGCCACTTACTATCTTGCCCTCTGCAAATCTTGAGGCTTGTCCCCCAGGAGTAAATACTAAATTTGAGTTGGTTTGTTTGCCTGTTTAAAAAAAAAAAAAAAATCTCTTCAAGGTGACCGTCCCCGTAAGTGCCTGAAACCAGCATGAGCTGAACGCACTTCAGGCCGGGCTTCCCTCTAGCAGACTGTGGCTGTGGAGTGAGAAAAGCCAGCAGTGGACCAGACTCTGCCAGGACTTGCTTTAAGGGCACTTGTCACATCAGGGGCAAGTCCATGAGAGGCCACACAAGCCTCTGGGTGACAGAGGCAGAGGGTGGTGGGAGGAGGTGCTGGTTGCAGTAGAAGAACAAGGAGTGAAGAAGAGTGAGGGGAGGCAGCGTGACCAGCCAAGCTCCGACCACAGCCAAGAGCCAAGGCCAACCCTAGCCTGAGTGTGGAGGTGGGAGGGCCAGGAGGGTCAGTGGGGAGCAGCCTGGGCCACAGTGGCTCTGTGTCTGTGCTCAGATGGGCCGCTGGAGCCAGGCAGGAGGGGTCCCCAGTTGGGCCTCAGGCTTTTGGAAATGCTGGGTGAGGGTGGGGGCTGCTGGGTCTCCATTTTGGCAGAAATGAGAAGGACAAGGACCAGGTGGGGAGAAATGGATGTGGGCAGTCACCAGGACTCTGCTCTGGCTTTCGTTTTTAGATGTTTGTCAGTCTGTGTGGTGGCTGGAGACCAGCTACAGTTCTCTGCCTGCAGTGTAGGTTAAGGGTCTTCAGAATATCAGTGGAGTGGGATGTGCTTGTAAGCATGAGAAAAGGTGAGTCTGAAACCCGTGATATGCCTGGGGGGCTGGGGGTGTGGTTCCGTGGTGGGGGGCTTGTCTAGTATGCACGAGACCCTGGGCTCCATCTCTAGCACGGAGAGAGGAGAGAAGTGGGAGAGGCACGGGAAACCAGAAGACAGCCAGAAGGCAGATGTGAGCATAAGAAGACTCTGAGTTCGAATCCCAGCTCTGCTGCTTGCTGGCACATACCTCGGTGTCTGCATCTGGAGCACAGGGGCAACAGGACCATCCTACCCCCTGTGAGAACTGAAAGCATGAATATATGCAGGTGCTCAGAAACACGCCTGGTGCGTGGCAGCTGTATAGGCACAGCTACTATAGTTCACTGTGGTTGTTTTAGTTCATTTCCAAAATAATTGACCTTGGATGGGGAAACCATTGCCTAGAGAGCATGGGGAAGGGGGGTGGTCTAGAAGAGAGCCTCAGGCAGGACTGAGAGAGGATGACAAGATAGAAGAAGGGAAGAGATCACAGGAGACAGAGGCTGACTAGAACTCCTGGGTGCAGTGGCGCACGCCTGTGATCCCAGTGACTCAGGAGGCTGATTCAGGAGGGTGGCAAGTTCAAGGCCTGCCTCGGTGATTTAGCAAGGCCCTGAGTGACTTAGCAGGACTCTCTCTCAAAGTCACAAGAGCTGGGGATGTAGCTCAGTGGTAAATTGCTTCTTGGTTCAATCCCTGGTACCAACAAAACAGAACAGAAAGGAGTTTCAGAAATCCAATCTTTTGACAAAGCAACACAAGAAGACTAAAGATAATTAAATGAAAGAAGATACAATAGGGAGATAGGAAAAAAGAAAACTGGCATAGAAATATGCTTCTGGAAGAAGCACTGGAAGAAAATGGATGGAGTGGCTGGCTTCCCTAGTGGCGCAGCCTGCCACGGCGCTCACTCCAGAGAGTTCAGGGCTTTGCAGCTCCTCACGAGGGGCACATGGTGGGGAGAGTGAGCAAGCCCTCGGGGTGGCACTTGTCTGGGCCGACCCTCCAATGGAGAGACTTCAGACTCAGGCAGCAGGACCTCAGGCAGGTGAGAGCCACCGGCACCCTAGGCCAGGGGACGTGGGACTGGCAGGCAGAGTCTTGGAACCCCAGATTGGGACAAATGACTTTTAAATTTTATGTTTGATATCTGGAGCCCTATAAGAGGTACCAACAGCCAAGCGTGGTTGTGCAGACCTGTGATCCCACCTACTTGGGAGGCTGAGGCAGGAGGGTCTTGAGGTGGACCAGCTTGGACCACATGGCAAGACCATGTCTCAAAAGAAAAGAAAAGGCACAAAGATCACATTGTGTTTTGTTTTACACCTGACATTTTACCTTTATTATTGAAATTATGTGAAGTCATAACCACTCCAGAAAATCCAGGCCTTAGGAAGGCCATAGCTGAAGATGCCACAGTTGACCGGATGCACAAGCAGGGTCTCTGCCTCTCACGGTCACCTCTTTCATCTTAAAGGTGTGGCCTCTAACTGTGGCCCTGCTGGAGGAGTCCCTCCCCGGCAGGCCAATAACTTCATGGCCTTGCCACCCCGCCCTGTGAGGTGCTGCATGCTTAGTCACCTGTTCTGCTGCCACCCCCGGCTCTGGGGCAGTGTCGAGACCACCGTCCGTCTTCCTTGTGAGCCAGCCTTTGGGCTTCTGGGCTTCTGCACTGGACAGTGTCCCCTGTGCAGCAGGCTGTGCCAGCAGGGCTCAACTTCGCATGTGGTCGTGGAGCGAGAATGGGAGGAGGACGTTCTCACGGAACCTAAGTCTTCGCATTCGTGGGAATGAAGAAACGGCTTTCGTGAAGGAACCACCCAGGGAACGGCCCGGCTCTCGGTTCAGGCCGGCAGACGTGAGTCCAGTCAGGGCTCGTCTTTGAACAGTGTGCCGCGTCCTCTGTGTGCATCCAGGGCCCTGCAGTCAGGTGCCCCCTCAGTCTGCGGGCCACTCATGGTCACAGCTATTGGCTCCAAGCCTGGAATCCCCAAAATGCAGTGTGACAAACGACGGATCCGCTGTCTCATTGCCTGCTTGACACTTCCCACACTGGCCCTTTTCGGTTCCCGCTCTGCCCACTCTAGCGGCCTCCAAGCCCACGGCATTTGCCCCATCTGCTTGCCATTTCACTCTCCAGAAGGGCTTCATGTCGCGTCAGACGCGGAGAGTTTGTTCTGCTGGGCTCTGCCAGACGGTCACAAATCAGACAGCTCTGGTGCTGGCCCAGGACAGACCCAGGACTTAGATCTCTCCCATTTGGGCCTTGGTGTCACAGCATGCTGCTGGGGTTTTGTAGGTGTTGTCTGGCCTTGTATCCTCATGCAGAGTAGTGAAGTCTGGCCAGGGCCCTGGGCTGAGTGGGAAGGGCCAGAGGGGGCACTGGGAAGCTCCCAGGGAGTGTGGAGCTGCCCTGCTGCATTCATCACCGTCCCGACCTCAGGGAGGTCCGAGAGTGTCCCAAGACCTCAGCAGCTTCACCTGGAAAGTGGACAGCCTGAATCAATCAGCACTGTAGTTTCTACACTGTGTTCCACGGTGTTGCCGTAGTGTTCAAGACATTTCTTTTTAGTTACTCTCTGGGCTCTGTGATCATTGGGAGAGTTTTGCTCATGTAAGGAGCTGGTGGCCCACCCAGGCCTGCCCTGACTGAAGGGTGGCCGGGGCCTGGGGTCTGTTGCTCCAGGCTCCTTCGCGGGCCCTCCTTCTGGCTGGGTGAGCCTGCACCTGGCCCTCGTCAGGATCCCTGGGAGATTTCCTTGCTGCTTTAAACGTGAAAAGCATCACCCCATCAGTGACTGGGGAGTGCAGTAGCTACTCTTAGCTCCAAAGGGGGATGTTGGGGGAGTATGTAGCAGGATTTGGAAATGTAGCTAGTGAGCTTCGAGCCCAGGGGAAGCTCAGGGGGACTGAGCAGCCAGGACTGCACTCCCCACACCTCCAGGTTTCCTTGTGGAGCCTGGGCGAGGTCCAGAGTTCCACATCCAACCTGGCCTGGCAGGTGTGCGACGGCAGGAAGGTGGAAGGCATCTGCTGTGGTGCTGCATCAAGATGCTGGGGCAGGGTCCTCCTCTTGTGCTCCAGCCCCAAGTCTCCAAGTGTTGGTCTCTCCCCTGATGAGAAGACCAAGGCACCAAGACACGTGAGGTGGTGTGAAGGGTCGGTGCAGGAGGGTCACCTGGGACCTGGGCTCCGCGGGGCTCTCCCGGGCTGAGTGTCGCCACACTAGCCACCCTGTTGCAGGACCGGGGCTCCGCGGGGCTCTCCCGGGCTGAGTGTCGCCACACTAGCCACCCTGTTGCAGGCATTCACAGCCTGCCGCCCCGCGGGGCTCTCCAGGGCTGAGTGTCGCCACACTAGCCACCCTGTTGCAGGACCGGGGCCCCGCGGGGCTCTCCAGGGCTGAGTGTCGCCACACTAGCCACCCTGTTGCAGGCATTCACAGCCTGCCACCCCGAGGCTGCCAGGCCCCCCAGCACCACTGTGGACGTGGCAGCTCTTCAGGTAGGTGGCAGGGCTCCGCAGCTCTGCGAGGTGCCCCGAGGCCTGCGCCTCCGTGGCATGGCTTGGAGAAGGGTGCGCGGGCAGCAGCCTGGCAGCAGCTTTGCTCTGGTGGCTCCCCCAGCATGGAGGGGGCTGAGGTTGGGCCAGTGTGACTTGTGGCTTCTAGCAGGTTTAGAGGAGGGGTGAATGTGGGGACGTGCGGTGTCCCCTCAGCCTGCCCTGGGCCTGGAGCAGCGAAGCCCAGCAGTGGTGTGCCCGGGGCTGGTGTGTAGCACCAGGACCTGGAGCAAAGACTGGCCTCTGTGGGGCGGACTCTAGGCCTCTGCTCTGCGCTCACCACAGAGCACAACCAGGACTCCTCAGCAGGACCCAGGGGCCACCTGAGGAGACTGAGGAGCAAAAGAGGAAGGTATCAGGAAGTGTCAGCCACTGACCAAGTGGAGTCTGTGGAGGCCAGGCTGGTGTAGTGGACTGATAGCCAGGGTCTCCCTCCTACAGAACCACCTAGAACGGAGGAGGAGGAGCAGCGGGTAACCCTCAAAGAAAGCAGACCATGGCCGGGCTTGGCGAGCCACAGCTTGGGTCCCCACGGTTGATTACAGGTTGGGAGCCCTCGTCACAGAAACTTGGGACGGAAGTCTTTCAGATTTCAGATATTTTTTAAATTTTGGAATATTGCCTGTCCATGACAAGATAGCATGGAGATGAGTCTAGAGGTGATTTTACACAGTGTGTTAGTGCATCTGTACTTCAGTGTGACCCACCACATGATGCCAGGTGTGAGATTTTCTGCTTGTGATGCCATGTCCATGGTCAGAAAGATTGGATCTTGAATTGTTCCCCATTTCAGATTTGGGAATCAAGGACGCTTGACCTATATTACAAGGGGAGAATGCCTGTGCTGAGACCCCGGGGCACTAGCCATGTGCTGGAGCAGTGGCCACCAGGGTGGTGGACTGACACTAGACTCCTCCCCAGGAGAGGTTGGGGAAGGCACGGCTGCTCTGTGGGTGCCCCTGCCCAATCACAGGGAAGCCTTGGACAAGCCCAAGTCAAGACCGTCTTGAAAGACCACAGGCTCCCACTAGTGAGGTCTAGAACAGGGAGAAGGGCTGGGAGCACCCCATGGTGAGGGCGGCCCGGAGGCGGGAGGGAAGCAGGCGGGTGTTGGGGCGCTATGTCCTCGGCCTGGGCTTCTCGTAGGCAGTGTGTGCAGGGATTCAGGGGTGAAGAGACGTGCTGTTCCCACGCAATCTCAGGCAGCTTGGCAATGCACGTGTGGGGGGTGCCAAGGGTGAGGCCGGGTGGGCCAAGCAGGACACTGCCAGTGGGGCCAGCGGCAGGCAGACCGGGCTGGAGGGGGTGGCAGGTGCCTCTTACCACCCTTCTAGCTGTGCTGCGAGCTTGAGCTTGCACCAGAATATGGAGCTGTCCCCAAAGGCGCGGCAGGACTGCCGCAGCAAGGGCCAGCTTGCCCAGCGGAGCTGCTCTTCCACGCCACCTGGTTTACCTGACTCTACTTGCTGCGCCCTCTCGAGCGCCAGCTGGGACAGGTGACTTGTGCTTCACTTGTGTGGGCCTCCCTGGCCTATAAGACCCCTGGGGACTGTGGGACAGGGCATGAAGCCCCAGAGCAGCATGGGGCAGCCCTAAGCGGGGCAGCCTTGGATCCCCGTGAGCCATGAGGTGTCTTCAGGTGTCTCAAGCTGTTTCAGGGAACAGATGAGGCTGGACGCCAAAGATAGCAGGAAACAGTTTTATTTGGCTGCATCCAGGTTCAGAGGGCAAAGCTTTCCCTATAATCAACTAATAAATCCCCCTAAACCCTGAGTTCAGGAAGTTTCAGAACTTTATACCCAGCGTGTAAGGAGAGGGGCTCAGAAGTTCACAGTTTGCAGAAGTTCACATAAAGCAGCTTTTTCTTTCACTGTCTGGGTAAGTTAACCCTTCAAGGACAACACCTGAGAAGGGAAGAACTTCTCCGCTTTCTTTCCTCCCCCTGCCATGTGTTACCGTGGAGCCCATTTGGTAACCTCTTCTCTGTATCTTTGAAATGTAAACATCTCTGTGAAGCTCCAGCCCAAGGCCAGAGGCCTAGTTAAAATAATCTGTTTTTTCTTACCACACTCTGAATTTGCAAGCACACTTCTACAAACTATTATATATGTTGCTATTTACATTAAATAGTCCATAAGTGTTTGTGAAAAACTAGTAAAGGGGCTTCAGCACCTGGAGTGCTGATCTCTTCCAGGCCAAGTAAGATAGAGCAACAGGAAATAAAAAGTTTAACTACAGTCAGGCGCGGTGGTGCACACCTGTAATCCCAGCACTTGGGAGGCTGAGGCAGGAGGATCACGAGTTCAAAGCCAGCCTCAGCCATGGCGAGGCACTTAGCAACTCAGTGAGGACCCTGTCTCTAATAAAATACAAAAAAGGGCTGGGGATGTGGCCCAGTGGTTGAGTGCCCCTGAGTTCAATTTCCAGTACCAAAAAATAAAAAAAGAAGAAGTTTAACTACATTGAATTCTTCTGTAGAGATTCTTGTGCTGATGGTCCTAAGATCAATTATGGTGAAGATTAAGATTTCTGGAGAAGCTTGATTAAGATTTTCTATGGAGGAGGGGGTGCCACTACAAAGGTGTGGTGGAGAAGTGCGTCCCCAGGAAGGGCAGCCTGAGCAGCGTGTCCCCGGAAGGGTGGCCTGATGGAGCCAAGATTCCCTGTGAACCTTGCAGCATGTTCCCAAAGGAAGCGTGGAGACTGGTTCAGCAGCTTTTTGCGCACCACCACAGAGCTGTTTGTAGAGCAGTGTCCAGCGAGGAGCACGCCAGGCAGCTCGCAGGGCAGCAACTGGACCTGGGCCAAATCCCAGCCAGTGCAGCTCTGGAAAGTAAAGTCTGGTTGGAGCATACTCACCCCTGCTCTGGAGCGGACGACAGAGACCTCGGTCCAGACCTTCACAGAAGGAAGTCACCAAGCCCTTGCCTGTGGTATTGTAGGATGAGACCCCAGAGCTCCTCACAGGGATCCGCTGGAGCCCTGGGTGGTGGGGACAGAGGCATCAGAGGCAACCTGTGTGGCTTCTTCCCTGGGGAGTGCTAGCCCGGCAGACTGGCCTTTGAAACTGTCACCCAGCCTCTCCCGGCAAGTGGCACTTGGGAAATGTCCCCTCTGGTGCAGGTGCTTCCTACCTAAGAGACACGAGGGCTTTGGGCTCACCTTTTCACAGAAAGACAGATTTTGTGACAATTGGATCCAAGATATTTTAACATAACATAAATACAGAAGTCAGAGTGTGACAGCCTCGCCACCAGGACCTGTGAGTGCTTCTCTGTTCCCTCCTTTGCTGCTGGTTTCGAAGAGAACAAATTGCTGAAGGGGCTCCCTCCTCGGTGTGTGGGCAACGGCATGGTCACTGTCCCTGTGCTCTGCCATCGTGAATAATTCAGGCTGGGCTGGCAGCGCGTGAGTTCTGGTGTGAATTATGCATGCAGGTTTCTGAGGCTTTGTGTGGCGTGCTTGGCCTCCTCTCAGGAGCCCAGAAAGGGCCAGTGCTGCCTTTGTCAAGTCGGCTGCCTGGAGCCCTGGAGAAGCTGCAGTCACTTGCCCTCCCGGGAAGCTGAGCTAAGAAGCAATGTCCCCTCGAGGGGCCCGAGATTTGCCCTGGGCTGCGGGGGCTGTGCTGGCTGGCCCTGGCATGGACTCTGAGGGGTGGTTTGCAGTGAGTGGCTGGAAGTACTTCGTTAAGTGGCATCACAGTGGCTCTTACCAGCTCTGTCCAGGTAAAATCCCTCGTCAGTCTGTCGCCTTGTCATGGTTGTCTGGGCAGGCTGACATGCATTCTCCAGGTGTGTTAGCTGGTGCAGGGCCTGCAGGTGTGCCTGAGTGGTGATGGGCTTGGAGCTGAGGTTCGAGCATTCCTGGTATTCAGGTTAGGGTTTGGATGACACCCGGGCGAGGGTGATGGGCACAAGTTGCAGAATCAACTGTAAGTTTGAATCTCAAGGTGTTACTGAAACTTGTAACATGTAACCTTCATGTTTAACCCCAGTATGAATGTGGTGGCTTTTCTGGTTTCTACAGATCTGAAGCAGGCTGTACAACTCTCTTACCAGGAGAGCATTTCTTTCCTGGACTGTCAACAGAAAGGAAAGCCCACAGTGATAACAGACATCAGAGCCTGGCAGGCACGGCATGTGCGGCACACAGGTCTGCGCTGCCTGGCTTGGAAAGCAAGTGTGTGCTTTACCCCAGCCTTGAGCCACCCTGCAGGCCCAGCAGGTGCCGACAGACGTGGCATGCAAGCTCCTGGTCTTGAGGGAGTGGGGAGCCTGTGTCGCCTTGTGCCCAAGTGCTGCTTGGTGCCCCAGACCAGGCCTTGCGTGCACTCCCTGCTGTGTGAAGTTCACACCTGAAGTGGGCGTCGGCCAGGAGGCAGCTTGGTGTTGTGTGCTGAGACACGTGGAGAAGAGGTGGGGCCGTGCTTTCACGACGTGGCTCTTTTGTATTCTTCTGTAAGCCACAGGTACATATTTTGTCCAAATAGAATAAAAAAATTCTGCGAGCTCTTATGACTAAAGGAATCCGGCAGGAGTTTGTTATGGGGGCAGTAACTGCCTCTGACTTCCCACTGAGGCATGTGGGATCCTAGAGATGCGGCCATCAGCTTGAGGTGGCCAGGCTGTTGCCCCAGCTCCCTTCTTACCATCTCCCACAAGGCCGCGGTGCTGGACTTGAGGCCCATGCCCTGTCACGGTCTCGCTTCAGGGGGACTCATAGGAGCACGTGCTTGGTGACTGTGCAGGGGGGTGGGCCCAGGGCCTGCTCAGGCGACTGCTGTCTCCTCCAGCAGCACTGGGCACGGGGCACCTGCACCAGGCACCACAGCCCTCCCCACCCTCAGTGGTCCTGGTCGTGGCAGCCACGCGACTGCTTGCTGGGCAGGCATCCAGCCTCCTGTGTCTGCACCCTCGGGAGCTGGCCTGCACCCTTCTTGCACCATGTCCGAGCCTGGGAGACCCCACGGGCAAGGATGGATAGATACACTCAAGAATCCCAGCAGATTCCACGCTGTGGGGTCGCTCAGTGAATGTGGAGCCTGGACACCAGGTGATTAGCAGTTTGCTTTTTCAAAAACATTAGTTGCTTTCTCAGTTAAGCTTGCAAAGTGTCAGTATTGATCCATGAGTCATAGAAAATTATTAGTATTTGCCAAATCTCATGAAAATGAGGTGAGTCAAGATAGGGCTTCCCTTTGACCTCAGTGTTGAACCAGCCTGGTTCATTCATTCCCCAACAGCACACCCGGACGGGGGCCATGGCCAGCACACCCCAGATAGCTGGGCTTGTGTCGAGGGGTGTGACAGGAGCCCAGATGGATGAGGGAGTGGGGGGTGCTGAGCTGCTGGCAGGCGGTGCTGGGGGGCTGGCCGGGAAGGACCGGGTTCTGTCGTGAGGCCCGCTGCCCTCCGGCAGCGGTGCCAGGAGCAGGGAGGCGGGTGCTCTCCAACAGGACACGTTGCGGGAATGGAAACGCCTTTCATTTGAGGAGTGAAAGCTCCTCCTCCTCTTAGGGTTTAGCTGGGCCTCTGTAGCCAGTG
Source organism: Tamias sibiricus (assembly GCA_025594165.1). NCBI lineage: Eukaryota > Metazoa > Chordata > Mammalia > Rodentia > Sciuridae > Tamias > Tamias sibiricus. The sequence goes on from CM046665.1 coordinate 2,684,959, forward strand.
GGCCAGCCCTTCCCCGTGTGCCCTGCCTTCCTGTCCAGGTCCCCAGCATCTCAGCTGAGCCTGTGCCTGGGCGGCCTCGAGCTCACCCTCCACAGGAGCCAGAGGGGCCTGTGATGAACACCAGGCTCCTTGTAGCACTCCCTTGTTTGGGGTGACACCCACTGCCAAGGTGCCTGGTGCCACCAATGCTCCTGCTCCTGGTGCACTGGCCCCTGAAGCCTGGTGGAAACCCTAGCCACGTACTAGTTTCTCTTACCCCAGGGCCTTTGTGCGAGCACACCCTGGAATAGGAGGCGCTTGCTGGCTCCCCAGGGTCTCTTCTGTCTCCTCCTCAGTCCTCAGGGCCACCCTTATGGCCCGAGGGAAGCAGGCTGGAGGGAAGGTGTTGGGCGCTCACACTGTACGGAGTGCTTTACAGGCAGTGTCGCGTGCTGTAAGGGTCACCTCGCTGTCAGCCCAGGATATGAAGGTCAGGTGACGGCATCACCCTCATTTTCTGTGGGGAGCCTGAGCTGCCGCAGGCCGTGCGCCAGCAGTGTGTGAGTCTGGTCCGCCTTTGCTTTTGGGGTTCTGGTCACACCTCTTCCTGCGTTGGTGCTCATGGAGCCCCATAGAGACTGGACACCACTGACCCCTAGTCCTTTTGTGTGGTTTTCACTGATCTTATTTTTAAAAAAATGGTGGCGTGTGCCCACAGGCCAGGGCCTAGACAGCAGTGTTCTCGTGGGGGTGCCTCTGTGTGCCGTGTCAGCATTGGTTCTGTCCCTGGGCACGGTGTCCAGGCTGCCCCAACTGTTCATGCCCTTGGATGCCCAGCAAGTGCCTCTGGCTTAAATGCTGGCTGGGGTGTGGGGACATGCTTCTGCTGGGCTTTGATGAGCGGCCCCTGGGTGTCAGCTCATGATCCCCAGCACGCAGGCTGGGCCTCTGTGTGCAGCCTCGCTGAGCCTGCTCTTGGCCAGTCAGGTCTGTAACAGAATCCGCCTAGCGTGCCGCGGTGAGGCCCAGCTGTGTCTACCCGTCCAGGAGCCTTTGCCTGCCGCGTGGCTGGCGGCTCTCCCGTCTCCTCTCCCTGCCCATAGGTGTCTCTTCGGGGAGGGGAGCATGCCCGCAGCCTGGGGGAGTCGCCTGTCCTCTGCAGCTTTGCACCGGTCCTGGTCCAAGCTGGCGGCATTTCCATGTGCAGACTCAGATGCAGCGCGGGCACCTGGCTGGGGTCTTGTCTGACCGACACCCTGCCTTTCCCCCAGGGCTCTTCCTGGCCAGGGGTTCAGACGGTCTCCCAGGTTCTCCCTCTCTCTGATTCTGTCCTTTGCATCTGTTATTGGGCACGTGGGCTGGCTTCAGTGCCTTGGAAGGACGGAATCCAGCTTGAGTCCCTGAGATGTGGCCTGTTCCCCACCCCACTGCCCCCGGACCATGGCCCTCCCACGGGCACTGTGCAGTGGTGGCACATGGTGGTGGCGGGTGGAGCTGGCCTGCCACGTGGCCTGCTTGCTTGGTGCCTCTGTCTTCCCAGGTCCAGTCTTCCACAGGTACGGGCACATGTGGCCTCTCCTGTCTGATGCCACGTCCATGAGGAAGTTGTTAGGTCGCATGTGCAGTTGCTGGACATGGGTCCAATGCAGAGGGCTAGCCCCTGCCAGGACCCCAGCCCCAGAGAAGGGTGGGGGTGTGCGGGTGAGTCTGAATTCATGTGCGTGTGTGTGCCCACGTGTGAACTGCAGAGCCTTCTGCGTGGGGGAGTCTTAGGTGTTGGGACCTTTTAAGCAAGGCAGAGCAGCCAAGCGTAGTGACAGCCCTGCAGTGCCCCCGGTTCCCAACAGTGCTGGCTGCACTGACGGCGCCACCCTGCCACAAGTGTCCCTTGTGGTGAGCCCTGTGTCTTCCAGATGAGCCGCCCAGAGCTTGTGTGCCACGTCCTGGCCACAGACCTTCCCTCCTGTCCTTAGGAGCTCCGGTGGCCTATGCTACATGGATATTTATCTCAAAAATAGCATGGATGACATGGTGGTTAAAAAAATTTAAGTTGTGTGAATTCTGATCCTATTATGTAACTTCTTTTGAGCCTCTTCTGTAGCAGTATAAATTATGTGACTCCTCTTTGACTTTTTCTTTTCTTTTATCATCTCACTCTTGGTTGAGCTCTGAGTGTCTCCTGCCAGGCGCGGCCTGTGGTGGCACTGCTCTGCAGCCAGTGCTGGCTGGGGCTGGAGGTCAGCCCCTGGCTCTGCTCCCGCACTGGAGGGCGTTGCCTCTGGACTTTCCCCTCCACAGCAGGGCCTCCCTTGGGCCCTCCAGGCCCTCCAGGCCCTGGGCTGAGTGCTCAGCCGGGTGGCAGGCATGGCAGATGCGCTCTATGTCTGCAGGTGGGCTATACAGAGGGGCTGGGCGACACCACTGCCCCTGCTTCCCAGAGTGCCCCCTCCCATCTGGCCTCCCCTCTCTAGTAAGGGCATTTCAGTGGTTACTTGGAGCTCAAGTCCATTACTGCTCCCTGGGAATTCACCCGGTGGCTTTGACCACATGGCAGACCAGCCCGGATGGCCTACCCTGCGTGCCAGTTGGGGTCCAGTTGTGTTCAGAACAGCTGAGGAGCCGCGTGTGAAACAGCGACGTTCTGTTAGCTGAGAGGGCTGTGGAGGGCTCCTGCCTTGGTGGGCTTCGCTGTGCTGAGCCGGGCCTCCCAACAGCACAGTGCAGTGGTGGCTTCTGCCAATGGTACCCGTGGCTCGCCTGCACAGGACAGCGCCACGTGGAGCGCCCCCTGCCCGTACAGAGCAGCGCTTTCTCTGGCAGTGTGTGAGGTCCCTGGAGCTCACACTCACACAGGCCCACGTCCCTCCTCGCGAGCTTAAGCTGCGCACTCAGGTTGGGGACATTGCCACACTGCTCCATCAGGTGGACAAGGGTGACAGACGGGGGCTTCCTGGGCACCTTCACTTGGGATCATCAGTCACTGAGACATCAAATGACATGGAATTGAATATGCAGATCTGGACGTTGTGGAAGCTCCAGGGTCTTCCCCCGAGTGCAGCGTGCATGCAAGTCCCGGGCTGCAGCTGTGTGCCGCGGCAAGCACCTGCCAGTCAGGCTGTGCTGCAGGAGCCCCAGCATGCTGGCCAGGACCTCACCTGGGGGACTCGGCACCTGCCCCTCCACACCGTTGCTCCACGGTGCCTCCGTCAGGTCCACCCTTGCCACGTGCCGAGAGCTGTTCCGGACTCTGGACGTGTGCGCACTGTGTTGTTGACGTTATCGCTTCTCCCCCTCCCCCACAGTCACGGTTTGTTACGGTCAAGGGTGTGAGTATGTGTGAGGGTGTGCGGGTGTGCCGCCCGAGAGGCGGAGTGCATTCTGTGCATGCTGTGTCTAGTGTCCGGGTTGCAGGTGCCGAGCATGCTGTTGACCGAGTGAGTGTTGTGGAGAACAGAGTTGGCTGTGGTGCCAGGGCCACCTGGGTGGGGAGCACTGCAGGGCAGGGGTGCAGGTGCACCTGTGCTGGTCTCGCAGAGTTGACGGGCGCCGACCTGAAGGACTGCGTGAGCAACAACAGCCTAAGCAGCAATGCTAGTCTCCCCAGCGTGCAGAGCTGCCGGCGCCTGCGTGAGAGGAGGGTCGCCAGCTGGGCCGTGTCGTTCGAGCGTCTGCTGCAGGACCCCGTTGGTGTTCGCTACTTCTCTGTGAGTAAGGATGTCTGCCCTCTGCCCTGAGGCCCCCAGGGCCTGGGGTCTCCTCTTCCTGCCTGAGACATCTACAGCAAGGGGTGTGGGGGCTTCTCTGAATGCTTGGAAGCCAGGTGCATGTGGCCAGGTCCAGCTGTAAATACACCTGTGCTCCCCAGAAGGTCACTGTGGACCAGAGCCTCCACCCTTCCCAGCTTCCTCTTGAGGCCCTTGGGTCAGTGGCGAGAGGCGCTGCAGCCTGCGCAAGGGTGGAGGGCGAAGTGAGAGGACCTGGGAGAGGCCAGGCCAGGCCAGCCCTGAGGGGAGGACGTCCGTGTGGCTCTGCTCACCTCCGCTGTTTTCTCAGGATTTCCTAAGGAAGGAATTCAGTGAAGAAAACATCTTATTCTGGCAGGCCTGTGAATACTTCAATCATGTTCCTGCACATGACAAGAAGGAGGTGGGTCGCAGGCTGGGGCTTCGTCAGGGTGGGCTGCGAGGGCTGGCGTCTGGCCTGGCCCCAGCTGCTGAGGAGGACTGTGTCCACAGATCTGGAGAAAGCCACTTCTTTTTCAGAATGAGATTTTAAGCATGTGTGATTTTTAATTTGCCAGAACACAGTTTGCACAAATGCCTTGAGCTGCAAGCCCCACCACGTGTTGCCAAGGAACGAGGTTTAAAGAGGAATTTGAAGGGACACTTGGGACAGTGCCCCTCACGGGCACATCCCAGCCTGCGCCCCGGCACCCCTTCCCATGTGGGTGAGGGTGGCCCTCACTCAGAGGCCTGTGTCTGCTCTTGGCGCTCTCCTGCTCCCATTGTGCCAGGAGTTCCTGGTGACTCCCACTTGCCATCCTTGGGGTGCGGGCCCCCCCAGGGGAGCTGCTGAGGCTTGGCACCCTGAGCGCAGCCACTCGGGAGCTTGCGGGGGAGCGTGTGCTGGTGTTCACTGGCCTGCCCTCTATGTCCTTCCTCAGTCACAAACGCTGATTGGGGCCCGTGGAGCCTGGACCCTCGTCCCAGGGCTCCTATGGCCTCAGGAGTGCCGGGGGAGACAGTGGGAGGTGCACAGGAGCGCAGTCCTCCTGCTCAGGCTCCGTGCTGTCTCAGCTTTCCCATAGGGCCCGGGAGATTTTCAGTAAATTCCTGTGCAGCAAAGCCACCACCCCCGTCAACATCGACAGCCAAGCCCAGCTGGCCGACGACATCCTCAATGCACCTCACCCAGACATGTTCAAGGAGCAGCAGCTCCAGGTGATGCCGCGGGCCCTGTTGGAGAATCCCAGCCAGGCCGGAGGCAGGAGCCACAGCTCTCGCCAGGGAGCTGCTGACAGGCCTGGTGGGGGTGGGTGGCTTTGACCCCAGGGGAGTACAGGTTAAAGTGCTGGTTTCTTTTGGTCTATGAAATAAGAGGCTTGCACCACAGAGGCTGGTGCTTACACCTAGGCGTGCACAGGGGATCACGCTCCCGGGACTGATGCAGCCAGGCGCTCCTCGACTGAGGGCAGGGTCGAGGCCTGGTCACTGTGTGAGTGAAAACCAGCCAGTGCACCCCGCCTGCCCAACACCTGCGCTGGGCCACATGGCACACCTGGGCCCTTGGTGGTTGGCCTGTGATGGCAGGGGCAGACTGGGTGTTGCAGCTTGCTGCTGCCACCCAGCGACCAAGAGAGGACCACACTGCAGGCACTCAACCAGGGGCAAATCAGGCTGACAGTAGGGTGGCTTGAGCCCCTTACCTGGAATGCACCTCACCTCACATCATCACGAAGGCAAAGTGTCACCAGGCCACCTTCCATCAGCCGGGGGCTGTCTGTTGGCCTTTGTTTAAGTTCTGGGAGAGTGTGTGGCGAGACCCAGGCTACCCAGCCATGCCTCCGCTGGCCCTGCCAGAGGCTGCACTGTGGGGTTGCCAGAGTGGCGTCCAGACGAGAAGGAAGCGGTCTTCTCCAGGCAGCTGTCCCTCTGCGAGGTCCCCAGCTGCTGGCTTTACACGGTTCATTTCCGAGTGAGGAAGGAGAAGCTGACTGTTAAGAGAGAGAGTGAGCCCTCAGGGGTGCGGGAGAGTCAGCCTGCTGGGGCTCAGATGCCACCCTTCTTGAACAGCGCCAGGTGGTGGGTCTGGCTCTGTGGCCACGCGGGACCTTGTCAGGGATGAGTCTTCAGTTCCTTCTTTAACTCTGTGGCATTGCATTTGCTCCCAGATTTTCAACCTGATGAAGTTTGATAGCTACACTCGCTTTCTGAAATCCCAGCTGTACCAAGAGTGCATCCTGGCCGAGGTGGAAGGCCGTGCCCTCCCAGACTCACAGCAGGTCCCCAGCAGCCCGGCCTCTAAGCACAGCATCAGCTCCGACCACTCCAGCGTGTCCACGCCGAAAAAGGTGCTGGGGCCAGCCTGGAGCCGCTGGCGCATGTCCTGTGAGGGGCTGCTGCGTAGGAAGTGGGAGTGAGGACATGGCGACGCCGACACCCCGGCTGAGTCGCCTGTGGAGATGCTGTGAGGGCTGCCCTGGACCTGTGGCTCGTCCCGCAGAGTCCTTGGGCTTGCAGCTCAAGCTTCGGCCCTTTTGCGTTTCGTGTAATATGAAAATAACTTCACATTGTCTAACTGGAGTTTCCATTTGCTGACAGTTAAGTGGAAAATCAAAATCGGGAAGATCCCTGAATGAAGACGTGGGGGACGAGGACAGTGAGAAGAAACGGAAAGGGGCCTTTTTCTCTTGGTCAAGGAGTAGGAGCACTGGGGCGGTCCCAGAAGAGGAGGGAGCACGGGGACCATGCCAACGGTGTGTGCACCTCCAGAGGGCCTGCAGCTGCTTTCCCGGGGTCCAGTCCTTGTGCCGCACAGTGAGCGGCCAGGGTGGGGTGCATGCCGAGGAAGGGGCCAGGCAATGAGGAAGGCCAGCTCCGCAACTTCCAAAATTCTGTGTCCCTCTCCTGCTGCTTCTTGCTATCAAAGTGATAGGTGTTTTGTTAGAAAATTTGGAAAATGCCATCAAGTAAGAAGCGAAGACAGGCATGCTGTCGTCCGTCCACCCAGAGGCAGCTGGCTCTCTGCCCAGGCCTCTTTTAGGCCTGTGCTCCCGGGTGAGCATGCGCCTTCTCCACGTGTGACAGAGGTGGGGCTGTGTGGGTGTCTGAAGCATGCCCCAGTCTTGGCTCTCGGTCATTGTGGGCCTATTAAAGCTTGCCCCTTGCAGGGGCCTCCACCTTTGGCTCTTCTGGTGCTGACGAGAGCCCTGTGGCAACTGGGGTAGGACAGGCAGCCTCGCTGGTGCTCGGCTCCTCAGAAGCCTGGGCTGCTGCTGCTGGCCACTGGCCACACCGTGTCCCTAGCACCACGAGCAGCAGCCCGGGAACGCACCTGCTGGAGGCAGAGGGAGCAGAGCTGTCGGTTCCAGGCCCCGAGGAGGCCGCGGGGCCGAGAGTTGGGAGGGCTCTTCCTGGAGGGTTGTGAGAAAGATCGTTTCTCAGGAATGAGGGTCAGGCCTCAAGGCACGGGGCTGACACTAAGCATTTAGTCCCTGAGTTTGAACTGGACAGCAGCCACTATGAGTGACCCCAAGAAGAAGACGGGGTGCCCGAGGGAGACAAGCAGGAGGCCCTGGCCTCCACAGGCCTGTCCCTCAGAACAGGAAGGGGCTACCCTCACTCATGGCGTTTGGAAGACCTAGCAGGTGGGGTCCTGGCCAGCCCAAGCTCCTGGTCATGCTGGGAGGTGGCCTTTTCAAAGCAAAGGCAGTGGGACCTCGGCAAGGGCCACCTGTGGGATGGATGCTGTCATCAGGTGGGGCTGGGGCTCGCGAGTGTGTGTCCCATGTAGTGCCTTGCACAGCTGGCAGGCCCATAGAACCATCTAGAAAGGTCTTTAAAAATCCTGATGGCTGGGACTCCCCAGAGTCCAGGCGGTCCAATTCAGCCTCGACAGGGCCTGGACAGAGCCTAGGAGTCCACTTCTTTGGGGTGGGCCAGTGGCTAGGAGGTCACTGGGACCTGCTGACAGCAGGGGTGGAGACCCCCAGAGCCCCGTGCTCATCAGCCTGACTTGGGAGTAGGCCCGGGTTTTAGAAGTCCTTTCTGTCCGCTTACCTGGTGCACAGCCAGTCTAAGATGTGGTCGGTGCAAGTTAGCCACAGTCCGTTCTTGGCTCTTCGGACTTCGCAGAGGATGTGAGATGACCACTGGTGAGAAGAGGCAGTCAGCCGGCGAGTCTTCTGCTGTCCACGGAGTTTCATTTAGGCATAGGAATGGCGCTTTGAGAGCTGCCGTGTTTGCATGTGGCTGAACGTACCCGGCCTCTCGGGGTGCCTGCCTGAACGGGGCGTAAGCCCTGAAGCACGCAGCACGGTGGCAGGCGCAGGGGCGTCCTTGCACAGCGGGGGCTGTGTCAGCCCTGGCTTTCGCCTCTGTAGGTGTCCCTCTCTGTCCTCCCGTCATCTGTTCAGCCCACGGCAGCAGGTGGAGGTGGGGTTTCTGTGTGCAGTGAGGACACACCTGGGCTCATCTGAGTCTGTTTCCCCTGTCAAGATGCCCCTCACGCCAATGGAGGCCTGTGCCGCCGCGAGTCCCAGGGCTCTGTGTCGTCATCAGGGAGCCTGGACCTGGTGAGTTACCACCTCCCCTCGCCCCAGGGACACAGGCTGTACCCACCAGCTGGTAGATGAAGGGTGTCTTGTGAAAAGCCCAGCAGTCATTTCTTAAGCTGGGCGTGAGGCTTGTGCACAGGCCGGGCACACGGCAGCCAAGGGCAGGTGGCCCCAGGTCATGTGGTCCCCCAGCCCAGGGTTCCTGGTCCTAGAGGCAGCGTGGGAAGCTATTTGTGGATGGGGAGGGGTGCTTCCGAGGGACTGAAGTTAGCCTTGGTTGTATTTCTTAGATCCTTTTGTTCTAACTTAGTTCACAGTTGTTGGACTCCCACGTAGAGCAGACAGACTGCCTTGAACCCAGGTGCTCTGCCCCTCCTGTCCTCCAGCATGCCTGTCGATGCCTCTGCCCACAGGCTCTCCCGTGGCCCTGCTCCCCGACCCCACCAGGGAGCGAGGCGCAGCCTGTGACCCCTACTCTGGCTGGTTCTCGCTGCCTGCTCATGTGCTCACTCCTGGACCAGGTTCCAGCTGTGGGAGGCGCTGGGTTGCGTGGGGCTAGGGCCTGCCAGTTTCTTAGTTTCTGTCTGATAAGAATTCTGGGAAGCCTTCTTGGTTGCTGGCATCCTGCCATTCAAAATTGTCAAGCGGGGGGCTGGGATTGTGGCTCAGCGGTAGAGCACTCGTACCACGTGTTGTCCTCAGCACCACGTACAAATAAACCCTTAAAAAACCCATTGTGTACAACTAAAGCAAACTAAGCAAGCGAATTAATTAACGTAGACTGTTGTTGTGTCTTCAGTTGCACTATCGATTTAAGTCCAGCTTTGCTTCCAGCTCGACAGTTCAGAGCAAGAATTGTCTGTTCTTGTGCTGTCTGTGGGTCAGCTGAGCGGTCCTGCTGACCTAGGCTCGCCTCATACGAGTCTCTGGTCCCCTGGCCTAGTGGTTGGGCTGCTGATCACAGATGACCTCACTCTGGTCCTTGGCTGGCCATGGGACTGTATGTCCACCATCATTCAGGAACCAGCCCAGTCCTACTTCTTTGGGGCCTCAGGGACCAAGCCAAGATGAGTAGGGAGGCCTCAGGAGGCCCTGACTGGCATTGCTGCTGTCCACCCTGCCCCTTGTGCCAGCCCAGGCTCCGGGTGGTGCTCCTCGTGGGAGCAGTGAGAGGATGCAGGAAGGGAGTGGTTCAGAATGGCCCTGCTAGCCCGCTTTCTGAGACAGTGGAAGGGACTTTGAGGGTCTGAGGCAGAGCTGTGACGATGGAGTGACATGAGGCTGGCAGGACGGTGTCTGTAGGCACTGCTGATGCAGAGGGTCTGAGAGGCCTGGGAGGGCCAGCGCCCATGCTCAGGCGGCCTGTCCTCATGGCTTTGGTGCTCTGAGGCGCCATGTGTGGCTCTGTCTGCTTCCGGGTCAGGATGAGGTGTGGCCAGTGACCATAGCTGTGTGGGGCCCTGTGTTTGCACAGGGCAGTCTTGCTTAGATTGGCAGCCTGTAAAGGGCATTGCTTGTGTTCTGAGAGGTGGGTGCCCTTCTTCCCAGTTACCAGAGAACCCAGTAACAGAGTGGGGGTTGGTCCCGGGGGTCGCGTGTGTCAGAGCTCATGTGGGACAGACAGGTTGTTGGGTCCCTAAGCCAGGCTGGTGGGTCAGCTCCAGGACGTGCTGCCTGCACCTGTGACTGACTTGTCTGTTTCCCTGTCCCCAGGCAGAGGCCAGCAGGACCTCTGCACCCGAGAGAGACAAGGCTGCCAAGCACTGCCGTGTGCACCTCCCGGATGGGACATCCTGCGCTGTGGCCGTCAAGGCAGGGTTCTCCATCAAAGAGGTCCTGGCTGGACTCTGTGAGCGACACGGCATCAACGGGGCTGCTGTGGACCTCTTCCTGGTGGGCGGGGACAAGGTACAGGCCACGTGTACCCTGGACCTGCCACTGGGCTCCTCTCAGTGCATTTGGCATGCTGGTTTCTCTGCGCTGGACGGTGGTGCTGGGAGTGGCTGCGTGTGACCCTGGGCCGCTGTCTGGAGAGCAACAGTCTTCTCTGTGCAGGGCTGTTTCGAAGCTGCTCTCTAGTTCTGCATAGCTGTGAGCCCACTGTGCCTTGTTGTGCCTTCCAGGGCCCCCGTGCTCCTCTCTAACTCTGGTCTCTTTGTTCCAAGCCTCTGGTGCTGCATCAGGACAGCAGCATCCTAGCCTCGAGGGACCTACGCCTAGAAAAGCGCACCTTGTTTCGGTAAGAGAATGACACATGTGCCATTTCGAGGGTCCTGTGGTCTTCAGGACTTTCCCACATCCCCAGCCACGCTGCTGGCCTCTGCTCTTCCCTAGTGGATGTGCAGTTGTCCTGTGACAGGCCACGAGGACTGTCAGTGCCCTGCCAGGCGCTGGGCGGTGGTGGGTGGGATGCAGGTGCCATAGGGTGCTCCCCTTTTCTGTCCTACAGATGGGCTGCTCTGTCCCTGAGACCGCCGAGGGCGAGGGAGACAGGCACTCTGCCTGGGGGTGCGTGGGGCAGCCAGGCTACACTGCAAGCTCTGGCTGTCCCTGCAGGATGAGTGCTGCGCCCCTGGCTCAGCCCAGCCCCACACACCAGAAAGAGCTGGGCTCCTGCATGGAGGACAGTGCCTGTGACAGGTTGGGCGGGCGGCTGGGCCCTGCCACACTGTCGTGGTTCTGCACTGATGCTCCCGAGATCTCCCAGCAGGGACGGTGTGAGTGTGTTGCGAGTGTTTTCATGTTCCCTCCCAGGCTAGATCTCGTTCCGATTAACCGGTCGGTGGGACTCAAGGCCAAGCCCACCAAGCCTGTGACAGAGGTGCTACGGCCAGTGGTGGCCAAGTACGGCCTGGACCTCGGCAGCCTGCTGGTGAGGCTGGTGAGTGTGGCCTGCTGCGGCCTCTGGGGCTTACTCCTGGGGACAAGGGCAGAGCAGCACGTCTCGCCTCAGCGCTGTCTTCCCTGGCCAGGGGACGGTGCCCTGCTCTCATTGAGTGGAAACACTTGTCGTTTATTTGTGCCATGGTCATTTTGGAAAGGTTCGTCACTGCCCTGTGGTCTTGCCCCAGGGCACGCTGAGAGAGACCCGCACACGGCCATGTGCAGAGAGCAGAGGCTCCCACCCTGCCCGGCTGCCAGGCCAGCCTCTGCTGGCCTCAGCACACCGTCCCTGTTCCCATCTGTCCCTGTTCCTTACAGACAGGAAAAGATCCACCTGCCCCATTGTCACGTGAACGAGGTTAGAGAGAGAAACCCTGGGCAGAAGGATAGCAGTGCCCCTTCCCCAGCCCCCACCAGTCCTGTCCCCATGGGCACTTACTGGCCAGCAGCGGGGTCAGTGGGCTGGCTGTGCAGTGCTGTGCTGGCTGAGTGCCGTGGTGCGGAGTCTGCCTCCGTCTTTCCAGGCTGGCAGTATAGGCCAGGCTGCGGCCGGAGCTTGGGGGCCACAGGGCGCTGGCCTGGCCCCTCCCAAGCCCATATCAGCCCCAGCCTGCATTTGATGCTCTCCGTGCTCTACCGACTGAGGGGAGTTGAAATGCCTAGCTTCCAGCTCACGTGTCCTTTTGTAGGCAGGGGTTTTGGTGGAGGAAAAGCGCTCTGGCCAGAGACAAGAGCTGGGGTCCGCTGGCCAGAGCTGCTCCTGCGGTCGCCTCTTTGCTGATTCTGCTTTGCAGTGAGCCCATGCTGCTCTCAGCACCCCTTGGAACCACGTGTGGGGATGGGCCAGGTGGTTCTGGGTTGGTGTGGAGGCTGAGTCGTGTTGAGACCTCGGCCAACTCCAGCTGTGGAAGGAGGTGTTCTAGCACGCACCAGGGGTCTGCTTAGCCCCTGTAGTGACTGGTGGGCAGAGCCACCTGCCAGCTGTAGTGAGAGGCTGCAAGCCTGGGTCAGAAGCAACTATCCCAAAGCTCCGATCTGAGTAAATTATCCAATGCACCATCTCTGCCTGTAGAGTGGAGAGAAGGAGCCCCTGGACCTTGGTGCCCCAATATCGAGTCTGGATGGACAGAGAGTTGTCCTGGAGGAAAAGGACCCTTCCCAAGGAAAAGGTGAGCATGGGCAGCAAATCACCAGCCTGCTGCACCCAACCCAGTGCCCAGCTGCTGAGCAGCTATGGTCTCTTAACGCCACCCCCAATGGTGTGCACTGAGGTTGAGGACCTCCCGGGGGCCTGCTGACCCCAACATGGCAAAGGACCCTTAATGCAGCATTTCTCAAACTGAGGCTGGTTCAACCCTGCAGTGGAAGGAGGCCCTGTTACCTGAGGCGCATCTTCTCAGCTGTAGGAAGGGGTGGCAGTCCTTGCCCCTGCCCCCATGCTATGTGTCAGAGCACGATAGCTAGAAGGTGCTAGAAGGTGCTCTCTTCCTGGGAGGCCTAGTCACTCCAAAACAGGGAGGCCAAGGGCCACACAACCTGGTCTGGGCCTCTCAGTCCTCACCTAGTGCCTGATCTGGGTCTGCCCTCTGGCCTGCCCAGCAGGGGCTGAGGCCAGCCCTCCTGGCTTGTCTGTGGCGTCCCACTGGCACCTCAGGGCCAAGGCCTCTCTCAGACGCCTCGGGAGTCCGCGTCCCCTTTGGAGAACTGGTACAGGAGTCCTCAAGGAAAGCCACTGGGTCCAGGTAGCAAGGCCTGCTTGTAGCTGCTGCAGGCAGAGGTGTGGCCCAAAGGACTGTCCAGATGCAGGGCCAGCAAGGAGCATGTCTCCTGTAGAACTTTCTAGAAACTATGGGTGTTTACCTGTGTGGAGCAGTTTGCTTTGCACAGAGCTGTTTCAGGCAGCTTGGGCTGTGCCTCCCTCTTTGGGGCTTGGGCCTAGGTGACTCCCATAGGCTACGTCTGAAGGGTGGTCACAGGGCCTGGTGCAGGGCACTCGTCCCCATCACATGCCGTCCAGGTGGAAGGGATGCTGTGGCCTTGGCTGGGTGCTCCAGTCCCTGTCCTTGCAGAGGTCTCTTTCCCCTCCTCAGTTGCCCAGAGCTCTGAAGAGTACTGTGTCCCTGCCCCAGGCCTGGAGCCAGGTGGGCTGAGTGCTGTGTGCAGCCCCGTAGGGCGCCACCAGCCCTGCCTGTAGGTTCTGTGCCTCCCTCCATGGCTGGGCAAGTGGGGCCGCGGCGTCTGCACAGCTGAGTCCTCTGGGGGCGTTGTGTGCTCATGAGGCTGTGCATGGAGCAGGGGTGCAGCGTTCCACGGGCACCCGGGCCATGCCTGGTGCCACCGTCTGCCTGCCTGCCACTCCTGCCGTAAGAGTGTGCTTGCCAAATGGCATACAAAAGGAGTTTTCAACAGTACTCTTCCCAAAGTCCCCCGTTAAATTTGCGGGGAAGCCGCAGACCTGTGCGGCGCCCTCACCAGCAGCAGCAGGGGCGGCAGGGCTCTCTCTTGGCTGCTGGTTAGGTAAGGGCTACGAGTGCCCTTTGGCCTCTGCAGCTTTGCTCTCAGAGACAGATGCAGCAGACGGTGTGGAGGGTGCAGGGCTCTGTGGCTGGTGTAGCCGACACTCACCTCTCACCTTCGGCGCCCGCAGATAAGCAGAAAGGAGCGCCCAGCCGAGCGAGCGCGGCAGTGAACTCCAGCCCCGGAAACCACGCGGCTACGGTAATTCCCCGCACGCACATCCCTGCAGCCCCTGCCCCTCTCCGCAGGCAGCTCTTAGCTCCCACCCCACTGCCACCCACACCTGGTCCCTCCTCTCCCCAAGGAGCCCCCTTGTCACCCATTAACCTGATAGAGACCCTGTGCTCAGGGTCGGCACCACACCCGGGGGTCTCCTCCCATCCCTGCAGGGCCTGGCTCCACGACCCGTGAGCGGCAGGCTGGGTTTCCGCTCCTCCTGTGGTGGGTGGCTGGGCCGCGCTACTTTTCCTTTTGTGCTCTGTCCTTGCACTTGGTCTTCTGCAGTGCGTATGCGCTCCGTCCAGTGCGCTGTGTCCCTCAGAGCCTTTGCTTATAACTGATGAATGATCGTTGTCATGTGTTGAAATGTAAGTGGAACTCTGACTTTCCTTCTGATGCAGGGAGAGGAAAGAACGCTAGGCAAGTCTAATTCTATTAAAATAAAAGGAGAAAATGGAAAAAAATGCTAGGGATCCCCGGCTTTCAAAGAGAGAAGAATCTATTGCAAAGATTGGGAAAAAAAAATATCAGAGAATTAATTTGGACGAAGCAGAGGGTATGTGTACTTTTTAAAACTTGCACGTTTTTTAGTGAACGCATTACCAGTTACTAGCACAGTCACCAAACCCACTCTGCCCTGTCCACAGCTGGTAACTGCAGACCTGTCACGCTGAGGCTTTTGCTATAGCTTTGCTGAAACCCCAGTCTTCGTGCTGAGAGCCAGGCCTCCTGCGGAGTCAGGGAGGCCCCACTGTGCCCAGCAGCACTGTCTGTGCTGCAGCCCGGTCCCCACAGCCTGACCCCTGACACAAACCAGGGCCCTAGCTTGGGTGGTGGAAAAGTTGGCATCAGGGGGCCATGTCACTGAGGGTCACCAGGCAGAGCTGGGGGCCAATGAAAGGGAGGTGGGGGGTCCCAGGTTGGCAGGGCCATGGGCTTGCTAACCTCTGTTGGCCATTGGAGACCCTGAGGAAGGGCAGCCCACTGCACCCTGGGCCTCTGGGAGAGGCGCAGGAGGCACCTTAAGACAGACTGGGAGATGAGGGCCAGCCGGGCGCGGTGGCGCACGCCTGTAATCCCAGCACTTTGGGAGGCTGAGGCAGGAGGATCGCGAGTTCAAAGCCAGCCTCAGCAATGGCGAGGCACTTAGTAACTCAGTGAGACCCTGTCTCTAATAAAATACAAAAAAAAGGGCTGGGGATATGGCCCAGTGGTCGAGTGCCCCTGAGTTCAATCCCCAGTACCAAAAAAAAAAAAAAAAAAAAAAAAAAAAAAAAAAAAAAAAAAAAAAGATGAGGGCCTTGGTGGACCTTGTTTTTATTCCCAAAGCTCCTAACAAAGAGAATCAGTGACAGCAGACCACAACCAGCAGCTGCTATTGGGACCTGAATCGTAGTCTAGGGAGTCCTTGTTGGTCAGCTGGCTCATCCCAGCTTGCTGTGATGTCCAGCCTGAGAGTGAAAAAGCAAAAACATGACTCCTTCGGCCTCTGTGGCCACCAGGTGGAAGACACACACCCTTTGAACGTGTGCATTTCTGAGAATGATGGAAATGTGGAATTTTAAAAGATGTCTTAAAGTTTACGAATGCAGAGTGTAATTTAAATACTAGAGAAAGCTCAGTTCAGAAACCCCGATTTTGAAAGGTGAACTTGAGTTACAGTGAAAATCCAGGCTGACAAAGAAGGTTCTGTGGAACCAGTGACCAAGCCAGGCCCTCCACAGAGGCGGGGCAGGTGCAAGGCCCAGGGCACCCGTCCTTGCCCTGAGCCAGCTTCCAGCAGGACAGGGAGGTTTGTGGTGCCTTCTCTCCCATGGCTCAGGAGCACCGTGAGGACTGTCCATCACGGCCACCCGGCTGGCTGTCGGCTCTTGGTCTGGGGGTGTGCAGATGTAGCTGGGGTCTCTTGCTCTGTGGTGCCTTCATCTGGCCGTCACTTCTACCTTGTCCTCAAAAAGGAGCTGGGGCACAGGTGTCACAGGGTCCTGGACGTTAGCCGGACACCCACAGCCAGGGCAGCACTGGCTGCCCCTCCTCCACCACACACCTGGGCAGCGCGGGCTCTGCGTGCTCAGGCCTAGCGCACAGCGCGGTCCTCAGGCAGCAGAGCTGCCTCCGCCCCTGAGAAGGGCTCTGCCGCAAGCCGGCTTCGGCCTCAGCCCCGGCAGCACAGCAGGCTGGCCTGCCTCGGCCTCCTGCACCTCGCGAGTGCACTGTGCTATGGCATGCTTCCAGGGAACCTCTCTAAAGAGGGCCGATGTGGATTTTCTTCCAATAGAGTTTTTTGAGCTCATTTCCAAAGCTCAGAGCAACCGAGCAGATGACCAGCGTGGGCTGCTGAGGAAGGAAGACCTGGTGTTGCCCGAGTTCCTTCGCTTGCCTCCTGGTTCTGCGGAGCTCACCCTCTCCACCCCGACCCAGGCCCTGGCCAAAGGCTTTAGCAAGAGACCCGTGGTGGGCCGTGGCCAGGAGCGAGCAGCCCAGCCTCCCGGGAACTGGGAGCCAGCCAGGGACTACGGCGACAGCCCAGCCACCAGCCCTGGCTCCGCCCACAGCCCCAGCTCTGCCCACAGCCCCGGCTCCGCCCACAGCCCCGGCTCCGCCCACAGCCCCGGCTCTGCCCACAGCCTCCCTGGGGCCCTGGGACCACCCCACCTGGGCAGAAACCCTCCTGGAGGGCCCTTCTGCACCGTGCCCCCTCAGGGGCAGGAGGGCACCGCGCAGGCCTGGAGGAGGCAGTCAAGGGACGTGGAGGCCGGGGACATCCAGACCATGGAGGATGAGCACGTGGCTGACCTGACCCTAATGGGGGAGGGGGACATCAGCAGCCCCAACAGCACACTGCTGCCACCATCCTCCAGTCCCCAGGACACACGCGGACCTCCGAGACCAGGTACCTCCAGGTTCTGACCCTGCGCCCTGGTGCTGCCCTGCTTGCTCCCTCCCCGTGGTCCACTGGAGTGTTCCATCCAGGGAGCAGCGGTGGTGCCGGCCCTCATTGAATGAGGTGCCCTGTAGGGCGGGCCTCTCCTCATGGTCATGCCTTCTGAAGGAGAAACTGGGGCAGCAGCCAAGGTCCACACTTGACAGGGTGGTCACCGAGGGCACACAGTCCCCCGGTGTGGGGCTGCTCTGCAGGGGTGCTGTGGAAGCAGCAACCCAGGTTCAGTGACGTCCTGAGCAGGGCTGGGACCTCTGAGTGGGTGTTATTTGTAAACCTGCAGAGCTGGCGTTTTAGTGTTTCAGTCTCAAGATTAAAAAGTAAAATAAAAAAAGTAGTGGCCTTGAGCCAGTGAGCAAAGGCCCTGTGGCTCACAGGGCTCTGATGAGCCCTCAGTGGGCAGGCCAGACACCCCACAGCCCCCGAGCCAGTTGGCGCAGGCACCCTGCCTCATGGCGTTGGCCACCCTCCCGCAGCCGGCTGTGCCTCAGGGAGGCGTGGAGCTGGAGTGTGTGGAGGTGAGCAGCTTGCCCTGCTGGCAGGACACCCCACAGCTGCCAGTACCAGGCTGGAAGCGAGGCCACGACCACCCCGGAGCCAGCAGGGAGTGGGCCGGGCCTGGCTGTGGTGACATGTGCTCACACCCAACGCCTCGATCGTGGCCTGTCCTCTGGGTTCCTGCGCCCAGGCCGGACATCCAGGATCAGGTCCTGCCAACTTCTGTGGGGCCCTGGGCAGTCTCCACGTGTGTTCCTCATCTGCACAGCCGGGCACTTGGGAGGGCTGCGTGCTGTGGGCTGGGCTCCGCGACGCCTCTGGGCATCGGCTGTCCCTCTGCTCTTCTGTGGATGCCTGTCTGCTGTCTCCGCCTGTCTCTTCTTCCAGGAGTAATAAACTCTAGATCTCTTCTCTGCACTGGCTTAAAAATTCCTTTCTTCTTCATTTGAAAATGTGCTCCCACTTTAGAAAACTACAGGTGTAGTTCTAATCTAGGGAAAGTATCACACTTTTTTGAGGAAATTAAGTGGATCTACCTTAACAGACAAGCTCTTAAAAAAGGTCTCATCCACTGAGCAAGATTCCGAGCACCTCCCGCGTGCCTGCTGAACACAGCCGGTGGGGTGGGGTGGGCTTGAAAGTGGGGAGGAGCCTGCCACCCACCACAGTCTGAGGGGCAGGGTTCCTCTGCCAGAGAGCCCCCGTTCCCCACGTCTCCCTCTGGCCCTCCTTGCCTGGGAGATGGGGATGCTGAAGTGTCCACGTAGTTCCTGAAGCCAGAAGCCAGCCCCTCCCCTCCCTCACCAGCCTCAGCCCGCTGGGCTGGCTCTCTGCGCCCCTCTCGATCCTGGCTGGCTTCTGCGCAGGACCAGGGCACGAGGTTTTCCCACCCACAGGGCCATTGGCCTGGGCAGCGGTGCAGCACGGTGCCTGGCCAGATGGCTGCTGCTGGCTTGTCCCTGGCATTTCATGGCAGAGGGTGGTGGTGGTACAGTCGTGTAGAGGGCAAGTCCCCAGCACCCCAGGAGAGAGGAACCCAGGGTGACCCTCTAGCTCTGTCCTGGACATCACAGCAGCAGGAGAGGGTGTGGGGGACTTTGGCCACAGTCCAGACATCTGTGGCTCCCACCAGCCTGTCCCCAGTGTTGCTGGACAGCAGTAGACACCGATGGCCTGCCTAGTCTTCCTGGAGGCAATGGCCCTGGTCTGCTGGGCCTGGGGCCTGGGGCCGCTGGGCGCTGGACTCCTCTGTGCCGCTCACTCTCTAGAGAGAGAGAGCCCTTTGTGCCTGAAC
This sequence comes from Tamias sibiricus, assembly GCA_025594165.1. Lineage (NCBI taxonomy): Eukaryota > Metazoa > Chordata > Mammalia > Rodentia > Sciuridae > Tamias > Tamias sibiricus. The sequence continues at coordinate 2,703,565 of CM046665.1, forward strand.
AGGCTCAGGTAGGGGTCCTCCGTGGGAGAATGCCCTGCACAGAAGCCTGCCCCGGCGGCGAAGGAAGCCCAGTGTCCTCGGCCTCGGGGGTGGCGGGGGGCATTCCTCCCCAGCTGTGCCAAGCCATTGGGGGAGGTTGCAGAAAGGCCAAAGAAAGTGCCCGGAGACAGCATGGGTGACCGGTGGTGCTGGGGAAGCTCACAAGAGACGGGTGGCTGCTCCTGCGGTCTAGCGGGACAGGCTGACGGCACCTGTGCCCCTCACGGAGCTCGCCAGGCAGTGCCGCCTCGCCTCCCTGTGTTTGGTGGCTGACTGGACAGGTGGCATGTGCCCTCTCCGTAGTACACACAGTCCCATGCCCGTCCCCACTTGGGAGGGGTTCTGTGTGTCAGGTGTAGGGTCAGTGACGTCATCGGCATGCGCCTACACAGTGTGCTTATTTGACCTGCGTCCCAGGGGCAGCTGTGCATGCGAGAAAGTAGCCTTCACTGGACAGCACTGGCTTGCCCTAGTCCCCGGTACACAGAAAGCCACGTCCTTCAAGGTGACGTGTGTCTTGCCCTTGTTTTCCTTGACTTGACTCCGTTTGGAGAATGGAAAGGGCCTGCAGGGACGCGGTGCTGTGCTGTCTCCTCGGGACGAGGCTGCACTTGCTCAAGAGCCGCACGACTGCCCCGCCCCGCGGCTCAGGTCCAGCAGCCCCGGCGCCACAGCGCCCGCACTGACTCTGACTGCTGTGACTCCTCTCTTAGTGATGCGGTGGCCACGATGGACACCCTGGGAGGGAAATACAAGGTGGCAGTGTGGCCAGGTCCTTAGGGCTCCCACCTGACCCCGTCACCATGGGCAGGCCACCCGTACAGGAGGTGGCCTGGAGGCACCCAGTCCTCCAGAGGCCCGAAGACAGGTCTCATCTCCCCGTGCACATTGCCAGCCAGTGAATGACCCAGGCCACCTCCTCCTCCCCAGGCCTCTGCTTGGCACTCCAGGACACTCGGGCCAGCGTGTGTGCACATGGTGTGTCTGCAGAGTGTGTGTGTGTCCATGTGGCACGTGTGTGACGTGTGTCCATGTGATGGGTGTGTGTGCATGCGTGAGTCCCTGTGGCTTTGCATGTTTCTATGTCTCGACATAGGAAACTCCAGATTGCCCAAGTCACCTCACTGTGGGGAAAAGCCAGCGAGTGTCCCCCGCTCAGAGGCCCTGCTGTGGTCAGCTGTCTTGGGTCCTGTATGGGAGAGCTTTTTTCTTGGGGCATTCGCGAGGGCGCATGACCAGGAATAGAGGTTCACAGGCCAAGTGCTGGGCAAATCTCAGAACGCTGCCGTGCTCTTGGTGTCTACGTTGTTTTTTGTGGTAGTGGGGATGGAACCCGAGCCCTGTGTGTGGCCGGTGCCTGGAGCCTGGGCCCCACGCCAGCCTTGCTGTGGCTCTAACCGCCACACCCCATGGCCTTCCAGTCAGTATCTGCCTGGTTTCCAACAAGTGCCCTGGGGCTGGTGGAGGCCTGGGCTGTGGCAGGTGTGGCCCAGCTTGGGCCTGGAGCCCCTTGTGGGCTTCTGCACATGCCCAGGGGGGCTTATGCCCGAAGGCACTTCCACCCCGTGAAGGTGCAGGTGTGTGGTGGTGGAGGCTGAGCCAGGCCCACCGAGGCCCCTTGCCCTGAGCCCACCGTGCTCCAGGCTCAAGCCCTCTCCGGGGTTTGGCCCCTCAAAAGCCTCTCCCTGCCTCCAGGACAGGCCCAGCTGCCACGGCCAGCCACAGCCTCCACCCCACCCTCCTCCTCTCCCTGAGCGCCACGGCCCCTGGCAGAGCCCCAGGTCGCAGCTCTGAGCCGCGGCTGAGCTCCCGCAGGGATCCTCATGTGCCCACGCACCAGCAGGGCCTGAGGCCCAGGACCAAGGCTCAGGGCTGTGCCTTGCCCTGGGGCTGAAGGTGGGCCAGGCCCTGAGAGCCGTCTGCCCTCCCCTTGCCTCCGCCTGGACACCTCTCTGGCCTCGCCACAGCTTCAGATCTACTGAGGCCTGCGTGAGGATGGGCCTGCCTGGCCCCAGCTCTGTCTGGAACTTCTGAGGGAGGTGCCTCCCTGGCAGGCCCTGTCCAGGCACTGTGTCTAGAGAGGTGGCAGGTGCCTAGACGTCCCCGGCCCTGACAGCCACGACACAGCTCAGACCTCCCCCTCCGCGGCTGCCACTGGTCTTCCACGGAAGAGGCAGCGTCTGCCAGGACTGCCAGAGCACTTCCTGCACCTGAGCCTCGCCCCGCCCCCAGCACCTGGGCCCGCCCAGCCCATTCCAGGGGCTTCCCATGGGTTCTTAGGGCTGGCCAGCTGGCCCAGCACTGTCCCCAGCCCCTGTCTGGGGACGACCTCGTCCCTAGCTGCTCCCACCACAGCTCCTCCTCTGCCCTTTGGACATCTGTGATGATCCCAAAGGAAAGACCCAAATCTGCGGTGGCTCACAGCCACCCGCCCCATCCCACGTGCCCTCCAGAACGAGCCCCTCCCAGCCCTGGACCTGGCCACCCCGCCCTAAGGAAGCCCGGCTGGGGCTCCTGTCTGTGGCCCTCCCCAGCGTCCACCTGCAGCCGGCCTTGCTGGGCGCCCTTAGCTGCCCCGCGCCCTCTCCACCACACCCCTTAGCTGCAGGCTCACGTGCCGCTGTGGATCTGGGGCCCTGCAGGTTTGCTGAGTGTCACTGTCACATCCTGGCTGGGCCTATGTGGAGGCGTGGGGAGACCTCGGAAGTCCTGAGCCAGGGGGGAACAGCAGGAGCGGGCAGGCCTCAGTGGGTGGGTTGCCATGGAGGGACCGGATGGTAGCCCCAGCCCCTGGCTCCTCTGCTGCCCCTTCCCCTCTTTTTCTCCTCACGAGCTTCTTCAGCCATGCCCACACCTCCTGTCCTCTGGCTGATGCGGGGGACACCTGGGAGGCTGGACGGGGAGGTGCCATTCCCAGGCTGTGCAGAGGGTTGGGAGCCTGGGGGGCAGAGTTGAGGGCAGGGTCTGTGGGGAGGGAGTGGCCCCTGGGCACTGGGATAGGCAGCAGAGCTGGACCCCTGGGAGAACCTGGGGGTGGGGGCTCCGCCCGCCCCACGCCTGCCCGCCCCACGCCTGCCTGCCCCTTGTCTGCCGGCCTGTGAGGAGCCGGCTGTGAGCCGGGAGCGCTGGGCTGGGCGGGCTCTTGAGCTCCGTCAGCCCAGGCACGGCCTGGGGCCTTCAGAGGCAGCCCGCGGGCAGGTGTGCTTGGGCACGTGGGAGAGGGGTGCCCCGTGGGTGTGTGGGGGCTCCCAGTCTCCTGGGGCAGGGCTGAGCACTTCCCAGGCACCCCCGCCCCCGGGAGGGCTGAGCAGGACGACAGGCTGGGCCAGCCCAGGGCCAGGGCAAGGTGAGGTCTTGGCATGGCCTTGCTCTGGGCTCTAGGAGTGTGGGGCAGAGGTTCTGAGGGGACTGGCACCAGGAGGCAAGGCCACTCTGGACGTAGCCAGCTGCTAGTGGCCCCTCGAGCCACAGTGTGCTTGTTGCTGCCTGCCCGGAAGCACTAAGGAGCCCAGCGGCCAGGTAGGCCAGCCTGGTACATAGGCTGGCGGCTGAGTTGGGCGGGGGCTGCCACTGCTTAGGTGGGCAGGCTGTGGCCACTGCTCTGTCCTTGCCGAATGCTGTCCTCCCACCCCAGCGCACGGGACTGCCCGGGGCGGAGGGCCTGTCTCCGGGGTGCATGCACGGGGAGCTGGCCTCCGGCCCTGTGTGGCCACAACCCTTTCAGAGCCTAGCAGTGCTCTAGGCAAATGCCCATGACCATCTCCTGGCCCTATAACCTGGCATTTAGACCCATGGGGTCCCGGTGGCAAGCTGGGGACAGGTGGGGCAAGGCTGGATCCCAGCTGGCCCTAATGGTGCTGTGGGACTGGCTGGGAGAAGCTTCTGGTCTCTGCCGTGCCGTCCACGGGAGTACTGGTGCTGCACGCGTGGAGGCCAGGATGAGGCTCTTCTGCTGCCTCCAGTTGTCTGAGGATGGGTTGGGCACCTTCAGGAGGACGCCACGCTCTCTGCCCCCAGCCAGGATGCACTCTGCGAGGCGAGCGGAAGTCTCTTCAGAAAGCTTGGGCTGGGGGCGAGGTGGGGTGCGGCGCGTGTAGCGACGGGCCAGCACAGACCCAAAACTGGGGAGGGCTCCCGGGGGCCTTCCCCGTAGATGAGGAGAGGGTTGCTGGGACTTCCTGAGCCCCACCACCCTGCCCACATTCCAGGGGTGTTCAGTGCAGGGAGCTGATGCCAATCTCAAGCCTAGTCACACTCCATGAGCACCGTGTCCACTTGCTGGGCCTGGGGGCCCACCCTGGAACGGTCACATCTCCATCCTTGAGGGACCAGCCAGATGCCACAGGGTAGCCCCAGGGTGAGGTGACTGGCAAGGAGGTGGCCCTGCAAGCTTCTGGGACGATTTTGGACAGCCAGGGCCTGCGGGGCGGGGGTAGGCACCAGACTGGGGCCGGCGTTGCTGAGCTGCCCCAAGAGGGGCTCGGCGGGGAGGAGGGACGGCGTGCAGGGGCAGGCAGCGGGCGGCACCGGGAGTGGTGGAGGCATCTGGACCCGAGGCGTCGCGGGAGTGCAGCCGTCCCAGGCAGCCAGGCCGGCCAACGCCCAGGCCGGGTGGGGGGCAGCTGGAAGCAGGCCGAGGCCCTGCTCCACCCTGGCCTGCAAGCTGCCTGGAGAACCCTGCCCTGAGCTGGGAGGCCCGCAGCCCAGGTGGGAGTGGACAGCCAAGGCACAGTGACGAGGACCTCAGTAGGTGGCCTGTCCCTGTCCCTGAGCTGCAGGGGGGTGAGGGAGGCTGTGGAGGTGTGAGTGGGGCGGGCAAGGCGGTCTTGGGGGCTTCTCATGGACACAGCCCCCAACCCCACTGCAGCAGGTGGACTAGACCCGGGGGCGGCCACCTGTCTGTTGTCCCGGTGCCCTTTCCTTCTGCTACAGCAGCCCTGCACTGGGGTTCCCGCCTCCCCCAACTCACAGCCCCGGCAGGGGCCAGTTTGGCATGGAGGGCATCAAGGACGCCGGGAGAATGAGGTGGGGCTGGGGAAGGTGCCCCAGGCAGAGCGAACCGCATGGCCACCCCGCAGTGTGGGCAGGGTGCAGGGGCTGCAGGGTGCAGGAGAGCCCCGTTGGCCTGGCACAGACGAGGGTGGGCACGGTGTTGGGAAGTCCTGTGACCGTGGCAGGGCCCGGCAGCACGGGCTCACTCCAGACCAGCCTCACGGTCACGACTTGGCCTGGCTGGCCCCGCACGCACAGTGCAGTGGAGCCTGCGGGTCTACAGAGGCCGGCAGGTGGCACCTGCAGACCAGCCTGGCACCGTGGACAGCTGGTTTCTGCCCCTGGCCCAGAGGCCATGATTGGGGTCCCCTGCCCTGGAGGTGGCTCTGGGGGGTGGGCCTGTGTCTGTGCAGGCCGTCAGTGGGTCCTGGAAGCCCAGGCCTAGGCCAGACAGGTGACAGCCTCTCCCCCCCGTGACAGGAGGCAGGGCCCGTGGCAGCCAAGGCCTCCCCGTCAACAGGACCATGGACGTGGACCTCGTCACTGGTGTTGCGCCCAGGCTAGATGGTGACATGCTGGGGGGTGCAGCTGGGTCCCCGGAGGGCAAGGGCTGGTGGGTCCCTGATGTCAGGACGCCCTGGCCCGAGCCCCACCCCAGGAGAGCCGGCCAAGTCCCAGGCTAGCACACACCGGGCCACCTGTGTCTGACTCCTGGTCCCGTGCAAGCTGCCCTGGCCTGACCTCCCCACGCGTGGACACCACCCGGCCCAGGAGCTCTCGGGCAGCCAGAGCACGCGCTCCTCAGCCACTGCACCCGCGGGAGCCAACCCGGGAGAAGGCAGGGACAGCCTCGCACAGGGCCTGGCCCCCACAGCCCACCCCAGCCCTGTGCTGCCCTCCTCAGACCCCCCCAATAAAGCATTTTGAAGACCTGCCACGTGTCGGCCTCATGCTGAGTGCTGGGGACAGAGGTGCTGCACTTGGCGAGCCTCCTTCCTGCGGGACTCCCCGAGCTACACAGGAGACGTCTAGGAGGTGACAGCGGGCAGCAGTGGGGAGCGGAAGGCCCTCCTGCCCCCTGAGGTGCAGAGAATGGAGGTCACTCGGGGCTCCAGGTGGAGCCCGGGGCACTGAGGCGGCCCTGCCACATCAAGCTCCCTGCCCTGGGCACACCCCCCACCGCCCTCGTGGTGGGTCCAGGCTCTTCCTGTATGCCCCTCCCTCCCCTTTGTGGGGGCTGTGCTCGGCTGACCACTGTGGGCCCCTTCTTGTTTGGGTACCGGGGACTGAACTCAGGGGCACTCGACCACTGGGCCTCATCCCCAGCCCTGTTTTGTATTTTATTTAGAGACAGGGTCTCACTGAGTTGCCAAGTGCCTCGCCGTTGCTGAGGCTGGCTTTGAACTCACGATCCTCCTGCCTCAGCCTCCCAAGTGCTGGGATTACAGGTGTGCGCCACCGCGCCCGGCCCCTGTGGTTCCCTTCTTGGCACCAGCCCACCACGGCACAGCGGGGACCCTGTGGCTGCAGTCTCCCTGCCCTTAGCCGCACCTGGAGGGCGCCCTGGGAGGGCTGCGGGAGCAGCTGAGCTGACCCTGTCTGCAGAGGAGGCGGAGCGTCGGCCAGCGCGAGGGCCGAGTGCAGCGAGCCCGACCACAGAGCCTGTGTGGCAGAAGCCAGTGGGGGGGAGGCCGGCACAGGGAGGTGTCGGCGGAGCAGAGGGAGCAGCGCCCTGGTCCAGGCTGCCTCTGTGAAGCCCCGGGCCTGTCCTGCACTCCGCGCCAGGGCCGGGTGGCTGTCCCCGCATGTGGCCAGAGAGCACCCGGTGCCCAAGCTCCCAGCAAGGCCTCTTGAGTGGTTCTGGGCATGTCCATGGAGGGGCTCCCAGTGGGCAGCGCTCTGGGCAGGGCCCCAGGGAGGCATCAGAACAGAAGACGGGAGTCTGGCACCCACTGTCCCCACCATGGTGCCAGGCGGGGTCCACCAGTGTCCATTGAGGCTCAGAGAGATCGGGGTTTGGGGCGGACCGCAAGACAGCTCCAGTGCAGGCTGACCCCAGGCCCGAGTGGAAGGCTGGCTCCTGCCACCTGTCGCACCAGGGGACCCTCTGACCACGGGAGCTGGAGGGCCTCCTGGCTGCTCGGAAACTGCACGAGAGGTTCCCGAGCAGCGCTGCCCGAGCCCTCAGTCACGCGCTGCTGGGCCCGCCTCCACCTTGTCAGGGCCCGTGGTGCCTGGCCCAGGCCGTGGGGCTGTGCGGGGCCCATAGCCGCCCAGAGACAGCCATGCAGGCCACCGGGCCTGGAGGCTTCCTGGAGGAAGCGCCCGGCTGTCCAGGGAGAGGGCAGAGAGCCCTGCTCTGGGGCCACCGTCCGCAGCGCTCAGCAGGGAGCACCCCGCCCTCGGCGCCTCCTCTGTGGGTGTGGGGAGGGCATGCAGGCCCTCAGGTTGTGTGTGGCTGGCCACAGCCCTGGACCCTAAAGCTCATGAAGAGTTCACCCACAGGAGAGGCCAGCCCCATGCAGGTTTGGCCCCGCGCTGGCCAGGGAGTCCCACGGCCCCACCTGCCCATCTGGGAAGACGTCTTGGAAGAGACCTTAAGCTGAGGTCGGAGGGCAGTGCCGGGTCCAGGGGCAGGGCACGCCGGCTGGTGAGGCAGTGGGCCCTGGGCAAAGGCAGGGCAGTTGTCGCAGGGTGGAGGTGGGGCAGGGCTCCCTCTGCAGGGCCAGCGCACGGGAGGCCCCAGGGTTAATCATTCCCAGCCGGCCTTGACCCCACCTGTCCAGACCGCTTCGCTCCCGCCTCCCGCTGCCCCTCACGCCAACTCAGGAGGAGCATGGGGCGCTGGGCCTGGGTCCCCAGCCCCTGCCCCCCACCTGGGCTGTGTGCCTTCCTGCTGCTGCTGCTGCTGCCTCGGGGGACCCAGCCCCAGGCCTCGGGGGTGAGCACCACTGCCCAGGCAGTGTGGCCAAGGGCTCCCTGTGTCCACTCCGGGTTACTGGGCTAAGGCCAGAGGGACCATTCCCCAGGGCAGGGGGACGGGCTGGCGGCCCAGGGTAGGCTTGGGGGTGAGTGGGCCTTCAGGGGTGAGACTGAGCGCTGGGCTGGCCGGGGGGCACCAGGTCCCCGAGCCATGGCTCCGGCCACCCGGGCCTTGGTAGGTCCCCGTGTTTGGGGTGGGGGCGTGAGGGGCTCTGGCTTCTCCTGTCCTCCCCAGAACTGGCCCGGGCTCAGCCCTGAGGGTGTAAGCCTGGGCTGGGCTGAAGTCCAGGCTGGGGCGGCACAGGCTCAGCAAGGCTTCGCCCGGCCTCAGACCCGCGCCACGCCGCTGCCCAGCAGAGAAGCAGCTGGAGACGGGGACCCCCCCCTGCTCTGTCCCCTAGAACAGCACAGAACCCCCAGGACCTAATGCCACATCCCGCCTTGGGGGCCCCACGATCCCTGGGACCCCCAAGACCCCAGCAACGATTGCTCCAGAGGCGGCGGTGGAGGCGGAGGGACCCCGAGGTGGGGAGCTCCAGGCCCCAGCCAGGGTGGCTCCCTCCAGCCGCAGCCCTGGGGCCCAAGGTGGGTCGGGAGGAAGCTGCCAGGGCACCTGGCAGACGGCAGGGGGCTTGTGGGCTGGGGGCTGGGGGAGGCGGGGTGGAGCCTGACCTGCCACCCCGCAGTGCTCACGGAGGCCGGCCAGCCCTGCAGCTTCCCCTTCCGCTACGGAGGCCGCGTGCTGCACGCCTGCACCCTGGAGGGGAGCGCCCGCAGGAAGTGGTGGGTCCCAGCTGGGGCGGGCGGAGGGCCCGGGGCTGCCCAGGCCTGCACCAGGGAGGGGTGGCTGGAGCCAGGCAGGGCGGGAGGGTGGCCGAGGCTGGACCCGCTCACCCGGCCTTGCCTCCCAGGTGTGCGACCACTCACAACTATGACCGGGACAGGGCCTGGGGCTACTGTGTGGAGGCTGCCCCGCCTCTGGAGGACCCAGGTGGGTGCAGGGTGTGGGGGGCGACAGCCTGAGCCCCCCAGGAGGGGCTGAGGTGAGGCGTGTAGCTGGGGAGGAGCCAGGTCCGGTGCTGAGCGGAGGTGGGCCGGGGCGACCGCTGACCTGGGGCAGGGTCCTGCCTAGAGTGGAGGGGCTCTGGGGCTTGGCCTGGAGATGGCCGCCAGCAGAGGAGCCAGCAGCCCCAGGTCCAGCGTGGGTGCCCCTTCCAGGCGGCCTTCGCCCTCTCTGGGGCTGGGGCGCCCTCTGGTGGCGAGAGCCGGACCCTGGCCACAGAGGCAGGGTGGGGCCAGGTGGCCCAGGGCGTGAGGCCGGGGGTCAGGGGTCATGGTCGCAGCACCTTGCCCTCTAGGAGCTCTGGGGAACACCGAGGGGCCGCTGCCTGACACTGCCAGCTTCTAGATGGCCCGTGCAGAGCCGTGGGCCACTTGCCCAGGTGCCAGGTATAGGGCTGGGGAGAAAGAGGAGGCCTGAGCCGCTGCCTGGGCACCGGCACCCTCGGGCGCCCAGAGGGAGCTGCGGAAGGTGGAAGCCCAGGAGAGGTCCTGGGCAAGCAGCGGAGTCACAGAGGGACCCTGGGGACTCCTGCCCCACCCCAACCTCTCCTGCTCGGTCCTAGCTGCCCCGGACCCCTGCGCCCCCAGCCCTTGCCTCAATGGGGGCACGTGCTCCAGCGCCCAGGACCCCGTGTCCTACCACTGCACCTGCCCCCTGGCCTTCACCGGCAAGAACTGCAACATAGGTGAGGGGCGGTGAGCAGTCCGGCCAGGGTGGGGCGGGAGGGTGCCTGCTCTGGTCAGGGTGGGGTCCGGCCTGGGGCTGTGGTGCAGGGAGTAGGGGCTCACTGTGTGACCCCCAGAGAGATGCTTCGACGAGACCCGCTACGAGTACCTAGAGGTGGGCGACCGCTGGGCCCGTGTGCACCGGGGCCGAGTGGAGCAGTGTGACTGCGTGGGCGGTCAGGCCCGGTGTGACGCCACCCGGCACACAGGTACGCCAGGGCCAGCTCCGGGCAGGCCTACACGCTGAGGGTCAGCCACGTCCCTGAGCCCCCAACAGGCCTTCCCTCCCCGCCAAGCAGAAGGGACCTGCCTGAGGCCACCCAGCAGCAAGGGCACAGGAAGGACAGGGCCTGGCCCTGCAGGTGCTCGAGGCTGGGCCTGGCTTCTGGGCCTTCTGCAGCTTGCCTGGGCAGCCCGTGCCTGAACGGGGGCACCTGCCACCTGATCGTGGGCACCGGGACCAGTGTCTGCGCCTGCCCGCCAGGCTACGCCGGGAGGCTCTGCAACATTGGTGCGTGGGTCTGGCCCCCTGCCCTGGGAGCAGCCTGGGGACCGTGTCGGAGGCCCGCTGCGGGTGGCTGCAACCTGGCCCTTGCTCACAGTGCCGGCACAGCGCTGCTTCCTGGGGAACGGCACCGAGTACCGCGGCGTGGCCAGCACTGCCGCCTCGGGCCTGGCCTGCCTGGCCTGGGACTCCGACTTGCTGTACCAGGAGCTGCACGTGGACTCGGTGGGCGCCGCCGCCCTGCTAGGCCTGGGCCCCCACGCCTACTGCCGGTCAGCACCCGGTGGCCACACAGGCACCTTGCTCTGAGTGGGTGGGTGGCTTCCAGGACCCGGCTGGGACCAGCCCTGCCCAGATGGCCTGAGGCCTCCGCCCGGAAGGCTGCCCCTCAGGAGGCTGGCAGAGATGCCGTGGCTGGGTCTGCGGAGCAAGCCCGAGCTCTGGGTGTGAGGGGCCCCTGGCCTGGGTGCCCAAGGGCTCCCTCCTCCCAGGCCTCTGTGAGTGGCGGTGTGACTTCCTGTGCCCTCCAGGAACCCAGACAGGGACGAGCGGGCCGTGGTGCTACGTGGTGAAGGACAGCGCGCTCTCCTGGGGAGTACTGCCGCCTGGCGTCCTGCGGTGCGCGAGCTCGGCGGGGGTGGTGCTGTGAGGCCCTGGGACAGGAGGTCAGCGCCAGGCTGACCCTGGAGCGGCTCTCCAGGGGGCCCCACGCCCCAGGACCACCATGCTGGGGCCTCTGGCTCCCGTGGGGTGCCGGGCTGCAGGGGAGACAGGAGCGCCCCGAGTGTGCTGGCCGCTCGTTGCAGAGCCCGTGAAGGGCCGGCTCCGGCCGTCCTACGGGAGGACACTGAGGCGGGGCCTGCCAGAGCAGGGCTGGGCTGAGGAGCCCCGGCCCCAGGAACCCGTGCATGTGACCTGGTGACCTCCACTCCAGAATCCTTGGTCAGAGTCCGGCCCCCGCCCCCTGAGGTCCTGGCGACCCTGCCAGAGCCAGCCCCGGCCGGACGCCCGACCTGCGGCAAGAGGCACAAGAAGAGGACGTTCCTGCGGCCGCGGATCGTGGGCGGCTCCTCGGCCCTGCCGGGCTCCCACCCCTGGCTGGCTGCCATCTACATTGGGAGCAGCTTCTGCGCGGGGAGCCTCGTGCAGACCTGCTGGGTGGTGTCTGCTGCCCACTGCTTCTCCAGCAGGTGAGTGGCCCTGGCCCCGAGCCCACCCCACAGGGCCACTGTGCCCGCCCCCGCTGCCTGCCACAGGACTGCCTCGCTGGCCTCCCTCCAACCCCGGCCCACCTCCGCACGCTCCCGCCGGCTCACCACGGGAGCCATCCTGGGCTCTGCGGAGCTCTCCACCTGTCCTGTCCACCTGGGGCTCTGCGGAGCTCTCCACCTGCCCTGTCCACCTGGGGCTCCTCCCTGTTCACCTGGGGCTCTGTGGAGCTCTCCACCTGTCCTGTCCACCTGGGGCTCCTCCCTGTCCACCTGGGGCTCTGCGGAGCTCTCCACCTGTCCTGTCCACCTGGGGCTCTGCGGAGCTCTCCACCTGTGCCTGTCCACCTGGGGCTCTGCGGAGCTCTCCACCTGCCCTGTCCACCTGGGGCTCCTCCCTGTCCACCTGGGGCTCTGCGGAGCTCTCCACCTGTGCCTGTCCACCTGGGGCTCTGCGGAGCTCTCCACCTGTCCCTGTCCACCTGGGGCTCCTCCCTGTTCACCTGGGGCTCTGTGGAGCTCTCCACCTGTCCTGTCCACCTGGGGCTCTGCGGAGCTCTCCACCTGTGCCTGTCCACCTGGGGCTCTGCGGAGCTCTCCACCTGTGCCTGTCCACCTGGGGCTCTGCGGAGCTCTCCACCTGCCCTGTCCACCTGGGGCTCTGTGGAGCTCTCCACCTGCCCTGTCCACCTGGGGCTCTGCGGAGCTCTCCACCTGTGCCTGTCCACCTGGGGCTCTGCGGAGCTCACCTGGGGCTCTGCGGACTCTCCACCTGTCCTGTCCACCTGGGGCTCTGCGGAGCTCTCCACCTGCCCTGCCGCCTCACTGGGACTGGGCACGTGGCCTGTGTCGCGTGCTAAGGCTCCAGAACCCCAGCACGACTCAGGGCCCTGGGACAGGGTGGAGGGCCCCTGCAGAGGCAGTGGCAGGCCTGTCCTGGCCTCCAGATGGCGGGTGGGGGCTGGGGGGAGCGGCCGGCCTTCTCCCTAGCCAAGGTGGTCGAGGGGCGCCCAGCTGGGTAGAAACAGGGCAGTGCCAAGACACAGTGGAGCCTCTGGGGCTGCTGCCCAGAGAGGAGCCAGCTCTGGCCTACTCTGGGCTCCCTCCTGCCCCCACCTCCACCCAGGAAAGCCGCCGGGCTGGGAAGGGAGGCCTGGGTCCCGCCCGGCCTGGAGGGTGCTGGAGCAGACAGGCCTCATTCTCGTCTCCTGCCCCTGCCAACAGGGTCCAGGGGAGACCCGGTGCAGGTCCTGCCCTGAAGGGGGGCACTGAGGTCCAGATGGGTCAGAGGGGCTGACACTGGGGCCTGGGTCTGTGCCTTACAGTAGTGAGGGGCTGTATCTGGGGACCCCACAGGCCAGGCCTAACTGGGACGGGGCCTTCAGGAGGACAGGTCCCCATTCCCTGGGCAGTCTCAGCACCACTTGCCTGGGTACCCACGGGTATCACCGGGTGTTGGAGATAGCGCAGCACTGTGGCTCCTGGGCCCGGGGCCCAAGGGGCTGTGACCCCACCACTCCTGTGTCCAGTTCCCACTGTCCAGTGAGGACTAGCGAGGGCCTCCAGGCTCGCCGCACCTCTTCCTGGGGCTGTGGGCTGCGGCCTTGTGGAGCAGCCATGGCCGGTGGGGCCAAGTCCCAGGTGGGATGCTGCCTGAGTGGCCTGAGGGGACGGCCAGGTCTGTGCGGCCACCAGGACCCTGGCCCCACACAGTCCCCCCAGGGAGAGCGTCTCCGTGGTGCTGGGCCAGCACTTCTTCAACCGCACCACAGACGTGACCCAGACGTTTGGCATCGAGAAGTACGTCCCCTACTCCCTGTACTCGGTGTACAACCCCAGTGACCACGACCTCGGTGAGCCTGGGGACGCAGCAGGGACGCAGCAGGGTGGTGCTCCCGGTGCACCCAAGCCAGCAGGGCCAGGGTGGGGCCAGGGCCAGCGACATGGGCCAGAGGAGGTGGAGTCTGTGGGCCAGAGGAGGCGGAGTCTGTGGGCCAGAGGAGGCGGAGTCTGTGGGCCAGAGGAGGCGGAGTCTGTGGGCCAGAGGAGGCGGAGTCTGTGGGCCAGAGGAGGCGGAGTCTGTGGGCCAGAGGAGGTGGAGTCTGTGGGCCAGAGGAGGCGGAGTCTGTGGGCCAGAGGAGGCGGAGTCTGGGGCGGGGCCGCCAGGCGTGGCCTCCTGTGCCTGGAGGGAGCCTGGCCTGCGACTCAGTCCCCCAGGACCCTGCCCCGGCTGACCTCTGACCTCTCTCCTGCCCAGTCCTGATCCGGCTGAAGAAGAAGGGTGAGCGCTGTGCGGTCCGCTCCCAGTTCGTCCAGCCCATCTGCCTGCCCGAGCCGGGCGCCTCCTTCCCCGCGGGACAGAAGTGTCAGATCGCGGGCTGGGGCCGCGTGGACGAGAGTGAGTGGGGGCGCCCGGGGCTGGGGCCCCGCGTGGACGAGAGTGAGTGGGGGCGCCCGGGGCTGGGGCCGCGTGGACGAGAGTGAGTGGGGGCGCCCGGGGCTGGGGCCGCGTGGACGAGAGTGAGTGGGGGCGCCCGGGGCTGGGGCCGCGTGGACGAGAGTGAGTGGGGGCGCCCGGGGCTGGGGCCGCGTGGACGAGAGTGAGTGGGCGCCCGGGGCTGGGGCCGCGTGGACGAGAGTGAGTGGGCGCGCCCGGGGCTGGGGCCGCGTGGACGAGAGTGAGTGGGGGCGCCCGGGGCTGGGGCCGCGTGGACGAGAGTGAGTGGGCGCCCGGGGGCCGCGTGGACGAGAGTGAGTGGGCGCCCGGGGGCCGCGTGGACGAGAGTGAGTGGGCGCCCGGGGGCCGCGTGGACGAGAGTGAGTGGGGCCGGGGGCCGCGTGGACGAGAGTGAGTGGGCGCCCGGGGGCCGCGTGGACGAGAGTGAGTGGGCGCCCGGGGGCCGCGTGGACGAGAGTGAGTGTGGGCGCCCGGGGGCCGCGTGGACGAGAGTGAGTGGGCGCCCGGGGGCCGCGTGGACGAGAGTGAGTGGGCGCCCAGGCCAGCCGGGAGCAGGCAGCCACTGGGAGCTGGCCCGCGCTGAGCGGCCGTGCCCTGCAGGTGTGGGCAGCTACTCCAGCTCGCTGCGGGAGGCGCTGGTGCCCCTGGTCCCTGACCACAAGTGCCGCAGCCCCGAGGCCCACGGCGCCGACGTGAGCCCCAACATGCTGTGCGCAGGCTACTTCGACTGCAAGTCGGACGCTTGCCAGGTGAGCCGCGTGCCCAGGGGTCCAGGCACACGGAGTGGTCGATGCTTGCCCGAGAGCTCCGAGCTGGAGGGGACCCGGGACAGGACTTACCCCACTGGGTTGGTGGCCAGCACCCCAGGAGGGCCGGCTGCCTGGCCCTGTAGGGAGGGCGATGTCCTCACAGCAGCGGAGAGCCCTCCCTCAAACGTCTGGGGAGAGGCCACCCCAGTAGCGCCCGGGTGTTGGCCAGTGGGCAGGGCCAGCCACAGGATGTCGGCGGCCGAAGTCCCCACGCCACCCCTTTGTCTCAGGGGTGCCCACTGCTCGGCCGCTGACCCCCATGGCTCAGTCTGGCCCCTCCACGGCCTGATCACGCCCAGCTCCCCGTCAGCAGTGCCCTGGTGGAAGGACGGCTGGACGTGCCAGTTCCTGCGTGGGCACAGCCCCCGGGCCGGACTCTTCTGCTCCGACGTGGAGGGGTGGGCTTGAGGCTGGACCGCAGGGTGCCAGAGCTGCCCGGGAGTCAGGGAGGCTTCCTGGCCCTGAGAACTGCACGGGCAGCATTTCAGGTGGCGGAGTGCCAGGCGCCAGGCGCAGGGTGGCTCTTGGCCCACGGGGGCGGGCTTCTGGTTGGGAGCGTTGCTGGTGGGCCGGTGAGGGGCAGCCCGCAGGCTGCAGGAGGCGGTGGCGAGGGGCCTGGCGGAGCTGGCCGCTGGTGCCCTGCGAGTGAGGGGACCTGTCTGGGAGGCCTCCCGCTCAGTGCCCTTGCTCTCTGTCCCCACACTGCCCGCAGCCTGCAGGAGACGCCTCCTGGCCTCGCACTCCTCGGGGTCCTCGGGGTGGGCGGGGTGTGCAGCCGCTGCTCGGTGTCCCTGAGCCAGCCCCAGCCATGTCTCTGCCCAGGGCGACTCGGGCGGGCCCCTGGCCTGTGAGGAGAGCGGGGTGGCCTACCTGTATGGCATCATCAGCTGGGGCGACGGCTGCGGGCGCGGCAAGCCAGGCGTCTACACCCGCGTGGCCAACTATGTGGACTGGATCAATGACCGGATACGGCCTTCCAAGCGGCCTGCAGCTCCCTCCTGAAGGCTCAGGGACGTCCCCCCTTCCCCACTGCCTGACAATAAAGACACGCCCAGCACCGCCTCTGCGGCTCCTGCCTCCCCTGGCCCCCTCGCGGCCACAGCTTGGGCCAGTGCTGCGGATGGGGGGGCCTCAGTGGAGAAGGGAGCCTGCGGCCCCCGAGGGCCTGGCCCCACGGCTCCGCACCTCAGCAGGGGCCAGGGCCAGAGCCTCTCTGGCCACGTAGCACCCAGCCCACACCCCTGCACGGCCAGCTGCAGGCGGGCATGTGGCCGGGTCCAGGCAGCCTGGGCGGTCCCAGGCAGGACGTGGAAAGCAGGTCCAGGCCGCAGGCCATGGGCAGCTGTCCGAGCCAAGCAGACATGGGCATGGCTCTGGCTGCCTTCCGGCCTCAGATGGCAGCCTGGTGGGGTCCCTTGGCTGTGGCCCCTCAGGGGAGCAGGGGAGCAGGGGACCGCGTCCAGGCGCCATGGCTGGGGGTCGCTGCCACACACAGTCCACCGGAGCCAGCCCCCGACTCCAGCCAGGCAGGACGCTGAGGGACAGGAGGGGGAGGGCCAGAGCCGAGAGGGCGGGGGGGGGGCGAGGGAGGCCGGGGCCGTGGGCAGCTGGGCCCACCCAGGTCCCCAGAGTCCTTGGCGAGAACCCCTGTGTGTGAGGGGCAGGACTGTGAGGGTCCGTGGAGCAGGTCAGGGTGGGGTCCACGTGGGCCACGGCCGGGCTGAGGCCAGCAGACTCCTGGGGATGGAGGCCAGGGAAAGGCCAGTTTCCTGCCCACACCTGTGGCCTCCGGGAGGGCAGCAGCGCTCCGTGCACTGCCCGAGCCAGGCCTGGCCGCTGGCGGTCTCCCCAGTGCCCGCTGCTGCCCTCCTCCCGCGCCTTCCTGGCATTCACTGCCCTCCTGTGGCAGGCGGGGCCTCTCTCCAGGCCTCCCGGTGCCCGCCCATGCCCGTGGGGCCCTGCACGCCCTGCCCGCAGCCACAGGGTCCTCAGGAGGCCAGGCCCTGGTCTGCTTGCCCAGAGGGCTCACAGGGACCACAGCCAGCCACAGAGGAAGTGAGGGGCAGGGGGCAGGCCTGGTCAGCCCGCCACCGAGGCTCCGTGGGCTGGACCTTCAGTGCCCGGGTGAGGGAGAGAGCCAGCCCTGGGAGGGCAGCGGCGGGGCTGGTCTTGGGGCCTGGGCCTCCTGGGCTGATGGACGTGGGCTGCAGGTGACCCCACCACCAAGTGTTGGCCACAGTCCTGGTGGCAGCCGCGTGCTGAGGGTGACGTGGTGCCCCCAGAAGCTGCGTCAGGGTCTGTCCAGGGGGGCTGCCTGGTGCTCCTGCCCAGGTGGTGCTCTCTGAGGTGGCCAGCACAGGCTGTCCTCAGTCAAGCCAGCTTCACCTGGAGTGGGGCTGGGGCTGTAGGTGCCGGGGTCTTCCACACCTCCCCGCAGCTGTGTCCGGGGGCTGCTGGGGGCCAGCAGGAGGTCAGAGGAGCTGTTTCCTGCGTCCTCGGTGTGGGGCTGGACTGGGCCCTAGAATCACATGCCAAGGCCCAGTCCCAAGATCGCCGACTGGGCCTGTGTTGGAGGAAGTCTTTACACAAATGAGGTCACCTGGGGGTCCTCATCCAGTCCCACTGGTGACCTCCTAAGGAGAGGGGATCGGGACACGGACACTATGGAGGAGTCCCTGGGAGGGTGCAGGAAAAAGGTGGTCTGTTGCCGCCTGAAGCGATGGCCGCTTGGAGCAACGGAGCCGCGGGAAGAAGTTCAGAGGCAAACTGGAGACAAACAGCTTTTTATTCTGATAACTTTTCTCTCTGGCTCTAACAACGACTAACACGCGGCGCACACACCACCAAAATGGCGCTGACCCGATCAGCAATCTCGGCCAAGTCACTCGAGATCCCGGACCAAGTCCCGTGAGACTACGGAAGGCGACAATGCCCAAATCTCCATGCCCATAGTCAACCGCAATTCAAGCCATCTCCTCAAACAGGGCTCCTGCAGTGGTGGTCTGCAGGCCAAGGCCAGGGGCTGTGAGCCTGGCCACCCAGAGCCCAGCCCCCAGGCCTGTGGACCCTGCAGCAGCCCTAGCACACGAGCGCCCAGGCTGACCGTGTCCCTCACTGAAGGCCGCTGCTGCTCTCCAGACCTAGCGGCCTCCCCCAGGGTCCTGGGGTGCCAGTCTTCAGGTCAGGAGGAGATGCCTGTTCCTCTTCGTGACTGCCTAGGGTCACCAAGCTGTCCCTTGTGGCCCCACCTGACCACACCTTTGTGAAGAAGCCTCTTTGACAGTCCCCCATGTGGCAGCCCACTGGGGCCCTGGTGGACACAATTTACCTGTGTTTTGTTCAGGATTTTGCATTTGTGTTTAGGAGTGAGAGTGACCTACACTCCTACGTTCTTGGAGTGACCGTCACCAGGCTCATGTGATCAGGTTGAGCATACTCCTTTGCTAATCAGATTCTCAGGCGATTCTGCATGAGACTGGGTGAGTGTCGTCTGGACGCTAGAAGGCCCCTGTGCAGTCTCCCGCCTGGCATTTTCTTTACAGGATGTCGGTAACTACTCATTCGGAGTTGGAAGGAGTTCTGGGACCATGGCACTATTGAAACAGTTACGGCTGGGGATTTCATTTCTTCTTGAGCTAGTTAAAGGAGGTTATATTTCTATGAATTCATCTCATTTTCCACATGTATTCCCATAAAGCTGTTCATGGATGTCTTAGGCTGTTTGCTGTTGCTATCACTGATTCCCCGAGACCAGGTGATGTTTGAATAAGAGAGGTTTGTTTAGCTCAGTGTCCTGGCAGCAGCTCAGTGGCTGGTGGGGCAGGGCCTCCCGGGGGAGATGGGCGGGCTGCCGCAGGCGCTCTTCTTCCTCTCCTCATGAAGCCCCTAACGCTCTGGGCCTGCGCTCATGGCCTCATCTGCCCTCCTCGCCCCCAGAGGCCGCCCCAGACATGGCCTGAGTGCTGAGGCCTGGACGTCCACACGTGGGTGGTGGGGTCACACCATCCCGTGGGCGCGGCCCGCCAGCCTGCCTGGGGAGGAGGCCGTGGCCTTGGTTCCCAGTGGACGCTGCCTGGGTCCTTTGGCTTCGGGCCTGTGGTGGCAGCAGTGTGGGGAGCCACGCCCTCCTGGCTGGGGCACAAGAGGGGCGGCAGGGGCTGGGTCCCACAGCTGCCTCTCACAGCGTGTCCCCTGACCCTGGGGCCTGCTGTGGCCCACCTCTTAAAGGTCCCCCTGCCATGTGGCGGCTGGAGGGCCAAAGGAGGGTGTCCTGAAGCAGAGGCCAGGCCCGGGCAGGAGGAGGGCGGGCACGGGAGGCCCTGGGGCGTGACCCTGGGTGAACTACGCTCCATGCGTGTACGAAGTGACCGCAGTGACGCCCACTTGTGGTTCTGCATGATTAATACGCACCAGTAAAATATTAGATTAGAAAGGTCCCACCACTCCCAACAGTCCCACAGGCTGGGGAACAGGCGGTCAGCACGCAGGCCGGGGACCGTCCACAAGCGTAGCAGCTGCCACGGCAGAAAGAAGCAGGAGTCTGTGGTCCCACGGTCCCGGGGCTGGAGGCCCACGGCCAGGTGCTGGCAGGCAAGGGCGCAGCGAGCTGCTGGGGCTGCCTCCCTGAGGGCCCTCCGCAGCTGTCCGGCACGCGCACGGGAGCAGGGGTGCTGGGGGCCAGCCCCAGCCAGGGGCACAACGCGGGCGCTCAGCGAAGCACGGAGGCAGAGAAGCAGCGATGGGGAGAGTAACACCGACACGCGCGTCAGCTGTGGAATCCTCTCTCTTTACTTTCACTTTGTGGTAGGTTTTAAGCATGATTTTTGGCAGCACAGATTGTTTACACTTTCGTTGGTGATTTCATTACAGACATGACTTAATGTTTAGACATATTAAATTTCTTATTATATATGTATTTCAAGGTTTGAGGTCACTTGCACCTTTTCAAGGCCCTGTACGAGACTGAAGCTGTTTTTCTCTGCACACCATTCAGGCTGTCTGATAAAAGTCAACCTTCTCTGTCTGGGATTCCACAGCACTATCGTTTTCTTTCATAGCAGTTGTTTATAAAACCTAGAAGCAGGGAAAAGAGGGAGGCAAGGCTGAATGTTAGCTCTGAAGGACTTTTTGCTCTAAGGGATTTATATTTACTTTAAAAGTAAGAGAAATTTATTTTTTAATCACAAAAAGACTCCTAAAGCTTATTAACTGGAAATTAAGTACTTATAGGAAAAAGTTTGTGTTACTCCTTTCAAGAAAAGATAATGTACAGAGTTAGTCTGGATCTAAATAATTGAAATAGCGACACCTGGTGGCCACATATGTGAATAAAGACCTGACCAGCAAGTAGAAGTCAAAGTTAACTCTTTCAACACCATGATATCTTTCCTGAAAAAGGAGAGGGCTTTATGGAAAATGCCACAACACAGGGGGCTCTCGGGGTCTTGTCGCCTCGGCAGGGGCCAGGCTGTGGGTCGGGGTCCGCTAGGACCTGCTGGGGCCAGAGCACTAACGGACGTGCCTCAGTGTTTTGGTGGGGGGACACAGGTCACTCTTCATCTCACCAGGTGACCAGGGGAGTGTGGACCATGGCGCAGGGTGTCCCATGGCCAGGGCTGGAAGTGGTGGTCATCACTTCCGCCTGCTCTCCACTGGCCAGAACTGTCCACACGGCCCCGCCCAGGGAGGGCAAGCAGATGGGTGGACGGGGGCACTCGCCTGCCCTGGTCAGCTGGAGATGCCCGTGCGGCAGCCCAGCCCTGTCCTCCTGGTCCTCCTCGTGTGTGGGAAACCGCGTGATTCTGGCAGACCCTCTAGCACGCACCGCCCCTGGGCTCATGGAAGTGAGGTCAGCCCAGGGGAGAAGCCGCGGCCAGGTGGGTGGAGGTGCAGGGCCTGGGAGGTCCACGGCTGCAGGCCAATGGCGGGCGGCAGTGCCCTGCAGCTGTGGTCTCGGTGGCAATGTCCCCGTTATGATGCCTGGCAGCGGCACTGTGGCCGTGGCTCAGGAAGCAGGGTGACCACTGCCACGGGCCTCTGCGCAGCATGCAGGGCTGGGTGGCCATCTGTCTCAGGGTGTGACCTGCCTTCTTGCTGTCCCTTCCTGAGGCGCTGGCTCCCCAGCTCGCCCTCTGCTTTCCCGAGGCCCGACACCCTGCCAGCGGCTCCCGGGCTGGAGGGCTCCACCCCGCGTGCCGCGCCCCTTCTCTGACGGCTCCGGGACCGAGGGGCCAGCTGGGGCAGGAGCCGAGTCAGGATCGTGGAGATCTTGGCCAAACTGAGAAAGGGAACCAGGCCTCTTCCTCCTCCTGGCAGGCCGCTGTCCCTGCTTGGCTGCAGCCCTGGCAGCCACGGAGCTGTCCTCTGGGCCACGTGGAGTGCGGGTGGGGGCGTCTGTCCCCCACGGTGGCTGCATTTCCGGGGCTAGGGCGCAGCAGGTGCAGCTACCAGGCGTGGCTGGGGCCTGGGCCAGGGCCAGCGCTTGGAATGCAGCAGCCCGCTGCCCCTCCCTGCAGGGAAGAGCAAGTGCCAGGCGCCTGGCGGCGGATGTGACAGTGGCCACAGCCACCATCCGGCACCTGGCCCTGCAGGGCTGTCCTGGGCTAGCCCCTGGGGCCTGCCGTGCAGAGAGCATGAATGGAGCTCTGTGGTCAGCAAGTGTCCCCTGGGTGCTGGTGACAGGGGCGCACAGGTGACAGGGGTGCAGGGCTGCTTCCTGGGCCCGAGACCCCTCCCCGTGTTAGGCCCCAGCAAGACTGCGGGTGGCATCAGAACCAGCCCTGTGCTCCCCTGAGAGCTGCCTGCTCAGATCCCCAGGGGAGGCAGGGAGGGGACATCCAGGCCTGAGCCCAGCTCTGGGGTGGGCAGCGGGTCCGTCCTGGCCGTGAGCCCGTTTCTCCTCCTCTGCGTGAGGAAGACCGAAGCTAGCCTGCGGGGCCGGGACAGGCCACACGAAGACTCACACGCTGTTGGTAGGCCACTGTCACCCTCACGTCCCTCCTTCCTGCCAGGACCACCGCCTCTCGAGGGCAGGTCAGCCTGCACGTGGGGCTGGCTTGCTGTCTGGGAGCTTCCCCTCCACTGCTGCTCCCGACACAGGTGCTCCCGACACAGGTGCTCCTGACACAGGTGCTGCTGACATTAGTGTGCTCCCCAACACTTGGTGCTCCCCAACACCTGGTGCTGCTGACAGGTGCTCCTGCTCCCCAACACTTGGTGCTCCCCAACACTGCTGCTCCCGACACAGGTGCTCCTGACACAGGTGCTCCCCCCAACACTTGGCTGCTCCTGACATAGGTGCTCCCGACACAGGTGCTCCCCAACACCTGCTGCTCCTGACTGATGCTCCTGACACAGGTGCTCCCTGACACAGGTGCTCTCCCACAGGTGCTCCCCAACACTGGTGCTCCTGACATACCACAGGTGCTCCCCAACACTGCTGCTCCATTAGTGCTCCTGACACTTGGTGCTCCCCAACACTGCTGCTCCTGACATAGGTCCCGACACAGTGCTCCCCAACACTGCTCCTGACACAGGTGCTCCCGACACAGGTGCTCCCCAACACTGATGCTCCTGACATACACAGGTGCTCCCCAACACTGCTGCTCCCTGACACAGGTGCTCCCCAACACTGCTGCTCCCCGACATAGGTGCTCCCGACACAGGTGCTCCCGACACTTGGTGCTCCCCCAACACTGATGCTCCTGACACAGGTGCTCCCCAACACTGCTGCTCCTGACACAGGTGCTCCCCAACACTGATGCTCCTGACACAGGTGCTCCCCAACACTGCTCCCGACACATGCTCCCGACACAGGTGCTCCCCAACACTGCTGCTCCCGACACAGGTGCTCCCCAACACTGCTGCTCCTGACACCCGACACAGGTGCTCCCCAACACAGGTGCTCCTCCAACACTGACACAGGTGCTCCTGACACAGGTGCTCCCCAACACACCTGACACAGGTGCTCCAACACTGCCCGACACAGGTGCTCCTGACACAGGTGCTCCCCCAACACTGCTGACACAGGTGCTCCCCAACACTGCTGCTCCCTGACCAGGTGCTCCCCAACACTGCTGCTCCTGACACAGGTGCTCCTGACACAGGTGCTCCCCAACACTGCTGCTCCCGACACAGGGCTGCTCCCGACACAGGCTCCCGACACAGGTGCTCCCCAACACTGCTCCTGACACTTGGTGCTCCCCAACACTGCTGCTCCTGACACTGTGCTCCCCACACAGGTGCTCCTGACACAGGTGCTCCCCAACACTGATGCTCCTGACACACAGGTGCTCCCCAACACTGCTGCTCCTGCTCCCGACTGGACACAGGTGTGCTCCCCAACACTGCTGCTGACAACACTGCTGCTCCTGACACAGGTGCTCCCGACACAGGTGCTGGTGCTCCCCAACACTGCTGCTCCTGACACAGGTGCTCCTGACACAGGTGCTCCCCAACACTGATGCTCCCGACACAGGTGCTCCCCAACACTGCTGACACAGGTGCTCCCGACACAGGTGCTGACACCAGGTGCTCCCGACACAGGCACCTGCTGACTCCCCAACACTGCTGCTCCCGACACAAGGAGCTCCCGACACAGGTGCTCCCGACACAGGTGCTCCCGACACAGGTGCCCCCAACACTGCTGCTCCTGACATAGGTGCTCCGACACAGGTGCTGCTGCTCCCGACACAGGTGCTCCCGACACAGGTGCTCCCCAACACTGCTGCTGCTGCCCCAACACTGATGCTCCTGACACAGGTGCTCCCGACACAGGTGCTCCCCAACACTGCTGCTCCCGACACAGGTGCTCCCGACACAGGTGCTCCTGACACCTGGTGCCCCCCAACACTTGGTGACCCAGGTGCTCCCCAACACTGCTGCTCCCGACACAGGTGCTCCCCAACAGGCTGCACCTGACACAGGTGCTGCTGACACTTGGTGCCCCCCAACACTGCTGCTCCTGACACAGGTGCTCCTGACCCAGGTGCTCCTGACACAGGTGCTCCCCAACACTGCTGCTCCCCACACAGGTGCTCCCGACACAGGTGCTCCTGACCCAGGTGCTCCTGACACAGATGCTCCCCAACACTTGGTGCTCCCGACACTGGTGCTCCCCGACACCCGGTGCTCCTGACATTGATGCTCCTCAACACCTGGTGCTCCTGACATTAGTGCTCCCCAATACCCATCCTGACCCCCAGTGCTCCCCAATACCCAGTGTTCCCGATACCCAATGCTCCCTGACAACCCAGTGCTCCCCGACACCTGGTGCTCCTGATACCTGGTGCTCTCGACACTGCCCAACACCTGGTGCTCCCCGACACCAGTGCTCCCAACACGCCCGACACCCGGTGCTCCTGACCTGATGCTCCTCAATACCTGGTGCTCCTGACATTAGTGCTCCCCAATACCCAGTCTCCGACCCCCTGCTCCCCACACCCAGTGTGTTCCCGATACCCAGTGCTCCCCGACACCTGGTGCTCCTGATACCTGGTGCTCGACACTGCCCAACATGGTGCTCCTGACATTGGTGCTCCTGACACCCGGTGCTCCCAATACCCGGTGATTCCCCGATACCCAGTGCTCCCGGACACTCGGTGCTCCCTGACACCCGGTGCTCCTGACACCCAATGTTCCTGACATTGGTGCTTCCCGACACCTGGTGCTCCCAACACTGGTGCTCCCTGACACCCGGTGCTCCGGACACCTGGTGCTCCTGGAGTCCCCAGCCTCCGGGCTGTCTTATGGATGGGGAGTGCCCCTGGCACAGACCTGGGCTCCAGAAGAACCTGGGCTGGCATTGAGAGCCCAGGCCAGTCCTCGAGAGCTGCTGGACTGGGCTCTGGTGTTGAGGCAGGAAATCCAGAGGCAGAGAGGCAGAGAGGCCACCTGGCCCACGGGCTGGGGTGGGGCTGCAGGAGGGCCTTTAGGGAGCAGTGTGGCTCCTCTGTGTCCCTCTGTGCTGGGGTGGGCAGGGAAGCCTTTGGCGGGCCAGCTCTTGCACGGGGAGGGGGGATGGGAGGCGGAGGCTGGGGGCACTGAAGTGGCAGGGTGGGTCCTGGCCCCGCCCACCACCTGGCGGTTGGTCACCTGCACCTGCCTGAAGCTCCAATCACGTGGGGCTCTGAGTGGATGAAGGGACAGGTAACCAGAGGGCCCGCCCCCACCTACCACCTGTCTGGGCAGTGTTCTCTGGGCATGGGGGGGCGGCCGGGACGGGGTGCCTGGGAGGGGGCCAGTGGCCATTCTGTCCTCAGGACTGTCTGGTGATGCCCTGGGTGGGGAGGGGCAGGCACCAGCGGTGACACCAGAGTGGCTGCAGAGGGACCTTGACAGGAGCCTGCTCCCTGCCTCGGAGGCCGTTCTGTGGGCAGCCCCTGCTGCGTCTGGAAGGGAGTTCCCCCAACACTGCCTGGCTTGGGGCCGCCGCAGGTGGCTGCAGGAGGCCACACTGCCAGTGGGCAGGAGCCGCGGGGCAGAGGCCAGCGGGTGGGGAGCCGCCCAGGCCGGCTCCGGGGCTCCGTCCACCTGGCAGCAGGCGCGGGCCACTCCCTGCCCAGGTCCCTGGCCGCCCCGCCCGCGCGCCGAGGCCCGCCTCCTGGCCCGGCCCGGCCCTCCCGAGCTATTTTGAAAGTGACCCTGGGCTCCAGCGCCCACGGGAGAGCAGGCGGCGGCACCATGACAGAAGATGACCGAGGCGGCGCTGGTGGAGGGCCAGGTCAAGCTGCGGCACGGCAAGAAGGTCGGGGCGCGGCGGGGCGCGGGGCGGGGCGCGGCGGGCGGCCGCTCACGCTGTCCTTGTCCCGCAGTGGAAGAGTAGGTGGCTGGTGCTGCGCAAGCCGTCGCCGGTGGCAGGTGAGCGGGGCGGCGGGCGGCGCCCTGCGGCCTCATCCCCGCCGGCGCCGCTGGCCCGAAATAGCCCCGGAGCCGCGGCCCTGAAACCCGGCCCGCGGTAACCGGAGAGTGGCCGGCGGGGCGACGGGACCGGCAGCCCGGGCGCCCGGGTGGCCGGGGAGGCCGCGACCCAGCCCCGGGAGCCTCGTCCAGCGGCAAGGACGCCCCGGGCAGCGCCTGGGCCGGACGCGCTCGAGCAGGGCCCGCCCACGTCCCCTTCCCCGTCCAGGTGGGGCAGGGCCCGGCGGGAGGAGCGCGGTGTCCCCGAAAGTGGCTCGGCTGTTCGGGGTGCGCGGCCTCGGGAGAGGACGGTCCGCCCGCAGCCCGCAGCCCGCGGGGGGCGCCGCTCCCGGAGGCCGGAGGCCGGAGGCCGGGCTGCAGCTGTCCGGGGAGACAGGTGCCGAGCGCCTGTGGGGGCGGCGCGTGTGCATGGCCACCCGTGCGCGGAGCCCTCCGCCGGCATCTCTCCCTGCAAGGGGTGTGCGGAGGGGACGGGACGGCTGGTTTTGTGGACCTCACCTCCTGCCTGGGCCTCAGCCCCCTTTCCAAGGGGCCCCAGCTCCAGGGGCTGCTGGTTTCTTCAGTCCTTCAAGCCAGACCCTGCGCTGCCCTGACCCTGCCCTGCCCTGACCCTGTGCTTCCCTGACCCTGCGCTGCCCTGCCCCTGCCCTGCGCTGCTGCCCTGCTCAGCTGACCCTGCTCACCCTGTGCCCTGACCCTACACGGCCCTGACCCTGCCTGCCCTGCCCCTGCCCCTGCTGTAACCCTGACCCTGACACGGCCCTGACCCTGCCCTGCCCCTGCCCTGCCCTGCCCTGCCCCTGCTCCCTGACCCTGCGCGGCCTTGACCCTGTGCTGCCCTGCCCTGCCCCTGCCCTGCCCCTGCCCTGCCCCTGCCCTGACCCTGTGCTGTCCTGACCCTGCGCTGCCCTGCCCCTGCCCTGCCCTGCCCTGCTCCTGCTCAGCCCTGACCCTGCGCTGCCCTGACCCTGTGCTGTCCTGACCCTGCGCTGCCCTGCCCCTGCCCTGCCCTGACCCTGCCCTGCCCTGACCCTACACGGCCCTGACCCTACACGGCCCTGACCCTGCCCTGCCCTGACCCTGCCCTGCCCTGACCCTGCCCTAACCCTGCGCGGGCCTTGACCCTGCCCTGACCCTGCGCTGCCCTGACCCTGCCCTGCCCTGCCCCTGCCCCTGCCCTGACCCTGCGCGGCCCTGACCCTGTGCTGTTCCCAGGAGCAGTATCTGGTGAGGAGTGTGGGGTTCTGGGGGAGGCCCCCAGCAGGCAGGCCGGTGTGGAGGGCTGTGGGGGTGAGGGCCACAGTGGGCAGGTGTGAAGGCCTTGGCCAGCTGTGGCCAGGAGCTCAGCCTGCTGTGGGGACAGGTGCTTCTCTGGACAGGGTGGGCCGTGCCTGTGCTGAGTGCCCAGAGAGGCCAGAAGGTCCCGTCCCAGGTGCCGCCTGGGACGGCATCCCGGGAGCAGGCCGTGCCTCCAGAGCACAGGAGCTCCCAGGAGGCAGGGCCGGCTGGCCTGAGGGTGCACTGGGGGCTGGAGGGTGCCTGGGCCAGCCCCCCAGCATGGACAGTCTATGTTGGCATCTCTGGGTTTCCCACGCGCCCCAGCAGTCAGGAGGCAGGAGGCCGAGGGGCAGGACGGGGAAGGGAGCGGGGGGGAGGAGTGTCCCCAGGGACTATGCAGCTAGGCTGGGCACAGGGTGGGCAGTGGTGGTGTCTGTCTGGATGGACGCCCGCCTGCCCTGTCCTGTTGTCCTGGGGCCTGGCTCTCGGACGCTTTCTGCTCTGGTTTCTATGGCTGCCCCTCCCCGAGACCCCCACCCAGCTGGGCGTCCTGCTGCAGCCCCCCCGTCCAGTCCCCAGTCCACACTGGAAACGGGGCTCCCCGACCCACCCAGCCCCTCGCAGGTCCCAGACCCCCAGGTCCTGGTGAGCTGGGCAGAGGATGGCCGGTGCGGTCCTCGTCCTAGAAATCCGGGCCTCCTGTCCACAGTCCTGGCATCCTTGTCAGAGGGCATGGGCCGCGGCGGGCGCGAGCCGGTGGTGGCACAGCTCTCTCCACGGCAGCCCTGGCTGCTTCTCCCTGGGAGGCCCGTCGCGGCCGGGCTCAGTGGGCAGGAGAAAGGCGCGTCTGGAAGAGCAGGCGCGCGGGCCAGCGCTCACGGGAGCACGAGCACGGCAGGCGGGCAGCACACAGCCCTGTGGCCGCCACGCCGCGGGCAGTGGAGGAGCTGGAGAGCCGGCTCCTCAAGGCCTGGCCGCCTCCGGCTCAGGGCCGCCCACGCCCCGCTCTGGGCCTCTAGGAGAGGGCGTCTGGGTCCAGTCCTGGTTGGGGGCTCGCTAAGACTGGGACTCGGAGGGCGCGGCTCCAAGGCTGCCCTGTGGGCTGCTCCTGGGGCTCCGTCCTGCTTGGGAAGCCCCCAAGAGGGGCCCGCGTCCAGGAGCCGGCAGTGCCCGCGGGGCATCGTAGACGGAGAGGCTCAGGACAGAACCTGAAGGAGCCGCCCCCGCGGGCCTGGGGGGTGGCGGCTGCCCAGGCTGCTGAGGGCCCACGCTGCTCGTGGCTGCCTGTGGTCTTTGCTGCCTGTCCAGGGCCTGCTCTCTGCTGTTGGGGGCTGGGTCCCCGGCTTGGCCTCCCCCACAGGCAGAGGTTGGGGAGCCCTGCCGGCAGGAGACACAAGGCCTTGAACCCAAGCACAGGTCTGGGTGGCTTTGGGGCGTGTGCCGGAGCCCGGGAGCCGCCTGTGCTGCCTGCCCAGGCGTGGGACCCCGGCCTGAGCAGCTGGCAGCTCTGCTGACCAGTCCCTCCAGGGCGCAGGCCCGTGGGCCCTGGGCTCCCTTCTGGAGTTGGCGACTCGTGCTTTGGGTCATCTGCACTCTGCCCACCTCCCTGCAGGATGGGGTGGCATCTCGGCCCCTGGCTGAGGACGGGGTGGGGCGGCCGCCAGTCTTCCTTTCCCCTGGCACCGGCACAGACCAGGCCACGCCCAGGGCCAGCTTCCTGCGAGCCCCGTCCTGGGAACTGGCTCTCTCGGGTCCAGTTTTTGGCTCGGCTGCCGTGTGCCGAGCCCAGGAGAGCCGCCCCCCCGCCCCCCAAGCATCTTTGCCGGGCAACTCGAGCAGCCCCTGCCCGGCCCACTCCCGGGCACTTGGAAGGTGGCTGGCGAGGAGGGAGCCAGGGCTCGGGGCCTGCGGCGTGCTGAGCCCGGCCATCCCCGCTGCCGCCGTGCTCTCGCGTGGTGCAAGCTGTGGTGTCGGGGTGGCCCCTGGGAACAGGCTGGGTGCTGCTTTCCCGAGTGGCCTCGGCCTGCCCCGTGTGTCCTGGGAGACCCCGGCAAGCCGACCAGCTCAATGCCCAGCCCTGCCTGGCCTCTCGGCCGCCCCAGGCTGCTGCGTGCTCAGCAGGGACCCTCGGACTCCTCCGAGGGCGCTGCCTCAAGGTCACTCTGACCTCCAGGACGTGGGCCCAGCAGCCGCTGCTCGCGGCCTCCCTGCAGCCTCCTTCTGGCCGCTGGTCCCTGCGCTCCTCTCCATGGCGAGGCCGGGCCCTGCCTCTCCCTGCCCTCCTGGGCTCCCGGCCCTGGCCGGAGGCTTCTGTGAGCTCATGACTCCCGGTTATTTTTACATCTCCAGACGCTTGGCCAGCTGCTGCCCCATGTCCAGTGGGCTTCTCAGCCTCTCTCATCCAGGAGAGACCCCGGCCTGGCCCCCGGCAGCCTCCAAGCCTCCCTCCCCACCCAGGTCCACAGAGGCCCCTCAATTCTTTGCATCCTCATCACCTCGTCCCAAAGGGCCTGTGGCCTCCTGCCCAGAGGACTGGGGAGAGTGATGTGGCCATGCAGTGGTGCAGGCCTCCCACCTGGGGCAGGCACCACTGCTCACCCTCCCTCAGCCACGGAGGCTCGAAGCCCAGCCAGCCCAGCCTCTGTGCTCAAAGCCTTCGGAGCTCTCTGGAGCACCAGGACCCTGACCTGACCCTGACCAGCTGCCTGTACTGCAGACCACTCTGCCTACCTCTCCCTAGTGTTGCCCGGCCCTTGGGGTCCCTGAAGAGGCCATGCTGCCTGCCTCTGGGCCTTTGCACTGGCTGTCCCCTCTAGTCAGTGCTGTTCCCCGTGGAGCTGCTGGGCTGGGCCTTCAGTCCTTCCCTCCTGGGACAGCCCCCAGCCCACGCACAGGCGGTCCCTGCCCCACACTGAGGTCGCCTGCTCCCGCCTGTACGACACTTTGCTGATGGTTGTCTTGCTTGCTGGCTTGTCTGTCACTGCTGGGACACTGTGGGAGCCGGGCTTCGCGGCCTGGCCGCTCAGGGTGGCCCTGGAGCAGCGTCGCAGCTGAGCGCTGCAGGGAGGGCCAGCCCAGGCCAGGACGGAGCCAGGTGCGAGGGGTGTGAGCCTGGGGGTGGGCTCTGGGGCCCCAGTGGGGGACGACCCAGCCAGGCCCACGCAGCCCCGGCCGGGGGTCCACCTTGCCCACCTGCCCAGGGCAGAAGTCACAGGAGGGGAGGGGGCCGGGGCCGGTCACCCACTGTGCAGCCCCGTGGACCTGCGGTGGGCCGCTGTTGGCCGCCCCGTGAGCTCCCGGGTGCAGACTCTCAGGCCTCGGTGGCCTCTGCCTCTCTGTGGCTGTGCACACTGGCCACCGGCGAAGGACTCTCAGGCAGCAGCGCAAGCCCTGCTGCCCGCGGGCCCGTGTCTGAAGATGACCCTGGGTGGGCACGCGGCCTGCCACCGGCCTGCACCCTTCTCCCACCAGGAGGCAGCTCCGAGTCGAAGGCACAGAGACCACGTGGCATGTGAGGCACAGACTGTCACCCCTGGCCCTCACAGAGAGAGCTTGCTGACCGCGGCCTCCCAGGTCGTGCCCTCGCTCCAGGCGGGGACTGTGGTCCGGGTCTGAGGGGCTGGCCCGAGGGAGGCAGGCAGGCCTGTGCGTGTGTCCCGTCACCCGGGGCCTGGGGTCCGGGCGGGTTGCTGGGCCTGTGGGAAGAGCCCTGTCTGCCTTCAGGGGCTGAGCCGGCACTGCACCCCCTGGCCGGGACCCCGGCCCCCTCTCTGCAGGTGGACGAGGGGCTTGACTTCTTGAGTTTCACGCAGGATTTGGGGTCGTGTCGGTGTGGACGTGTCGGGGTGTTGGCACTGGGTCCCCAGGCCACGCCCTCCTCCAAGACCGGGCACCCTGGGGTCCTGGAGCCACAGGGGTCCTGGGTGGGGAGGGTCCTGCCCCCAAGGCTGACCGCTGTGTGGAGGCTTGGAGGCCAGGCGCCTCGTGCACCCCTCCTGTCTGGGTAGGGCAGACTGGCCAGGGCCGCCCAGGGGCACGGGCAGCGTGAGCTGCTGAAGCTGCCGCAGGGCTGAGCAGCGGCTGCGTTGGCAGTGACCATGTCGGTGGAGACCAGGTGTCCTGGAGGGGCAGGGTGAGACTCAGCCTGTCCCTGCAGCCAGGGGTAGGCGGAGGCCTGCCACACTGCTCCGGTGGGACCCACGGTCCAGTGACACCCTTCTTTCTCCCCAGGGCTGGGCTCAGGCCACAGCCTTGGAACCAGAGAATGGGGTGAGCCAGGGGCCGGTGCGCCAGGTGGAGGGGCCGCCAGGCCGCAGGGCAGGGGAGGCCGAGCTGCTGGGCAGGCACTGTGTCTGCTCGCCCAAGCCGCTGACCACAGCTCCTGCACCCGACCGTGGTCAGGGTGGGCTCACAGGCCTGGGCAGAGTGGACCCCGGTGGAGTCCACGCCCAGCACAGGGCTCAGGTGGCTGGCTGGTCGTCCGGGACACGTCCCACTCTGCACAGGAGACAGGGTGGGTGGGTGGCTTTCGGGGGCAGTGGGTGCTGCACTGGCACCTTGGTGGACGCTCCATGGCCTCTTGCCTTCCACGCAGATTGCCTGCTCATGCTGGCCTACAAGGACAAGTCGGACCGCGCCAAGGGCCTCCGGGAGCGCAGCAGCCTGACCCTGGAGGACATCTGCGGCCTGGAGCCCGGCCTTCCCTACGAGGGTCTGGTCCACACGCTGGCCATCGTCTGCCTGTCCCAGGCTGTCATGCTGGGCTTCGACAGCCACCAGGCCATGTGTGCCTGGGACGCCCGCATCCGCTATGCGCTTGGCGAGGGTGAGTGCCGGACGGAGGCCGGGTGAGGGCTTCCCTCGCGGTCCTGGGCCCTCCCTCGTGTGGACCGAGAGGCAGGCGCAGCCCGGGACCTGCACGGAAACGAAGGGAAGCTCGTGGACACCGCGAGTGCTGGCCAGCTGGGCCCCGAGCTCCGTGCTCTGGATGAGTGGTCACGGAGAGCCAGGCCCTGCCTGGGGTGGTCAGACCAAGGGCGGGGCAGGCTCTGTGGGGCTTGTGGGTTTCGAGCCCCCTAGCTCAGCCGCATGGGTCAAGACTTGGAACCCAGAGTCCCAGCTGCCACTCGTCCATCCCCCAAAGCCCCGCCCCTTGCATCCTCCTGGCCATGTGAGCCTGGGCTGTGCAGAGCAGGGCCATCAGCCACCTGGGAGCGAGCGTCGGGGTGGGGTCAGGCTGGCAGGGAGGAGGGCCGTGGCTGAGTGGCCGCATGCCTGAGGCAGCAGCTGCCCACAGAGGTCGGCCACGGAGCTGGGCCACCCGGGAGCGGGCGCGCGGGGCTGGGCCCTGGAGCTCTGCAGCGTGGGGGAGGCCCAGCCTGGGGCCAGCGGGGGGTGGCAGAGCCAGGACTCGGCCGGGCAAGGCCCAGGCCTTGGACACCGGCAGTCGGAGTGACGAGTAGGACAGCCTCTCTTGCCGTGTCCTCTAGAACACCCAGCCTGTGCCACCACGCAGGTGAGCCAGCCAGGCTTGTGGTGACCGCAGGCGCTGGCCCAGGCCGTCTGCGCACCTGGTGTGTCCTTCAGTTCTAAATACCGCCGGCCAGGTTAGCCGGCCTGCAGGAGCGAGCTGCCCTCCCCGGCCGACCCGAGGGGCAAGGCACGGCACTGGCGGTCAGGAGGGAGCCCCAGGGCGGTCTGGATGGCTCTGCCGTGGCCCATTTATCTGGGTGGGGCAGTGCCCACCCACTGGGGAGGGGCTGCCCAGGCATCTGTAGAGACACCTTGAGAAAAATCCCGAAGAGGGCCATGGGGGGCTCAGGGGTGGCCAAGGCCAGCGCCTGGAGGAGCTGGGGACCCTGTGGCTGCGGGGAAGGAGACGGAGTGGGCCGGGCCAGGGGTGGGCACCAGCAGGCAGGGCCATCACTCGGCGCGGCCCACCTCTGAGGTGTGGAGGCCTGGAGGGGGGCAGGGAAGAGCCCGCGGCTGTCCCGCAGGAGGCTTCCAGGGGAGTGGCCAGCTGAGGGGTGGGAGCCCAGGGGCACCCAGCCGCCCCCGGGGAGTGGGGACCACCGTCCAGAGAGAGGCAGGAGCGCGGCCTCCCGGGCGTCCGGCCAGGCTGATCTCCAACGCAGGCCGCGCTGGACGGGCCCCGCCTTCCACGTGCTGAGGTTTCCCGTCTATAAACGGACCCCCAGGCTGCCGGGGGGGTCCAGGGAGGTGCTGGCACACAGGTCCTGGCCCAGTGCTGGTCAGCCCTGTCCTCCACTGGAGCCCGCTGTGGTCACGTCTGTGTGGTTGGGACAGTGGGGGTGGTCAGAGGTCAGGCCCCGCAGAGCTCCCTCACCCCAGGCAGGCCCTGAAAGACGGGAGGGAGGCAGTGGGCCATGGCAGGCAGTCTCCGCCCCCAGTGCTGCCCAGCTGTGTGGTCCACTGGCCAGGCGAGCAGCTGCCGGGGCCTCCCTGCCGGGCCTGGTGCCACCCCCCCCACCCCCGGGTGATGCGCCTCGCCCCTGCCGCCCCAGTGCACAGGTTCCACGTGACAGTGGCTCCCGGCACCAAGCTGGAGAGTGGCCCAGCCACCCTCCACCTCTGCAATGACATCCTGGTCCTGGCCAGAGACATCCCTCCAGCTGTCACAGGGCAGTGGAAGCTGTCCGACCTCCGGCGCTACGGGGCTGTGCCCAGCGGATTCATCTTTGAAGGCGGGACCAGGTGTGGCTACTGTAAGTATGTGCCTGCAGGGCCCGCTGACCCCTGGGGGGCTGGACGTGCTGTCCACCTGGGGCCCGGGACGCGCCGTCCACCTGGGGCCCGGGACGCGCCGTCCACCTGGGGCCTGGGACGCGCTGTCCACCTGTGGCCGCGCGGGGAGCCTGGCCCCAGGGCTGCTCTCTCTTCCTGGATGCCCGGGGTGAGAGCAGAGGTCCTCTGTGTCCGGAGTGAGGCCCAGGGTCACAGCCGTTCCTGGCCTGTGCATGAGGTCACCCAGTCAGGGCTCCTGTGCAGATTGAATGGGAATAAGATAAGAATGGAAGCGTTTCTCGAGGGCCAGTGAGCCGCCCATGGTGCCACACGCAGAGAACACGTCGAGGACCCAAGTTTCCTCCTGAACACACCAGCACTGGCCCCTGGGCCACCCGGGGCTGCTCTGTGCAGTGGGGTGGCCAGGCCATGGGAAGGGGTGGCCTGGGCCCCGGGTGGGTGAGGGCTGGACGCCCGGGCCTGATCCAGCTGAGTGGCCATCCAGGAGGGAAGTGGGGCCAGCGTCTGGCCGCCAGGTCCAGGAGCCGGTGGGTGGTGGGTGCTGAGGGTGCGTCACTCAGAGCCTGAGGTCTGCGCTGGGCACTGCAGGGACAGGGCTGGCCTGGGCAGACGTGGCAGCACGTGCAGGCCTGCAGGCACCACAGGAGGGAGGGGAGGCCCTTGTCCCCTCTCTAGAGGGGCTGCCTGTCTGTGCTGGCCGCCATGCGGTGTGGCCTCCTGGGGCCTCGGTGACCACGGTCAGCGTGCTCCCTGGGAGGAGTGGGGCCTGGGGGGTACGTGCGTGGTGCCAGGCGTGCACCCCCAGCCCTTCCAGGTGGTGGAGGGGTGGAGGTGCCCATCCACCTGCCCGGACTCCGGTGGCTTTTTTGCAAGGGGAGTGGACCCCGGCGTCCTGGGAGTGCGGCTGGCCAGAGGCGGTGGGAAGGCGTGGCCCTCGCCTGGCACTCTAAGGCACTGCCCACCTGGCTCTGTGCGGAGGGTCCGGCGAGGGCTCCACCTCTGGGCACAGTGGGGCAGGTGCGGACGCTGGTGGGGGGGTGCTGCCCACTTGGGTCCCACGTGATGAAGGGGCCGGGGCGGGTGGGTGGGAACAAGCCCATTCGGGTGCGGGGGCCTCTGGTGGGAGCCTCTGAGGAGCGTCAAGGCCCTCGGGGGGTGGGCGGGGAGGTGAGGGGAGGTGGACGTGGCTGGTGGTCAGGGGACGTGGGGCAGTGTGACGTGGCCGTCTTGAGCCTTGTCAAGCTGCTCTGGCTTGGAGGGTGGCAGCTCGCGGGGCAGGCGGGTGGGTGGACCCCTCTGCTGGGCATTGCTGGGCTCCCTCTTGGGCAGGTCTGGGAGCGGGGCGGGGAGAGGCCGGCTGGGTGGGGGCTGCTGGTTCTCTTTCGCAGACCCTGGCGCTGTAGGCCCCGGTGGCTCGGCCCTGCGGCGGCCTCTTCCTTGGGAGCCCCTTGATTTGGGGCTCCTGGGCATCTGAGCAGGCAGTGTCCGTGTTCCTCTGTGGAGTTCCCAGGACAGGCTGCGGAAGGTCGGGGTGCTGGTGAGGTCACCCTCCCACGTGGGCAGCCCGGGGCCTGTTTCCTTGCAGGCCTGCTTGCCTTGTCCTGGTCAGGGGGAGTAGGGCCACTGGGCATTTCCCTCTCGACCTCAGAACCCGGGGTCCCATCCCTCGGTGAGGTGGACGCCTTTCCTCCATGACCCCCAGCATGGACCAGCTGCTCTCCCCGAGGGCAGAGCCTGGTGTGTGCCGTTGTGTTTTCCTGGGCTCCCAGAAAACCAGGGTGACCTCTGAGGGGAGTGTCCCTCCTGCACCAGGCCCTGGGTCAGCTCCGTGCTGCGAGAGCCTGCCTGTAACTGCGGTGCTTGGTGCCAGGTAGCCTGGGCCCTGCCGGACGCTCTTGGGAGTCTGTCTCCCCCAGCTCCAAGCCTTGCTCAGACCCATGGGTCACAGAGAGCTGAGCCCTGGAGGGAGCAGGTCACTGGCTGGTGGCTCTGGGGACAGGCTGAGGGCCCTGCGAGTCTGCCGACTCCTTCTTCCACCTGGACAGGCTCAGTAGATGCTCTGGCTGGTGGAGCGGCGTCCAGATGCCACCAACCCCGCAGCCAGCTGAGACATCTGTGCAGCACAGGGCACAGGTGGCAGCTGAGGGTCGGTCACCTGCCATATGTGGGTAGACCTGGGCCACCCTGGAGAGGACCTGCTGGCTAGGGAAGTCCTGGGGCATCTGAGCCATGTCCTGGGGCTGCTGTAGCGAGTGACCACACACTCGGTGGCCTTCACAGGCTGGGGTCAGAAGTCCCGAATCCGGGGCCAGCAGGACCTCCCTGGAGGCGCAGGGAGTCTTGCTGCCTCTCACGGGCTCAGCCTGTGCCAGAGCACGCACCTCTGCCCTTGCCTTCTGTCTCCCGTGGGGACACTGCCACTGGGTTTAGGGCCCACCTGGGTGATCCAGGTGGTCTCATCTTGAGAGCCTTACCTTATGACATCTGCAAAGACCCTTTCACATCTTTTAGAGGCCACTATTCAGACACGGTGTCTCCAGAATTTGGATCGTAGCCACTTGTCCCTGGAAGACAAGAGCAGGGAGGAGGGAGGAAGGGCCCGGAAGGTGCTGGAAGGCCTCGGGGTGCAGAACCAACATCCCCTCCCTCTCCTGGTCCCAGCCTGGCCCTGTGTCCCCCAAGAACCATGCCTTCTGACCGCCACCCCAGACAGCGGTCCGGAGGACGGGGCCTGGCCCTGCGGCTCCTTTGCTCCCCCTGCACGTGTCCACACCCGTTCCTGGGACGGCGGGCCTGGTGGAGAAGGTTCCCAGTGGCACCACTGGCCAGGCTCAGTGGCGGGCGGCAGAGAGGTGGCTCGGGGACGGAAGGCAGGCAGGGGACGCGAGGCAGGCCCTGGGGCAAGAGGAGGCTCTGCAGAGAGGCCAGGTCAGGCCCCGCCTTGGTCTGCTCACCCCGCAGCTGCAGGCGGCTCTGTGCCACCTGAGCCCACCGCCACGGCCAGCACCGTCCCGGGTGCTGAGAGCCCAGGACCCCACCACGGCCAGCACCGTCCCGGGTGCTGAGAGCCCAGGACCCACCACGGCCAGCACCGTCCCGGGTGCTGAGAGCCCAGGACCCGCACGGCCAGCACCGTCCCGGGTGCTGAGAGCCCAGGACCCGGGCGGCTCCCGGGCTGTTCCGAGCCTGCGGTCAGCGGCACCTTGGTGACCACCCTGGGGATGCCACCCTGATGCTTCTGGCTACCTGACTCCTCCTTAGAGGGTCCCCAGGGTGAGTTCTCTCGGGTGGGCCAGGGACACACTTAAGAGGACACTGTCTATCTCCACTTCTAAGTGTGGACCCCGTGCCGGGTACCACATTGCTAGGGTCACAGTCACTTGGAGGTTGGTGGCCCCCTTTGGTGGCATATTATAAGGACATGATCTGAGACCTTTGGCCACAGGTGACTGTGACACATAAGGCACATTTCTTGGTTTCTGTGGGGCCGAGGGCTGGGGGACTGCAAGAGGAAGGTGCTTTGGGAGGGACAGGAGGCGGGCGCTGCACCCGGGGCGTCTGGGGGTGCCAGGAGGGGCAACAGCGGCCCGTGGTCCCGGGTGCACACAGGTCTGGAGGGAGAGGCTGGGCAGGAGGCTCTGGCTGTGGTCCAGGGCGAGCAGGTGAGGCTGACCCTGGCGCAGCTGTTGGGGCGTGGTGGCCCCACGGGTTTCAGGAACGCTAAGCAGGCGGTGACGGACGGCGTCAGGGAGAGGGCGGTGGAGGGGACAGGCCCTGCTGAGGTGCGGGTGCAGGATGGGCTGGGGGAGGGCGTTTGTTCCCACGGAGCCCTCCATCTGGTGCTTCGTCCTGGGCAGGGGCAGGCGTGCAGGCATCCCGCCCAAGCCCTGGCCCTGGCCTTGCCCCCGGCCGTGGACTGACACTCAAGAACGAGGCCGTTTGTGCGAGGAGACCCTGGTTGAGTGGCCCCTGCTGCCTCGGGCCCGGGTCTGGAGCCCTGCTTCGTCCCCACGTGTGACTGCTCTGCTCTGCCCTCGAGGTTCCACTGGCCTGGAGCCGCCCTCCCTTGGCAGCCCCGCTGTGGCCCCCGTGTCCAGGGAGGTCCTCAGAGCTGGCTGTCGCACAGGACAGGAGCCCCAGGGCCATCCCACCACGCAGACAGGACGCTGAGGCCAGGGCAGCCTGGGCGTCCAGGGGCTGGTTGGTGCGGGCAGGCCACGGCTGCTCCGGGTCTCGGTGACTCCCGGAGGCTGTCCTGGGCCCCAGGACGGCGCTGGGCTGCTGCCCCTTCCCCAGAGTGGCTTCTGTCTGTGGTGAGCCTGTGCTGGCAGGGGAGGCCAGCCCTCCTGTCCCTCTCGAGGAACAAAAGGCCCTGTTGTGCAGAGCGGGCAGCGGGCCGGGGCTCTGCGGAGCAGGACCAGCTGCCCGAGCGCGGACACCTGCCAGCTGCCCGCCTCCCGGCCGCGAGCCGCAGTCCGTGTGCTCTGGCAGAAGGCGGCCTGCGGGGCGGCGGAGCGCAGCCCTGCCCTGCAGGGAGGGCGGTGTGGACGGGCACCTGGCTCAGGTCTTCAGGTGTGCTCAGGTCCTGGACACAGAGCCCAGTCGCACCCGGGCTCCAGAGCTTCTGCGACTGGCCCGCAGCCCCGGCCTCTCGGACGCTGGGAGCCCACTGCGCCCTCGTGGACGCTGGGGAGTGAGCCGCGCCCACGGAGCATCCTGGCCTCGCGGGCACGTGGCAGGCCCTCGGCCAGCCTCCCCAGGGACGGGCAAGACCCTCAGTGCCTCGGCCCCGGGCGGCTCCCACTCCAGTGCGCTGTGCAGCTCCCGGGCATCGGGAGTGGCCCGCCCGGTGGTCTCTGGTCAGGGGCCCGAGCTGCGCACCACTCCTGCACGCGGCTGAGCCAGGCGCGGGGCTCCGTCCCACTGCAGGGCCGCAGCCACACCTGGCCCAACGCGGGCCACTGGTCCTCTTCTGGGGATGGGCCGGGAGCAGGCCCTTGGGAGACAGAGGAAAGGAAGAGCCAGGCCAGCAGGTGTCATTGTGACGGGCCCAGCTCGGGGACGGGCCCGTGGCACGGCTGGGTCGTTGGCTGGCTGGCACTCCCGTGCCGTGCTCAGGAAGGAGGCGTGTGATAGGAGCCATCGTCACTGTGAGCGAGCACGTGCCTGTCACCCGGAGGGGACCAGGGTCGCCGCCTGCTCTCGGGACTGGCACGGCCAGCGGGGCCAGCAGGCTCTCAGACCTGCAGCCTGACCCCAGCAGGGGCACCGCACGCTCCCTGTTGGCTGGCGCGGGGTCTCGACTCGGCGTGAGGACAGCTGCCCCCAGCCCGCTCGGGCTTCACCCCCTGCTGCCCACGGGGCAGCCACACCCAGCGCGGCTCCCCGGCCCGCCATGATTCTGGGGCCCGGCTCCAGGCAGGGCCCTGCAGCGCCAGGCGCTCGCGGTCACTCGGGCCGTGGCGTTGGGACGGCGGTGGGCTGCAAGGCTAGGGGCCTCCAGCAGGGCAGCCTGGGCCCCTCCACAGGGCGGCTGGTTCCCAGAGGGCCAGAGGAAGAGGCCAGCCTCCTCAAGGCCTTGGCCCACAACTGGAACACTGTCACCCAGGGCCAGCAACAGGGGAGTGGACCGGCCTCTCAGGACAGGCAGCTGCCATGGATGGGGCAGAGGAAGTCATGGCCACAGGCCGGGCTCTGTCCTTCTCCCGTAACAAGCACAGGCGAGGAGCACAGGGGCTCCCCGGGAGGTCGCTGCCCTCCGCCTCCCCGTGCCTGGGTCTCTGGGTGCTGAGTGCTGGGTGCGCCGGGGGCCGCGGGCTCCTCTGATGTGGTCCTGTCCTCTGGGGCTTGGCCTGGGCTGGGACTGTGGGCAGGTGAAGGGCCGCGGGGAGCAGTGCTGTGGGTCCGCCAGGGTCTCCTGGAGTGACTGCTGGCTTCCCGAGAAGGGCCTGGGCTGGGGACGGCATTGGAGGGTGGCGCGCTGACCTGAGTCTCGGAGTCGATGGCATCTAGGAGGCCAGAGGGCGCGTCCCCTCCTGGTGGGGTGGCAGGAGTGCTGACATGTTTAGGGAGACCCAGAGACTGTGGGGGTGGTGAGCGGGGTCTGCGGGGTGGCTGGGGTGGCCGTGGTCCTGGGAGGCCTCGTCCTGGGCCCTGAGGGTGCGGGTAGACGGATGCCCTCCAGGCCCCTGGAGTCGGCCCTGCTGCCATGGTGGGGTAGCTAGTGGGATGGCCATGTGGGCACCTGGGGCCCAGACTGCGGCTGCTGTGCACGGGGCCTGGCCAGCGACCGTCTCCTGGGGACGGGACTGCAGGCCCAGTGGACGCAGGACCGGCTCGCCCTCTGTAATGTGGCTTTTTATAGTCGGGGGACTGGTTGTCCTGCCGCTCTTGCCAGCTGTCGGTGAGCTCAGGATTAGACGCCAGGCCTTGCGAGGCCGGCCAGGCTGGCTGAGCCTCTCGTGTGGGTGGGGTGGCGGGCCACGCAGGGCCCGTGGGAGTGGCCCAGCAAGATGGCCTGTGTGTGGCCTGCTCGCCTGCCCTCCCAGGCACCTTCCTGTCCAGCTGCCCAGCAGGCAAGGCCCCGTTCATCAGGGCCTTCCTGAGCCAGTCCGTTGTCCCCCTGGGTGGGCATCAACGAGGGCGCCAGTCTCAACCCATGCCACCCTGCTTCTTGTCAACAGCAGCCCCTCG
This sequence comes from Tamias sibiricus, assembly GCA_025594165.1. Taxonomy (NCBI): domain Eukaryota; kingdom Metazoa; phylum Chordata; class Mammalia; order Rodentia; family Sciuridae; genus Tamias; species Tamias sibiricus. Next base: position 2,743,999 of record CM046665.1, read on the forward strand.
CCCGGAGCAGGACTAGAAGCTTGTGGTGCCAGGGACTGCCCAGTGGCCCACTGACCTGGGTGCGTCCACCGGGGCCCAGGTCCTCATCGCTACAGCAGGAATGACACCGTGGTGTCTCCTGGTTTGAGGGTGTCACATGATGAATCTCCCACAGCTGCAGGGGCTGCTGTCCCCTGTATGCCCTAGCATGGCCGCCCAGAGGCCCAGAGCCACGGGGGTGGGCCGAGTCCCTGGACCCCACGCCCACATTCAGTGCAGGCAGAACCCTGGACACGGCAGGGCCTGCGCCCGCCTCCGCCTGGGGCTGCTCGCTGCGGGAGCTGGCCTGCGAGGCCTGGCGTGCCTTTCTCTGGCCACGGGCGGAGGCTCCAAGGGAGGGCTTCTCGAGAGCCGCCCGTGCCGAGCGTCCGCCCACGTGCCGGGCTCAGCAGGTGGGCGCTGCCAGCCTGGCCTCCCATGCATGTGGCCAGCGAGGGATTCCATGCACCCTTGGCCGGCTGGGCACCCGCGCCGGGCACGTGGCCTGGGCCTCCCTGGTGACTCACTGCCCAGGCCTCTCCTGGGTGTGGAGGCCCCAGCAGGTGCCTGCCCCTGGCCCTCCGCCCACGTGACCCCAGGCTGATGGTGCGGGTCCTTCCTTCTGCTGAGGGGCAGCAGTGGGTGGGGCAGTGGGAGGCCACGTGACTTCAGGCGCGTCTCACAGGACAAGGCTGCGGAGAGGGGAGGCTGCTCGCCAGGGAGGCCGCCTGTGGGAAGGCGCCACCTGACTGGCTGTGGGGCTGAGGGACAGGCCAGGACACTGGGTGTGACTGGGGTCAGTGGTGGCCCCGCTCCTGGACCCCTGAGGAGCCCTGACTGGACACGCCCCCTCCACCCAGAACCGCCTGGGGGGGCTCTGGTCTTCTGGTGCCTTGAGGAAACTGAGGCACAGAGGCCGGAGCTGACCACTGAGCTGCCCGTGGCAGAGGCCAGGCTTGGGGCAGGGGGAGGGATGCAGCCTTGGGCTGTGCGTCCAGGGTGGGATGCCCGTCAGCACAGGGTCACCCTGCGCCTGCTGCGCAGCGAGGCCTGGGGGAGGGCCTAGGTTGGCAGTTTCTCACGAGCTGCCCATGACCTGCCCATGACCTGCCCTGACCTGCCCATGACCTGCCCCTGAGCTGCCCTGCCCTGCCCTGACCCTGACCTGCCCTGACCCTGATGCTGACCTGCCCTGCCCTGCCCTGCCCTGACCCTGCCCCTGCCCTGACCCTGCCCTGCCCTGTGTGGAGCTGCCCTGCCCTGCCCTGCCCTGCCCTGACCTGCCCTGCCCTGCCCTGCCCTGACCTCCCCTGCCCTGCCCTGCCCTCCCCTGCCCTGCCCTGCCCTGCCCTGCCATGACCCTGACCTGCCCTGCCCTGCCCTGACCTCCCCTGCCCTGCCCTGCCCTGCCCTGCCTGACCTTCCCTGACCCTGCCCTGCCCTGCCCTGCCCTGCCCCTGCCCTGACCTTCCCTGACCCTGCCCTGCCCTGCCCTGCCCTGCCCTGCCCCTGCCCTGACCTGCCCTGACCCTGACCCTGCCCTGCCCTGCCCTGCCCTGCCCTGCCCCTGCCCTGACCTTCCCTGACCCTGCCCTGCCCTGCCCTGCCCTGCCCTGCCCTGCCCTGACCTTCCCTGACCCCTGCCCTGCCCTGCCCTGCCCTGCCCTGCCCCTGCCCTGACCTGCCCTGACCCTGACCCTGCCCTGCCCTGCCCTTGCCCCTGCCCTGACCTTCCCTGACCCTGCCCTGCCCTGCCCTGCCCTGCCCCTGCCCTGACCTTCCCTGACCCTGCCCTGCCCTGCCCCTGCCCTGCCCTGCCCCTGCCCTGACCTTCCCTGACCCTGCCCTGCCCTGCCCTGCCCTGCCCTGCCGTGTCCCCAGGCAGAGCTCCGGGCACAGCCACAGCCACGTGCCCAGGGAGGGCTCTGTGGGGAGGCAGCCAACAGGGCCCTTCAGGCCTGTGCGGGCATCTGGTGTGGCTGCAGCCCGTGGCCACTGTGAGAACGCGTGGGTCTGAGGTGGGCACGGTCCCCGGGGTGCTGGGGGCAGGCCCGGGCTCGGGGACGTAGCGTCCCAGGCCTGTGGGTCCTGACTGGATTTGCTCAGGTTCTGCACCCCTGCCCTCCCTGCAGGCCCCTGTGCCCACTCTGCGAGGGCTGCCCAGCGTGTGCCAGGCCAGGCTGACCTCCGTGTCTCTGTCCTCCTTCTGCAGGGGCTGGGGTCTTCTTCTTGTCCTCCGCCGAGGGGGAGCAGATCAGCTTCCTGTTCGACTGCGTCGTCCGAGGCCTCTCCCCGACCAAGGGCCCCTTCGGGCTGCGGCCAGCCCTCCCAGGTGTGTGCGGGAGTGTGGCCAGTGAGGTCCAGACGGGGAGGCCATGCTCGGGGGTGGGGGCCACTTGGTGTCGAGTGGCCACCCTGACACAGCCCAGCTAGCTGGCTGCCCTTTCCTGGCCTGGGCTGTGTCACCATGCTGCTGGGCAGCCTGGGGTCCCCAGGGGTCAGCTAGTGTGTCTTGGGGTGGGCTCACACCTGTAGACCCTTCCTCCATGGGGTCTGAGGACTGGGACAGTGGTTGGGACAGTTCAGCTATAGCTGCCCCTGCTGGGCAGTCAAGGGCTGTGGTCTTGGAGCTCTTTCCCGTGGGGCACCAGGAGTCTCCCCGAGGTGCTGGACTGTGGGCAGCTGCTCTGACTCTGTGGCTCTGGGTTAGGGCAGCGCGTCTGGGCCCGTGTGGAGCAGGAGCAGCCCGGGGGGTGGCTGGTGTGGGGTCTCGGGGTGGCTAACTGGAGTGGGCACCCTGCTTGTTGCCAGAGTCCTGCTTCAGCAGACTCTCACCAGGTATGTTGCTGGGCCAAGTGGCCACGTGGTCCAGGTACTGAGGGGCCCAGCAGGGCTGGGTTCCTCCAGGGCCTGGCAGGGCCGGGCAGGGGCTTTGCACAGATGAGCTCTGGCTCCCCCGGCCCCAGCGGGGACAGCACTTGTCCATTGTCTAGCTGGGGCCACACGGTGGGCAGAGAGCTCAGTCAGCTGCCCCCTCAAGTGGGCAGGCAGGCGGAGGGTCCCCGGATGACTGAGTGGCAAGCAATAAGCTGACCGTGGAGGCACCTGGTCCTCCACACGCTGCCTACCATAGAGCAGCTGCAGGTAGGGGAGCTGCCGGGAGGCTGTGCCCGAGGCCAGAGCCTTTCCTGCTTCCTGGGGCTCGGTGACGGTGCAGCGGCGCCACCTGCTGGTGTCCAGCGAGGCTGCAGGCCGACCCGAGTGGTGGGCACTGGGCACCTCTCCCCGAGCCCTGCTGTCCTGCTCACAGGAGCACGCCTGCCAGGGCCGCAGGTCTGGCTGTGGGGCTCTGGGGCTGCGGGGTCCTGACTCAGGAGGGTCGTGGGCCTCGTGGGCTGGCTGTGGGTGGCAGGTACGTGGGACCCGCGAGGGACGACACCCCCGGGGGGAAGAGGCTCCTGCCGCCCAGGCTCAGGAGACACACAGGCGATGGCCAGAGAGGTGGCACTCCCCGGGCGGCTGTCACGAGCAGAGGGCAGCGCCAAGGCTCGGCAGGTGGCCTGCAGGCCTGGGGTGCACGAAGGCTCAGCCCAAGTGCCTTTCCCTGAGGCAGAGGGGAGCCCTGTGGGAGGTGGGTGCCGTGGGCCAGGGGAGCGGGCCTCTCCTGGGACAGGGACGGCAGGACCAGGGAGGGCCCGTTATTTGGGGGAGAGCCTGATACCTCGGTGGGGGTGGCGAGGGGTACGGCTGGCTTAGAGGCTATTCACAGGCAGGGGACCCAAGCTGGAGACAGGGGCTGTCCATAGGCCCAGGGCCCCAGGCTGGGCCACGGGGACTTGCATGGGCACTCTTGGGGTGGTGCCCAGGAGCTGGACCGCGGGGCAGGAGGAGCTGTGGCTGCCGCTGCCGCCACTCCCGAGAGCCGCCCTGCACCGCATCAGGCTGTGGCCTCAAAAGGCTCACAGGGCCGTCCTGGCAGCGTCGGCCTGGCACTGGAGGTGCGGACGGTGCACTGACCCTCTTCTCTGCCACAGACCCAGGCCCCGGGGGCTCCTCGGCCCTGGAGGAGCGGGCTGCCCAGGACGCCCTCGAGGCCCTGCAGCTGGAGAAGCGGCTGAGCTTGCTCTCGCAGTCCGGCCGGCCGGGCAGCGGAGGTAAGGCCACTGCCCGGCCCGGGCCGTGGGGACTGGACTTGAGGCTCGCCATGCCGGCCAGGGGTCAGGCGGCCATCCACCTGCACCCAACTGTCACTTTTTCCTTCTCTGTCCCGGGCATGCGGCCATCTGGCCACTCGCTATCCCTGCATTCAGTCCCCTCCGCCCCTCCTTCCTCCTGCTCCCTTCCTCCAGCACCCGCCCGCCCGCCCGCCCGCCCGCCATGCCTTCTCCCCCTGCTCCTTCGTCCTCTCCTGCTCGCTCGCTCGCTCACTCGCTCACCCAGGCACTACCCCGCAGTACCTAGTCGACGCTGGCAGCAGTGCTGAAGGGCTGGCCTGCAGGCCTCCGCGCGGCTGTGTGCAGGCCTCCTGCCCTTCAGCACGAAGGTCTGTGCTCAGACGCAGGCGCAGGGCCGCGGGGCTGCCGCAGGAGATGGACAGGCCAGTGCGGCGGCAGCTGGCAGGTGGCTACACCAGCCTTCCCGGGCCAGAGCCTGGGGGCTCTGCCTGTGCGACCAGCACCCTCTGCTGCCTGTCCTCCGGGGTGAACAGAGGGCGGTGGCCTCTGCCCTCCTGCCCAGGCCTCCCCTGGAGCAGGAGCCTCGGGTCTGTGACGAGCTCTCCACCCCCCGGGGCCGCCTGGCCTCCGCTCTGGCGCCCAGGAAGGCAGCCCGGGCAGGCCGAGATGGGAGAAAGCAGAGAGGGACGCAGCCCCAGGGGCACAGCGTGGGGGCAGGCAGGGCCCAGCCGTGCAGGAGGGCAGCAGGGTGGGCGTCCCAGGTGTGTCCTCGTCCTCAGAGGGCTTCTGGTCCAGTGGGGGCGGGCAGAGGCGCGGGCCCGCGAGAGGAGGCTTGCGGGCGGAGGGTGCTGGCTTCTGCCGTCCGCGCACCCGGCCGCCTCAGAGCCCGCTCTGTCCCAGGGGACGACCGCAGCCTGTCCAGCTCCTCCTCCGAGGCCGGCCACTCAGACACCAGCGCCAGCAGCAGGCTCACCGCGTGGCCGGAGCCGTCCCTGTCCTCCGCGGGCACGTCGCAGGAGGGCCCGGGGCTGGCGGCGGCCCAGGCCCCAGGGGAGGCCGCGCTTGGGGCCTCGAGGCTGCCCGCCAAGCCGCTGCGGCCGCGGCAGCTGCAGGAGGTCGGCCGCCAGAGCTCCTCGGACAGCGGCATCGCCACGGGCAGCCATTCCTCCTACTCGGGCAGCTTCTCCTCCTACGCGGGCAGCAGCCTGGACGTGTGGCGGGCGGGCGGCGAGGAGTTTGGCTCACTGCTCAGCCTGCCGCCACCCGCAGGGGCACCTGAGCCCAGCTGGTGTGCCTGCCCGCCCGGGGTGGCCGAGTACCAGGTGCCCACTACGCTGCGGCCCCACTACGACACGCCCCGCAGCCTGCGCCAGGCTCCCCGGGACCAGAGCGCGGCCTCGCAGGGTGGCCCTGACCACGGTGCAGCCACGGACTCGGGCAGTCAGCTGTCGGCCGGGGGGCCTTCCGGCTGGCTGGGCACAAGACGGAGGGGACAGGCGACGGAGGCCCCGGGCAGTGAGGCCACGCTGCCCAGCCCAGCCCCCGGCGAGCCCTGGGAAGCAGGCGGGCCCCACCCCGGGCCACCTCCAGCTTTCTTTGCGGCATGTCCAGTCTGTGGAGGACTCAAGGTAAACCCCCCGCCCTGACGCAGACCGGCCCGCGGCTGGGGAGGGGCCGGCTTTGCCCCTCGGACAGGAGAGGAGGCCGAGTGGGCCTCTTTGCAGGGTGCTCTGAGATGCGCTTTGAGAAGCCCCTGGGCCTGTGGGGAGGGCCGGGTGGCAGCAACCCCGCTGTCCTCCCGCAGCAGGCTGTGGCCGCCCGCAGAGGGTCCAGCTCGGACCGTGTTCTGGAGAGCCCGGCTCTCGCGGGCAGGTCGGGTCGGCAGAGCCCCGGGCCCAGCTTCTGGGGCGCCGTCTCTTCCTGGGGGAGGGTCCAGCCCTGGGGTTCAGGTGGTGCTGGGCCCAGTGGCTAGGGCTGCCGCCGAGGGCAGAGGTCCCCATGGGCTGCGGCCAGGCCCGAGCACTGCGCGGCCCTCATCCGGTCCCCTGCTGCTGGATGACCACCGCCCCCTCCCACTCCTGGCCATTTCTGCAGTGCAGACACTGCCTGTAAGCCCCACCCTGAATCAGTGGCCGCCTCTGCAGAGGAGCTTCTCTGGGCACCGCTGGTGCACGGTCAGCTTTGCACATCTACCCTGCAGCCCCGCGGGGGGCTTGACGTCCCACCCACGGGGAGAAAACTGACGCTCAGGAGGGTCCTTGACTGGTGGGGTCTGAGTCTGTGCCCGAGGCCAGGCTTTCCTGAGCCCTGGCAGGGTCTTGGGCAAAGGCTGGCAGGGCAGAGGCGAGCGGAGCCCTGCGTCCCTCCAGGAGGCTCAGGCCCTCGAGGTCAGCCTCCCGAAGGTCCCCACCGGGGAGCAGGGTGAAGCTCAGTGGTAGAGCCCCTGCCAACCCGCAGGGCCTGGGTGCCACAAAGCAAGTGAATAAGTGAATGAATGAATGCATTTTAAAGCTAAATTTAAAAAGTAAGTAAAAGCTCCCTGTGCCCTCTTGCTGGGACCAGGAAGCTGGCGGTCAGCACTGGGTGGAGATGGGGAGGCTCGGAGGACTGGGCCACCGCTGCAGGACTGCAGCCCTGCCCGGGCCGCCTCAGCTCCGTGCTGCGGCCCTCCCGGCTCCGCTCTCCAGCGCCAGGCTGCCTGCTGTCCTGGACGCCCTGGTGGCTCCGTCCTGCAGTCTGCAGTGGGCGGACCCCGCGGGCAGCCTGCTGTGGACCTGGCTGTGCGCCTCCTCGTCAGCCGACCGCCGCTCTTCTGCCTTGTCAAACCTGACGCTGTTTGTACCACGCTCGAGACTGGAAATAAAACCTTCTCTTCTCACCGCCTGGTCATGCTCTGTGTCCTGCCCGCCACCTCCCACCAGGCCTGGGGCTGGAACCCGAGCCCCAGGAGTGCAGCTGAGGCTGAGGGTTGCGCAGCGTGCGGGGAGAGGCGGCAGGTGTGTGGGTGGGTGCTGTGTGGCGGTTCCTGCAGGTCCACGGGGAGCCACAGTGGGGTCCTCGCAGCCCCTCGGGCTAGGACGGGGCTCCCAGCACCAGGTGAGGAGGCTGCTGGCCTCCAGGGCCCTGCGAGTGCTGGCCTGGGGGCTCGCCGGGCTCTGCCTCCCCTGCCCGTGGGAGCCTGCCCTGTGTGGGAAGTGGGCTGGGGAGGACAGGCGTGGGCTGCGCTCAGACCACACATGCCCTCCGCCGGCTGGTGGCCCCACGGGTCACTGGACCTCCCTGAGCCTCAGTTTCCTCCTCCGCTGATGGGGCGACAGCCTGCTCACGGCTGCACCGTGGGTCCGACGAGACAATGTGTGTAGGTGCTGGAGGCTGCGGGAGGCTCCCCGAGGCACCCGGGGTGGTCTTCCTGCAGGAAAATTGAGGCTGCAGCTCCCAGTGCTGGGGAGCCGGGGCCCCGGGGGTGAGGCCCCGTCCACCCCAGCCCTCGTTCTGGCCTGCTCTGGCCCCTGAGCCCCTCACCCACGGCCGGCGGTAGGGAGGGAGTAGAAGGGCCTCTCGTGTCCACCCTTGGTCTGAGGAGACCTGAGTTGTGTTGAGGACCTGGGCAGGTGGGGGCTGGGCAGAGGGCACTCAAAGGAGAGGGGTCCACTGACCCTCGAGGCCCTTGGGGTCTTGTGGGATGGGTGGCCTAGGAGAACCCAGGTGCCCACTTCAGGTGTCCCTCAGTCTTCCCGTGACCAGTGGACCTGCAGGGGCAGGGCTCTGCCCTACCTGAAGGAACCTGAAGGTCAGGGCTGGGGTCTCCGGACGCAGCAGGGACCGCCGACTTCACTCAGCCCTGCCTGTGTGACAGCAGACCCGCTGCTCAGCGGTCCAGGCCCTGCCCGCTGCCGCGCAGCAGCCAGGGCCACGGGCCTCAGCCCCTCATGCAGGGGTGGGTGGCGGGGGCTGGGGCTTCTCAGGGTGGGGCAGGGTCTCCCGTGCCGGCTCCCACCGGAGCCACCTGCAGGTCGCACCTGTTTTGCTGCAGGTGTGGAGCAGGCGGGCCCGCCTGTGCTTGTCCCGGCCGCGCTCTGCCCACCCTCGGGCCTGGCCCCCGAGCAGGTGCTCTGTGTGGGTGCTGTGGAGGACCCGGCCCTGCCCCTGGGTGGCTGGCGGCCTGCATCAAGTGCCCTCAGAGGCCAGTGAGTGCCGGCCTCTCGCCTGAGGCCCAGCCTGGGCCCAAGAACACCCACCTCGACGGCTGGGCCAGTGCTGGGTGCCCAGGCCTGCTTTCCAGCCCGCCCCTGCCAGGCTGCCCACTCAGAGGGGCTAGGGATGTGGGAGCTTCCCGGCCACCTAAGCTGGGGTCCTGGACCCAGAGGGGTCTTTCTCTGAGGGCTCAGGGTGTCTGCAGCTGCGGGGGGGTCTGGCGTGGCGGTGGGCGTGCTGCTGTGGCCTGGCCCTCCTGCCCCACTGTCCACCTGCTGTAGCTCCTCCCCGGGCCTGCCTGCACCCTGGCAGCCACTGCCCATGTCACCGGGGGCTCCAGGGGGGTTCTCGAGGCCAGGAGCTGCTGAGCAGGGCCGCAGGCTGAGGCCAGGTGCCGCTGGCCGCTGGGGACCGCGTCTGTGCCTCAGCTGCTCAGCTCGCTCGCGATGGCTGGTGTGTCCCCATGGAGTGGCCGGCCACAGTGGGGACTGGATTTGGCCTGGGGGTCCTAGTTGGCCGACTGGCTCAGAGTGCCCCTGTCCCCAGGTGCCTGAGGCCTCCAGCTGTCCTGCGGGCTGTCACGCGGAGCCACCGCCAGCAGGGCAGTCAGGGCTGGTGGGCAGTTGGATCCCAGGGCCTGCAAGATAAGGAGTTGCCCCCAGGCTGGTTCACCCTGTAGGTGGCCCCACCCCTGACCTGTACCCCTTGGGATTTCCGTCCTGTTCTGGGGGCCCAGTGGCAGAATGAGGGGAGTCAGACACACACACTGACTGTGTTCTTTTTGGTCTAGGGAGCGGCGGCCTCACACCCTGGACCCACGCTGACCCATCCAGGTAGGCCCCTGGTTTGGAGTCCAGCCTTTCAGCAGGGGACAGGGAAACGGGAGTTAGACGGGGCAGCTGATGGGCCAGCTGGAAAGCCAGGCCTGGTGGGCAAGGGCAGTAAGTAGCAGGGTGGCCCTGGACAGGGTGGTGAAAGTGGGCAGTGGGGAGACTTGGCACAGGTGGGGGGTAGTGAGTGGAGCCCAGGCAGGTGGCTCCTGGGGTATGGCTGGGCCGCCTCTTCTAGCAGCAGCTCCTGGGCAGCCCCAGGCAGCTGGACCGTGGTCTCAAGCTCGGGACTCACGGCCTCGGGGCAGCCAGTCCCGAAGCCCTGAGTGTGGGCCAGGCGGACTGAGGACAGGTGGGAAGCAATGAACCCAGGGGTCACCAGCTGCCCGGGGAGGGCAGACCTGCAGGGCGGCCGCGTGGCCTGGGGACTTTGTGAGGGGCAGGCCAGCTCTGCGGCCCTCACAGGCTCTGCCCCAGGCCTCTCAGATTTGCCCTGGGCCGGCGGCCGCTCAGGCCTCCCCTGCTGAGCACCCCTTGTCGCCCTCTCCTCGCTCCTGAGCTCAGACCCTCTCCAGACCCTGTTCTGGGGGGCTGGGTCCAACCCCTGGTGTGTGGAGGGTGTGTGGGACCATGTGGCCTGGCAGGGCTTGGGCTGGGCGGGCGGCAAGGCTGTCCCTGGCTCCCCCTCCACTGGCTGCTCGTGTCCGGAGGAGACTCCGGTGCCCTGCAGATGCGGAGGATTTGCAGAAAGCCCTGCTTTGGGTCAGAGGTTTTCTGAGACTGAAAATACTCCACCCATCCTTGCTTGGCAAGGACGAAGGGCACTGACCTGCCCGCCAAGCAGGCCAGCTCCTATCTCAGGCCCTGCGCAGCCCTTGATGTCACGTGACCTAGACAGCGTGTGAGGGTCAGGGTGTCCGTTCCCTGCACCCCGCGGCCCGTCTGCACAGGCCAGGACTCCCAGGTTTTAGCCCTGGCGTGAACCATGAGGTCACCTCATGACTAGCAGTCACCCTGCCCTCGCTGAGGCCCAGATCAGCTCCATACAGCCACCGCTGGCTCTGACCAGCCCTGGTGCCCGTGGCACAGCGTGGCACCTGCCTTGGGCTCTGCCCTCCTGCTCCCTGGCCTTGGGGCCGTGGGCGGGGTCTCTTCCTTGCTGTCTGGCCAGTGCTGCATCAGGGCCGTGGGAGTCCAGTCCTTGCTGGGGCCGGGTTCCAGCCCCGGCCCAGCACAGGCTGCGTCTGTCTGGGGCGAGGCAGCCGGGGGCCGCTCCCGGGAGCCCCAGGCCTCCTTGGCCGCTGCCCAGCACCGCGGCAGGCCCTCCCTGAGCGGCACCGCTCTAGCAACGCAAGCTTCCCAGGTGTGGGCTGCGCCAGGAAGAGGCAGGGCTGGGGGGCGGTGGAGCTTGCGTGTCCTCGTAGAGGGTCTCGTCCTGAGGGTCCGGCCTCCAGCACCGTGCTGCAGCAGAGGGTTCCCTCAGGCACCCCGGGCCGACCGGGGTGGGGCGAGGCCTCCCGGCGGCTCGGTGTGGACACAGGTGGCCAACCTGCCCCACCTGGGCCTGGCCCCTGCCCTGGCCATTGGCTGTGTGGCTTGGGAACTGGGGGTCTCTGCATCAGCCTCCCCGCTGGGAGCAAGTAGACGGCACACTCCACCCGTCCTGCTTGGGGCAGTACCCGGGAGGAGGGCAAGGCCCACGTGTGGGCTTTCAGGTGGCACTTTGTGGGCAGCAGGAGCCAGGAGGCCTGCGTCAGGGACGTGGTAGGGCAGCCCAGCACCCTTGGCCAGAAACTGGCAAAGCCAGGCCCTCCCTGAGCAGAGACAGCCCACTGTGGGGCTCGCAGGCCCCAGCCGAACCCCAGTGCTCACAGGGTCCTGGGGCGCTGTGCTCTGGGGCGGGGCCTGCCTTAGTCTGAGTCCAGGCCCGGCTGTGCCTCCGGGTCCCTGGCCCTCCAGGAGCAGGGCGAGAGACGGCCTCACCTGCCCACCCCATCCCACCCACAGGGACCCTGGGGCAGGTCTTCTGTGGCCAAGGTCCTTCCTGAGGGGCGCTGGCCTGAGGAGAAGGCCAGGGTGCGTGCCCCAGCCTGCTAACTTGGGGCTCTGCGCAGCCCTCCCTGCCTGGCTCGGAGAGGCCCCTCCATCCCAGCTGCACTCAGGAGAGTCCCCGTGGGACCCGCCCGTCCCGAGAGCCTGGAGCGGGCAGGAGGGCCCAGGAGGGCGTCACAGAGGGGGTCGGGCGAGGACAGGACGGGGCGTGATCCTGGCCTGGGGGGGCAGGGAGGAGGAGCTGGGCTGGGGGTTTGGAGGGCTGGGAGGATGGAGTGAGGGTGGAGGGACCCGCAGAGAGCTGGGGCTGGGGGCCACGGAGGGGGTGGCCTCAGGATGGGGCAGTGCCCAGCCAGAGGTGGATGGTCCAGGAAAATGGACCTACCCTATCAGGAGAGGTGGACGGTGGGAGGAGGGGCAGTTGTTTGCTGGACGGCCCTTGGGTGGGCCAGCCCTTGGCCACCGCGGGGGACTCACAGCCCCTCCCCTCCAGGATCCCCGGGACCCAGGGCTGCCGAGAGCCCGGGGCTGGAGAGACCGCGCAGCGGCGCGCCCAGCTACGTCAACATCCCCGTCAGCCCCTCCTCCGGACGGCAGCTGCACTACATGGGCCTGGAGCTCCAGGAGGCCAGCGTGGGCATCCGAGGTGGGCCCCACGGGGAGACCAGAGCTGGGCAGTCTCAAGGCTCGGCCCAGCACATCAGCCCTGGCCAGGGAGCTCTTCCTACTAGCGCTCGAGTGACCTTTCCGAGCAGCCCCTGACCCCCAACAAAGGCCTACTGAAGCCCCCCGGGCTGCAGGCCCAGGCCCAGGCCCTCTCTGGCTGAGGGGCTGCTGAGGGATGGAAGGAGGTGGCATCGGGGCAGCCGTCCAGCCCCCGTCACCGAGGGGGTGAGCGCTTGCAGGCTGGGCTGGGCGGCTGGGCGGGGGCCGGCCCTCGCCTGCTCTCCGCTCACGGCGGGCTGCTCGCAGGGGCCAGCACCGCCCACTACGCCCAGATCGACGTTGCGGCCACAGAGACGGCGCACCGGGTGGGGGCCCAGCACGCGCAGGCCCGGGAGGAGCGGCTGTCTGAGCTGGAGCAGCGGAGGAAGGGGGCCCAGCAGTAGGCCCAGACCTGTGCAGCTGGACTCTCTGGCCCTGCCAGGTGGGCCGTCCACTCTCTGCGGGGGAGGCCCTCGTCGTGAGGGGCCCTGGCCTCTCTGGTGGTCTCCACTGCATCCTCTGCGGGGCTGGGGTTGAGGCCGACTCCTGGCCTCCCAGCTGCAAGGGAGGGCACACTGGTCTCGAGCCCAGCCCGACTGGGAGACGGCCACACTGGTCCACTCCCGTTCTCCCCTCTCGCCTGGGTCTCCCTCCTCGCTGGAGCCCTGGGCTGACCCTTCCTGTGGCCTGGACGCATCCCTCAGACCACAGGTGGCCTCGGCATCTTCCGGCCCTGGCAGCACCTCCAGCATCTGGGGCTGGAGTCGCTGGGGTGAATTCCAGAGCAGCTTCCGCAGCCTGGGATGAAGCTGCCCTCCCCAACCTGTGTCACACACGGGTGACAGCTGCGTCCCAGGAAAAGGCAGCAGGCAGCTCCTGAGGCCTGGGCTGGGACACAGGGGCCTGCTGCCCCAGGCTCCTCGTAGTGTGGCCTTCGAGCCACCCCAAGGGTCCCACCTGCTGGGCCACATGCCCTGTGCCCTGGGACGGAGGCCAAAGCAAGCATAGGAGGCTGTCCCACCTGTGTAGGGCTGCCACTGGCCTGAACACCCTGCTGCAGGGCTCGTCCGTGTCACATGACGTCTTAACATCGCTCCTGTTCTTTTTGGTACAGGGGATTGAACTCAGGGGCACTCGACCACTGGGCCACGTCCCCAGCCCTCAGGGTCTCACTGACTTGCTAAGTGCCTCGCCATTGCTGAGGCTGGCTTGGAACTTGCCATCCTCCTGCCTCAGCCTCCTGAGCGCTGGGATCATAGGCGTGCACCCTGGCCTGGCCCTGTTCTATTTTTAACGTGTGTGATTCCCTGAAGGGTGCAGACTCACGGGTGCCTCTGCCTTTGGGCTGGGGTCCAGCTGGTGTCTTGATGCTGGGCCTGGAGATGGGGGCCTGGAGGAGGGGTGGGTGGAGCTGGGTTGGGGTCTCCATGTGGGAACTTCTTCAAGATGTGCCCATGGCCTGGGGGAGCCTGTGGCGATTCTGTGACTCAGACGCTGAAGGGAAGTCTCCGAGGCGTGGACTTCCTGTGTGGCCCAGCCCGTGTGGAGGAAGTGCTGGTGCTGGAGGTGGGGGGCTCCCGCAGGCGCCAGCTGCAGCAGGTCTTGGGCCCCAGGAGCCCCCGAGGGTCCAGAGGCCGTGCTTAGCTGCCTGTGGGGTCGCAGGAGGCTGGCGCTACTCTTCTGGGGTGCCCGATGTTGGCAGGTCTGGAACAGCCCCCTCCTGGCCCTGCCAGCCCCACACGTCCCCCGGGCTGACACGGGCTGGCCAGGTGGGACTGTGGGAGCTGAGGTCGGGGCCCCAGAGCCTGCCCCACAGAAGAAGGTGGGGACAGGTGTCCAGGCCACAAGATACCCTTTGCCCCCGCCCAGATTTTCTTCCAATCAGAGTGGGGTCGTCTTGTCCACCGGGGCTCCAACGGTGTCAGGGCCCCAGTGCGGACCCTCTGCCTGTCTGGGCCCCCACAACCACGTGCGGCGCTGCCTCCTGGTCCACAGCGCCATCACCTCACCACGGCCATGGTGGTTTGCCGGGTCACTGGTTGTTGGGCATTTACGTTGATTCCGCCTTTCAAGACAAGGCACCTGCCTTGATATTCCTAGAGTCACTGATGCGAATCCCAAACCAGTGTGGAGGGCAGGCGCGGGGACAGGAGGGTGCCCTGCGAACCTCTGGGCTGAGCTGGGGTCTGCACCATGGACGGGCGTGTGCCTGGCCCCAGAGCTGCCGTCCTCCCAGGACCAGGCTGCAGAGGGGCCAGACCTGGGTCCGCAGCCTGGAAGGACCCAGGACAGGGAGACCAGGCTAAGGTGACACTGAGGGACCCAGCACAGGAGGAGAATGTGGAGGGCCAGCTGGGTGGGCGTCACTGCCAGACAGGCAGCCGGCAGAGCCCAGGGCCAGAAGCCCGTCAAGGACCCCGCCCAGGCTCAAGACCAAGGCCAGTCCCTGAGACCTCCATGGTCACCTAGGAGTCCTGGCTCCACCTCTTCCTGGCTGCAAGAGCTCTGCAGAGAGGACCCTGCGGCCAGGCTCGACACCCACCAGCTCTGGAGGAAGGTCAGGCAGTTGGCCAAGTGGCTCTGGCCTCGAGTGGTCATCCTGGCTGGCAGGGTCCACAGCACTCTCCCAGGCTGCCTGGGCTGGAGGCCACCCTCCCCCACAGAGCTCGGCCTCACAGGGGAGGCCTTCCTGGAGGCCCGTGTGTGCCCGGCCCTTCCCTGTGGCACCCTTGGCCAGGCCTGGCTGAACCAGGTCTCTGGCCTCGGCTGGCCGCCCAGCTGCACACTCTCAGGTACAGAGGGAGGTGGCCCACACGGCGCAGACACCTGGCCTGGCTGGGGCCTCCCACACCACGACCCCTTGGGCAGCACAGGAACCGGCATGGTGCCACCGTGTAAGAAGGCACCTGAGGCTCTGGCCAGCCAAGGCCACAGGGCGGTGGACCCAGGTGCGCCTCCGAGCTGGCACGCGTGGCCTACAGGAGAGGCCGGGAGGGCCTGCCGGGGCGTAGATGAAGGACCCTGGGAGGGGAGGCGGGGGGTGGGAGAGGTTCCCTGGAGCAGCACCTACAGACCTGAGCAACAGACACGGTCTAAAGAGCTCAGGCCCCAGGAGCTGGCGGAGTGGGAGGGCAGTGTCCTGGCCCCACCAGCGGTGACGCCAGCTACACCTGGGGCTGCTCATGTCCACGCAGCTCCTGGTAACCATGGTCTCCAGTGGACTGAAGGCCCACAATGGGGTGTCGCAAGAGGAGGCCTGTGGCCTGTCCTCGCCTCGCGGGCTCAGTTGCAGGCGTGGCCTGGGCGCTCGGCGGGTTTGTGCTGCAGACCAGGCAGCCACGGGGAACCTCCTCACAGCTGGCCCTGTGGGCAGCAGCTCACCCTGCAGGGCCGGGGGGCGCGGGAGGGGACTGCCAGGCTGGGAGATGCACATCTTGACTTTCCTAGGCTTTTGCCAAACTCTATTCCTAGTTGACTGCAAAGGTGGACAGTGCCAGGGCATGGGAGGTCCCCAGAGACTGGGTCCACATAAGCTCTGCCATCAGGCCACGCTCCCCTCAGCGTCCTCACGACTGGCGAGGCGGGAAGGCAAGCAGCACTCCCTGGCCGGGACGTCCTCTCTGCACCTCACCCTCTTGCACAGGCTGTTGACCAAGGGACAACCCAAGCCAGCACCTGCCCACGCTGGGATCCTAGCAGCTCAAGAGGCAGAAGCAGGAGGGCCTCAAGTTTGAGTCCATCCTGGGCAACTCTGAGACCCTGTCTCAAAAAATGAGGAGGGCCAGGGTGTAGTCCAGTGGCAGGGCACCCTTGGTTTCAATCCCCAGTACCAAAAATCAAAATTAAAAACCAGCCAAACAAAACGCCCAGATTGATGTAATCTGTCAACGTGTGTGTCTACGCGCTTTGGTCCTGGGGATTGACCCCGGGGGTGTTACCACTGAGATACTCTCCAGCCCTGGTTTATTTATTTCTTATTTTCGGACCATAGGCATGGCTACCACACCTGTTTTTTTTTCTTTTCTTTTTTGAATTAGGTATTTTTCTCATGAATTGAATAGTCAAACAGAGCTACCAGGCTGTGACAAGGGGCAGCCCCACCCTGCCCCACCCCGCATCTAGGGCTTCAGGATTCTCTGACATTTGCACCTGTCACTGTACGAACGTGTCCACGCTGCAGCCAGCAGGGGCCGTGCCGGGGTGCTGACTGCAGGCCTCCCTGTGGTGGCGCCCTGCCCTGGGGTGCTCGCGAGCGCGGTTTCCACACACTCACGCCAGTGCGCACTGGCGCTCTGCCTGCTGCTCCAGGCCCTGGAGGCCCACAGCCCCTCTCTGGGTGGGCTTCCTTTTTAGTGGGCCCCCAAAACTTTCCTTTCAGGGAGCGCTTCCTGAGCAGCGAATGACGACGCGGCACGTGGTGAGTGAGACTGTACACGCTTGGAAACAGTCCAACTGCTTCCCCCTTAACTGCTGGCCGGGCACCACTGCAGGCTGCAGCTCGTCCTTGAACCCCGGCGGCCGCTGCGAGGGCGGTGCCGTCCTGACCGCTGCCCTGTTGTTGGGGTCTCTGCCTCCACTGCTCTCAAACCACAGCTGCGATTCCATGCCGCCCAGGGCTTTGCGTCCTGGAAACTTGTTTCCATGGTGACTTGCTGGTCCCACGGCCGCTCTCTGGAATCCGCCGTGCGGGCGCGGGCCGGCCGCACTCTGCAGCCCACTGCCCCGTGCCTGTCCACGGCCCTTCCTGTGTGACGTCCTCCCCCTCTTTCTAACCTCGGAGCATCTTATTTCTCTTCCAGGCGTTTGAATGTTAAGAGCTGACTCTGTTGGTGACACTTCCTATGACCTCCTAGTTCATGGACGCACTGACCTGAAGATTCACTCCTCAGCTGTGATTTTCCACCTGCCAGTCCCTGTGCACCTCCCGGGCCAGTGCCTGCGCAGGAGGTACCGCTGTGTCGGCACTGCTGGAGCCGGATGCACCTTCTTCAGCTCAGTGCGACATTGAGACCCACCAGGCTGTCGTGTTGGCAGGCCACCACGAGCAGGCTGCTGGGCGCCGTCTCTGGGGCAGCAGTGGACTGCAGGTCACAGAGCGGGTGGCGTTTGACCTTCAAGTGGCCCGCAGCTTCCAGACCCCTGCTACTGCGCGGGTGGCACCAGACAGCAGTGTCCAGGCTCGGCCAGCCCGGGCAGTGGTGACCAGGATTGCCTCTCCTCGGCACCTACTGACACCGAGCACCTCTTCACGTGGTCTGACCACGTGGACGTGGTTAAGGGCCTGCGTGCTTCTCTGTCCATTTGAAAGACTGGGCCATAGAGTCCCTCACAAGTCCTCTCAGATGCAGGCGATGACCGTGTCTGTGCTTTCTAGTTCACCACCTTCTCACCACCTCTTGATAAGAGCTTAAATTTTTGATAGAACCTAATTTTCCCTTGGGCCTGGGTTTCCTCCTGCGCTTCTTCATGCGGCTGTTGGAGACTCCGCGCCCCTGCGCAGGGGCATCCCGCCTGCACGCTCCTCCAGAAGTCCCTGGAGCTCCCTTCCCACCAGGAAAAGGGCCCTCCTTCACCTCTGCGGATGGGATTGAACTTCCTCCCCAGACCTGCGCAGCGGCTCCAGCCCAGGCCCCCGCCTCCGCCCCATTTCTGCTTTCTCTCCTCTGCAGTCTGGAGGGGCCGCGGGGCCTGCAGGCCTGCCAGGGCGTCCTTCCCTATCTGCTCTGTGAATGCCCGCATGGTGCCCCCTGTGCCTGCCACCCTGCGGCCGGGTGTCTTTCCGGCCAGGTCTCACCTGCGGGCCTGCTGCTTTCTGCTGCATTCCCGACCGGGAGCCGCTCAGGATTCATGGAGAGCCGCTCTGGGCTTGACTGAGGACCAGGACACGATTGTCCTTCCACAGAGGGTTTTTCAGGGTCACTTATGCCACGTGGCAGAGCACGGCCAGCCAGGGGCACCTGGGCTTGAGTCAAAGTCCCCTGTGCTACATGAGCGACTGACGCTTCTCCAGGGGGCCGCCGGGGGCCTGGCCCGTGGTCGGATCCTGTAGTGATCGGCCTCCTCCCACCGCTCTCAGGATGGGCAGTGTCTGGTATCGACCCCCTGAAGGTCCTGGCCTCCGCTATGGACAGGCCTCCCTGTGGCTCCCTCCTGAGGCCGGCTGGGACCTGACAGCGTGCTCCTCACTGACAGGCCTGCCAGGACCCGGCCTGCGTGTGCTGGGTGGGGAGTGCCCTAGGGCAAGGCTGCTGGCTGGTGCGGCAGCTCCCTGGGCTCCTGCTGCCCACAGTCCCCACTGCCCCAGATGTGAACTGCCTGCCGCAGCAAATGGCCTCTCGAGTGGGAGTCCTTCCAGCACAGCCTCTGGGGCTGGTGGCCTCAAGTGGCGACACCGGGTCCTGCCTCCCTGGTGGGCACCACCAGCGTGGGAGGAGTCTCCATCTCCAATGTGCTCTCTTTGGACGCGCGTGGCCTTCTCCGTCTCTCAAGTGCCTGCCTTGGCTTCGGTTTCCTCAATGCACAGCGGCCACAGCGTGGTCTGCACGGCTCGGCCCTGCAGCATCTGCGCTCCCGACGTGACTGCAGCAGCTCCTGAAGGTCACCGGCAGGCGCGTGGCCAGTGTTCAGAGCTATGTGCACAGGAGGGCGCCTCCCCTGCTGGGTGTGGCCGGGCTCAGGGCACTGTGGCACCCCAGCCTGGCCAGGGCCGAGCTTCCACCCTGGGAGCCGCAGGCAAGGAAAAGGGAGGCTAAACGCTTAGCAGGAGCACAAGTCCATGGACCCACCAACAGGTGACTGCCACCACCCTCACTACGGACAAGGGGACATTTTATGCCAATCACTTTGACACCTAAGATGAAGCTCCTTGGCAAATCTTGTCAAAATGACAGAGAAAGAGAGAATACCCGGACAGCTCATGCCCACTTTTACAAACTGAGCTTGTGGGCTGGGTGCGGACTGGGCAGAGGACCTGGCACCACCCCCAGCAACGTGGCAAGTGTTCAGGTGACCCACCAAAATGCTGCTTCGTTGGTAGCAACGAACAGACTCTGAAGCACGCCTGGTAACACGAGGGGCTGGCCAGCCCAGGCGCCAGGGGGCAGGACGAGGCACGCGGCCCGGCTCCAGCCCTACTGCAGCGGCGCCATGTCCAGCCGTGGCGAGCCGGGGGACTGTCCAGCAGGGCCTGTGACACTGGCCCCAGATGGCCAGAGCCAACAGGCTGCGCTGCAGACAGAGCCAGGAGCCCAGACGCCTGTCCGCAAGTGGTGGCTCACCACAGGATGGCCACAAGGGGACACCCCAGAAGCGGGGGCAGCTGACCTGGCACCAGCTGCCGTTCCAGCCTCTCCTGAGGTGGGGACCTGGGAAGCCCGCCGTGGGGAAAGTGCAGCCACCTGGGCACTGCTTGCCGGCTGCAGGGCAGCTCTCCGTCCTGCCCTGGCAGTGGTCACGCGAGCGTGTGTGACCCCCAGCTCACTGACCTCAGAGCGTGGGCTCTGGGCGCCTGCACTCCTTGCCCCACCCTGTCCCCAGGCACAAAACGCCCTGCCACATAAGGACAAGCCAGCCCCCGGCCGGCTACTGCTGGACGCCGAGCACATCGGAACGTCGGCAGGGAACAGCTCCGAGTGCCGCCTGGCGGCTCGAGCAGAAATCAGCACAAGCACTGTGGGAAGCTGTTTGGATCCATTTGAACAAATGCACACTGTAGGACACACCGACATCACCCCTGGAGGCGGGAAGTGTGCACAGAAAGCCACGGTTCCAAAGCTGGGTGCTACTACCCGAGTGGTGACAGCTGTCAGTCAACAAGACGGATGCACAAAGGAGTGCCACACAGCAGTGGAAGGAACATGTTTATGCTGACAAAGTCGAGCTTCACTCCCTCAGTGACCGTAGGAAGCCAGGCACGAGGCTGCACACAAGCACACAGCACGTGGTTCCACACGGAAGCCCCGCCTGGCCAAGGAGAGGGTCAGCCTGGGGGCAGGAGTGGTGGCCACACTCCTGTCGAGGCTGCGGGCTCCACACCCACCCGAGACTCCCCAGGTGTGTGCACACGCTGGCGTGCTTTCCTTCAGCACAACATTCTAGAAGTTAAAAAAGGAAGTGGCCACGGTGCTGGCCCTGGTGGCAGGGCCGTAGGGCGGCGAGCCTTGGAGAAGCAGCTTCCGTTTCTCCTGCACGCTGCGAAGGCACGCGACCTCTGCTGCTGGCTCTGCAGAGGGCAGACCAACCCTGGTGCCCTCTACCAGGCCTTGCACCCCCACACCCTGGACCGTGAACCCCACAAGGGCCGTGCCCTGGCACTGTGACAGGCCAGGTGTGGAGACCTGCAGACAGACACTCCTGGCCTCGGATGCTGCTGAGGTCTCTGGGCAGTCTGTCACCCAGCACTTCCTGGGGGCCGCACCGTGCGGGCCTGGACAGCGGCAGATGCTCCGTGGGTGAGCAGACCATGCACTGCCCAGAGCCCGGGGCTGTGGGGACGAGGCCCTGCTGCTGCTTACACATCGTGGCCGAATGACCCTCCCGGGGGGCAGATCTCAACTTTCAGCTAGACCCAGCCACCGCCAGACCAGCCAGCCTCTTCCAGGCTCAAATGAGGGGACCTGTCTCCTGGATGGTGAGTGGGCACCGAAGCTGGGTGTGGGGACCCGTCAGAGTCTCCCAAGTACCCAGAGCTGCAAAGGTGAGAGGAGGAAGGAGCCGCCCCGGCCTCTGGCCCCCTCCTGGGTCCTGGGCTCCTTCTCTGCTGCCTGCCCTGGAACCCTACCCTCAAGGGCCTGAAGCGGGCCAAGCCATCCAGGCACGGGGCAGGTGACTGCAGAGACCTGGGGCAGAGGCCAGAGGAGGAGGCAAGGGCCCGGGAAGTGGCTGAAGTGGTGGAGCAAGGCTGGCTCTGGCCGGCACGTGGCCACACACCCGGAGACCAGGCGACGATGGGCGGCACACAGCACTGTGACTCTGGGGGACTGTGTCCAGTGTTTCCAGGGGAAGATTCACAGGGTCTTGATGCAGACACCCCGCGTGGCGCTCAAGATCTTCGTCTGACTGGCTGCTGGACTCCAGTCCCCTCCAGGGTGACGATGGCCACCTCTGCTTGAGACACAGGAGGCCACCACCCAGAGGCAGGCCAGACGAGGAAGGGGGAATGCCGGTTCCACTGGGCCTGTGAAACCCCCTTCCTGCCACGGCACCTGTGACCAGCCTGCCATCGTCACAGCCAGCCTGTCCACGCAGGCGACAGCACCGCAGCCCTGGGCCCCTCCGGGAGGCCTCCGCCTTCAGAGCTCGTTGTGCCGGGCTCTCGAGATCCTGCTGGACAGGTCCTGCAGGTGCTTCTTCACCTGCGGGCAGAGACAGGGTCAGCGGGCGCTGGCAGGGCAGGAGTGCCGCTCACAGGGCCGCTGCGCACCCCCGGGAGCACGCTGTGAAGGGAGGCCGGCGCTGCCCTCCTACTCGCCACACGCCGACCCCAGAAGCAGACGCTTCTGAAGGGAGACAGGTCTTCCCAGCGTGCAGCTCGTTCTCAAAGCTTGAATGGGAGACGCCGTGGTGGGCTGTGCCTGCAGGGGAGGGCGAGGTCTTCCTGGACCCCCACTGCCACAAGGGCCCACGGGACCCTCCGGACCCCAGGCAGGGCTCTGCGGTGCCAGGCCTAGGCCAGCCGCTCCGCACTCTCAGAGTCCCGCCTGCTGGCCGTTCCTCGCCCTGGCTCAGCACCAGCACTGGCTGAAGGCCTCCTCGTGGTGTCCCCAGCATAACTCTGACTGCTGTGTGCCGGCACTGAACCCGGGCCTTGCACATGCTAGGCAAGCGCTTTGTCACTGAGCTACATCCCCAGCCCATTTACAGCCAGGGGCTCGCTAAGTTGCCCAGGCTGGCCTTGAACTTGTGATCCTCCTGCCTCAGGCTCCGAGTAGCTGGGATGACAGGCACAGGCGTGCGCCACATGCCTGGCTCGCAACAGGCCTTCTCAGCCATGCTGCACTGCTCTCCGTGGCCAGGGAGGCAGAGCTTACCTGGCAGGCGAGCCCTCTGCCAATGCCTGCGCTTGGACGTCAGATGGGAGCAACGGGCACCGTGACTGGGTGCCTGGCTCCTCCCCACTGCACGCTGCCACCTGTGGTGCAGTCCCTTAGCCCCGCCTCTGGCACTTCTGCGGTTCAACTCTGCAGCAGGGAAAGGTCCCCTCCCGTCCCTGGGGAAACTCCCTGCTGGCATTGTGGGGCCTGGGGCTGGATCCTCAGTGCCCACACCACCCTGCGTCCCTTCTCACTGAGCTCGCCCAGGGTGTCCCATGGGGACGGCTCCTGGGGGAGGAAGGTGCCTGCTTGGTGGTCCACCACCAGAGGTCCTCCAGCACCGTCCCGGGCACATCCCAGTGTGGCCACTGCAGAAGACAGCTTGGGTCGCACCAGCAAGGGCCCGCACTCTGTGGGCCAGGAGACCAGGCTCCCCGCATGGGGGCCCTGAGGCCCCTCTGGGCAGCGAGCGGCCCTGCAGGCCTGTGGGTATGGCTGTGTGGACCGGAGCCGCGGCAGCCACCTTGTAGCCCAGCTCCTGGGTCTTCCCCTGCAGCTGCGCGTGCCTCTCCCTGCTCCGGCTGACGTGCTCGCTGTCGCCCAGGCTCTCCACGTGCTTCAGCTTCTGGTGCGAGACCTCCAGCTGCTTCTGGTAGTGGCTGTGCTTTTCGATCTTGGCCTCAAAGTGCTTGAGCTCCTCCTGGAAGGGTCCAACACTCACTTTTCTGCATCGTGACCCTGGCCACCCGAGGTCCTGTCTCTGGGCAGGGATGGTCCCGCTGGGAGCCGGGTCAGTGCAGGAAAGTGGCTCAGGCCACTGTGGCCAGCAGTCATGAAGCAGCACGCTGGTGCTACTGCTAAGGGTCTCCAAAGGAGAGGGACACCCCACCAAAGCCTGGTGGCCTTGAGGACCTCGGTGTCACCCTGGGCACCTTGTCCCCTCTGCAGACCGACACCTGGTGCTTGGGCTCTTCCAGGGTCGCCTCCGCACCCACCTTTCCCTGCCTCCCTGTAGCCCCGACCCTCTAGGACAGCACCCCTCCTGCACCCCTGTCCCAGCTCCTGGTCACCCTACCCATCCTCAACTGGCCAAGGCCCCCTCCAGCTCTGCAGTGCCCCACTGGCCCACCCCCACACAGGTGTCCAACCCTGGCCCGTCCTGCAGAGGCCAAGGACTCTTCCCGGGGCCGCGAGAGCGGACGCGCCCCTGCCCCGCCCCGCCGGCAGCCACCTCTCGGGGCTCCTGCTGCTCACCTCCGGGCCTAGCCCCACCCCAGGGGCACACGCGGAACACGTCCTGAACACTCGGGACGACGGGGTCCTGCGGGACCCACAGCCCCCAGGCTAATGGTCCAGCAGCAACAGTCCTCCCAGGGCTCGTCCCCCTCCCTCAGGTGACCCACCGGCCTGCGGTGGCTCTGCCAGGACAGCCTGCAGTGAGGAGCTGCCCAGCGTCACATGGCAGAGGAACCGGAGCCCTTCCTCGGTGAGCAGCATCTTACCGACTCCCCTCTGGACACCTTGCCCCAGCCGCCTCCCACAGCCCCGTCTCATGGACACCCCGGCCACCCCCCAGTGCCCAGTGGTCCTCTCCTCGCAGCGGCCACGGGGCCGTGCTGGCTCGAGAGGCACGTTCATGTGCGCACAGCCCCATCAGGCCACCAACCAGGAAGCAAGGCGGTGCAGAAGTCAGCAGGGCACGAGGGCCAGAGGGAGCAGGAGGGGACGGACACACGAGCGTGCTGCCGTGACTGAGGACGGAAGCAGGCCCAGCCCGTCAGAGCTGTATGGGAACTGGGCAGGCACACGGCGGGCACAGCGGGGCAGACGGCGGGGCCTCCTTACCCGGAACGACTCCAGCTCCTTTTCCGTGAAGTTGGCGGACTGGGCCAGGTCCCACAGGTCAATCACCCGGGGCTCTTCGAACTCTGCGGGAGAGGAGGAGCCATCTGACTGGGACAGCGTGGCCGGGCCCACACGGCCTGCCCGCCCCAGGGAGTGGTGTGCACACGTGCGCGTGGCTGCCGGCACCTGCGCACAGCTGAGGCTTGGACACAGCCGCACGTGAGCCTGGGTGGGCTCCGAGCATCCCTGAGACGCACTGGCACGTGGCCTGTCACTCAGGACTGGCTGTCATGTGGCCTGAGTGAGGCGGCACGGCCCCTGGTGAAAGGTGCTTCTCCTGGGCTTGGACCCCGGGCCCTGCCCAAGACCAGAACCACAGCTGCTCCTGGCTGCCTCTGAGGCTGTGCAGAGGTTACTTGGCATCTGGTCAGAGCTGTCCACCACAGGTCAGAGTGGGCTTGGCTGTTCACCTCTCGGTCCTGAGCGGACCCGGGGGCTCCACACAACCCCACTGGGCCACATGCAGACACAGTGATGCCACCCAGAGTGGGTCACCAGCCGCTGCCCACCTGGCCTGCCTGTGAGCCTCAGTGGTGCCTGCCACTCCTCCTCCCGGCTGACCTTCCTGCCCAGGACCTGAGGGACGCTGGCTTGTGGGGAGAGGGCTGGAAGGACGAGGTGCATGGCTGGAGAAACCAAGGAGCCAGCCGGACGCAGCTGCACGAGGAGACATTCAGAGGGTGGCGTGGGGCGGGGTCAGCGTCGCCACCCACCATGCTCACTGTGGCCAAGGTCTCTGGCTCCCCTCAACCCAGGAGTGGCAAATCTGCCAGGTGGCACCATCACCTCCACGGGAGGCTGAGTTCAGGCAGGGGAGGGACGGTGACACTCCTGCACAAGGGCACGCAGATGGCAGGAGCAGAACAAAACAAAGGGGCACTGGGACCTGACCCTGCACGGTGCGCGCCCCAGCTGGGTGCGGCCTCTTGTCTTGAGAGGCCTTGCAGGTGCTGTCCCAGGGAAGCCAAGCCCCTGACCCTTAGTGGCAGACTGGGTGGGTATGGGAGGGGAGCATGGCTGTGCCTTGTGGAGCCTGCCACGCTGGCATGGGCCTGAGGCACAGTGAGCCAAGGCCAAGGTAAACCGGCATGGCTGACTACTGCCCCCCCGCCCCCAGGCGCCCTCAGGCCCGATACGCAGCAAGAACACGCAAGTGGGGCAGACCCAAGCTCAGGGAGCTCAGGCCTACGGTCAGCCAACAGCACCGATGCTTTCCAAGACCTGGTCAGCAGAACTCGGACCAAGAGCACTGACCCAGGTGCTCTACAGACCCCTAGACGAGTGCACCCAAGGGCCAGCCCCTCTCTGGTCCCCTCGCCTGCGGGAGATCTGTCTTTCTTCCCACCTGAATAAACCCCGCCCTTTTGCACTCACTCCTCCTTGTCTTGGGTTTCATTCTCTGGATTTGTGACAAGAACCCAGAATGAAGAAACTGGCGGTGAGCTGCTGGGGTCTGCTGCCACGCGGGAGGACACAGCCCCCACTAAGAGCTGCGACACGCCAGCCACTTGACCTGCTGCGAGGGGCTGTCACCTGGGGCCACTGCTCCACCACCTGGGTCAGCGTCAGTGACGGGGCCACAGGGCAGACCTGCACATGCCTGTGGAGCAGCGCGGGGAGGTGGGCCGGGGCCAGCCTTCTCCAGTGGGCGACCAGCGTGTGACAAGGGCCCCAGGCCCTGAGAACACAGCCTGCCGGTCCCCCCCCGTGGCCAGGCAGGTGTGCAGCTTACCAGCCGTGGGGCCGTAGCCCTGGTGGCTGACCTTCCTCAGGCGGTCCAGGCCCTGGTTGATGCTGCGCAGCTTGTCCTTCAGCTCACTGTGCCTGCTGGACAGGGCGTCGTCCTTGACCTGGCTCAGATCAGAAGGGTTGATGACGTTGTCATAAGCCTCTGTGGGATCAGAAGCACAGGCCTGGTGAGGGCCTCCCAAGTGGCCTGGCGCCCTGAGCTCCCACTGGCCGGAGGTGCCGTCTAAGACCACATCCCTGGGAGAGTCCAAAGGCTCTCTCCTGGAGGGTCTGCTCCTCAGCCATCTCTGAGGACAGGACTGTCGGCCAATGTGCCCTTTCAAACAGCAACCGGAGCCCAGGGCACTGGGCCGTTCCCCGGCAGGGCAGGTCACTGGGGGAGCAGCGTGGCAGCACAGGAGGGCAGGTGGGGAGGCACCTTCGGTCCTGCTCAGCGTCTCCAGCAGGACGTTGTACTCGGCCACCTTCTCTTTGTGGTGCAGAAACTCCTTCCACAGCTTGTCCAGCTCTTCACTGGAGAACTTCCCCGAGGTCTTCGCCTAGAGGGAAGGGGACCAGCAGGAATGCCCTGGTGGGCGTGCCGTCCCTCTGCCCTCCAAAGCCCCTGGGCTCTCTGCAGGTGTGTGCACCAGGAAAACAAAGCCCAAGCCCGGGAGAACTGCTGCTGGAGGCAGGTCCCTCCTCCCTGGTGCGCCCAGACTTGGTGGGGCATGGTGACCGCACTGGCCAGGTGAGGAGAAGCAGGACCCTGAGGGGGGATCCCCCACACCCACCCCCTCTCCTGGCTGTGGGTGGTGGGCACAGTAAGGTCATCTCCCTGGGGGGCCCAGGGCTGGTCACCTTGCCACCCTGTCTGCCTCTTGGGCTGGGCAGTGCACGAGGCCTACTCCACAGCAGCCTCTCCCTCAGCCCCCTCCCACAACCCAGGGCAAGGGGCTAGCGCAGAGTACCCGTCCCTGAGCCCACACCAGCGTGACCCAGACAAGCTGTTCGGAGCCAGGGTGGAAGAACAGGGGAGCCAAAGCAAGGGAGCACCCGGATACAGGCCAGCCAGACCACCACACCCCAACACCTGACCCACCCAGCACCCCACTCTGAGGCCTGCAGCCCAAAGGGCACCCAGGCCAAGCCCAGTGGACCCGCCTTCCTGGACCCGGCATCGAGCGCCCACCCTGCGCGGCACGTTCACCCCCGGGCTGAGGCGCTCCCAGGGCAGCGGCTCCGCAGCGCCACTGAACAGCCCCGCGAGGCAGCCCCGCGGCCCTGGGTGTGGCAGCTCGGTGGCAGAGCTCTTGCCTCGCAGGTCAGCTCTGGGTTCAAGTCCCAGCACCACCATGAAGAGATGAATAAAAGAAGGCAGTCGCGCTGTGTCCTAACCCTGTGCTGCCTGACCAACACGGCCACGCACACTCTTGACCTTTCACGGTCCAGTAGCTGCAAGCCAAAAAGAATCGCTCTGCAGAGAGGGCAGGAATGTTCTAAAGAGGAAGCAGAGGCTGAGATGCAGGAGGGGAGAGCGATCACAGGAGAGCAGCTCTGTCCCAAGAAACCAGCGTCCTCCTGAGGGGCCCCGCACGGTGGTCACCATGCAAGGGATGGGGGCCTTGCAGGGTGACAGCTGAGAGACCCATCCACCTGCCTTCACTGCTAACATACCAGGACAAGTCTCGGAGGCTATGGAAAAATGGAGGGTACCTTGTGCCACAGCTTTTCCAGCCTGGGGTCGCCCAGCCCGTCATCCTGGGTGCTGTCACTGAGGGAGTTGCTGTGCACCATCTGGGCCTCCTTCCTCCCGTCCAGACCATACCTGGCCAAGATAACTAGAGAGGGGAGGGTTCACTGCACACGGCTCTCTGACACACCGTTGGGAGTCACTCATCTCAAGACTCCAGTGGGAGACACTGGCTTGCTTCTCATTTTCCAGGATCTTCCTGTCACCCTGGTCTCTGGGTGACCATGCAGGATGTAGCGGAACAAGAGCGCTCACCAGCCCCCAGTGCCTTCGAGTGCCAGGAGGCCGGTCCTGGTTTCTCCGTGGACACGCCCTGCTTGTGTCCTCCTGAAGGCAGAAGTGGCTTGTGGGAAAACCAGGAATGGCCTGGATGGGCCACTGGCTATGTATGGGGTCTCAAGGACTGGTGGTCCTGCCTTGGTTTCCGGCCAACCCCAGTGAGGACAGACAGTGCCCTGGGGGTCAGCAACGGCTGACCGGGGAGCCTGACAACACTGATGATGTGCTCGCCGACAGGGAATGGCAGAGCCGGGATGCCTGGCAGATTCTCGGGCAGCTGGGAGGGGGAGGCTGGTCAGTAGTCTGCTGCTGCCCAGCCCAAGGGATGCACTGGCCTGGCATACCAGTCCTTCTGCACCATGAGGACTCGTACCTCTGGTCACCAGCACACAGCAGGGACAGGCCTGACAGCTGACCCCGCTGTGGGCAAGCCTGGTCCTCTGGACATGAGCAAATGGGGCCTGGTCTCTTGTCCTGGGAAGCAGCTCTCCAGAGCCAGGACGCTGGCCTCTGAGCCCACACGCCAGCACTTAGCCACTACGGCTCCGTGGACAGGCCCTCTCCAGCCAGGCCTCCCTGGAATCCAGGGCCCATCTGGTTGTCCCACAGCTTGGGACACCCGCTCAGCCACGTCCGGTCTCTGGACGCTCCCTTCCCCCTTCTGGGCTTCAGGACCACAGGTCTGGTTGCGCCTGGAAGCTCGGCCGCTGGGGCCTCCAGCACGCGCAGCAAGAGCACTCCTGGCGTGCCGGTCCAGGAGCACTGGTCTGCCTCGACCTTCAGTCGGCCTACACACTTCTCCCTCCCGTGCAGACAGTGATGGGAGCTGCCTGGGCACGGGTGGGGGTCCCACAGGGCACACACTCAGCAAAACCTGTCCGACTCTGTGGTAAGATCTGGAGTCCATCACATGCAACTTGCACCTTTAAGAATGACTTTTAAAACGACTTAAGCCGGGCCCAAACTACTTGGGAGGCTGAGGTGGGATGATCACTTGGGCCTGGAGTTCAGGGCAGCCTGAGCAACACAGGTAGGGAGACCCTGTCTCTTAAAACTAAATAAAAGAAACAAACAAGTTGATCAAGTGCAGGTGGCTCAGCCACCGCAGCCTCAGAGAGCAGTGCCTAGCCTGTCTCCAAGGTCCTGCTGAGCAGCCCAAGCCCCCACTGCCCCCAGCGCCAGGAAGAGCCCCGCCACCCCAGGCCTCACACTCCCGACTCACCTGGACAGCTCTGGCAGCCCAAGTCAGAGAGGAGGGCGAGGTGCGGCTCAGGGCCGAGGGCACAGGAGCTAGACTCCTGACCACAGGCAAATGGCCAGGGCTGTGCTCAGCAACCAGGACTGAGTAAGGTTCTGGATGCTGGGCTCTGCCTCAGGTAGAACCCAGAACCCTGGGGCTGGAGGAGGCCTCACCGAGCACTGAGCCCGGCCTCTCCTGAGGGCCGTGGGCTGTGTGGGGTGGACAACAGGCGCAGACGGGGCTGTGCAGGCTGGACCCATTCCTCCAGGACGGGAGCCGCGGGCTTTGCCAGAGGAGCTACTGTCAGTCTAGATAGGGTGGTCCAGTGAGGCTGTCCTTCCAGTGCCCAGGGCACAGCTGGCGGCAGACAGGGCCCCAGTGCTCCTACCAGTGTGCCCATTTCTCACCCCAGTCTCCCGTCTGGACACTGCATGACACAGTCCCCCAGGCGTGCTGGGCCATGGCACAGGGAACAGGGAGCAGGCCCACAGACCACCCCTGGAAGACAGTGGGCCTGTGTGGCCTGGGGGTGGCCAGCATCGGTGAGCTCCCCCTCCTGGACGAGCCCTCTGCAGGAGTGCTCTGGAAGGCCAGTTCCAGAGTTCCACCCAGGCTGCTGGCAGGCACCAGACCCAGCATCACCCAAGCAGAAAACTGCCCTGCTTGGGTCATGGGCCTGGACTTTACTAGGCTAGAGGAAGCCACTCCCGATGAGGACACTGGCCAGCACGGGGAGATGGTCACCAACCCATCTCCCTGGAACCCTGGGCTCTTCCACCTCTTGGGCCTGCTCTCCACCAGGGCTGGATCCTTCTGGAAGGGATGGGCTCTGGCAGCTGCATGGCCCTCCACCCTACTCATGCCCAGTTCCTTCTGATGGGGCGGGTGGGGTGGGTAACTGCACAACAGGCTCCTGCCCTGCCCAAGGGAGGGCCCTCCCCAACATGCTGCTGGAGCACAGCTGCCCCAACTCATCTGTTGCGTCTCTAGCTCGACGGCCCTCTGCCACTGCACGTGGAGTTTATGTTCCTGACACAATCTGAACTTGGCCAGGAGTGCCAACAGCACTTAGGGGACAGACAGGCCTGAGACCATGGCTGCATGACATCCCCTCCCTTGTCCCGCCCAAGCACTGAGGAGTGCTAAGAAGCCAGCACACTGAGGCTGCAGCCGCCTCTCCCATTGTACAAAGAAAACAAGCACCGTTGAGATTGCGGACCAGCTTTGCTTCCTTCTCCCCATCCTCATCCAAGCCCTCGACCTTTAGCTTCTTCCAGTTCAGCTCATCTCTCTCTTGAATCTTCAGGTCGGCATGGAGCTCCGCCAGCTTCACAGGAGAGAGATGGAGCTGCCAACAGAACAGAGCAACGTGTGACCAGGGCAGACACAGCCCGAGGCTGGCCGGGGAGGAGGGTGGCGATGGGGACAGAGTTGGGACGTGGGCAAGAGCTTTCCAAGACAGCCAGTCTCCACCCAGGCCCGGCTCCAGGCACATGGGAAGATGTGCTCTAGAAACCCCAGTCCACAGAGAGGCCGGGGCTCCCGTGACGGGCATCCTACCTCCCTGCCTGCTGGCACCTGGTGAAACTCACCAGGTAAACAGGGCACCAATGAGGGGCTGGGCCCGGTAAAGAAACACATTACATTTTGCTCATGCTACACAATCATGAAAAAAGTAACTGAAAGTGACCTCAGAGAATAGAAGACTGAATTTACAGAAAATAAAGTTTGTGTTTATAATTTGTAGAAAATAAAATCCAAATAAAATGGATTTTTTGAGGGGAGTACTGGGCTGACCCAGGGCCTCCCACAGGCTAGGTAAGTGCCTTACCACCGAGCCACACCCCCAGTCCTCGACACAAAATTTTAGGAACCAAAACCAAGCAGAAGTACAGCTGTCTCAGGACACTGGCCATGTCTGAGACAGAGCCAGGCCATGCGGGACTCAGAACCCGGGCACGGCAGGCGGGTATGAACTGGGCTCCCTGCTGGGGGCTTGAGCCTGTCCAGGGCAACGGGAGGGGGATGGACGGCCGAGAGCCCTGCGAGTCCTCCACACGACCGCCGCCTCCGGTTCTCCTACTTCATTCCTGAGGCCCTTCACCCCCACTCTGAAGTGTACCAGGCTTTCCCACGAGTCTAGGCCACTTCTGATAGGGACCCCAGGTATCTGGAGTGGGAATGATATTAATAACAACCGCTTCATTTACCTCCTGGAGGGCAAACCCTGCAGGTGTGACCCCACCTGCCCTGCCTGGCAGGCCGTAGCAGGGAAAGGGGCAGGGCCTGGGTGATTCCCTCTCCAGGGAATGACTTCTCTGCTGAGCCTGAACCCCTTTCTCTCAGTGCCTCCAACACACGCTGCCCCGCCCCGCCTGTCAGTCCTGTCTCCCTCTGACGGTCCTCGGCACCCCTGCTGGATGCTGGGTGCCATCTGCAGATGCCCCCGAGGCCCTGGAGTGACTAGGCTGCGTCTCACCTGTGGGCTCCCAGAGGGGCAGCAGCACAGGCCGTGGGAGGCGGGTGGAGTGGGGAAAGCCAGGAGAGGAAGCAAGACGGGCCTGTTCTGACAGACACACAGCCACCCCGCAGCACAC
The DNA here is from genome assembly GCA_025594165.1 of Tamias sibiricus. NCBI lineage: Eukaryota > Metazoa > Chordata > Mammalia > Rodentia > Sciuridae > Tamias > Tamias sibiricus. The sequence goes on from CM046665.1 coordinate 2,775,506, forward strand.
CGCCCCGCGCTGTTGATGATCTGAAGCCCACAGTTACTTGTTTTCTATTTGTGACAAAGTCCTGGAGCAGCAGACAGGCCTGTCTCCATGCCTACCTCTCACAGCGAGTGTCCCCTGCTGGGCTGCAACACAGCAGGGCAGCACCTGGGGAAGGGAGGGCTGAGGCTCTGGTTTTGCTCTCTGCAGGGAGAGCTGGCGGTGCCCCCACCCCAGATCTGCCTTCTCTGGGGTGTTGGGGAGGGTCCAGGTATTCACCAGCTGCTGATTGGTGCCTCGCTGGAGGGCAGAGCTGAGGATCTGGGCCACAGCCTTCCCCCAAGGCTCAAGCACAGGTACTCTCACCTGCAACCTGTGGTGTCCTACCCCTCCACCTTTCCAGGGCTCTGGGAGAGTCAGTGGGCGAGTGTGGGCAGGTGCCCTGTGAGATGCAAGAGCAGAACTGCACAGGAGGGCCACAGTCTGCCCCAAAGTCACCTGCTCTCAGGCCCAAACCTCGGTGTCTAAACCCACCACCCAAATCTCAAAAGTCACGACATGCCCACTGTCCTCTGACATACAGCTGCCTACAAGCTCAGGGTGAAGGTACAGTGCCCAGAGCCACAAAACCAGCAGCTGTCAGCTCTACTCGGGAGGGAGACAAGCAGGCCACGCAGACGCCTGGCTCCCACTCCAGGCACCCTTTCTCTCTTTAAAGTTAGATGTTGACACGTCAAGCTAGAAGTACTAGTTAAAATGAACCAAAGGCAACACCAATCTACCAGGGCTGGGGTACAGCATGTGCCTACCATGCGCGAGTTCCTGGGTTCAATGCCCAGCACTGCAAAAATAAATAAATAGAACAAAGCAGACTCTGTCAAACATTAAGCAGTGAAGTAAATCACTGACGGCCACGAGACACAGACAGAGGAGGAAGCCTCTTTCTGGAGCAAGGGGCTGCCCGAGCGTGGAAAGACAGCACTTGCACTTCAGACACCACCTTCACCGGCCCTGAGGTGAGCACAAACCCCAGGGAGCCGCCCAGCTGCCTGCCACTCTCCCTGGAAGCCCCTGCGCCACCCAGGACCCTCTGTGTGACCAGGAGCCAGCGGGGCTCTGGGACTTTTAGGCTCCTTCTGCTTTCTCAACCCCTCCCCCAGAAACCCAGGCCCAGAATGTGGAGTCTCTGGTGTCCGTCTAGACCTTGGCCTCTGGGGCCAGGGCTGTGTGCTCTGGCCAAGCAGAGGTGAGCAGAGCACAGCTCAGGCAGGGCCAGGTGGTAGGTGGTGTGCCCAGCACCCCTGCTGCCAGGATGACCACTCGACTCCCAAAGAGCAGCAGGTACCGCCCACGTGCTGACCTGACCACGAGGCAACCTCGCTGCTGCTGACCAGGTGTCACTGGCCAAGTGGCGAGCCACTGCAGAGCTGGCCTGCAGCAACTGTCTCAGGCTGCTCAGCCCCTCAGCGTGCAGCAACCGTGGCCCCGCAGCTTCATGCGGCTGAATGCGAGGCCAGGCTTGATGCAGGCGGCTGCACCATGTGGAGGCAGGAAGGCCACGGCCAGGCCTGTGACCACCCTTTCCTCGAGTCCCTGGGGAAGTAGGACACAGGCCCTCGCAGGGGCACAGAGAACGAGGAAATGGAAACACCTGGCAACAGGGGTGGGACCCTTGGGTCCTCGCTCTGCACGCCTTTAAGGCTAAGACCTGCTTTGGTTGTGTCAGAGGCGAAAGAGGTTCATCTCTGTCAGAAACAGGAACTCTGAGCTTAAAGACCCATCTCACAGGTGGAGGGTGACAGTGCACCCTGCTGCGGGGTGCCACTCAGATTTAGGGAGCATGCTCCTCAGAAAGAGGGAGAAGCCCCAGTTGTCTGTGAACAGGCTGCAGCCAGAGAAGCACCCCTCCCCCATAGCGAAGGACAGCCCCAGGCTGGGAGTCTGGCATCTTGCAACACACTGGGTGTGTCACAACCCCGGGACTCTGCCACTGGGTGACTTCAGCAGGGTACAGGCTAGGATGGACTGTCCCGCGGGATGGAGGCAGCTCTGTGTCTTCCCATCTCCGCCCACCCCCACCCGAGTCTCAAGGTGGGTCTGACCTCCTCAAGAGGAGGTCAGAATAAGGGTGAGGCAAACAGCTTTGTCACACTTGTTCTCTGACCCCCAGATTCCATGACAAGCTATACAGTATTGTCTGCTATGATACAATTATACACTTAGAAAACAAAAAAAATGCAGAATGCTTTTGTCAAGCAAATAAGAAAGGACAAAATCTTCCTGGCCAGTGAAGAAAGGACAGGAGGCTGAGAACATGGTCCCTGAGGCTCCATCTGATTCTGCCACATTTCTGTTCAGAGACCCCAACTCAAAAAGGGCCCTGCAGCGCCCCTCACGCTCACCTAAAGCAGCGGGTGGGTGGCGGGTGAGGAGTGACATGAGCTACTGTTCACAACCCTCTGTGAGCTGACCGCAGACCCACCTGCCTTGTCCACCCCAGGACCCAGCACTCTCAGTAGCTGGAGTGGGAGCATTAAGCCCACGTGGGACTCATGGCCGCAGGGGCTTGAGCGGACACTCCTCCTGGCTGCCCTGAGGCGACTCAGTACCTGGGCCACAGCTCCCACCACCACCCTGTGAGCTCCCACGAGAGTCAGTGTGTCCTCAACCACTAGGCTCTCTGCAAGTCGGAAGAGCCACAGATGTTGTAAAACAGAAGTCCACCCTGGAAGAACTTCCCTTTCGGTTCAGTGAAACCGGCTTGCACACATGACTGCAGAACTTCAGGGCTAGAGGGACCAGAAAGGTCATGTGGTCCAAGGCCTGGACAGGTCCAAAGGGGAGCAGGCACCCAGCAGTGACCACAGACAGACGGTGGAGAATAGACTGCCTCACAGTGAAGCAGATCAGGTGACCTGCCAGAGGCCTGAGAAAGGCACCCCGGCTCGCAGACGCAGATGGGCTAGTGGAAGGCCTGGGCCAGCTCCCAAAGCAAGGGGAGCCTCTGGGTTCATGAGCACCAGAGTATACTTTCCCAACACTGCCTCCAACTCAGACTAGTGTCTTCTTGGTTCTCTAACCTCACCCTGCAGGGGGAAACTCCACCCAGCCAACAGTGGCTGGTTCAGCACACCCATCATGGTGGGCAGTGGGGGCCAGTGAGGACACTCTGAGCTCTAGCCTTTCCTGGTCGCTGCTGCTCAGAGGATCCTGCCACATCCAACCCTAAATGTGTCCCTGGCCCCTTCCTCTAGGAAACCACCCTGCCTCTCTAGCCTATAGTGCTGTCTCCATCTCTACCAGCTAAACACTACACAGCAGGGTCCTCTCCAGCAGAACCTCAAGGACAGTGGCTGGAAATGAAGTTGGGCACAGGAGCACCTTCTGAAGGGCTTACAGGGCTATAAGCACCGGACACCACTCCCCTTCCTGCAGTGTCCCCTGCAGCCAGCCTCCCACCCTCCCTCCCCACTCTTCCTCCATGTCCAAAGATTCTGCTCTTTTCCAAAAACTTATTCCCATCTTGCAAATCATTTACTCAGGAATGCTAAAACTGGACTACTTAAGGGAAGAGCTAATCTGATCCCCTTCTACTTAAAGATGAAGAGGCGGAGACCAAGAGGGGTGGGTCTTAGTGTGTAAATAACTATTTCCATGCACTGGAGCCCATGCCTAATAAATGAGGTAACCATTATGTCAATGTAGAGTTTGTGTGGTCCAGGGTCATTCCAGTTAGGAATCCGGCTGACCTTGGGATGCCTTTCCCCTCTGGGCTTAGGCATCTTTATCTCCAAAATGAAGAGGTTAGATTAGATATATCTGTTAACGCCCAGTTTAGCATTCCCTGGGTCTGGTGTTTCTAGAGTTCTAAGCTGACCTCCCCTCCACCTCTCCATATCCCTCACCCAAATTAACCAGCACCAGCCTGCTTCTGGGGCTTCTGCTGTCCCTGGAAATGAAACGTGTATGTCCAACATCACCTGTTTTAGTTCTTTCTCCATAAAGGGAGAACAGGGTGGCGCAAAAGGCAAAGGCCTACAAAAGGCTAGCTCTGCCTCACTCTGGATAGCTAGCTCGCTGGGCAGAGAAAGCTGGCCTGCGTGGGCCCAGCTGGTGGGTATCCTTGGGGGGCGGGCCTTCAGCTGCACTAAAGGCAGCGCAGGCCACACAAGTCCCGCTGCCTCGGGTCCCCTTCCTGCTGCAGGTGAGGCGGAGGTGACCCACCCGGCGCGCGGGGAGGCAGTGCCGGAGGCGGAGCTTGCGGACCGCAGGAGCCCGGCCAGGGCTGTGCCCGGCCCCGCCGCCCCCGCCCCCCGGCTCACGGCCCGGGCCCGCTCCCGCTCACCCTCCGGGCCTTCTCCCACAGCTGCTTCAGCTTCTCCATGCGGAACTCCTCGCCGGGTTCGCTCTTCGCGGGCGACTCGGGCTCGTTCTTCTCCCGCGAGTACTTGCCGCCGTGGCTCGCCGCAGGCCAGGGCCCGAGCAGCAGCAGCAGCGCCAGCAGCAGCGGCAAGGACCGCGGGAGCCCGCGCGGCCCGGAGAACCTCTCGCTCCGCGGCGCCATTTTCCTCTGCGGCGCCGTCCCCGCCCCTTGCGGGCCCATCAGGTCCCCCAGGCCCCGCCCACCTCCCGCGCGGCCTCCTGGGAGCGCGCTGATTGGGCGACGCGCGGGCGTTTCCTAGCAACCTGCCGCGGCGGGGGCGGAGCCGGGCAGGGCTGGGGGCCTCTGCCGCTGGTCCCCGCCTGGCCCCGGGCGTAACTTCCTCGCCTTGGGACCCCGGGGCCGCTCCTCGCCAGCGGGAGGGCGCGTGGCGGCCAGGCTGGGGCATCTGCCGCGCACCTGCCGCAGAGCTGCCTCCCCTGGAGGTATTCGTGTACCTGTCTCCTCTCCCCACTCGCCGCGTTTCAGTAAATCCACCAACTGGACGCCCGCACGGCGGGGGCGTGGCAGTGCCTGGGGGCAGATGGGGAGCCAGAGGGAAGGAGGGAGCCACAGATGCTGAGGCCAGGTAGCTGAGGGTCTAGTAGAGGCCATGCATGGGGCCTGGACCCGACAGCGAGCCAGCTGTAAGGATGACTTGACGGGTCTCAGGCGGAGGGAGGGACGGTGAGGACAAAGCAAGGGGTGGGCGTCTTTGGAGGAATCATTTATTTAGTTTTAAGCGGCATCCTATATTTTTCAAGAGCAAGCTTACCCATCTCAAGTCATTGTTTCATTTATTTTGTCCAGCTGTTGATGTGTTTCAGGCAGGAGGGTAAGTTCAGTCCTTGTTACTCCACGTTAGTCAGAAGCATATGTTCCCAGCTGTTGGTTGTTAAATACCCGTTTTATTAGTTAGGTCAGTCTGACTACTATAGAAGAGTAGACCCTGTGAGGAGGGATACTTATTTTCACTCCTATTCAAGTCTGAATAGACAGGCGTTCCTGATCAGCAGCAGTTGTGCTCTGGTTGGTGATTCTGGGATCCGGGCCTCCCCATCCTTCCTAGCAGGCAGGCAGATGGGGATGGAGCATTGAGGATACCCCAGGGGAGGTGGAAAATAGGTCAACCATGTCTGCTCAAAGAGCCGCACCTGATGCAGGGGGGGTCTGGGAATGTTGTCTAGCTGTTCTCCCTAGTGGGAGCCATGTAGGTGTGTGAACACAGGCTGGTTTTTGTTTGTTTGGCTGCCTGATCAAGGTACCATGCAGGTAGCTTCCCATCAACTTTTAAACCCCTCACTCCTTATCATGAGCAATCAGCTAAGGATTCTAAAACTCTAAGGGAAGCTCCTTATGTGAAAGAGAAAGAGAAATGGAAACAGACGACAGCAAAAAAAGCAACTGGGAGAAAACAAACCATGTAGGTAGGGGCTGCTGGGGGTGTAGCTTGGTGGTGAAGTGTTTGCTTTACAGGTCCTGAGATGGACCCCCAGCACCTCAAACAAAACAAAACAAAACAAAACAAAATGAAAAACACAGGGAAAAGAAATTGGGAAAAATGACCATCATTATTATCCTCACAGAGACCCATGGAAACACACACACACACACACACACACAATATATGTCTAAAATGTATGATGTTATATATCTATAATATATAAGAATAATTATGTATGTCAGAGAACACCAAATAGAATGATAGGAAGATATTGAAAATGCTGATTAAGTGGATTGAAATAATGAAGAAATACTAAATAAGAAAGAATAAATAAGGAAAAACTTAATTTCCAATTTAGGAAAACATTTAATATAAGTTTTACAAAGAAAGGACAGATAAAGTAGGGAGAAATAAACTATCAAAGAAATAAGACAGACTTCCAGACCCACAGGGGGATGAGCAGCTGTGAGGCCGAAGGGACCCACCAAGTGGCTAACAGTGAGTGAAAATGGGTCCCTAACACCCAGACACGTTTTTTTGCGAACATCAGAGGCAAACAGATTTTGTAAATGCTTAAGGAGAAAAATAACTACATGGAAAAGGCATAAATGTCTTTAAGGCTTCTCAACAGCAACACTTGAAGTAAGAAAGCAGCAGAGCAGTAACTTGAAAATTTGGAAGGAAAATGACTTCCAATCTAGAATTCTATACCCAGCCAAACTATCAAGAAAATATGGGCGTACTTAATGAGAGTCTCTCCATAAATGACATTTCACACACACAAATGCTCCGCCAAAGTAAGAAAACAAAACAAGAAAGAGAAAGACATGGGTACAGGTACAAGATCCCATATGGAATGCATGGAGAGAGAGGGAATAAAAGGAATTCCCCAAGACGATAGTGATGGGAGGGTAACCTCTTGCAGGGATCATTCAAGGGATAGTCAGATCAAATGCTGTCATTACCATTATTCCATATTTTTAAACCTAAAGACAGAATGCTCGAGTGGGCCTGGCCCAAATTCTCACGTGAATGTGTTCCCCAGTTCCTGATGCTTGGAACCGCAGAGGCCACCCGTTTCTGCTGACATAATGTTCTTCTTGACCATACTCCTGAGAGCTACAGAAGAAGAGGCTCCAGCTTGGCCCTCCCTCGTGCATATTCCTGCTGACCATTGGGTATCTAGTCCACACCACAGCCTTCAGATGTCCCGGCTCTGACAAGCCCCCTTTTTCTTTGCTCCTGATATCCTCAGAAAGGGCCCTTAGAAACCCACAGAGAAATGGAGGCCAGACTGGAACCAAAGCCTAGTTCTCTTAGCACCTGCATCTCTGGTGGTGTAAGGTCCTGGGAACCCATTTCTTGTACAGCAGCCTTTGTGTGCCCTGCTTAGCTTTCCAGAACTAAGCAATATTGTGTAGGAGACGCAGACACAGTGGTGAGACTGTGAATAAGGCAGGTGATGATTAAAGTTGGGATCGCGGTGCCCTGGCCTCGGGGAGGAAGGAGGGTGTGAGGGGTGGGTGTGCAGAGAGGCTTCTAAAGTACTGCCCATGTGTACTTTCTTGACCTGGATGGTGGGTACGCATGTGCACTATGTCATTCTTCAAATTGGGTATTCACATTAATAGATTAATTTGTATACATTTTATATATATTTTAAAAAGTCTTTTACAAAATCACCTTAGTTAATGCAATGAGTCTAGAGGCCTGACACATGGCAGGGGTCCAGGTGAGGGCCCGCTTTCTTCCTGGGCTCATCCTGCAGGGCTGAACTTTTTTTCCCCCTCACTTTCTCAATTCTGCTCAACTGTCCTGATGCCCCAGCCCCCACCATGCCCAGCCCCTGCTGGGTGCTAAGGATTCTGTGTAAAACCTGGCTCTGTAAGGTGTGTGGGGGGAGAGGTGGAAAATAGACAGCATGGCCCTGAGAGAGTCTCAGCGGGGAGCCTTCTGTGAGGACAGAGGGGGAGGCTGTCCAGCTGTGAAGGAAGGGGCCCCCCCGCAAGCTGATCTCTTTTTTTAAAAAATTAATTTATTTACTTCAGTTGTACACAATGCCTTTTTTTACTTATTTTTTTAGTACGGGGATTGAACTCAGGGGCACTTGACCACTGGGCCACATCCCCAGCCCTTTTTTTGTATTTTATTAGAGACAGGGTCTCACTGAGTTGCTAAGTGCCTCGCCATTGCTGAGGCTGGCTTTGAACTCGTGATCCTCCTGCCTCAGCCTCCCAAGTGCTGGGATCACAGGCGTGCGCCACCGTGCCCCGGCTCTTTATTTACTTTTACGTGGTGCTGAGGATCGAACCCAGACCGTGCACGTGCTAGGCGAGCGCTCCACCACTGAGCCGTAACCCCAGCCAGCAAGCTGGGATTTTCTTGCTCAGGAGAGGAGCCGGGCTGCCGGGCTGTCTCCAAGCAGAACTCTGAGCAGAACGCACCCTACTGTTCAGGACTGACTGACCTTCAGAGACGGGGTGTTGGGGTCAGCTGACTCCAGCAGTCAGGCGAAGGGCACTTGGGCCGAGGGTGCCTGCGTGTGCAGTCTCAGGAACTCCGACTTGTTGTTGAGTGGTCAGGTGGATGAGAACTGGTTTTAGGTTTCATCCTACTACAGCCAAAGAGCAATTTGTTTTGTCCTTGAGTTTGGAATGTAGCTGGTCCTTCTCCCAGGCAGAGGCCGGGGGGCACCGTGAACAGGTGAGTGCCAGTGACTGCAGGGCGGGTCCTGTGGTGGGAACACAGCCTGGAGGAGTCGAGGACGAGAAGACTGTGCCCAAAGGAAATGGGGAGCCATGGAAGTGTCCTGAGCTGGGGTGGCCGGGTCAGGTTCAAGTGGAAGGCACAGAGAGCAGTGAGCATGCCGGTGCTGTCAGCGGGTGGGAGGTGACGGTGACCTGCAGGAGACAGGAGCAGCCATGTGAGGGTAGAAGGGTAGAACTCGGTGACCAAAGTCTAGACTGATGCCAGGAGCAGGTGGGGACATTCCCAGGACCTGAGGACAGTGGGGAGGAGCGTGTTCAGGAGGAAGAGAGAGGCCAGAGTCACGCGTTCTAGGTGGGGAGGGGTCCCTTAGGACGCGTGTGGAGCTCCCCAGGGCGTTTAGCCAAGTGGACCCGGCCCTGGGTGGAGGGACCAGGAGAGAGGAGGGAGAGGCGGCCACGGGCAGCGGGCGCCTGAGATGGGGTGGGCAGCTCTGCAGGCAGCAGGAGGGCAGGGCGGTGGCGCTCCCGGGGAGCGGCACGGCAGTGGGCAGAGGCCCCGGGAGGAGGCCAGCGAGGAGCAGAGGTGCCACAGCAGGGCTGGCCCCGGGGCAGAGCCAGGCCCAGCCACGGCGTTGCTTCCGCCTGGGCAGCAGCTGGGCTCTGTCCAGGGAAGCAGGGTCGGAGATGGGCTGTGGGTGGCGTGTGGAGGGTGGGGTGGGCCAGCTGAAGAGGACTCGTTTGCTGCAAGGGTGTGGGCCCTTCAGCCCGCTCCAAGGGGCCCAAGAGGTGGGAATCTCACCTCCCAGCGGCCGGGCCTCGGGCCAGGGCCGGCCTGTGTCTCCTCCTTCCACTGTCAGCAGGCCACTGGGCCATGCTGGAGACCGACCTCCTGGGTTAGGCAGTGTCCCCGTGGCCGAGGCCATTCCCCAAAGGGACAGCTGGGAGCAGCTGGCAGCTGGGGGTGGGTGATGGAGCTGCTGCAGGGCGTCTGGTGGGCGCTGAGAGCACCGTGTCCTCGGCTAGCCGCCTTACCTGGAGACATGTAGGCCCCCAGCCTCCGTGCCTCCACGCACCCCAAGTGGTCCTTGAAGTGAGACTGCCCTCAGCTGGCCTCCCCAGGTGAGGCCCAAGGCCTCATCGCTCCCGCCACTCTCGCCACTCCAGACCCTAGGGCTGGTCTCATTATGCTTCTTTCTCCGTGTTCAAGTTCAGACCCCCCAGGTTACCCCTGTCCCATACAGGCCCGTGTATCCCCTCTCTGACCCCTTCCCCACCACTCCTGAGTTAGCTTTTCATTGCTGTGATGAAAATACCCGACAAGAACAACTTAGAGTGTAAAAAGTCTGCTTTGGCTCATGGTTTCAGAGGTGCCAGCCTGTGGTCATCTGGCTGCCTTGCTCTGGGCCGAGGTGAGGCAGGCCATGGTGGGAAGGGCATGGAGGGCATGTTGGCAGCAGGGGGAGAGAGGGGAGGGAAGGGGCCAGGGACTAATATAGTCCAAGCCCCTGCCCCCGCTTACTTCCTCCAGTCATGCTCCACCTGCCTACGATTGCCACCCAGTAGTCCATTCAGCTATCAGTGGATTAATCCATTTGCTGGATTAATCCCACTGTGTCAAAACCTTCCCACGGTGCTTCTTGAGCTCATGACTATCAGTGAGCATCCTCCTCCTGTCCCAAACCTTCGGCTGGACCTTGGCCTTCCTCAGGACAGCACCGTGCCCTAGCACTCCTCTCTCTTTTTTTCTTTAATGCCAAATAACCCATTTAATAAATGAGCAAATGAACGAAACAGACCCCTCTCAAAAGACGGCATACAAGTAGGCAAGAAATACGTGAAAGAATGTTCAACACTGTTAGCAGTTAAGTAGACGCAAAAAAACGTGCAAACATTCAAATTCTAGAAATACCAATTTAGTTCAAATCTTTATATAATTTTTCTCTTTGTAAACAACTTTTTTTTTTCAAAAAGATTTTTATTTGTGGTACTTAGTTGGACCTGACAGCAGAATGCATTTCAGTTCATGGCACACAGATGGCGGCTAGCGCTCCTCTCTCATCTGGTGGTTCCCGGCCTCAGGGGAGCAAGCCTCTAAAGCCCTGGGTGCCCTGCTCTGATGATCTCAGCCTCCAAGCTACTCAGCCACCCACTCCCAGGCCACACCTAGACTCTGTGGCGCAGAACTGTGAAACCTGCCAGGAACGCAGGTCCATGCACCCGCTCAGCAGCCACCACCTCAGCTCTCCAGCTGATGGCCTGAGTGCCACTCCTCACCAGTCCTTGGGCTCTGGGACTGAGAGTCCTGGTCTGCCAGGTCCCCGCTGTGATGACCCTCTCAGCCTTCCTTGCTCCACCCCCCAGCTGTTGTGGTAGTCACCGAACATTCTCAGTGGCAACTGAAAACTCCCACAGGTCTTTTCTCCATCAGACGAACATTCCAGGCCCTCAGTTGTCCCCACAGGATGGGGACCACGTACCGGCCATCACATCTTCCTCTGGTGCCTCTGCTCATGTCTCCTTCCCCGGGGCCTGTGTGTTCTCTGAGAATAAGGACTGTGCTTCCTGCACCTCGGTCTCCTTTGCCTGGCACAGGGTTGACTCAGAGCTGGTGCCCGATGAACGTATGTGGGTGGGTGGATGGGTGGGTGAGTGGGTAGACGGATGGATGGACGGATGGATGGATGGGTGGACAGGTGGGTGGGTGGATAGGCAGAGGGATGCATGATGAATTCCTTGTTTTCCAGTCCTGTCGTAGTATGTGCTGAATCTGCCACAAAGCCCCGGTGACGATGTGGTGGAGGACCAGGTGGCGCATCTCTCGCACCTGCCTCAGATCCAGAACAGGACCAGGGGACGCCCAGGTGGCATCTGCTGCCGCCAGAGAGGGCGGGGCTGGGGCCGGGGGAGAGGTGGCTCCAGACCGCCTGCCCCAGGCCCCAGGCCTCGCGGGCCAAAGGGGGTCCTCCCTCGTGTTTCTGCAGACCTAGGCGTGGAGGTCCCAAGGCACAGGGGCCCGACGCCTCCCTGCAAGCTGTGCAGCTGTGGAGGGCCGTGGTCCCCCAGCCCCTGCCTCCTGCCCCTTCCCCCACACCCACCGCGGCTCTCCACCCTGCCTAGGACCCCTGGGCTGGCAGACCCCAGGAGGCACCTCACCTGGTGCAGGAACCTTGGCTCTGTGCCTCGCCCCTGCACAGGTGATTAACTTGTCTGTTAGAACTCCTACTTAGCAATTCCGACAGGACACTCCCACCAGGCTGAAACTTGACACGGAACAGCAATTACTGAAAACATCTTTTAAAAAGTCGCTGTCTTTGTAAGAGTTCCTCCTCCTCCTCCGCTCCCTGGCCTCCCCCACAGAGACAGGTGTGTGGGTCCTTCCTCTGTGAGTCTGACTCTGTGAGCTGCAGTTTAATGGGTGCTGGCAGCCCCTCGCTGGCCTGGGTGGGGCAGGGGCTCCTGCGGCGGCACCAGGAACTGTCCTCGGAGCCGCTGGTGCTGCCCACAGCCCCAAGCTTCACCAAGGGGCCCAGTGCCCAAGTCAGCAAGGGAAGGGCCTTTCCTCACTTCCAACTGGAGTGGCCCTGGTGCGCCCAGCAGCCCCTTTTTGGGTGAGGAGAGTGACGTTGCGTGGCCTCAGGACGGTCACACGGCTTCCCTGGGCTTAGCAGCCCTACTGAGTGGCAGTTGCAGCAGGGCCTTCTGTTTGCAGGGTGGGAGTAACAACAGGTGCCCCAGGTACCCCGAGCTTTGGTGACGAGGGTGGGGCTGTACCCCTCACAGGGGCTAGCTAGGGGTTAGCTAGAGGTCACCCCTCCGGGTCAGAAGGCCGGCTGGCTGGGTGGGTGTGGCTCCTCCCTCGTCTCCTCCGCCACCCCCCTCCCCGTTATAGCCCCATTTCTAACTAAGCCTGTTTCCCTGGCTGAGAGGTTTGACCTTAGGTCACATTAGGGGCACTTGCCCTGGGTCAGGCAGAACACCCAGGCAGGCCCTGCCCCAGGGGCTCGCACACCAAGGCCAGTGTGGAAAGCAAGGCTGAAAGACTCCACCAGGGGGTCGTCACTTGGTCTGGATGTCATCTCAGGTCCCTGTGCTTGCTTTCCCTGTGCGTGGGTCTGCTCCAGGTTGGAAGTGTCCCACCACTGGGGGGGGGGGGGGCATCTCACCTCTCTCCTCAAGGAGAGGCCTCCCTCCCAGGAGCACCCAAGGTCACCTACAGAGCACTGCGATGGGGGGGTGCAGGTGGGAGCAATCTACGCACAGGTGAGCACTCCCTTCTAATGCAGGTGGACTCCACAGGGCCTGAGGCTGGCGATAAGACAGAGATAACATTCCAAAGGTCGTTCACAGTTTGGGGCAAGAATTTAAAGAATTACAGATGCTTACAGGAATCCAGGAGCTACTGGCGAGGTCCAGGAAAGGGTCACAGAACTGCAGTGACTGTTAAGTTAGAGTTGCTCTTGGGCTAAAATATTCTTTAATATTAAAACAAGAGAACTGTCAATGCTGAGTGCACCCCTGCAAGACTCCCTTCACCTGTGTGGCCTGGCCCCCGGGCCTTGCGTATAGCAAGAGTCCCCAGACAGAAAGGAGGTGGGACATCTGGCTGGGGTCCTGAGCAGGGGTCCCGAGCAGCTGCCCTGCCAGGGTGTCAGAGCCTCGAGAGTCTGCAGCAGCTGCTGCGAGCCCTGAGCCCAGGGAGCCCCTCGGCAACCCTCACGGGTGCTGTGGGCAGTACCTGGGGAGCTGCTCTCTGCAGGGTCACGGGGCCTGGCTCCGCACACTCAGAGCTGTCTCCACCTCTGGGCATCAGCTCAGCGAGGACTGGGAATCTGGTGGGGCCTTCCAACATGTCACAGAAGTGGCCGGGTGGAAGGCTGTCTTCTCACCTGGAGCGCTGGCACGGGGCCTGGCCTAGGGAGGGACAGCAGGCCCCAGAGGCTCTTCCTAGGAAGGTTAAGGGCCTGCCCCAGGCTCACCCCTCAATTTATCTTGAAAAAAATCTTGAGTTATTTACTCCCTCAACAAGAAGCAAGGGCTGGGTGGACCCTCCAGGCTTCAGCCAGTCCTGTCCAGCCCACGGTGACCCTGTGGGGACCACAGCAATGCTCACTGCGGCCCCACGGACGTGCTGTTACAGGACAGAACATATCCACGCCGTGGAGGACACTGTATTGGAACAGGCACACAGAGAAAAGCACGCCACACGTGCGTGCACATTGATAAAACAGTTACGGGCGTGTGCTGCCCCACCGCCAGCCAGGAGAGCCTCAGAGCGCACTCGCACCCAGGGACCCTCCCAATCCTGACTCTCAGGTCCCCTTAGCCATAGTCACCATTCCAGGTTTTATCGTATCATTTCCTTGTGTTTAGAGTTAAGCAGTTTTGATCACCTCCCTTAGCCATGTGGTTTGGTTGGAACTTTATGCAAATGGAATCACACTGCGTGTGTCCTCGGTGTCCCTGCCCGTCAGTGCTTTGTTGGTGAGGCAGCTATGTGACGTGCAGCCCTGGTCCAGGCCCCCGGTGCCGTGTGGTTCTCCTGTGTGAGGACACTGTGTTCCATACTCATGGCTCTGGTGCTGGGCTTCAGCTTGTTCCTGAAGTTTGTTTTCTTTCTTTCTTTCTTTTTTTTTTTGTACTGGGGGTTGAACCCAGGGGCAATTAACCACTGAGCCCCATACCTAGTCCTTTTTATTTTTTATTTTGAGACAGTGTCTCTCTAATGCTTCGGGCCTTGCTAAATCGCGGAGGCTGGTCTTGAACTTGCACTTCCCCTGCCTTAGCCTCCCAGGTCACTGGGATTACAGGTGTGCCATGCCTGGCTTCTTTTCTGATTTTTGGCATTGTCAACAATGCTGCTAAGAACAGGTGCATGTGCACTTGAATTTCTTTGGGGGTATTTATTTACCTAGAAATGGAATTGCTGGATTATAAGGTTTGCATTTCCTCAGCTTTGACAGGTAGGTGGACGTTATTCTCCAAAGCGATTGCCATAGGCAGTGTAGAGCCGTCAGCCCTTGCTGCCCAGCCTGCTGCCCACTGGCGGGCTGGAACGGTGGCTCGCTCTAGGTTAATTTGCTGCTGCGGGTTTCCAGTGCAGGGGAGCCTTTATCATCAGTGTCACTGGCTCAAATCTGCCCCCTTGTGAGGTTCCCAGTCCAGTTCCTTGGGTGGGTTCTCTGTTGGGGTCCCTCCTCTTTCACTGACTTCCTGAAGTTCTCCACATCCTACACACCGTCTCCTCCCACGGTGGCTTGTCACGCTCACCACCGTCCCTTTGAAGAGCAGACGTGTTGACATGCTTGAGATCATCCGCAGACTCCTCTCCCGATTGTGCTTCTGTGTCTTTCTTAAAAGACCCCAGGCTCAAGGGCAGATGTGCATTCCCAGGTCACCTTCCGACTGTGCTCTCCCTGCCTCTCCTGCGGACGCTCCGTCGCTCGTGACACTGACTGTGGAGGAAGGTTCTATGTAGGTTCAGTCTCACTCTCCCTCCTATCCACAGTCTGTCGCCTGCAGCCGCGGTTGGAAAGTCCCTCTTCCTCCCTGTCCTCCCTGTGCTGATCCCATGCTGTCTTACATCTGACAGGGTGTGTCCCCACCTCTTCTCTCTTCGAGACTGCCTTTGCTGATTTTGTGTCTTGAAAGTGCCCACTTCAGTGCTGCCCACCCTGGCCGCCCTCTCATTCTGCAAACCGCCTGCCCTGCTGGCGTCTGCAGTCTTTCCCCCACACGGCATGATCGCCTACTCGTCGTTCACTGTGTGTCTTGCATGTGAGCACGTGAGCTGGCCCGGCCGGGGACTCCTGCGCTGGTCTCAGGCTCCCGAGGTCGGACAGCCCCGGGGCTGTATGTGGTGTGCAGTCAGCGTTCACTTTGTGGGGTCGTACTTCCATGCTGATCTTTTTTCTTTCTTTTTTTTTTAATATTTGCAGGAGCCCTGTTTGGGGAGATAGCTAAGATTGCGGTTGACTACGGGCCATGGACATTTTTGGGCATTGCCGCCTTCCGTAGTCTCACGGGACTTGGCCCAGGATCTCGAGAGACTTGAGCCGTGACTCAGCAGATCGGGCGAGCGCCATTCCTGCTCGGGCGCGTGAGATGAGACCTGAGAGAGAACGGACGGGGTTAACGCTATTTGTGTATATATCTTGTAGTTTTTTTGTAAGAGTAGGTGCCTTGGTTTCTTGTGAGAGTGTGTATGTGGTGTTAGAAATTACAAGAGACAGAGAGAGAAAGATAAAAGAATTTTTTCATTGCCATCCTGTCTCTGGGCTCCTTCCCGCGGCGCCGCTGTTCCGGGCTGCAATCCCTTTCCGGCGACAACAAATATTTATTTATTTGCTTTAGTTGTACACAATGCAATGCATTTATGTTTACGTGGTGCTGAGGATCGAACCCGGGCCACGCATGTGCTAGGCGAGAGCTCTACCTCTGAGCCACAACCCCAGCCCCCATGCTAATCTTAAACTCCAAAAAAAACCAGGTAGGGGTTTGGGTAGACGTTTCTTTGGTTCCCTCAATCAATCTGGAAAAAACCAGCTTGGCGATATCTTTGTTGAGTCCTCTGGTTCATGAACATGGCATCTCCGTCCCTCTGCACCCTCGAGAGTCTCTGATAGCCTGCTTTCCTTAGAGTGACCTCGTGCATTGCGAGGGTTCGGGTCTTCAATGTCCCCTAAGGCCGCGTGCTGAAGGCTTGCTCAGTAGCCTGTGGGGCCACTGTGGACGGGGAGGGAGTTAGGTCACTGGGGTGCGCCCTCAAAGGGACACTGGACCTCAGCCCTTCCCCTCTCTCTGCTCCCTGAGGCGGACAGGCCTCCTCTGCCCCGCACTCCAGCCACGTGCACTGTGTCACCGCAGGCCCACAGCAACAGGCCGAGTGGCCATGGACTGCAGCCTCTGAAGCCACAAGCCTGAATGCATGCTTCCTCCTACATATGATGTTGATTATTTCAGGTACTTTGTCACAGTGACGGGAAGCTGACTAACATATGCATCATTCCTAGATTTCACGCTGTTATAAAGGGTCTCTTTGTAAAATTCTATTTTCCCAACATTAGTGAGAATACATAAAAATAAACTGAGTCATACATATGGATTTTGAATCCAATGACTTCGCTAAACTCCTTGTGAATCCTCCTAATTTCTCTGTGGATTCTTTGACACTCTGACACTCGCAGGGCGTTTTGTTTGTGACTTTAGGTCGCTCGCTCGCTCACTGTGCCTCTGCTGTGCCCAGGCTGACCCTGCACGGCGGCGGTGCTGCCGAGCGCCCGTCTCTGCGCCAGCGTCACAAGGCGAGCTTTCCGCATCTCCTCATTAACCACGGTCACAGCTCTGGGACTTTTGGCCAGCCTGCATCAGATGAGCAGTGTGCCCTCCTCTTCTCAGGTGGCCGAGATGTTTTCTTAGGAGGAGAAGTGGGGTTTCATCAAATGCTCTCCCGTGTCTGTGGGGGTGCTCACATGACCTGAGTGCGGGAGAGCGTCTGTGACTTTGGTCGAGGGTCGCATTTGCTCCCGGGAAGGAGAAGAAGAAATGCCGCATTCGCCCTCCTCCCCACCAGCCCTCTGGCTCTCCCCTGTTTTCTTGCAGTTGGAGTCCTCTGCTCGGTGTCCTCTAAGCACAAGGCCAAGCTAGTGGCCAGAGTCGCTCTGTCTCTCCACAGCCCGGAGCCCCGCCTGGAAGCACACCGAGCGTGCTCTGACCCTGGCTCCCTTTCACCCCACCCTGGATCACCCCAGGTCCAGGCGCTGGACAACTGGGGACAGCCCCAGAGCCTGCCAGATGGCCCAAACCGTCAATCCTGAGCCGCTTCTCCCGCCGGCCTTGCTGTTCCGCAGGAGCCCCAGTACAGGCTCTGGCTGGTGCTTCCTCTCCACCCCCGCCCCTGACGGGCCCCAGTGCTTCCCCTGGAGCCCCGCGGGGCATGCCAAGCCTCTCATTTTAGGGGGGCTGTGGGGAGCACGAGGCTTTCTGTCAGCAGCGTTGACCTGTCAGTCAGCTTCACAGGTTGCCACCAGGCACAGGTCATCTCTTCAGCATCGTGACCGAGGGCGCAGGGCCAACACTGGCAGCACCTGGCAGCACCCAGCACCGCGAACCAAGGGGAAGGACGGGAAGCCTGCTGTGGAGCGTACAGAGCTGGCGCTCCCCGGAACCCCAGCGGTCCTCAGAGGCGCAGGGTCGTGAGCAGAGGCTGCAGCCCCAGGGGCGCCCAGTGGGAATGGAAATGGCTCCTGCCATGGGGCATGAAGACCATCAGAAGAGTGCGCCGGGGCTGGGTGGCGGCTCAGCGGCAGAGCGCCCGCCTAGCACGCGCGCGGCCCGGGCTCGATCCTCAGCACCACGAACAAATAGACCCATGTGTACAACTAAAGCAAATAAATAGATATTTTAAAAAGAAGAGTGCTCCAGGTGCAGCTTCCTTTAAAACAAGACGCTGTGAACACAGCCAATCAGAGCGCCTGTCATGCAGGGTGCAGGGACCGTCAGCTCTGAGTGCTCGCGCTGCGGCTCCTGACTAGGGGCAAGAGGCATGGGGAGGCCCTCCTGTTTCTGCGCCTCCTACGGAGGGAACGAGGGAACGTGAGGGCTGGTGCAGCTCCGAGCCCAGGGCTTGCCTCGCGGGGGAGCGTGGCAGGATGAGGCAGTCTGCTCATCAACACAAATATGCTGCTTCCTAGGTTCTGCGCGTTGGTGGTATTTGCCAGCTCTTTAAAACCGTTGTCCTGATTTCCTTCACCCTGAGCACAGCTAGACCTGGTCTGGTTCTGGCCTTGCTCACTGCCCATGCCCACCCCTTCCTCCAGGGATGGGTGCTGTGGCCCAGCGTGAGGGCAGGGGCTCGGCAGGAGCAGTGGAGTTGCTGAGCCCGGGAGCACCAGTGACCGGCGAGGGCAGAGCCACGGTGGTATGCCCTGCAGATCCTGAGGTGCGGGAGGTTGGGCCCCTAATTCTAGAACATGCAAGGAAGGCTGTCAGAGGCAGGGGTTGCTCCTGGGGCAGTGTTTTAGTCGGCTTTTGTGGCTACTGCGGCTAAATGACCTGACCAGCACCACCGTAGAGGAGGGAAAGTTCATCTGGGGGCTCACAGTTTCAGAGGTCTCAGTCCATAGAAGGCCAGCTCCATTCCTCGGTGCTCGAGGTCAGGAAGGACATCATGGTGGAAGAGTGTGGCAGAGGGAAGCAGCTCACATGGTGATCAGGAAGCAGAGAGACTCCACTGGCCACAAAATCTATACCCCATAGCCGCACCCCCAATGCCCACCTCCTCCAGCCACACCCCACCTGCCCCCAGTTACCACTCAGCTAATCTCATCAGGGATCCCCTGATTAGGGTAAGGCTATAGCCCTATCATTTCTCCTCCAAACCTTGCATTGTCTCACACGCGAGCTTTTGGGGGACACCACATCCAAGCCATAACAGGTGGAATGGCTCTGGTGTTCCCTCCTGGACTCAGTGGAGGAGGAGAGGGACACCCAGGCTCTGTCACTTGGTTTACATTATTGTTCTTCTTTTTTTTTTTTTTTTGATATTTATTCATTGCTTCAGTTGTCCACAATGCAATGCACTCATGTTTACGTGGTGCTGAGGACTGAACCCGGGCCGCGCACGTGCGAGGCGAGCGCTCTGCCGCTGAGCCACCACCCCGCCCTACATTATTGTTCTGAAGGCAAAGAGACCCACCTGCTACTCTGTGGGCACACATCTGGGCAGCCCGTGTAGCCGTGGACGGCACCCTCTCCCTAGTCCTTCTGCACGGCTGCAGGCCGGGAGCAGCTGGCTGCTGTGAGGTCTCCAGCTCCTCAGACAACGCCCTTCACTCCTGTGTTGGGAGCTCCTTGGTACCAGGCGTCCAGAAGCTGGCCCTGATGCACTGGGAGGGCCAGAGGGCACAGGGAGAAGGCTCGGAGCTTCCCCCCTGCCGGGGGAAATGGCCTTGCTGGAAAGCTGTTCCACCTGCCCAGAGGTAACGGGCAGGCTGTGAGATGGCACCAAGCATGCTCTCTTACCTCTGTGTCTCCTGGAGGGAAATACTAGCCAACAGCACAGGGAACCTGCAGCCGTGGCCTGAAGGCAGCTCCAAGCTGGGATGGGCTGTGGCTGCCAGGGACCTGCAGGTGGAGGGGTGGCCTGCGGGGCATCTCAATCCCTCCACCACCACGCAGCTCCCTCTGGCCACCAGGGACACTAGTCACCTGGTGCTGGTGATGCAGGCCTGACCTTGGCCCAGCCTGACCCAGGGATGGAGTCTCTGGGGACGGCAGACAGCCCACGGCTCTGCTCGGAGTCCCCAGTTGTGAGGAAAAGGGCAAGGTGGCAGGCAGCTGGCAGCCCCTGTTGTCACTGGAGCCTTGGCTCAGGGCTCGCGGAACTTTTAGGAGCTACAAATCATTTGAATTTTTGTTTTTAAATCAAAAGAAAATATAACTCAGTCTGGATTGTATCCACCTTTGTAGCAACACAGTTGTGAAGTGATTTTTAATGTTCTGTACAGAGGAGATGCCCTTGGAGGTCACGGGACAGTTCAGCCCTGTCCCTACACAGCCTGGGTGGGGGCCTAGCTTGGAGTGAAGGCCCGAGGGGGAGGGGCCAGCTGGCCCAGGTAGGTTCCAGGCAGGGAGGGCCACCCCCTGCTGGCTGCAGAGGGCAGTGAATGCAGCTCTGGGTGCAGCCCACCCGGCCACCCCTCCCTGCCACGGAGGGGGCCACAAATGGTGGGCCAGAGGAGGCACTGGGGAGGGGAGCCCCCAGCTCCCCAGCCTCCTTACCCACCCAAGCTTAGCCACTGAGCCTGGGGGCAGCCGGTGGGTGGGGTGGGGGTGCCCCTCGGGAGGGGGAGCAGTCTGGGAGCCTCTTCCCAAGGCCCCTGGGGCCCAGGGGAATGGCTCACCCCAGGATTAAGGACACTGGCCAGAGCCCCTTTGTCCCGACGCGCACAGCCTTGCCTCTGCCCCGCAGTCCGCAGACCTGGGCCCGCGCGGCCGGGAGGCCCACCAGACACAGTCACTCTGCCTCATCTTACACTCCAGTCTCCACACTGCAGCTGTAGCGGGAGCCGTGGTCCACTGAGGATCGGAGATGGTGCGCGTGCCCGGCTCCCCACTCTGGCCTGTCCCACGCCAACGCCTCGCGTCAGCGCAACACCTGGCCCCGCGGCGAGCCCTGGTGCGCCGTCAGCAGCCAAGGCCCCACTTTACCCGGGCGTCCCTTCTTTCTCCCCAGTGAGCCTTTTCTGCCTGCCTGCCTGGGACCCCAACCTGCCCTGGGGCGTCTCCTGCCCTCAGATCCCCAGATTGCGCCTGCGGGGAGGGGGCGACACACAGGGACCCTGGACCTCCCCGTGGCCCCCCTCCATCCTCCTCCCCACCCTACAGGCTGCGCTGCTTTCCCCACAGGGCGGCCCTCCCTGGTCCTCTAACGGGGGCCTGTGGGAGCCCGGCTCTCTCGGTAGAGTCTGGGGTTCCAGCTGGGCCTTTAGCGTCCCAGGACTCTGAGGTGGGATCCAGCTTCTCCGGCTTCCATTGGCTGTTGAGAAGCCGCCCAGACCTCGGGGGCCTTAACAACCTCCGCAGGGGGTGCTCCTCGCCAGTGTGGCTCTCTGCTGGGCGTCAGGCCTCCGAGGGTCCCCCTTGGCCAGTGGCCACTCCTCCACCTGGGGTCCAGTGCCCAGGTGGGGCCAGCTGAAGAGTCCCAGCTGAGCTCGTCTCCCTACCTCCGAGACAGGCGTCCCCTAGGAGCGGCCGTAGCTGGGCACTGCTCGCGCCTCCTGGGGTGTGCTGCGGGCACAGGCGCAGGCCGCTCCCGTGCACTGCCCTGGTGCCCGGGCGGGGGCTCCGGGAGGCCCACCTCTCTCACTTCCCGCCTTTGCCTCTCTGTGCCGGGGTCTGGTGAGTCCTTCAGTGCAGGAGCCCTGTTGGGGGAGATGGCTTAAATTGCGGTTGACTATGGGCCATGGAGTTTTGGGCATTGCTGCCTTCCGTAGTCTCACGGGACTTGGCCCGGGATCTCGCGGGACTTGGCCGGGGATCTCGCGGGACTTGAGCAGAGATTGCCGATTGGGTCAGCGCCATTTTTTGGTGGTGTGTGGCGTGTGTTAGTCGTTGTTAGAGCCAGAGAGAAAAGTTATCAGAATAAAAAGCTGTTTGTGGGGCTGGGATTGTGGCTCGGCGGTAGAGCGCTCGTCTAGCACGTGGGCGACCGGGTTCGATCCTCAGCACCACGTACAAATAAAACGCATTGAATAAAAAGCATTGTGTACAACTAAAAGCAAATAAATAAAAATATTTAAAAAAAAAAGCTGTTTGTGTCCAGTTCGCCTCTGAACTTCTTCCCGCGGCTTCGTTGCTCCAAGCGGCCATCGCTTCAGGCGACAACACTTCAGACCCGTCTCCCTACCTGAATTCTCCCTCAGCTGGGTTTTATCTTCTGTTTAACGGTTCGAATGTCTGATTCCAACCTGATCTAAGTCTCTGCTGCCTCTTTAACTCTGCCTCATGCACTTTCTCCTGTGCTCTTGCTGGTAAGGCCAGCGTCTTCCGTCTTTGTGGGCTGGGGTCTGCGGTCTTGCTCTAGCTTCTTCCTGGGGTGACTGACGGGAATGTGGCTGCGCCACCCCGGCTCCTCGGATGTGCATCTGTGGGAATTCTTTGTGCTTTTCTCGGGAGAGGTCTGCTCGGCTTCTGCCAGGACCTGTGTTGCCAAGGCTGCTTCACGCAGACCTCTGGCCGGGTCCCGGGGTCACCCAGTGAGTGGGGATGGGCCCACTCCACCGGCCTGGCTGGGCGTGGAGTCTCTGCAGTGACTTCTGGAGCCAACGTGACAAGTGGGTCCCCAGCCTATCTGCAGAGGACGCCACCTCTGGTCGTTTCTGATGCCCTCTGCCTCCTGTTCCCTGTGTGCACAACCCATTAAAACCTCCTGGACGAGCCCCCGAAACGCCAAGGAGAGGGCCACGGGCCACGTGTAGGCCACGGGAACAAGCTGCTCTTGACCACGTGGACAGATGCTGGTGACCGTGGAGACGGAAGTGGCCACACGCTGTGTTGGCAAGCAGCCAGGAGCGACAGCACCGCGGGAGGCCGTGGGAAACAGCGAGACCGGGGACTGTCCAGCCCCGAGGGACGAGGGCCCAGACGTCTGCCGGTCACAGAGGCGCTGGCCCTTCAGCCATAGGCTTGCACTTCCCGGAGCTCCCCCGGCGGCCTCTCTCAGACGGGAGGCTGTGGGGGCTCCGCAGCCTTGGCCAGCACAGCTGGGCCGCTGGTGCGAGGCCTCCTCTGGGCACCCGGAGGTGCGGACCCCTGGGAGCTGAGGTGGTGAGTCCCAGCAGGGGACCTCAAGGCAGGTGGCAATGGCAGGAGCATCCGAGGTGCCACCTCTGTAGGAAGAAGGGTCACAGGTTGGGGCAGTGCAAGGCCCCCTTCAAGCTCGGATCCTCACAATCAAGTCGGAAGGATCTCAGACATGTCACCCAGCAACAGGCACGTTAGGAGGGACGGGAAAGGGAAAAGGGACACTCTCAAGGGAGAGAGGGGTCCTCTCAGAGAGGAGAGGGACAGCACACCCTCCCGCACTCCAGCTGTATAGGGTCCCAGGGAAGTTTCCAGAGAGACTCGCCCAGGTCCACCTCTTGACTTTGACTGACAGCAGGATGACACGAGACTGTCAAGGCCCTGCTGCCCTGACCTCTCTAGGTCACCTTGGCCCCTGCTGACTGGTTCTAATTGGAACCTGTTCTTAAAGGTTTTATGGTTGGGGGCATTATCCTTATCTCCCAGAGTTTCAGGATCTGGTCTGTGAAAGGGTCACAGAAGTCTCCCCTTCAGGGTAACTTGGTTCCCTTCTATGGACATTATTTCAGGCCTGCATTTCTCCTGCATTTCTTAATAGGTAGTTTGCTGAGGAATGTGATGTATTCTGTCCACGAGGCCAGGCAGGGCTGCAAGTGAATTGTTTCTTGGAAAAGAAAGCACGTGGGGGTCGGAACAGCGGGCCGAGTGTATAGAATCATCCCCTTAACTTCCCGCACACACACTCAGCATGCTATACCACACACACACACCACACCACGCCAAACTACACTCACTACGCACACACCACCCAGCCACTGCACGCTACACACACCACACACATACACATACAAACCACACACACATAAATTATATACATCCACAAAGAACACACATTAACTGCATCCTCAAACCACAGACTACGCATACGAATCATCCACACAAACACGCACACACAAGTGATAACAAACCACACACAAACCAGCACACAAAAACTGAACACATAAACTACATGCACATAAGCTATCTACATACACAAAACACGCACATTACCGCACACACAGCTGTGCACACACTAAACACAAACACACAAGTCACCCCCACAATTTACACCCATACAAGTAATAGACACAACAATTATACAATACAAACCACAGAAACAAACTATATGTGCAAACCACACACGTCACACAGAGAAGCTACACACAACCTGCACAAATGCAAGCCACACGCACACACGCACAACCACTACACGCAGCCACACACAAGCCACACATGGCCACAGAAACGCGGCTGCACAGCACCCGTCTTCAGGGCAGGGCCAGGGCGAGCCCAGGACGAGCATGGAGCACCGTGCTGGCCAGAGAGTACCCGAGTGCCACGGGCTGGCGGGGACCGTCAGGAGGACACCAGGCCGAGCAGAGGGGCTTGCCATGGCCACATTCGGGATGGAGGTGAACCTTCGTGAGCGACAGGGACTGGAGGCGGGAGGAGGCCTTCCCTATGGAGGCCGGGGCAAGGGGCGGGCCAGCGTGGTGGCACAACCCCACCTGCAGCCGCCTGGCAATGGCTGTCGTTTAGGATCAGGGTGGGTGCCCCCGACATGCCCCATCCCGACCCCCAGGACCTGTCCACAGGGCACCTCACGTGACAGCTGTGGTCTGCAGAGGACCTTGAGATGGTGAGGTGAGCCCAGTTTGCCCAGGTGGCCCAGTGTCATCGAAGGGACCTTGTGAAGTGGCAGGAGAGGCACAGTCAGAGAAGGCGACATGGGCGAGGAGGAAGCAGGGGGGAGGTTGCAAGGAGCCGAGTGCCCGGAGCCCCTACAGCCCCACCAGGAGGGAATGGCTTCCCTAGGGCCTAGAGCCACCTGCTGCTATCTCCCCCAGCCCAGAGTGACCGGAGACCCCCACTCAGAACCTCGGGAGACTCCATTTGTGTGGGTGCAGGCCACCAAGTTGGTGGTGACTTGTTGCAGCGGCTGTAGGAAATTGAGGTGCTAAGGCCACGGGTGAGAGCGTGCGGGAGCAGGGGACTGGCTCTTCTGGCCACTGATCACAAGGGCACAGGAGACTTTGCAGTGGGACAGCTGGCAGTCCTTACCCAGAAGGGCCGTTTAGAGTCCACCATGCAGACCAGGTTGATGCCAGTGTCCCGGGAGGGATGAGCTGGGAACGACATGGTGTCTCAGGAATGTTGTGGCTCAAGATGCTTCAATGCCGATTGCACACGGACCGTCCAGTCTGCACCGACAACGGCCTGACTCCTGCAAAGCCGCCCGTGTCCTTAGAGGTCGGGAGCTGTCTAGTGGGAAGAGACATGACCTCCCGCACCCTGCATTCACTGGACTACCTGCGGTACCCAACGCAGCGCCATGCTATGTCAGTCCTTGTTATTCTATGTTGTCAGCAGCAATGACAAAGGTCTGTGCAGGCTCAGTCTGGGTGAAAAATTAGTTTCTAAAATGTTTTTGCACCCAGGTTGGTTGAATTCCCAGATGAGGGTCCTGGGGTTACAGAGGACCAGCTGCAAGTGTCTACAAGGTGGGTGGAGGGCAGAGCAAGGGGGGTGCAGGTAGTCACTGTGCTATTCTTGCAGCTTTTCTCTGGGTTGTCGTGTTTATGTGTGTGTGTGTGTGTGTGTGTGTGTGTGTGTGCATTTTTAAATTGTTGATGGACCTTTATTTTATTCATTTATTCATATGTGGTGCTGAGAATCAAACCCTGTGCCTCACACATGCTAGGCAAGTGCTCTACCACTAGGCCACAACCCCAGTCCTGGGTTGGAATTTTTTTTTTTTTTTTTTTTAATGTTTAGGAGGTAAGCTTTGGGAGTCCCTTGCGCAGGCTCCAGGCCCCCAGGGACTGGAGCTGACCTTGGGGTGCTGTGGGCTGTGTGGATTGTGCTCTCCTGTGGGAACGTCCCTATTTTCAGTAGCTTTGACTTCATCTTGGTCTAGCCTCGGCTGGGGTGGGCACTGGGTGAGTCAGTGGCCTGAGCTTGGGGGCTTGGGGACAGGATAGCTGGGATGAGGAGGTCCTGGGGACACACAGGGGGCCAGGGGTACACCGTGCTGTGTGGTCTGGGGGCTGTGCTGCGGGGGCTCCGTCCTGACCCGGGCTCCCACACACTCTGCCCACCCTGCCACGGCCGAGGCAGGCAGCAGGCAGGCAGCAGCCTGTGTCATGGGACCGCACCTGGAGAAGAAGAGTGGCCGCGGCTTCACCTGGCGCAGGGCTTGGCCAGCCTGAGCCCGCCCTGGCCAGGTGGCTCCAGCCTCTCTTCTGAGCACACTGCGTCACCCACCAGCATGGCTGTGGGGCGCCGTCCCCTCTCCGCCTGCTGTTCCCGTGACCTTCCTCTTCAGTGGTTTCACTGAAAGGCAAGGAAATGAAGAACCCCCACACCATCTGTCCCCAA